>JAMPIV010020081.1:137500-825000 GCA_024509875.1 Oreohelix idahoensis
AACTAACAGACGCAGACAATTTAATAGCTATTTAATGACAGGCGATCAATGTTTAGGTAGCGCATATGGAGAAATTAAATAATAATTAACATTGTACGCTGACCGCTGGCGCGAGCAGGGGCCGGGCGAGTTAACATAACTCAGTACGACCGAACTCAGCCGCCAGCGACGTCTGCTAGCGTGTGGGCGTAAGGAAGCACCGTGTGAATTTTAAACCTAGTCAGGACTGACGGAGTGGAGAAGAGATCGTCTTGTCCCCGTCTGTGTGTATATATAGTAGTAGCATTTTTTCCATAAATGTTTTCTTGTATTCTTCGCAGACCTGATCACAAAGGCGTCCAGCGGTCTTTTGTTTTGGTACTTTTCTCCTTTACTTGGCTTGTGCGTTACCAATTTCATTTATAAACGGGTACTCGCCAAATGGTATTTGAGAACAATAAAATTGAACACTGGACTTACCAAATCCAGATTTAAATTTTTACCAGCTACGGTGGTGTACATAATATTATTATTGTTCCCGACTCCTGACAGTCGTAATTCAAGTGGAGTATATCTCTAGATACATACGCTGTGCAGAATCGGCGCTCTAACACAGATTTGGCCGATAGAAGAACCATCATCATCATTTGTAACATTTTTTTTCGCAACCAGATGTTTCCCAATACTGGAAGTATTTCCCCTCAAGAACTCTCACAGTTTTAACTATTTCAAATAGTACAAATAGTATTTGTAGTAACACATATCCAGGAGAAGCACCATACAAGTACATGGCGTTCACCTCACTAGTTAGTTTCTGGGGATGAACTGGGGCCTATTCGGATCTGCGACAACTGGGGTGACCGAATATTAAGTGAAATAGATAATATTTTCATGGACTAATTCTATTACCAAGGGATATTACAGACCTACCATACCAGGCAATTAGGTAAGAGTGTGAGAGTGGCCACTGCTTGAGAGAGTGTGTGAGTATTTTTCATTGTTTGCTGGAAACTATCCATATATCTGATTTGTCAAAATTTTGTTTACTTTACTGGGTCTCATAGAGTACCAATACTGTTCATTCTGTAACATAGTGCTAACCTTCAACCTTTGGGTTAATAATTTTAGGCTTACTTCTCCATTCGGGGAGGGTGCATTTTTCTGCTTTATTTCATATTCATGTAAATGACTCTTTGATCTCTTTCTTTAGATATTTTGATGTTGTCGAGTTTAATGATAATAAACTACAAAGAAACTTACCTTTGTGTGTTGGTCAGACCCATACTCATTTATCCGTAGTTTTTCACGTTTGTGTGTCTTGTTGTCACATAGCTGTGTGCGTGTAGAGTAACTTGTCTATTCTTGATAGGGAGGCAAAGGCTGTCTGGTAATAAAGTACATTCGTACGGATAGGCTGGAGGAGATAACATAAGCACTCCAGAGACATATCTTTCCCTCAATCTACCACCTGTGAAATCTATTTTCTATACCTTTCTCGCGTATCTGTCGACATCCACTTTACTTAGACGGGCCAAATAAAACAATTAACCTACCGTTCGACAGTAAGATATTAAAGCTGTTATAAACAAAATGTTTGTGTCTGGGTAAGATATTAGAGCTGTTGTAAACAAAATGTTTGTGTCTGGGTAAGATATTAGAGCTGTTGTAAACAAAATGTTTGTGTCTGGGTAAGATATTAGAGCTGTTGTAAACAAAATGTTTGTGCCTGGGTAAGATATTAGAGGTATTTGAAACAAAATGTTTATTTCTGGATTAGACGTACGAGCTGTTTGAAACAAAATGCACGACTGGGGAGAGAGGTGGGGGGTGGGGAGGAAAATTCTGAATAATCTTGTAAAATGTAATCTTCTTCTTTCACTTTTCAACTCCGAAAGGAGCACAGGCCTTCAAAAAACGTATGCATATCTTCCGTTAGTGATCTTGTCGTTAGTTTCACATTAGTGATCTTGTCATTAGTTTCACATTAGTGATCTTGTCATTGGTTCCACATTAGTTCCACATTAGTGATCTTGTCATTAGTTCCACATTAGTGATCTTGTCATTAGTTCCACATTAGTGATCTTGTATGTTGCAATGCCACTAGACCAATATCTAGGTCAATCGATAATGAAATCACCAGCTAGAATTTGTGACAAAGGTCAGCCAATGATAGCAAAGTTAGCTCGCTGCACGAAGTTAGGCTGGTCGGCAAATAACAAGGTGGAGTTCGTAGAACGTAGAAAGTTGTATGTGTTTCCAGCAGCAGTATGGCTCAGCAGAAGGATTTCAGCTAATAAGGTTAGTCTAGTGAGATATTACAGAACCGAGGCTTTGTTCAGATACCTATTTCGACGCTGTATTTGCAGTATATCCTGAGATAATTGTGTTAGAAGGCAGAAACACATGAAGCGTGTGAAGTGTTTCACTGTTTGGAATGCCATAGCGAAGGATCCAAGGAACAAAAGTAAGAGACAGTTATACGGAACGAAAGCTCTCAATCGCCCGGTTGAAACAAGCCACCGATAAAGAAAATCCGTCGGATAATAATGGAATAAGGCCTAATGGAAATTTTGAAACAAGCACAATATTGTCTAGGAGCTACACATTCTGAAAGAAAATGAATGAACGATGAATGAACGAAACAACCAATGGGATCGTTGTTCTCTCGTCGCCGATTTAGGAGGAATAAAAGGGGAGATAAATCGGAGGCAAGACACTTACCGCCAAAATTTGATTCAGACACAGATGACAGAATTTCACCACCAAGCATCTTTGCCATCCAACTGTGTGCGTAGCCTGCCCGGTTTAGAAGCCCTGTGTTTATTCTGGAATGAGGGTAAGAGTGATTTAATTATAAATATGTATATAATATTATATTTTTGCATATGGGAAGTGTGTTGTGTGTAGAATCGTATTGCGCATTTCTTGGAGGGAAAACGCCATGGTGTGCTGTGCATTTTTTTTTTAATGAAACCCTAGGTAGGTTTAGAAAAGTAGAACAGTTTTCAGACGACTAAGTAAACCTTTTATGATTACTGGATGGGACAACACCTGAACGAACAATGAAAGAATAGGAGGAAGTGATTCACTGTGTATTTTGAGTATATATTTAACCATTATACCAAGGCCTATGTTATGCCAGTGAAGTCAATCATGGACAGATGCGTGAAATTGAGTTTAAGGAATGAGGATAACGTTTTTTAGGATAAATCTACTTGCAACGTGTTACTGACTTGATCTGTCTATTCTGTCTTACCAATTACTCTCTGATAGTCTCACTGACCTTTCATCTGTGGTAAGGAAAGATATTATGGCCAAATACTAGCATAGGACATTATGTATTTCAGGTCCTATCGTGTCACATCAAACTACCCTTCCAGCAAAGCAGACGACTGTTGAAATACCCGTGCAAGACTAAGCATTCAGGCACGTAGAGTATTCATCAGCTCTTGTTGTGGGAACCCTAGGACTTGGGCTTTTCCAAACACTGTTTTCAGCAGAGTGACAGACGGTGTAGTCACTTCAGAAGTCACTTCAGTTAAGTGGATACATACAAGACTGAAGCACAATATAGCCCACCAAATGTAACATAGACTAATGATGAGATCGAGTTATTGGTTAAGCTCAATAGTTGTGAACGACTTGATTTAAAGTCACAAGACTCTTATCAAGATTTATTAATTACCAGTTCAAGTTCAAGAGCAAGAAAGTGTAACTGACAGTTTAAACATAATTAACATTCTGAACCAAAGTGATCTTTTTAAAAAAGTAAGAAGACATTGACATTTTGTATTAAAACTTGATTGTTTAATTTAGTAAATGCTTTTGCAAACATCATCATCATTTTTCATATCATACTTCTATTTCAAAAAGAGAAAGAAGAAATTAATGTATATACAATAAATTAATTAATTGTAACCACAGACTTGAGTAGCTCATTACAGTTTTGTTGAGTTTACTTTCTTTATTCATTTTCCCCTAGACATAACATAACATAACATAACATATGATAGTTGCTGAGAGGAGACGCCTAAGTATCTGGTACTTCATATTACCATCTTTATTGTCTGACTATTCCTATGACAACCATACACCAGTGCTCCTTTCTGAGACTGGGGTATTACTTATAAGACCAGACTCTTATCTGGCAATTGTATCCTTTGTATCATCTGATACATCTTTTTATCTTCAACAGCAACACTTAATTAACCTCTCGCGACATTGTCATTAGTTCCACATTAGTGATCTTGCCATTAGTTCCACGTTTGTGATCTTGTCATTAGTTCCATATTAGCAATCCTGTCACACCACTTCAATCTTTCTGTTTTACACAAGCACCCATTTATGAAAGTCTGTAGCTTTTTGATTATTGTTTTTGTTGTTTTCAATGTCTCAGAGCCTTACGATAGGACTTATTTGAATTGAAAATTCTGATTTTTTTTATTTTGAACCTGATGCAACATGCAATACTGTTAATAAATAAATAATTAATTTACAGTATGACAACATTTCTAACGATAAGTAACGTATATTCATTATGTATTTTCCACGAAAAATTCATCTGTCAAACTTTCATTGACTTCTTAAGAGATGTACTTCGACAGCTTGGTTAATTACATCTTATATCATTTATGACAGCAGTATTTAAATTATTTTCTAAAATTCTCAGTCACCTCTAAACCATTGTTAGCAGTCCCATGGGATGGCGATGTCGACAGAATCTGATATTTCGTCGTGACCACGCATCGCAGCCTTCCAAGTTCAAGATAAATGTGATATTTTTGAAAGAATACTGTTTGAAATCCTCGCTTTCTCATTCTGCATATTTTACGCCTGATCTACAAACCTAACTCACTCACTGCTATTGTCAAACATGCACGTTTTCCTTCACTCGCGTAGGGGTTTCTTATGTTCCCAATACCTGTAATCTGTTACCCACAAGCAAAGAAAGCAAAAAACAAATGTGACCGGATGGCCCACCCTAGCATTAGCAGTACCATTAGTTGATATAGAAGGAGTTACAACGAGAGAAGCAAATACGGCGTTTTTCTCACATAACACTGTATATGCAGGTTACAAATAGAATCAAAACTGAAACTAACTATCGATGACGTAGGTGGGCCGCCCAGACGCTACATATGGCGGGAGTTGCTTGGCAACGATTGACGTCACCTCATTTACATAAGCTTAGTTAAATTTTATGATAAGTAGGTAACGATATTACCAAGACAACGCTTTGACGTCAATAGAGGCAACTAATGAAATAAAGCCCTACGATTTTAGGTAACCAATCGAAAGTGGCGAGTCCCCGCACCATTTTCGAGCTCAGCCAAAATCTAAGATTTTAGAATCAATTCCTGATAGAGAGCCACTTGCACAGTCACGATTTTATCCAAGGGTTGCCCCGTCCATGAGTAAGCACCTTGAGATATCGTGACTTGGTCCTTCTCTAAGTTCATCTTGCGATATTCAAGACAAGAACTGCAGACTTTTTAATAGAGTGAAGATCTCACTACATCAGAGTATTGTGACACACATACTCCTATTTTATCTCATACCAAGTAAGTAGCAGTTTGAACATACTGCACTCTCGTTTAGAGCTTCTTTCCATATTTTATTTTCAACTAGAGATGCTAAGGATATGAACACAGACATCGGTCAAGTTAACGAGATATCCAAATTGCTGGAAAATACTTATATTGTAGGAGAGGCTCAACGGAATATTAAAGTACTGATAATACTAAGAAATCAACAGACAAGAAAGAATTAATCATTGAAACCGTAAATTAATCATTTACACCCCAGAATATATTGAGGTAATCAAATGGGAAACTTTGCTGTATGAAACCCATGATCCTGTAAATATTGCCATGGAAATGTTTTGCTGTTGAAATAAAAGTTTTTATGGACTCATCATCATCATCAGTTGCCATCTCCACAACGAAGGTTGGCTGTAATGGATCTCCAACGCCTTCTGTCTCTTGTCTTGGTGGTGCACTCTGATAGACTCTTTCCTGTCCATCTCTTGATGTTATCTTCCCACTTATAGCGCTGTCTTCCCCTTGCACGTTTGCCTTCACGTTTATGGACTACAGGAAGTTAATTACTTTCTTCAAGTTGAGTTGTTGCTGTTGTATAGTTTGGATGCTTAGGAACTTTATATCAAGACACGTTTTGAGATAACCTTTACCATCAACAAAAGAACGAACGAACCTGAGTCAACCTCCATTCAAGTATCAACATCTCTGGTAGTCAACCAGTACTCCCAACTTGAAAGAATAAGAACGGTACTAGTGTTAGCGGACAGCAACACGAGTACACCCTAACAACTTACTTTAACGCCACGCCATACAAACAAAGGCACACAAACTGACCACTGCTTCTTAACACCACAAAGAAACAACAGTATCTGCTAAGTTGACATTTCCCGCTGAATTTGTTACTGTAGGTTTTTTTTTCTCCAAACTATGTTTGAATATTTCAACAGGAAAAAAAAATCTATCGCCGTTGTTCAGTGAGTGTGAAGTCAACATAATACAATAACTCGGAAGGAGAGTTGCCAGTTGGCAAATAACAGCTACTGGATATATTATTTATCACCGTAGACTCAATACTGTATATCTTAATTTATAATCTATCGGGAGGTGTAAAGGATATCGCTATAAATGAATTAAAACAATTACTACGCAGGAAAACCCGGAAATATCTTTAATCAACATAGCATTGTGAAGGCAATCTACTACAATTTAAGTAGATTACAAAACTCTCTGGCCATAACGTGCATGACCTTTTGTTCATTGTCACGGTTTTTAATTATATACCCATGTTGTGTGGCTGATAGGATGTCCTGAATTCAGCTCGTCTGTTTTGTATGGCCGTAGGGAGGTATCATATGCAATATAAGACCTCGGCGTAAAATGTGAGTAAGTTTGTAAAGTCCTTTGTTTTTGTGACTAGCGGACGTTTGTTTAAATGTTATGGCATTCGTCACTACAGTTTACCTTATTCTTCAATCTTTTATGGCAGTGAATTAGCTGTAATAAGCTAGTAACAATATAACGTGGAACAATACATAATTTCTAAAGGGCAGTTCACAAATATTAGTAAAGCAAGAAGTCCGACGACTTAATAATAACTGTCATAGTTTATTTTCTTTCTTCCTTCAGGGAAAATCTTCTTTCCATTTTTTTTTTCTCTTTTCAAAATTTATATGATGTTAGTTGCTGAAAATGTTCAAATCACGTACACAAATGCATTCATGCAGAATTTCGCAAGTAGTACGGACAACTGTAGATTGGGTACTATAACAAAGTAAATAATCTTTAAGCTTGGTTCTTATATTCATAATTGAATTCCTAAGAGCAAATTCACGTTAATTGTAATTATATGGATGAGGCTGGTACACAGGAGCTCCCCTGGGATAGTCATTGCTCGTTATTTTCTTCTTAGTCTTTACTTCTAAGAATAAGGTTAAAACACCTTAATGTTTCTTTTAATTGACCAACGTTGTTTTTTTGTTTTTTTTTTTAATGGCTTTGATATACGAATCTTCTGATCCATAGGCTACCCATAAACTCATACTCAAAAATTCATTCATATTCATTCTCAACATGGCATTTATATTCAGTTGAATATTTTATCTTGTTGGCGAGCATAAATAGGTTGCATTAGGAATGGTGTTATTCTTCATAGATAAATTAAACGATCTCCGCCGTAAAGGTCCGACTGGTTCCTGGTAAGGTTCATTTCAAATATTCCGTATTTAATCGTTTACACTGAGTCAAGAAAAACTAGATCGAACTCTTGCCCAAAGTTGTTTTTTGTTTTTTTCTTCTCACCTTGTCCCTTTCTTCCGTTACTTAGTTATTCTTCGCGTCATGAATTTTTGCATTTGTGACGTATTATTTTGCTACTATCTTTCTGCATATTGTTCTGAGAGTATCTCGATTTTGAAAGCTTAAATAACCCATTTACATTATAAGAGGCACATAATGTCACCATTCCTGTGACATAATTACAATCGAGCAATTTTCCAAACATGTGTCAGCTAATATTTTTTGTCAAAGAATGTACCTTGAATGAGCCTAAGAAAAACAAGAAATACTCTGTTGGAGGGTCGTTTTTTTTTTTAATTTGAGGAGGAGATCTGCAAAGTGTTTTATCTGTAGTTTACCTCGGAAACTACTGACACTCAATAATACTGGGCGTTTTTTTCGAAATTCCGCATTATACTTTCACTTTCTATAACATCGTAATGCAGAACAGTGATAAACTGAACTATATATAATTGCACACACAGTTTCAAATACGGTAGTTGGGCACACTTATTACATCAGATGGAAAATGCATCACTGAGACTAACATATGCCACATAATAAACATGCATTCCATAAATTGAGGAGCATTCTTTGCAATAAATCAGTGTTACTTAAAAACAGAAGGTAGTTGTCAAGTATTACATCGAGCCAACAATATTACTGCATGGAAGTGAGTCCTGAACAATGACTTTTAGAAATAGAGACAACAAAGATGCAACTTCACAGAAGAATGTTAAGAATTCCATAGACAGTAAAGATAACTAACACAGATTGCTTGAGAAGAACTAACCAACAACAGCAATATATATATATATATATATATAGAAGACAGCTAAACTTCATTGTGCAGCTTGTGATGAGAAGAGCAGCATTTCAAAACATCGTGTCAAAAGTAAGATAGAAAGATTAGTAGATTGTCACGAAATATATTCGTTCTTTTATTCTGCTCTTCACTCCTCTCCGGCATTATTAATTTACCATTCCGTTTACGTGCTAATTCTTCCAGTATTCGTTGTTTTCGCTTTCATCGCTCAAGGTTTTCTTATCACATCTTGTCACACCTCGTACCTACCCATCTCTCCTGGTTATTTTCTCCTTTGTTATCGGTGAAGCTTAGCAAAGGAGCAAATTTTCCACATTGACTTTTCGCTTATCGCCAGCTTCAGATGGAGTAAGAGTTACACTGTGCGACATTCTTATTGTTGACCCACATTGTCTGTCAGGGAAGATACACGAAACCATGTTGTCACCCAGTAAGGTTTGCAAACATGCCGTGTCCAAATACACGGTCGATCTCAATGGGATGGAGGAGGACAACAATCTTGTTAAAGATTAAGACACGAACAGTGATGAAATACTTCCAGCAGATGAACTTTATTGTGATAAACAATTACAAGAATATAACATCTTGAAGGAGATTATAATGTTACATCTGTGAAGTAGTAAGTTGTAAACATGACAAATACCAACGAAAGTGGCAAAACCTTTTATAGTAGTGAAGTTTGAAAATCATACGTTATCTTATGCTATCGTGTAGTAACATTCTACATGAGAGGAGGATAGTTGGGTAATAGGCCCCTACCAACAACATATATTTGCAATTGGTTTGGCATTTGAGATGACAATCAAGACTGTTCCTGGTTGGACCTCTCTTTATTTCTGGTTCTTCTGGCACTTGTTTGGTTCATGTCATCGGTTCCACATTTGCGGTCTTGTCATTGTTATTGTTGAACAGAATCGACATCATTGCCACAGCGGGCAAACCCATAGGTGCTCAGTCTCTCTCAGTATATGTCAAAGAGTGTGAATGCTAACTGTTAATGTAGTTCGCTGGTTGTATACACAACGGATGCATCCTCTTATATGTCCATCTCTGCTAGCCTTACGTTTGATACCAAATTCCAACTGTCTTAGCCTTGATGATTGTCGTAGATTTTCGATAGGAGAATTAAGACTAGGTTTGGTCCCTTCTGAATAGGTTTGAATAGGTGATAGACTCAGTGAGAGTTAGTGAAAGGTAATAGAATTTCCACACACGTGAGATGATAGATTTTGATATAGTGGCTGTCTCTGAAAGCGAAAAGAATTCTTCTCTCTCTCACCTATCTTCTACCACAGTTGTTACAGCGTCAGACAGACTACACCAATATACATATTACGTATATTTCTATCACTCACAGGCACGCACATACACGTGACGACAGGTAAACACACAGACGTGGGAAAACTATAACAATGATATATATATTATCTAGAACGAGCTGACCAAACACGATTATTAAGTTCAAGAGCGATTTTAATATCAGGAAAAATCGGCTCACAACATCAAAGAAAGTACATCAAGGAAAATACATATACACATAGTCATAAAAATTCAAGGAAATGTTGCAAGGATGATAGCCCCCTTATAGTGTTACCTCTAGGCTTAGCCCAGCCCCGTTAAGAGAACAGATGATGGCGCCCGAGTCACAGATACATAGGGTTTGAGTCTAAGAGTTTTCTTTGTTTTAACTCGTAATTATATGCACAGAGTTTGAAAAAAATCTGATTTAACCTAAGACAAAAACACAAGAACTCTAGCCTTAGCAACAAATTATGCAGATTGAAAAAAACAAATAGGACAGCAACAGGGTGTCAAAGATATAATAGTGAAAATATCACTCAAACCAGCGTACACTCATTCATTCCGCCATGGCCTCTCATACAGGTACTCACGACTTTGCTCGCTGCCTCTTGGAACACACTGATTTTAGATTTTCACACACTCAAAAAAATGCAGTCTTCTGCCAAGAAGTCCCCAGTTCCAAAAGACGTATTTAACTCGGAGTCTCCGGGAACGACTACTTGGGTGTGCAAATTTGTTCAAATGTCTGATTAAGTCACCTAACAGTTATTCCAGGCGCGGGAGTTAGCAGAGCACAGTGTCAATAGCGTAGGTTTCTAGAAATGATGAATGTCAGGTCGGTGCCTTCCCTCAGTATAGGATTCACTTTAGTCGCACCACAGATTTGTCCACAAAAAATATATATATATATTCGGGAAATGTTAGTTAATACTTGAAGTATTTCGCGCCACCAGGCAGAAAGATTACGTAGAGTTTTTTCTAGAAGAAATTAAGATCTGGCTCCAAGGTCCAGTATTTATCATTACAGTCTTTGAAAACCCGTTATTGGGATATAGTATTTCTGGCTAACTCGGGTTGCATATGCACTGTTTAGACCAGTGGTACTTAAGAAACCCACGTGGTTCAAAATAAGGACTGTCTATTTCTTCACAAGTATGGAAACTACTACTAGGTGCTGGTAAAGTTAGGGTCACCCCAAAACTTTCACTGTGTGGAGGAAAAATAACACATATAATATAATAAACAGAATCTGTACTGGTTTTAACTTACATTTAAACTTGCAAGCAGAGAGCTTTGCTTATCATTTAAACTTCCCGTGACGTAAGTTATATTTAAAAATCAGCAATTCTCATGAATTAGGAACACGTGCGTATTCCGTCACCATTCATGAGACTCGATTCTAGAGTTTATACGTTAGTTTAGAAAAATACACTCGACTGAGTATTAGCGGTTAAATTAAATTCATAAATAGCTACAATTGCCGTTATAAGGTAGAAATTTTAATTTTATCCTGCTTTCCACTGAATGCTTCCCTAGAAAATATAATAGCCTACCACTTTATTTCTCTTCTGCGCTAAAGAAATAGATTAAAATGAATTAAGCGATTAAACACTTTAACACTCACAAAATCTATATATCTATCATATTAATTACCTCAACCACAGAATTACAGGTAGTCGCACAACTTAAGAATAAAAATGCTGAAAATATTTCTGGAAGTCTAGAAGTTCGACAAATTGCCGAAACAAACTGAGATCTTCGCTAACAGCTATTCTGTTTACGAGCAACCTATCTACTGTGAGTCTATGAGCGAGAATGAAATTAAAGTTTCAAACTAGGCCAATATCTTTAAAATCGGACACAGGATCCTAATCTTATTTCGCCAAGCGAAATAGTCTCCCCTGTCCGTATAACACCTTCGTCCGGTTATCGCGTGACGTAACAGCCATCAGTGGCCGAGGGCTTGCATGAGTTGCAAATCTCAGACCACCGTCTGCAGTGCGGAGTGGATTTTCACGCTAAGCCGGGTTTTTCCTGATGAAAAACCTCATGCGTTTACTGAAATGCAGACTCTCTGTCTACTTTCCATGTCCCTCGGGTGAATTTTCACGCCCCAGGCCAGAGACCCTCAGACGAATGTCTAGCGAATGCTGTAAATTCACGCCTATCGTCCGACCAGCGCGACTGACATGTACGCAATACCACCCAGGTGCGATTCTCAGTTTTAGAGAAAGGAAAACAGGTAAAGTTTGCGAATTATATGAAAATAATATTCGCAAAACGAATGGATGAAAAATATACAGGAAAAAGGAAATACAGAGATAATAAAAGAGAGAATTCGGGTGAAAGAATAGGAAGAAGATGTAGGAAATTAAATGAATATAAACCCTACGTGACAATGATTCATCTATTGCAGTGTCATTCTCTAACAGGCGATCATTAATTGTTCTCTGTATCTCTCCCTTATCCATATCCAGTGTCCCCACTATAGGTGCTCTTGATGCTAGTCTGTCATCTCTCTCATTACCACATCCCCCTGCATGACCAGGACAGTAGACCCACAACAGCTCCTTCTTTTTAAGATGAGAGCGTCTGTGGTTAGAGCGCAGGCCTCTCACGGCAAAGGGAGCGGGTTGGAAACACAATGGTGTCACGCTACAGTCTATCAGCTGTAAATGGATACCTGACTCTACTCTTCGGTCAGGAAAGGCAATGGCAGCGAGGAGGTGAAGTGGTTTTCGAAGCTTTATCTAGCTTTGTGAAATCTCTAACACTTCACTCCCCTACGGAAGTATTTAATATGAGACTATTTTTTAATCCATTTGCTAAAGTCCAACGGTTTTTGTTGTTGTTTTTGTTCTCCATCTTCAGAGCCATACAATAGGACTAACTTGAATTTGAACTGATTCAGATTTTTGTGTTGGACATGACTTCTTTTAATCTCGATACATTTCTTTGATTTCATCAAACTGTTGTCGTGATGATGATAACCTGTTACTGTTTATTTAATCTAATTTTAAACAGCACAATCTATTTAGTCTGCATTTTGTTTTCTAAGGAGTGTATTACATTATTTAAAAAAGAAATATGTAATTAAAACAATTTAAACCAGTTAAAGGTCATAACAACAATCTGATATTTCAACTGAGATTATAATATTAACTAGTAAATCTATCCGTCACAATAATGACGGGGATAGAACTGAAACTAACGTTTAATCTTTTTCAGCATCTTCAGCACATTTAGAAGACTGGAGAACTTATATGGTAATTCTGAATGAAATTATTTTATCAATTTTTGTGAAGTTTTGATAAAAATTAAAACATTTGTTGGCCGTTTTTTTTTCCAGAGATGTAATTTATCCTTTCACCTGTCAAAGGGAAACAATCAAGTAGCAGAAAAAGATAACAATAATAAAATATATTGTAGAATGTTGACACTTTACTATACATTTTCTGCTTATTATTTAGAATGAAACTGCAACGTTTGTGGGAAAAAAGATGCAGGTTATATTGATCGTCTTGCGATTTAGTGCAAAGGCCAGAAGCGCACACTTTTTATATAATTTTTATACTGCAGCTATGGTGCAAAAAAGATTTTGACTGACTATTGTAACAGCCTGAGGAAATTGAAAATAAACCTAAAAGAAGGGGAGATCCACAGAAAGAAAGATAGAACAGGTAGAAAGAGGCGTATTAGTAAAATCAAACTGTAGCCATTTTGGCGGATTATTGAGAACATTTCGTTATAAATTTTACCAGTACTCATAGATCTGAATATCGTGGCAGCAATGACATCACCCTTTCAGACATTCGAAATAGTAAATGGTAGCTCATCGCAACGGGAGAGTCCTGACAATGCACATGAAACGTACAAGCGAATAAAACTGGAAAATGTCTGAGAATTGAGTCAGAACAACAAATCTCTTCTTCTTCTTCTTCGTTCACCCTCAGATGTCAACTTGAATAAGTTCAAAGAAAGCAGTGGTCAGCCTGAGGCTGTTGATATCTCCGTAGATTTTCTCCAGGAATGGTACTGGTGATGGCCATATGCGTCTTCTCTGTTCCTCATATGTTGGGCACCTTTGAAGCAGGTGTTCGGCAGTCATTTTACCAGTGCCACAGTCACACTCATCCGTAGTTCCTATCTTTAATTTGTTGAACAGATGGTATCTCAAACTGTTATGACCAGTGCGAAGTCTGAAGATTGCCACTTGTTCACTTCTGCTGAGCTGGTAATACGGATCATTTTTTGTGTGGCCTGGATGCTCTTCATCCCACTTGTGCCTGTATCTGCGTTTGATAAAACTCTTGGACTCCTCATAGGTTATATTTGTGTCCAGTTTAGGAAGTTTTCCCCCTTCCTTTGCCAATCTGTCAGCCTCTTCATTTCCAGGGATGTTGCAGTGAGAAGGGATCCACTGTATCACTCTTTTGTATTGCTGACATAGTCTGTGAAGTTTTACTCTTAGGTCATCCAGTTTAGCATTTATTTGACTTTTCAGTGTTGTAATCACTGACAGCGCATCTGAGAAGATAACTACTGGTCTCTCTGAGCTTTTTTCTGTCATATGAATTTCTGATGCAGTTTTTATGGCCTCTGCTCTGAAGTTAGTTGAAAATTTCCCTGTTGCGACTGCTATCTTTTTTTGTGTGCCATTGATTAAGCTCAGGAAGACTCCTCCAACCCCATCTTCTGTTGCATTAGTTGCTGATCCATGACTGTAGAAGAACAACAAATGAACACAAGTAGATGGAATCAGATTTCAGCAACACAGGTTGAAGTGACGGATGGGTGAACTCTTAAATAAATAATGAAGGAAACCCGTCTATTCTTTGTTATTCATCTTCCACTACACATTACTGGACACAAGTATTTCGAAGTAAAGGAGAAAATACAGAAACAAGGTAAAAGTAAAACACACATAAACAACAGTAAAGATGGTAACTGTGATAAAGTCAGTGTGGCGTTAAAAGTTTATATTCTTCAGTTGATTGTTTGTGCTCGTTTTCACACTGTGTCTAGGTTTATATATCATAGGTCCACAAGATTCAGGACAGCCACAATAGTTCATTAACGATACTTTCTATGACTCGAAGATTCCACACAACGATCAATATAACAGCTGGATATTTTAGTAACATTCCATTTATTATTCACGTAGACAATACATCATTACACAGCATGCATAATTAGGTAGATTCAGCAACTCCTATAATCCGTAGGTCCATATAAACATTACCTCATTCCTATTCCTACCTTTAGTTGTATTTAATAAACATTAATATGTTTCAAGACACTTCTATTTTAACATTTCCCATATTTCTACCATTGGGTAGAATACACACACAAGTCGCCCATTCAGGGTCAAAACACGCTCTGTCCATTTTTCCTCCACACTGCTCACGTCATGTGCGCAATACACATATCGACAAATTACTATCGTGCTGCGCTCATCAGCACCAAAATCCTATACATTTTCTAGCGTGTGGCGTACAATAGCCAGCGCCATAGTCAGTTTGAACTCCCCTCCTCAAATTATGTATAAGATATTATTCTATGGATTCTGCTACTATGACCATTTTAAAATTGGACAATATTTGAATAGGGCAAAGCCACCACTTTTTGTCAGCGAACCGCGCTGGATTTGAAAGTATTGACGAGTTGCTAATGATACCCCCCCCCCCCCCTTTCCCTAAAGTACAAGCTTTTTGGTAGCTCCGCCCTAATTTTTAAAAGTAACGTTAGAATGACTTGGCGGAGCCGCGCTGGTGTAATGGCTACAACGTTGTACTGGCGACCAGGTTTTCATGGTTCAACCCCGGGAGTCAGCGTTTGAAGGAATGTTTACGACCGGAAATTTGACTGAATAACCTGAACGGCTCCTGCACATAAATCCCGTGTGGATGGGAAGGAGCGAAGCTCCTGACCGGGTTGGAAGGAAAGTCCACTGACCCCCCAGCCTCGCAATGACATGTCATTGGGCCAAAAGAGCTGGAAAGCTCGAGTGCCGCTGGTTAGAAGAAAAAAAAAAGAATGACTTGGCAAGCGGCCAAGACATCGTTTATTTTTATAAGAGTGAAGGAGTATAGGAGTGAAAGAGTAAAAGAAAAATAAAACTACTGTCCAAAATCTATAAATAACTACGCCACTTGTATTGTATCTAAGTACCCCAGCAACGGAGTATTTGAAAAATCTTAACCCGCCCGCACCCTCTCACATTTTTCTGACGGAAGCTTGACAGACGACTATCGCGTGCTTAGAGAGAAGGGGAAAAGGTGGTGGATTGTAAAAAGAAAAAAAATCGCGTCTACTTGTAAATTTGGACTCAACTGCATTGTTGTGCAGGAGGCAAATGGGCAAAAGTAAAACTAAGAATATTTATTTCTTCATAAAAACGAAAAAGAGTAAATAAAAGAGATACTTTGACAATAGAGTACTGTTGTTTAATATAATACCATATGATACCTTATCGGGACTTAGAACCTTTCTTTCCCTAATATGTTAGCACAGTGAAAAGAGCCCATGATAATAAATCGTAGATGAAAATATACTGGGTAGATAAAGGACATTAGCCTGATTAATAATCACTTTTCATCTTTTTGATAGCTTCAAAAGTGACTGAGTTATCGCATAAAATAAAGTTGACAAAACGTACAGACGAGCACACTGACATCCCAGCTCGATTTTAAAAGTAACATTTTTTCTAGGCGTTGCTTGTAAACAAGTCACGTTGACTTGCCTCTTTTTTGGTAGATACTAGGAGGAAGAGGAGAGGTATAACTGTGACGTCTTGCCCCTCCTAAAGCAACTGACGAACTTATTTGAAAAGCGTAAATAAAGGTTGGCATTTTTCAAAAATAAATGTCAAATCGTTGTAGTTTAAACTGATTGGTTAATGTTAGAATAGACATAGAGGGAAATAAAACTACCGCGTCTATAATGCAGGGTACCACTTGAGAGAGAATTTTCATACACGGAAGGTTCAGAGCAAGTAATAAGCAAATTGCCTTTGCGTCTGAAGTAGCGGCTGTCTAAAGCTGACCATTGACAGCCTGTTAAAACATTAACAAAGTGTGTGATTATTTCATTGATTGCGGTAAGATGAATAACCTTTTTAATTCATTATTGATGTAGAGGCCAACCCAGATAGGGCGCCATAACATTGTGTGTACGACATTTTGCCTTTGTGGGAGATTGCGACATACTAGGAGCAGATGCAGGTCTTAGGAAGCAAATCAAACTAAATTTGAATTGAATATTGTCATACATATCTTGACTGTAAGACCAGGAAGTCACTGGCAGGCCTATTGGTATATTAACTTTGAAGAAAAGACAAGATTGTAATTCAGCTGAAGAAGATGATGTATATTGACAGGGGCGTTGAGACTATGTGGAAAAGAAGATACCCACTATTTATGAAGAAGTCAAAGTAAAGTTAAAAACTGTATCTAATTTAGTTAGCTCTTTCAACTGATCAACATACTTGTTTAATGATGTTAAATTGGTAGTGGTGGAGACCATTAACTAGGGACTTAGGAAGACCTGTACATCTTGTTTCAGGGTTACATCGCCCAGTTTCAAGTTGGTCAGAAGTCGGAGCTGCAGCAGTTGAGGCAACCTACCGGTTGTTTCTTTATAAAAGCATACAAGTGTTAGCAGACTCCAGAATACACGGCAGTGGATCGTGTGCATTTTCTCAATCCAGTCATCCAGGGTCTACGTGGAATAAAAGATAAGCCTATATCTAGCGGGCTTATGCAGACTCAAATGAATTTAATCTCCACCCTATTCAGAAACAGTATGTGAAGTGATGTGAAAACCAGTTTTCCCCCAATATTGACTCTTCGTATAACAGTGGTTTTTTTCACCAGGGAATAACAGTTTTGAAACTTTAACATATTAAAATATATTGGACAGATGTCCTGCTTGTGTATTTAATGTGATAAAACCATATTTTCATTTTAAGTTAAACATTCCTGTCCTAAAAAATGTGAGGGACAGGAAATTAAATGGTATATACACATATATCTTAACTTTAAACCCAGTCTTGTTTAATTAATTTTAGTAATTTACATGTGTATTTGTCTAACGCAATTATCACAACATTTCTATTACCCTAGACACTAAGCCATATAAATTAATATCACAAACCTTAGTTACCCAAAATAATTCGCAGAGTGAGATTGTAGGGTGGTAGCAGTCAGGTACCCTGATAACATCAACTTCAACTATTAGAATCAGGGACTTGCATAGCTGACCTCACTCTGTAGACACATTCTGACTACTCTTTCTTTTAACATCAAAACCCACCACAGTAACAACACAGAAGAGACAGAACATAACCTAATCCAAGCAAGGCAGGTACTAGAAAAAAATTAAAACAGCACAACAGACGATAGAGAGAGACGTCAAAAAAATAGCAGAAATAATAGTCAAATGAAGAAATCCTTAAAAAAAATAGAGATGGAAAGAGTCCTTTGGACAGAGGAAAAGATGCAAGAGAACAAAAAGTGTAAAAATCAGGAAAACAAAGAGAATATAGAAGAACAAATGAAGGAAACTGGCGAACTACTCCTACCATACCTCGTAGAAAGAGTGCGGAGTAAAATGGTTACTTGGAATGAGGAGTTTGGAGAACATGAGAGATGGTGGGCAAAACAAAGAAAGTAAATAGATAATCTATCAAACAATCAAATAAAAACAAGAACATAGCTAAGCTAACCATATAAAATGGAGACTAAAGACCATAGAGCTATCAAAGTAGTTCAGTGGAATTGTAGGGGTGCCAGAAAGAACCTGGTGTCTCTTGTGGGACAATGTAAGGAGTCAAAACCCATCTTTGCAATACAAGAAACCCTCCTGAGCCCCAAACAGAAACTGAACTACCAATGATATAAAATACTTAGAAATGATAGACCGGAACCCAGGCAACAGTGGAGTAGATACAGCACTTGATATAAGTTTGACTACACCAAACCTAGCCTCTGCTAAATTGGAAGTCCTGGCTTCAGACCACTTACCTATAGAAATAACCCTAAATGATAAATACAGATCTGTGACGGTATTGCCTCTCCTGCTTTGCAGTAGTGATCCAACAGTGGCTAAAACTCAAGAGTATCTAGTATGAGCTTCAAAGGTGTCTACCTTCACACAAGATTACTCTTGGCAGAGATGTAGATAGAAGGAAAAAATGCTTCTATCTCCAGGGAGTCTTCGCGAGATATTCAGATAAGCGAAAACAATGCTGCTTTTGCTGAGCACGTTAATTCTAGAATCTGCCGACAACTTTTGTGAAGAATTAAGTACTTATTAATTTCAGCTTGTTCAAGGCCCACCCCTGATTAACTCAGGGGAATTCTTATTATTCTGGTATAGCTCTGTTTAGAGTGTGTGTAGTAAATTGACTGAGACAAACATGCAGTACATGTAAAAGGATTAAATCGAAGTTAAATTTGTAACATTACAAATAACAAAATTTAATAATCACTTTAGGTTTTAACAAGTTTAAAGAATTGAATAATATTTTAGGAAAAGGTTTTCAGCCCTGTTGTGATGGGATTTAACTGAATATAGGAGGTCACTTTTGGCAGCGGATATTTTTGCACTTAGCTGCCAATGGTAATTTATTCTCCCGCTGGGTTGGTTCTTGGTAGACTGCCTCGCTGTTGGCGCTCGTCGCTGGGTAATGTTAAAGGTGCTGCACGTTCCCAGAACGTCAAGGAGTAACGGCAAAGTTGGTCCTTATTCTTAAAGCGCAGGCCATTGTTCCTTTATTGTTCCAGAGAAAGTACCCGTCAGCTGGTACCACCACCAACAACTATGGTAAAGAATAGAAACGAAACGCTCTTCTGAGTATTGCGTTTTCCAACCCATGGTTATGGGTCCCTATCTTCCCATTCCACCACCCCATTTAACTCACAATTTACCCTCGATGAGAATTAAATTTAATCCCTCGGGATAAAACTTTCTAGACATTTAAATTGAAAAGCCTTAGCTTCACATTACATTTAAATGAAAAGATTAATAGTACCGATAGAATATATTTACATTTCCACTGATTGAAAAGTGCTCATAATATAAATTGAATATGTTTTCATTTATGTTTACACTGATGTGAAAAGTTTGAAACTTCCATTAATTTTAAAATGAATATTTTCACATAGACATTTACACTGGTTTGAAACTGTAAGTATTATACTTAGAATGTACATCATTTCTTTCATCTTTTCCTCCCTGCTCCATATGAAAACTGGGACTAATCTATGCTTTTAGTTCTCTTTAGGAAACTAGCGATAAAGCAATCACTAGCCCTTGGCAGTGGTGGTTCATGAAATCATCATTCTATACGCTGAGGTTGCCAGCCTCAAATGACTGGGACATCCACTAGCGATTTGCACATTTTAAAATTCTCATGGTAATATACATATATATATGTTAGCTCACATGTTATTAATAAAATATAGAATGCAAAATCACAACTTACGCCAATCTTGGCTCACAGACGTTTTTGCTCAGATGAGTAAGTTAAGGCACTGGGTTAGTCCTCTTACACGTATACTGGGGTCGTTAAGTTTTTTAACTTAAATTCCCTTTCTGACCGTGTGTTTCAGTTTCCACAGTCCTGGTTTCCTTGTTAATATTGATGGAGATTTCCTGGGCTATTTTATAAGTCCGTTCAAAATTCTCTAATGAAAGGTCCAAGCTGGTAAAAGGAAATTCTGAATTCTTACACCGGCAAAGTCTGGTGTCTTGGCAAGCGTTTCTCACAGTGAAATAACACTGAAATGTGTCGGGTTATATTCCTGGTCTCCCACTCATCAGTTTGTTGTGAAACGAAATCAAAAGCTCCAACCATTTTCAAACAGGCGGGTTAGGGTGTGGTGATTTCAAAATCTTTCCACGTGAAATAAGATGCGTGAAGCAAACGGAAAACGCATATGACCATGTGTTTCAGATGTAACAATATTATATTTATCTAAAGCAATCTTGTCCTCGTGTCTGCCCATAAGTTGTCTCCCCGTATTCCAAGCTTTGGTGATGCGCGCACATGTCTTTTCAGCAATTAAGCACTGCGCTTGCCGATTTTACTGATAATCAAGAGTCTGAGGTCGGCCACACCTGAGATAAGACAACATATTGTCTATTAATATTATCTCAGAAAATCTGTGCTTCGCCAAGAAAATGTGCTTTTTATTACCTACAGGGAGTGTCAAAATGTTTGAACATACAAACTACCCGCTACATAGCAGATAATGAAAAGAAATTGTGGTTATTGAAAGCACGCAAATAAAATCAGTACAAAAAATGTATCCGATACTGGCGGAGTGCAACAGAGATCGAGGAGAGGTCGCCCCATTCTGTGACAAGATCTAATCCATGAAATACCAAATCTACCTTCCCTTTCAAAAAAGCTAACTATGAGAACTTCCAAACAGAGCTATATCAACTAAACAAGCAATAGAAACTGACAATGTAGATTTATTCGCAGATAGACTTACAAGTGAAATTTTAAGAACAGCTAGCAAAAATAAACCAAACATGAAGATGCCGAAACACCTAAAATCAACACGAACCAGTAATGATAGGAAGAAAAACAAGATTAAAACCCCAGTTCCATGGTGGACAGACTAATGCTCTGAGAAACAGAAGTTGAGGAAAAGGGCACTTATAAAAATATAGGAAACTCAAAACGTAAGAGAACTACTTAAATTAAAAAGAAGGTAAGAAATGAGGTTATAAAAATGTTCTAAAGGCTAAATAAATTAACTGGAAAACATTCTGCCAAACTTTAAACAGCAAAACACAATTAGGGGAGGTCTGAGGAAAATTGAAAGCAATTAAAGGTAGAAATTACAAGAAAGATCCAATTCCAACAATTAAAATACCAGAGAGAGCTGAGACAGACAAACAAAAAGAAAACGTATTGGCCAAATATTTCTATTAAGTTAGTGCAGAAGACAGTCTAGGTAAGGCAGAAATAAATAGGCGAAAAATGTTATTAAAAGAATTTAAAGAAAGTAAAGATGATATACAAGAAGCAAACTACCTAAATGAAGATATCACAATAGAAGAGATAGAAAGAGCAATCACAGGAAAATTTAACACCAGGGCAAGACATTCTAAGCTATGATATTCTTAAAAAGCTCCACACTCGACTCGCAGAATCATCGTATCCGTTTTAAACAAAATCTGGCATACAGGAAAGATTCTTCAAGCATGGAAGGTAGCAGTGGTAATCCCTATACTAAAAACCAAATAAGGAAGCACACGATGTCATCTCATACAGACCAATATCACTAGCATCACACCCAGGAGAAATTTTAGAAACCATAGAATAAAGTTCTATTTAGAAAAGTACAATATTTAGAGCCCAACTCAGGCAGGAGTTAGAAGCCACAAAAGCACAGTAGATCAAGTACTCAAACTAGAACATTAAGTTAACTTAGGATTTAAAAATAATGAAAAACAGTAGCAATTTTCTTAGATGTGGCAACAGCTTACGATAAATGCTGGAGAGAAGATGCCCTACTGTGACGTTATTGCTCGCCCCTTTTTCGTATTCTCTCTCTCTCTCTTTCTCTCTCTCTCTCTCTCTCTCTCTCTCTCTCTCTCTCTCTCTCTCTCTCTCTCTCTCTCCCATTTTCTACCTATTTATCATTTTTGGAGCACAGAAATACGTGCCCAGTTACTTGTTTACACTTCTTCTTGTAATAATTCGTAATGTCTGTTTACCTGATCAACCCTGTGGAGAGATTAGACAGGTGATGTAATATTGACCGACAGTCATGTTGGTAAAATTCTCGCGTACCAGACATTGGCGCGCCGGATTAACACGAAGATCGCTCCGCGAGCTTGGTTAGCGCTGATATGGCTATTGTAACTTCCTAATTTCTCTCGTGGAGAGAACACAACCCAGATGGTCACACGATGAATGTTTGTTTGCACAGGTACAGGGCAGTAAATTATCCAGGTGGTGACCTATTACAGACACGCACCTGAAAGACGGAATGTTGTAATAAGTTTCCGGGAAGACATTATTTGTGATAATGTAGGAAGTCGTGAGTGTAAACAGGAACGATAATCGACGGAAATAACAATTCCTTATATGGAAAGTGACTTTAAAAAATCACGCAGAATTTTCCTATGAGGAAATTGTTGGGATAAACCCCATTGTAACACGCATGCTGGGCAATTCTAGATGTTATAAATAACATTTCTGATTGTAGCTTGGTCAGATAGTAACAACCACGTGCGTGGGACGAAAGTTGCAATATAATCTGATACTTTCGCCGGTTTAGAGCACTGTGAAATTCACCTCGGCAAGAAGAAAGCCAGCTAGTCAGAGTGAGGAATAGGATGAGAATTCCATTTATCGGACCGGACCTTGTTTGAGCATCTTGTGGACTTATATACCAGAAAAACTCTACCTACATTAACACGGAAAGCCCGAATCCTAGGAACCTGAACACAAAGTCAGAGTGGGAGCCTAGTGTAAAGTAATACCACTGACCGCGTGTAAGAGGCATCTTAAACAAGTTGCCTTAACTATTTCTCTGAACCAGGAGTCAGTATTCCCAAGAGATGGTTGGGTCGGTGGTACCAGTTGATGGTGCTATCTCTGGAATAAAGTGTGTGATATAAGTGGCCTACTGTCAACGCTAGACACCATCATCAGACGTGTCTTGAAGACGCTAGACCAGCTTCGTGATTACTCCCTGATATTTCTTGGAACGTGTCACAACCTCCAGACTTGCCCACTGACTAGAGTGAATCAGTCCATAACCTGCAAAGAACCAAACATCGACTGGAGCAGAAACCAACAAACCTACTGACAGCTAAGTACAAACTTAAAAGCTGCCAAGTGAACTGTCAGATAATTCCCTCGATATCCATAATCCAACCCTGTGATGTTGACCTTTTTTAAAAGAAGTATTCATTTTACACTGTTAAATATGTATAATTGATTATTAAATTTGTTATTTGTATATACGATTTATAGTTGATTTAATCCTTTTGAGTGTACTGCACCCGTATGTCTCTTGTCACCTTCATCATCTCAACCCGTAACCCGTCATGGGTCGTAGGGGTGCCATGGTGGAAGCATCAGCAGACAGGGTCCTCCACTGCTCTCTATCCTCAGCAATGCGTACAAGTGTGGAAAAACGGTGCCCTGCCTATTCTTTGATGTTATCAGCCCAGGATTTTCTTTGCCTTCCTCTTTTCCGTTTACCTTCGACTGTTCCCTGGAGGATCGTTTTCGAAAGGGAGTCATGACGAGTTACATGCCCAAACCAGGCAAGCTTTCGACGTTTCACTACTGACAAAAGTGGTTCTTGGTGGCCTGCATACGTGTTTATTTTCTCTCTAACACAGACATTTGTTTTGTGCTTTATATAGCAAATGCGCAAAATTCTTCTATAACATTTATAATCGAAAGCTTGAATCCTTCGCTCCGTATCTGCGGTGAGTGTCCAGCCCTCACACCCATACAAGAGAATAGATAATACAAGTGATTTGTCTAATTTGATCTTCACAGGAAAACTGATGTTACTTTTCCAGATCACATTCAGCCTTGTCATGGCAGCTGAGGCATTCTAAAGTCTTGTCTTGGTTTCTTTACTTGATTTTCCATCACTACATATAGTAGACCCCAGATATTTAAAGGTGTTCACTTCTTCTAACGTTTGCCCATTTAACGTAATGTTGGTCGGAACATGTTTCATATGGCTATTCACCAATATCTTGCTTGTTTCTATATTAATTTCCATCCCATATGTTCTTGTTACTTTCTACAGTCTAGAGGTAAGATCTTGAAGTTCTGATTCTGTTCCACCAAAAAGATCGAAATCATCAGCAAAACGTAGATTGCAAAGAGATCGGCCTCCAATCGATATGGTTGTTGTATAATCGTAGAGAGCCTCCTGCATAATATGTTCTAGATATAAATTAAAGAGCACTGTGGACAGGATACATCCCTGACGAACTCCTACAGTTGTTTTGAAAAATTCTCCAATGTCATTGCTTGCAAAAACAGCACTGCTTGCGTCCTTGTATAGTGCTTCAATGATATCTATGATGTTGGTATCAAAATTGAACTGTCTCATTATTTGCCATAAGCCTTCATGCCAGACTCGATCAAAGGCTTTTGTGAAAATCGAATGAAGTTATGGTATAAATCGCGTTGATGCTGGAGATGTTTTTCGATCAGTAATCTAATATTGAAAATTTGTTCTGAGGTTCTTCTTTTTGGTCTAAAGCCAGCCTGTTCCTCGGACAAGATTTCTTCTGATTTCTGTTTTATTCTGTGCAAAAGTATCCTTAACATCACTTTACTTGGATGACTAATAAGGCTAATGGCTCTGTAATTCTTGCACATTTTTAGATTTCCTTTCTTTGGAAGCGGTATTACTAATGACTGCCATTGTTTTGTACTCCATATCTTCTGGCAAATTGTTGTCATGATTTTTCTATATCTGGTCCTTCATATTTCAAGAGCTCTGCTGGGATATTATCCACACCCTGTGACTTCCCTCCTTTCATCGAACATATAGCCTCTTCCACTTCTTCTCGTAATATTGCTGCATTTCCGAGTTCCCATTATTCACACTTAATGTTGTTCAATATGCTATAGTCAGTGTCGAGTTTACAGTTATATAATTCTTTACAATATTCTGTCCACCTTCTCATTACAGCTGTTTTTTCATTGAACAGAGCCCCATTGCTATCTTCTATGACAGTTACCCTGGGCTGTTGGGGTTTTGATAGTCTTCTTAACTGTCACCTTAAATACACTTAAAACAGAGCGACTAAATTAAGATGTAACTGAATTAAATCAGTTGGGGGCTTGAACGGGCTAAATCATACAATATGTCTATTCACAAAAGTTGTCGGGCAGATAATAATTTAACTGTACCAAGACACATTCAGCATTGTTCTTTATTTCTAAATATCTTGTGAATACTCCTCAAAGTAGAAGCATCATCATCCTTCTGTTTGCTTCTCTGCCAAGAGTAATCTTGTGCGAAGGTAGATCCCTTTAAAGACCCACATTAGATCTCTATGTTTTGACCATTGCTGGACCATCACTGCAGGGCAAGAGGATGCACCCCGTGACACCTACACAAGATTTCGGAAATAGGCATAACAGGCAGGACATATAGTTATTTAGAAAACCTCTTACAAGAGAAATATTTTACAGTGCAAATAAATAATGAAAGATCAGACTTATTTGAACAACAAAATGGTATCCCCCAAGGCTCTGTGATCTCACCTACGATTTTTAAAATTATGTGAATGACCTCGGAGAAGAGTTTAAAAACCTAAAAATTAGTCTATCCCAGATTTCAGATGATGCTGAAATATGGAGAAGTGGTACAAATCTACCATTCCTGTGTAAAATAATGCAAAAACAACTAGTGGATGAACACTTTGGGATTCTATTTAAACTGCCCAAAAAAAAAATTGGAATGACCGTTAGTAGAGGACGGATAGTTAAAAATGGTATAATTGATATAAAAATAAAGGAACAAACGTGTAGGTTCGTAGGAATTATATTAGACCAACGGGAATAAGCCATAGAAAAACTAGTAGAAAGCAGCAGAGGACTAATAAATATTCTAAAATACATAAAAGGTAACGGATGGGGAGTCGGCAACAAAGCAATGATCACCTTTTGCAAGTCATTCATCAGAGGTAAGCTGGACTATGCCAGCATAGTCCGTGAAACAACATCCTCCAGCAATAAAAAAAAATTAGACTTAATCCAAAATCAAGCGCTGTCAATAATAGCAGAAGCGTCAAAAGAAGCATCTGTGGAAGCGTTAGAAGTAGCGCTGGGTATCATGCCACTGAAATTAAGAAGAAAGGAGCTGAGACTAAACTACTGGGCAAAAATGGTAAAAGAGACAACAATCCCAGCGCACAAAACCTATGACAAAATTAATCAAAACATAGGGCACATACCACTTGACCACAATAAATATCCTGCTGGGTTGAAACGATAGAAGAATTAGATCATTACCCACACGTGTACAATACAACAAACAGTAGTAGTCAATATAAAGGAAAAATTCCACCACGGAAATTAAAATACCAAAAACTGACTCCAGCCTCAGAGAGATAATTAAAACCTAAAGACCCTAGCTTAATAAAAGAGAAAGCCTTAGAGCACATCAAACAATACATAGAAAACAGCTTAACTATATATACAGATAGGTCTAAAGATGAAGATGAACAACTAGGGACAGGAATAATGATACCAAAATGGAGAATCAGAAAAAGATACAAAGTAACAAGAAACGCATCTATCTTCTCGGCAGAATTAGTAGCAATACTCAAGTCTTTAGAAATAGTTACAGAGAACCCACCACAGACAGTAACAATTCTCACGGATTCACTCTCATCGATAAATAACAGAAATGAGAGTAGCAAGCCAGATATAGTAGAAGAAATACTACAGATAAATATATCTTAAAATATGCTGAATGCAAAGTCACGTTAGCATGGATTCCATCTCACGTTGGCATAACAGGAAACGAACTCGCTGACAGGGAAGCCTAGCGAGGAAGAAATAGCAATAAAAAAATTGAAACTGAGAATCATTCAATGCTGAAATAAAATAGTAACACAAAAAGAAAGACAAAAAGTTGTATGCGTAGAACAGCGGAAAGACACATTTAAGGACATAAACCACTGCTAAGAATATAATGGACATGTGTTAAGTTATTTTATATTGATAGCGGGGGAGTTAAATGTTTGAGATCCTCACATGGGCGTCTAGTATTTTGTAGACGCACATTTGAGTGCATCTAAGTTAATTGTATGTTTAATTATTTGCGTACGACCGTGCACCATTCTTAAACGGGTATGGCGCGGTTTGTCGCGATGATCTGTTGCTATTCAGCAAACGTACTTGAGGCAGATCCCGATATCCTCCGTCTTGTATAGGCGTGAATTATCCTTAGTTCAGGAAAGACACGGTCATAAAGTAATTATAATCATCTATAAGGTGAAGATGTCGTTCTTGATGAGAAAATACCAAGACTTGCTTGATTTGAATATTTAGCCAGAAAACGGCTTATTTTTAATTATCGTGCCTCTGATACTTCGTCTCCTGTAAACCTTATGGCAGAGCTTCAATTTGACCAGATATGTCAAATTGCTAGTGCGTCCCCTCTAACGCTTGGAGCTGATTGAAGCGTAAAGGAATATATAACTACGTAAAGAATATGAACGGTCAATTCGACATAACCATGTATACTACCAAGCCGTTAACCTTGACGTTGTAACGGCGAGTGCTGTCAATCAACGTCCATGTTGATTACTATGTATGCCAATGTATATACTGTCAAAACCATATCGATGAACTGTACTTGCACATGATGTCAACGTGTTTTCTGTAATAAATCGTATCGTCATTCACGTTCAACAATGGGTCCAGCATGCCACCAGTTGGTCAGTCTTATGACCCAATCGTTACCGTTACGTTTGTCTTGTCATCATTATCCATAACGAAGCGACGGCCCACAACAACATTAGCACCATAAGTCACCAATATCAGAAACGCATCGGTAACAACATGAAAATACTGGTGAGGCGAAGACGGTTGCACGTCACAGCAGACATTGCAAGAATTAATGATTCAAACATAAAAGTATACAGAATAAAAATGTTTTAGAAGTTTTTACTTATGTCGGCATCAAGAGCATTTCTTGGCGTATTTCAAATAAAGGTAGTCCCATAGCAGATATTGCCGTAGGGGAGTAAAGTGTTAGAGACTTCACCATACTAAGTCCAGTATCGAGAGGTGGGATGACCAGTTCCCTTCCTCGCTGCCGTTTCCGTCCCTAACTCAAAGTCAGGTACACATTTACAGCTGGGTAGACTGGAGCGTGTCGGTACCGTGATTCGAATCCGGCACCTTTGCCGTGAGAGGCCAGTGCTCTAACCACTCAGGCAATCGAACGATTTTCAATAAGGACTCATTTTTGTTTTGTCACTGAAAAATCTACACAATATACCAGACGAAAAGGTCTTTTTTACGTGGACAAGTGCCCTAATATAACCGACGAACCCTGTGTCTAGGTTGAACGGAGCGCGCCTCGCCAAAACGAGGCAAGTGTTAAATTTAATTTGTGTTACTGAAAAACACAAGCCTTTATTTTGACTACCATAGCAAGCTAGAGAGAGACAGATATATATAGAGAGAGAGAAAGAGAGATAGAGAGAAAGAGAGAGAGAGAGAGAGAGAGAGAGAGAGAGAAAGAGAGAGAAAGAGAAAGAGAGAGAAAGAGAGAGAGATGTCTGTCGTAAGGTAGACACGCAACAAGAGTACAATTGGAGTATTTTCTAGGCACGAGCATGTTGTACGATACAACTCTGTCATTACTGAAACAAGAGGAAAGTATCTCACAAACACACTTATCATTTAACACATTTTTTCAACTGGAACCACAGTTATAATGTTGACAATCATACATCTTATTATATTTAAGTATTATTAAATTAGCCACGTGTAGTTCTCGGGGGTCTCTGAGGGGACACAGGAATAATAGGATTACTCTGGCGTGTCGTAAAAGGCGACTAACGTTAATCATCTAGTTTCGTTAATCAACTAGTTTCGTTAATCAACTAGTTTCGTTAATCAACTAGTTTCGTTAATCATGCTCACATTCAAATACAAATTCATCAACACAGCACATTTGTCTCTGCCTACAGACATAGATGGTAGCCGCGGTAGCGAAGTGGTTAGTGCACTGGCTTTCTAGCTCGGTGGTTCATGGTTCCATCCCAAGTTGATGTGTGATTTTTTTAGACCGCAAACGGCTCCGGGGTCGACCCAGCCTCGTGAATTGGTTACCAGAGCAACTTCTGGGAAGGTTAAGGCGGCCAGCGTGATACTGACCATATCACCCCTAGTGTGCCGATGGTCAAGAAAATATGGGCCTAACACCATTTTCCCAATATGCTTCAATGGGCGTGTAACGGGATCCTTTACCTTTTTTTACCTTTACCCTACAGACATATATACGGTATAAACAATCATTTCTATCAAACAGTCAATCAATACTCTTTAGCTCCCGACGGAGCATAGGCCTTCAAAAAACACAGGCCAAGTCCTTCTATCACGTGCCTCCTATCACGTACCTACTATCACGTGCCATCAGCTCAAGTTCTTTCCACGTCTTCCTCATCATGTTCAATCCCGCTTCCAGTTCTCTTCTCTACGTGTTTTTGGTCTACCTCTGTCTCCACTTCTCTTCTCCACGTGTTTTTGGTCTACCTCTGTCTCCACTTCTCTTCTCTACGTGTTTTTGGTCTACCTCTGTCTCCAGTTCTCTTCTCCACGTGTTTTTGGTCTACCTCTGTCTCCAGTTCTCTTCTCCACGTGTTTTTGGTCTACCTCTGTCTCCAGTTCTCTTCTCCACGTGTTTTTGGTCTACCTCTGTCTCCACTTCTCTTCTCCACGTGTTTTTGGTCTACCTCTGTCTCCACTTCTCTTCTCTACGTGTTTTTGGTCTACCTCTGTCTCCAGTTCTCTTCTCTACGTGTTTTTGGTCTACCTCTGTCTCCAGTTCTCTTCTCCACGTGTTTTTGGTCTACCTCTGTCTCCAGTTCTCTTCTCCACGTGTTTTTGGTCTACCTCTGTCTCCAGTTCTCTTCTCCACGTGTTTTTGGTCTACCTCTGTCTCCACTTCTCTTCTCCACGTGTTTTTGGTCTACCTCTGCCTCCAGTTCTCTTCTCCGCGTGTTTTTGGTCTACCTCTGTCTCCAGTTCTCTTCTCCACTTGTTTTTGGTCTACCTCTGCCTCCAGTTCTCTTCTCCACGTGTTTTTGGTCTACCTCTGCCTCTCTTACCTTGGGTAGTCCAGAACAATGACTGTCTTGTAATGCTATCAACAAATTTCCACACTCTGTGTCATATCCATCGCTAGCGTCCTCTTCTCATCTCTCGTTCCACTGGTACATGTCTGGTTCTTGTCATCAGTTCTATATTGGTCATTCCTATCATTGTATATTAAATCCATGATCTGGTAAGTTAGTTACCGTATGCTTCTCGTCATTATGTCTTTCTGAAATATATTCTCAATGTATTCGTCACATTTCACTTCTGTCAATTGTCTTGTCAACCATATTGTCTCTGTCGTTTACGTTATCTTCAAGAAGATTTATTACAAGGCCATAATAAAGCTTACAAATTAGTTGTGTTTTTGCTCTAGAAATAGTTGTGTATATTTATGTTTTCATGCCTTCTAGAGCAATAATCGCGTGTGTTATTTGCGTGGCGCAAATTAATACGCGCAGCGCGCAGTAAGTTGAGTGATTAGCCTAGGGCTTATAAAAGAGATAGCAAGCGGCGAAACAGGCCTATTTTTGAGAGAGCCGCCCAGAAGAGAACAGATGAGGTTAGACACCAGAGTCAATCTGTGTCAATCTGTAGATGCCTTGAGCACGTGAGTTAAGTTAGATTAGCATTAGTGTTCTATAATTCTGAAATTATATTGAGCGTGGCTATTTTAATGTTTAGTGAAATAAAATAGATAGATGTAGTATGAAAGTATTTCATAAATGAAACCAGGCAGAGAAGCGATCTATTACGTGAATTTAGATGATATTAACTTGTTAGCAAAATAGCAAGATGAGAGCCACGTGGTGATGACTTTAGTTTTAGTTGTTAAGTTAAGAATAATTGGTGTCCATCACAAGCCCACAAGAAGCATTTTTATGCTATTACAGTGGTTGTTTCTGTAACAATGTGTTTCATGTGATGAGTTCCCAATCTCATCAGGGGTCATATACGACACGCTTGTGGCCAGGCGCACCAGTCGTCACTTACGACATGTTCAGAGTGCAGGAACGAGTATTGATGTGGGTCGGTTGAGAGGTAGTAGTTTATTCTCATTATTGAGATTATTTGTTGTACATGTATTGAAGAATATTATTTTATGTCCAGTTGATTATTATTTAATTATTGTTATGTGAACAATGGTTTGTGAGAGTACGTGGGCTCACTTGGAGATATATATTTCTCTTCTCCGCTCCTGAGGGAGCATGGGGTCACCAGTGTGGTTTGCCTCCGCATGAAGCATTCAGATGCTCTTGCAGTAGTGGTTTCGGTAGCAACCTATGTTACATGGTGAGATTGCTAGCCTCATGCACAACACCATACTAGTCGCATTGGACGACACGCATGAGTGTGTGAGATAGTTGAGGGTATCAGGTGGGCGCATGTTTTCCGTATGGTAAGTGTTATTATGTATGCTATTGATGTCCACTTAGACATTGTTTTATATATTGTTTCTTTCAGAAAGTCTATGAACACTGACTGGGTGTTTGTTTGGTTTTGTTCGGTAGAATTAAATGTTGATCTGTATAAGGCTTTGTGTTGCTTGAATTGCTAAGTCTGCTGCTGAGAGGGTTGCAAGCAACCAATAATTGCAACCCCTGTCAAACGATCCTTAATAAATTTTCTTAGTGCATGGGTCTTGGGTGTGAGGTAGCCACATCGACATAAGTTCACCGCCACCACACCTAGCGCCCTGTCACAAGTGGCGTCGTCGACAGAATTGACAGACAGCACGCAGTGAAGCAACTCTTCAGCAATCAGAGTAGCAACAGCCAAAACAGTAGAACACCCAGTTCAGTGCAAGGCGAGGGACGGGATCATCCAGTTTGTCTATATTTCTAGTCAACTCTACTAACAACAAGATGGCGGCACGCAACACACGTGCTGCTAGTAGATTGGATAACGAAGATGTGGTTGAGGTGGATGACCCTGTAGTGGGGCTAGATCGTCAACCAGAGCGAGTGCGGTGCATCATGGTACCTACCCACAAGAAAGTGCGGTGCTTTGGGGAGCGCACAGGCCCTAAGGCTGAGGAATATGTCAGAGATATGAGAGCTGCCTGGAGAGTAGGGATGATGAGTAAAGAGGACCAGGCAGATGTTATTCTTGACAGTGTGACCTCAAGTGTCCGCAGGGAGCTGAGGATTCAGGCTGATGATGACCCAGGAACAATGCTACATTCCATTCTTAGGGTGTATGGGGAGCGTCGAAGCATCCCAGAGCTAATGGTCACTTTTTACTCTACCCGGCAAGGTGCAAGGGAGTCTCTTTGGGAATTCTCCCATCGCATCCACGAGGTGTTCGAAAGTGTGGTAAGAGCACAAAAGCAGAATAATGTCACTCCTCTAGAGCCATCCTTCCTTCGGGACCAGTTTGCTGCTTGTCTGAGAGATGACCTACTAAGAAAGTTTGCAAAGGAAATGATGATCAAAGAGCCTACATCATCGTTCACGTCGGTGAGGGACTATGCCCTACGATTTTTAGAGACTGAACCCACTTCTGGGGCTGGTGTTGCCAGTGTCGAAGCAGCTTCGGGGGCTGGTGTTGCCAGTGTTGAAGTGGCAAGAACAGAGACTGTGTCAGATACGCATGCATTAAACGCAGAAGTAGAGCGGCTTAGAGCACAGGTGGCTCAATTAGAGGCTAAAATTGATGCGATGACTCAGGAGCAGGGGAGACGTACCAGGACAGTCCGTTGTTTTAGATGCTGAGAACTAGGCCACGTACAGAATCGATGTCCACAGGCATTAAACTAGACCCCTCTGCGGCTGGGAGTCAGGTTTCAGAAGGGGAACAGAATGACTCAAAGATAAAGATGGTTGGTGGTCGACCGGAGTGTGAGGTGCTTATTGCAGGGAAGAAAGTCAAAGGCGGCCAGGAATGTAAGGGTAGCAGGAGGCGACCCAGGGCACAGAGGAAGCCTAGGAAAATAAGATGCTTCAACTGTGGAGACTTTTCAAACCACATGGCAGCCAAGTGTCCCCAGGGCCCGCTTCCTAAGCGATGTTTTTCATTGTAAGTCCCCAGGCCATTTGATATCGGTTTGTCCATCAAAGAGCGCTCTCTCTAGGCGTACCAACACATCTAGCTTGCCGTCACAGTGCAAGCCAAGAGATGGCCGTGGCAACTGTCACCCTAAGGGCGCCAAGAATAGTGGTCGACATTTAGAGGAGGAGACTCATCTAAAACACGCTGAAGGACACGTTTCTAGGCTAAGAGGGGCGCCCGTAAGAGCAGAGGCACCGTTGCAGAATTTTGCAGAAGTCCGGAAAGAGAGATGTGACAAGGTTTCGGGTTCTATTCCACTACAGGTGGGAGAATTGGTGAGGAAGAAAATGCACAACTCTGAGAGATCCAAAATTCGTGGTATGTGGTCAGAAGAGGAGTACGTTGTTGTTCGTGCTCCCACAATGACAGGGGGTCCATATATCATCCAACGAACAGACAGAGCGAGCCCGAGCATTAGAGTCACTGGCAACGAACTCAGACGTAGTGAAGACAAAGATGATTTGCTAGACTTGGTAGATACGACACTAGGCCTACCTGAAGCACCAGCTTTGCCAGAGGAGACAGACCCTAGGGAGGACGAAAATGATTTAACGCCCAAACCAGGCTGGTATGCCCTGCAGCCGATAGAAGGTCCTGCTCCGAGACGTTCTGAGAGAATACGACTAAAGCGCCTAGCTTAGTGAAGTTGTCGGGACGACAACAAAATCAGGCGGGGAATATGTGACCGCGCCATCTTGTCAGCCCTATTGTCTCCGTGGTACACCCATCTTGTCAACCATATTGTCTCTGTGGTTTAGTGCCTTTTCACCACGTTATCTTCAAGAAGATTTATTACAAGGCCATAATAAAGCTTACAAATTAGTTGTGTTTTTGCTCTAGAAATAGTTGTGTATATTTGTGTTTTCATGCCTTCTAGAGCAATAATCGCGTGTGTTATTTGCGTGGCGCAAATTAATACGCGCAGCGCGCAGTAAGTTGAGTGATTAGCCTAGGGCTTATAAAAGAGATAGCAAGCGGCGAAACAGGCCTATTTTTTAGAGAGCCGCCCAGAAGAGAACAGACGAGGTTAGACACCAGAGTCAATTTGTGTCAATCTGTAGATGCCTTGAGCACGTGAGTTAAGTTAGATTAGCATTAGTGTTCTATAATTCTGAAATTATATTGAGCGTGGCTATTTTAATGTTTAGTGAAATACATAGATAGATGTAGTATGAAAGTATTTCATAAATGAAACCAGGCAGAGAAGCGATCTATTACGTGAATTTAGATGATATTAACTTGTTAGCAAAATAGCAAGATGACAGCCACGTGGTGATGACTTTAGTTTTAGTTGTTAGGTATTGATGTGGGTCGGTTGAGAGGTAGTAGTTTATTCTCATTTGCTCTTGCAGTAGTGGTTTCGGTAGCAACCTATGTTACACGATGAGATTGCCAGCCTCATGCACAACACCATACTACAGTAGTCGCATTGGACGACACGCATGAGTGTGTGAGATAGTTGAGGGTATCAGGTGGGCGCATGTTTTCCGTATGGTAAATGTTATTATGTATGCTATTGATGTTCACTTAGACATTGTTTTATATATTGTTTCTTTCAGAAAGTCTATGAACACTGACTGGGTGTTTGTTTGGTTTTGTTCGGTAGAATTAAATGTTGATCTGTATAAGGCTTTGTGTTGCTTGAATTGCTAAGTCTGCTGCTGAGAGGGTTGCAAGCAACCAATAATTGCAACCCCTGTCAAACGATCCTTAATAAATTTTCTTAGTGCATGGGTCTTGGGTGTGAGGTAGCCACATCGACATGAGTTCACCGCCACCACACCTAGCGCCCTGTCACAGAAATATTTTGCGTAAACTTCTTTTTTAGTAGAAAATGATAAGTTTACTACTTTCCCCAAGCTTATCGGAATACCGGCCATTTAATAAACAAACTCTTCTTGACGTCAGAGAGTGTTTACGTGCACAAATTGTCTACCGTGTCATGAATTTTACATTTCTGTCTCATGTTATAGACTCCTTAGCCTAGTGTGTTCATACATCGATCGCTCTTTGATGCTAATATTACGGGTGATTGCAGCTGAGAGTGTGATAAGGAAGACAACAATGTCGGTGACAAGAAGTGTTATTTTATTATAGATGGTGACTGCGGTTGGTTGTGTGTGGTTGATTATAACGATGATGATAATCCATGACAATTTTCTGTTCATGCAACCTGACAAGATTAAATGTGGCAGATAAATTGTGACGTCCTGTGTTCTCAATATTTTAATGTTTTATACAATGTTGCGGGTTCCTTGGCTGAACAACCATTATTAATTGTTCTTATAATGATGATAGTGATGCTGGTAGCATGATTACGGTGATGGTCATGGTATGATAATGGGGACAACATTTGCAACAACAATGTCGAATCTGAAGTTGTTGTTACCAAAGTTTCCATTTTTGTTTTTGTTTTTTAATGAGTGAAAAAGCCTACTTCTTGGACAGCGGTGTAACAAGACATTTTTGTAAGCTAGAAAATAACTCCCGTATACAATTCACAAATTATGAAGTTGCAATAACACCATAACAAAGCAAAGCTTTTCAACAATCGACCGTAAGACTGTCAAATAGGAGCTGGGAGTTAGACGCCCAGGTTATGTCAATCAAAGAATTGCGCTAAGCCCTGATTGCCAGGAAATCTGATTGTCACTCCCGTCTGCCTTGGCTAGGAATCAATCGTTCAGGGATTTTTTTCCCTCCAACAATATCGACATCTTTACCTGTCAGTGTAGTCAATATTAAAAGTTTGGCGCAGAGAAAAGACTATTCTTAAGATATTTATCTGTAGGTTCAGTATTTCTTCTTCTGGCCTGCTACCAACCCGTTTGCTCACACATATTGAGTTTTTCTTTATCCCTGCCTCATCTATATTTGTTTTTAACTCATACATTAAATTTCTCCATCAGCGTCTCATAATTCACTCACTTTATCATATACTTCGTCATTCTTTAAAAAACAGGCAAATGTTGTCCCATATAACTACCATAGGGAAGGGAAGTGTCAGAGATCCAATTATATGAGTCGTAGCTTTATAATGTGGTGTCGGTTCCCTTCTTCACTGCCTTTGCCGTCCCTAACTTAAGAGCAGAGTCAGTTATTCATTTACAGTTGGGTAGACTGGAGCTTGATGCTGTCTGGTTTCGAACCCGATAACTTTGCCTCAAGAAGCAAATGATCTAACCACTCAGCCTTTCGAAGTTCTCGTCAGGCTTTACACCTGACTTAATCAGCTGTTCTTTATACCTGACTTAATAAGCTATTCTTTACACCTGACTCAATCAGCTATTCTTTACACCTGACTTAATCAGCTGTTCTTTATACCTGACTCAATCAGCTATTATTTACACCTGACTTAATCAGCTGTTCTTTATACCTGACTCAATCAGCTATTCTTTACACCTGACTTAATCAGCTGTTCTTTATACCTGACTCAATCAGCTATTCTTTACACCTGACTTAATCAGCTGTTCTTTATACCTGACTCAATCAGCTATTCTTTACACCTGACTTAATCAGTTGTTCTTTACACCTGACTCAATCAGCTATTCTTTACACCTAACTTAATCAGCTGTTCTTTATACCTGACTCAATCAGCTATTCTTTACACCTGACTTAATCAGCTGTTCTTTATACCTGACTCAATCAGCTATTCTTTACACCTGACTTAATCAGTTGTTCTTTACACCTGACTCAATCAGCTATTCTTTACACCTGACTTAATCAGCTGTTCTTTATACCTGACTTAATCAGCTGTTCTTTATACCTGACTCAATCAGCTATTCTTTACACCTGACTTAATCAGCCATGATGGTATAGAAACAAGAGCACACATTCAGGGCCGGATTTAGCCATAAGCTAATTAAATTATAGCTTAGATCCTCACAGTGTGAAGGGGCTCTCTTGCCAAGTTCAGTTGTTGCAAGGCCTTCTTCTCTCTTACCAGTTCCCAAAAGGACCTCCACAGCTACCTATAGCTTAGGGCCAGGACATCCATGTCAAATCGCATCTGGCAAGGGTACCTAAGTCCCATGAAAGCTCTGCAACCGTAATTAGTCTCAGTAGCATACTTTAATATGGCCCCTACGGATACCACACAAGATAGGCACTTCTCCCAAAGTCCATATATGTCAACACTCCCCACGAACAGTCTCACACCACCTATGCCTAATTACAATCCATGAGGCACTCAGATAATCGACCCACACAGTTATTTTCCTATCGAAGTAGCTAAGACCCATGAGAAATTACCTCGCATCACAAGCTCATTTTATCATTCTCTGTTTCAGAAACCGAAACAACATTATTACTCCTACTCAATTTGTGTTTATCTTTCTACTGTACAAGACTATCCATGTGTCAAAAGTCAACCTAATCATCTTATCGCCTCGGCACCAATGTACCTTATGTCTGGGCCAGAACTCTTTGATCCGAATCTCTCTGCAGGAATGCTGGTAACTTGATTATTCCCCACCATCCAATGTCCTTTCTGCCCTCATCACTAGTGGGATCTTACACGTCCGTCCCTATTGTCATTATATGTCACTCCATTACATTATCCTCGAATTCAAAGTGCTACAAGAGCTCACATCTATTCTGACTCATCGTCTCCCTCACACGCACTACTTGCGGTTATTAATAATCATACCTTCAACATTATCCTTGAACGCCACGCAATACCTCATCCATCCTATAACGCACTAATGTACCGGTGTAATAAACTTTGTTTTACATAAGAACCACCCCCCTTTCCTTTATCGGTCCAGCTAATCCCTAGTACCCTGAAACACACAACTCCCACACTGATTGAATCTCACCGTGAAACAGGGGGGGTGGGGTAGCAAGGCAGAATCTTCATAACACCGCATAATAAACCAATACAATGTGTCATACAAAGCTGACTCAGCCGCACTTTGAGAACCCACAGGTGCACAATAACAGCCCACTCACCAACCAGTTGCCTTCACACGTCTGCCATCGTCCGTTAGCTCGACAGGCCGAACTTTCTCTAAACTTCTCTCACTCCTTACAACCTCTGGTCAACCTCACCACGCACCCTCGAAACAAAGGCAACACTATATCCAAATGCACCATGCATTACCCTATCTCATCCAAACTCCTTCACAATAGAACTCTCACAAATTCAGCTACACTGAATCTTCTTATGGGGTCACCTAGTTGAAGATGGGTCTATAAGAGAGGTTCTCCCCCCAAGCAACTGCCCCCATCTTCAATTTCCAATACTCCTCGTATTAGTAATCAAAGCAATTTTTCCATTACTTATCTTTTTACATGAGGACCCCCCATTTTCTTGCCCCAATATATGACCAACTTTTAACCTCTCCAACTGTGTGTCCCAGTCAACAGATCAGATATCAAACTGCCAGAGCACGAACTACTCAAGTCCAGTGCTACATCTTACGCCTGCCCCTATAATTCTCCTTTGGCGCAGCTAATCCTCAACCTCTCCCTTGACCACTCTGAGCCATTACCTCCATCTACATTAGGAATGCTCATATCACGTCTTCAGTGTATGACTACTAACCTTTCCCCTCTCAAACCCCTAACTCCTTAATCTCCTATGGCCGCAAGGCTCCACTTAACTACTCCTCCCTTATGCTTCACGCCTCCCTCTCACACTTCATAATAGAGCCTGTAATGGCTATAGTCTGCGTTTGTGTGCAATTGAACCAGTGTATATCTCATCACATGACTAAATGTCTGTCATTTCCATCCCGGGTGGCGTGCAATTTCTGTCCTAAGTTGTCCAAGTACGAACCAACCACCATTTAAACATCTATGGTATCCTAAATATAACCATCCAAGCCAGTACAGTCCCAGTGAGATGCAGCGCGCTCCTAACGGTTTCAAATAACAACTTTGAAACACTATGTATAGGTGGACGAACCGGCTATACGTAAGAGACATACCTGTGTCCAAACTAAGTACATACCTCGCATATATGATTGTAGTATGACGACGCACTTAATTTACAACTCAGGATATGGAGCCTACGTACTCACGATAAGAACACTATCTACCATCATACGAAGTTACTCAACTCTCTGTGATAACCAACGTGAGTAATGGCCACGTCTGCATTTTCAAAATCCCTCAAATAACTTCCTTGTATCGTGTGTACTACAACTAGGTGCGATCACCCGCCTTTGTTCATCGCGCACGCAGCACAATTCAGGAGAGTAATAATATGCTTGTATGTCAGAATTATTCAATAGGACTATTTATGTATGAGAGATAGTGTCGTGTATGGACACGTATATAATTAGATTGATAACGCACAGTTCTGAGTGTGCATCGGAACTGCGACACGAATTAAGCAGATGTATTATGTCATCGCCGGGGGGGGGGGGGGGGGGGGGGTGGGGGAGGCTATCTGACTTGTTTAAAACAATAAAGCACATGGATTCAGATGCAAAAGAATTCGGTATCATTTGTCACCATTAATATGTCACATGCTATAGTGTATATGTCGTGAGCGCTCTAACATTTGCATCGTATGTGCTACATCGCGTCGTGGATTAGACTCAGGTGTGATGTCTTGAGTCCTCATCACGATCACTCGTGTAGCTCCTGTATACGATGATATCATTACTGCATCTCGACTAGAGAGGGACGCGCGCGCCTACGCACCTGTGTATAGAGTGATAACTTGCGTTGTAGTTAACTGCGTGGTCATCGAAATTGTCAGTAAGAGGACGCAGTTAGTATGTATAGATATGATCCTGATCTAGTTCGAAATCTCGACGTTAGAGATACCGAACGATCTAACAGCTCTGTCCGTGTGTGACTATCCGTTCGCGTTGCTGGTGATCACTGGCCGAATGACTAGTATAGTGAGCATGTTGTTAGGTGTTTAGTGCGTAGTGTGCTCGTATTGATTGACATCATACTGGCGATCGTAGGCGATGTGTCTCTCGCTCTGTAAGGCACCCGCGAAGAAGTTCGTTTGAAGAGCTCTGTTATGCCTATTTCGTGTGCTACGAGCTCAAAACGTGATACGACACGTGTCCAGGACTCTCGCAGAGCAAAGCTCGACACGAGCTTCGAGCACATGTCTGTTGGGTAAATACGCCAAGTCATTCGGACTACTCAGATAGACTAACGACAACTTATAGTCCTGTGTCCAGTGACAGAAGTATTACTCTGAGTCTCTAGATAACAACTATTCATGGTTGATCAACAGACTCTGTGATCCACATGTCACTCTCTCGCCTATATACATACATAGCAGCTTGCGTAAGCTCGCCTACTTGCGACAAGATAAATCTAGCCTTGCACAGGCTTATGGCTGATATCAGACGCTAAGGCAGTTCATAGCTCTAATCGTGAGGACCAGCATTCCGATGCAATCGTATTCTATGTGCACTGTGAATGCGAATACAATAGTCAGTCTTCTCTAAGGCTCTTGAATATGGAGAGCTGAGATCGTAGCTGTCGCGCCATGTATGTAGAGATTAATCTGACATCGATCTCGCGACAGTGCTGTCAGTGCCTACCTTCCTCTCTTGCACCGTGGATATGATCTGTCGCATCACTGTCTCTCATACTCTCGCGGCCCACACTCACGTACACACGCCTCTCTAAACTACTGCATCAATTTGTATATAATCATTACATATAATGTCTATCTCTCAGTGTCTGCACTGCGACCTATCACTCCTAACTAAGTCGTAAGATAGAGTCGCTTATGAGTCTTACGCTAAGAGTGATGTGCAGCCGAAACGTGGCGCGTTTGCTAGTCTCGATTGTAACAACGTGCCGACTCGCACGCCGACCCCTGACCGAAAACATAGTGAAAGGTGTACAGACTTACGAGTAATGATTATATGCCTCACAATTGTCTAAAATCTCAGATCTGCTCTATGATTGTTATATTCACATAGGTCTCTATAGCTGTATTGTACCTCCTTCTTTCACCCTTTTATGACACTACGCTGCTCGACCCACGCGCCCACTTGTTGCTTAGATACATCTCTTTACTTGTAGCGTTCAAAGCTCATAGTGCATAACTAGCTCTATGACTGTTGTGTCAGAATAGTCGCAGACATATAAGCTCATTCTGTTAGGTAAGAACGCAGAGGTAAACAAACAACACCATATTCAAGGATGAGTCGCCCTCTTCTCATACGTCTCTAGTACTCTACGTAGTAGATTTGTCACTCTTCATTACTAACTATAATCGTGAGCCAATGTCTCATTGCATAGGGACACATTGACTACTAATAAATATATATGTTATTACTAAGCCAACGTTACATTTTCACTAGTGTGTATAGTCCACATTACCCTCCCTCCCCTATCAAACCTCGCACTCACTTCCACGCGCCCACCCCCCTCCCCCACCTCCCAAGACTTATAAATCACAGATATATACTATGCATACAATGCTTAGTTATTGTCAAGCGTACACCGTGCTGTCATTGCTCACACAACTCGACAGAAATGCAGAAAATGATATACTCATCAATTTCAATCATTATGATTCTCACTCTATAGTCTCTCTCAATCGTCCATCCGAGAGACGATAACTAGTGTATGGATGTCAGTATAAGGTTCATTTCGGGATCGTTTGATGCTGTGCATATTGCGCAATCATCGTCCTGACTGTATCTCTCTGTCTCTGTGTGAAGCTCTGTGTCACTATCTCACACTCCTTCGCTCGTGCGCATCTATATCATAGTAATAATATATTACTAGAGACCATAAATAGTGTGATCATCGCGCTCAAGTCTTCGATGACGTACCTAAGTGTGTTCCAGGTGTGACTCTTGTGACACATCTTTGTCGAGTCTGATCTTGCCTCAGAGGCGATGGTGTCTCTACGATGACAAGTTGGCAGAACTAAATTGTACACTGATAAGTCCTATACATAAAGTTAGTTGTGTTTCTCTCCATGATGTTCGTCGATATTGTGACAACATAGGTCCGTCGCTCTCTCTGTGTTATCTCCTCTCGATACTATCAAATATTCAAATAAATTATGAATGTCTGAGATCTATATGTACATGACGGAATGTTTCTATTATCCTCAGTTGTCTATGAGTGTGTGATCCTGTTCAGATCCTTTGCTCGTATTGTAGACAAGAGTAGCTGAGATACAAATCTCCTGTAAGAGACTCGGTAATGCTGGCGATATGATTGCTCACGTGACTCTATCGTACGAATATGATATAAGATATCTAGAGTTGGTGTCAGGATGTAGCGGAGATGTGTGCTTGTGTAGACTGTCTATCGCCACGTTTGATATAAAGAATATCTCTGAAGCTAGTGTAATTACTAACATTAAGCATGATAAACAGGAATACCAGGAATAGGGCAGGGGGACAGGGGGACCCAGGGGGACAGTCGTAACCACAATCATCCTTGGTCCTGACAAAAACCTCACATCTTTTATAATCTGTCTATTGAATAGGTGAAGTGAATAATCCTTCGCCTATTACTTAACTGTGGGCGCAAGTTTCACCCAATATAAGTGAGATTACTCGATCTAACTATTACAATATAGTCTTTTTCCCCATCAATCCAAACCTCCATGTCATTGAATGCCGCAATTCATCCAATTATTATTCATCATGATCAGATTTTCTGTTCAAAAGCCTTCCTACGTATTATAGTCAAACCTGAAATCACATATATACATACTTTGTTTGGAGACCTCTGTTATATCTGTATGCTGCTAATTCTTCCTTGAGGCAAAATTAATGGCCCTCCCTCTTGTCGTGTGCCACCAGTACGCGATCTGAGACCCAAACTGTTTCATGTCTTGGAAATTATTCGACCTGCGTCTAACTTCTTACTTTTTATTCTGTCTCTCTCCTGTATGAATTTTCTTGAAGCAGTATCTTAACTTTCATGACCTCATCCAGGCTGCTGATTGTTCTGAAGTCCGAACACTTTCTCATCAAGTAATATTGCAACATTTTTGTTCGTTGATACAGCTTCACTCCTTGTGCAATCCGCGGCGATCATATTTGATAATCAATTGGCTACTAACAAAAAAATAAATTTTTTTTCTTTCTCTAATATTTCTATGTTTTCCTGGTCAATTTTAATGCGCTGTTTTTAAATCTGCAAACCGTTTTTCTCTATCAGGTCGGGATCTCTAGAAATACGCAATTGAAGTTTTTTAACAACGCATACAGTATTACAACATCATTCGTACAAGAAGTATAACAGTTATGTAGGCTTGAATTTCTTTGCAGTCGACTTTCGTCGGTGAATGGCATGTGGTACATCGCGATGAAGCATCCAACAATAATCGGCAAGCATGGTCACACTCCACCGTCCTTGATAACGTGACTCCATTACGGCGATATCTTGATGGAATCGTTCTCCATGTTCATCGCTGACTTCGCCAAGGTTGTCAGGGAAAAAGTCAAGATGCGATCGAGCAAATGGATTTTGAGGGACATGTTACAGCCCATAATTCTGTATGCATCTATGCACTGCTTAACAATATGCACATAGTCGACAGATTTGTGATTTCCCAGAAAGTTATCGATGATCGATTTGAATGCCATCCATGCGCGAAGTTCACTACCATGTATCAAGTTCTCGAATTGTTTGTCTGCAATAACTTTCCTAATCTGAGGTCCTACAAAGATACCTTCCTTTATCTTTGCATCGCTAACTTGCGGAAACTTTTCTCGAAGATAAGTGAAAGCTTTGCTCGTTTTTATCTAACGCTTTTACGAAATTCTTCATGAGCCCCAACTTTATATGTAACGGTGGTAAAATGATGCTGTCTTTGTTAACTAATGGCTCGTGTATTACATTTTTATGCCCGAGCTGCATACGATCCCTGATAGGCCACACCTTTCTTGCATAATGTTCCTGTCTGTTGCGGCTGTCCCATTCACATAGGAAGCAACAAAATTTAGTATACCCAGTCTGCATGCCCGTGAGAATTGCAATGACCTTTAGGTCTCCACAAATCGCCATTGGTAGTCATTGTACTTTATTTTTGCCAAAAGTATAGCCATATTGTCATAAGTTTCTTTCATATGAACAGAGTAGGCGACTGGAATTGATGAAAATAAATTTCCGTTATGCAATAACACGGCTTTTAGACTAGTCTTGGAAGAGTCGATGAAAAGTCGCCATTCGTTGACTATGTGCTCATGACCGAGGTGCACCATTAGGCCGTTTACATCTTTGCAATAGCAAATGTCATCATCCATCTCAAAGTTTTGAACAAGTTCTCTGTGTCTATGACGAAATTTAGATATCGGAGTATTGGGCGCTAAAAGATTCCATTCTTGAGTCGCGAACTGAGTAATTCCGCTTGTCCTTTGGTAAGAGCGAGATCACGTATTAGATCTGAAAGTTCTGAATGGTTAATTAAGTGAACACCATCATTCACCGGTATATAATCCGAGTCAGAATTAGTTTCTAAAGCAGGTAAACTATCACTTTCTGATGGTTCATTCACGTTCAACGGATATTGTTCTGGTGGAACTGGGATCGGACTCGTGATTGGATCATGAGGCACTGGTTTCGAAACCGATTCAATATTTGGATAAACCACAGACTTTCTAGTTTTAAAAGTGAAACCATGGATATTTGTCAAGCAGAAGTAACAATCAGTAGAGTGATTTGTAGGTTCACGCCATATTACTGGCACTCCAAAAGGGATCGAATTATGCTTCGGGGATTTTCGTAACCCACCTGCCTATGTGTTTGGACAAGTCGAAAAAACTGCATTTGGCTTCCAAGATTTATTTGCATCATCAACTTTCTAATCGAAATAAAATGCATATGCTTTCTTTAGTAATGGTGTAAAGTTTTTCTGGTGAACACGATCGGTAAAATATCCGCACACTTAACAGAACAGACCAGCCGAATTTCTACAACTTCTAGAAGCCATATTGCGCTCAGAATTATTTCAAAATACAGTACCTATTTGAAAATTATAGTGTAACATATGCTTCCAAGTCTTCTATTTCCTTACATTTTGTTTCTATCCACCGTTCTTTTGCTTCTCTACACATAGTACGTATGACATTGTCTATTGTTTTATATTCTGGAGTGTTTTTTGCTTTCTTTCTTTCTGCCATTTTATTCAAGATGTCATCTGTCATCCAAATTTGATTTTTCTTAGACTCCTTTTTAGGTAAATTTGCATTTGCTGATTGTATGCTTGTTTTTAAGCATTCCCATTTTGCGGTTGCTTTTTCTTCTGGGTTTTCTCTTCTATACTGCTCCATGCTTTTTGTCAATAACTGTTCATATTTATTTTTGACGTCGATTAAATATTTCTGTTTTATATCTGGTTGTTTCAGCGCTGATATTTCTATCTGGGGTTCCTCCTGTCTTCTGTTTCCTGCTCTTTTCAGCTTTATATTTACTTTGATGATGACTGGATTGTGATCTGAATTTATGTCAGCGCCAGGATGTGTCTTTGCACTTGTGACACTGTTCTTAAATCTATGTTTTATCATGATATAGTCAATTTGATTTCGTGTTACATCTCCTGGGCTTTTCCATGTGTATAATTTCCTTGGGTGGTGTTCAAAAAAGGTGTTACATATGACCAGCTGGTTTTCTTCACAGAACTGGATAAGTCTGTCTCCTCTATCATTTCTTGTCCCTAATCCATACTGTCCTACTATTTTCTTGTATTTTCCTTTTCCTACTTTTGCATTCATATCACCCATTACTATCAACACATCTGTAGATTTGACTGGTTTAAGTGTGTGTTGTAGCTCTTCATAGTATTCTTCTATTTCTTCCTCGCTGTGATCTTTAGTTGGTGCATAAGTTTGTAAGATTGATATGTCGAATGGCTTTGCTCTCATCTTTAGTAACATCATTCTGTCATTGTGTGTCCAGTATCCACATACGTATTTTTCTAACTCCTTCTTTATCAACATTCCTACCCCTCTTTCGTGTTTTTCTCCTCCTGAGTGTATAAGCGTGTACTGGTCTCTTCATTATCAGGCTGTAGTATAATAGCCGAAAACACAGGCCTCGTTCTGACGTCGGCTGTGTACTTCTGATAAGCAGGTTACCATCAACCCTGCAGTAATGCTTATTGTAGACATAAATATGCCGCCAATCTGCGGCTCCCACAATATATCTTCGTCACTGGATTTCTGGATGGTATGAAGACTAATAGTCTTGAATGGCTACCTTGAGCACAACATATAAGTTCTGAAATGGAGAACCGGTGAGCTGCAGTTCACATACTAGGCAATCTTCTAACATGTTCTGCTACCGAAAGCATAGTAATGGAAAAAGTCGGTATTACCTGTAACCGAGTCCACAGAACTTAACAAGGAACTCTGCTGTCATTCGAACGCACAGAGATTCACTAGGGAAAACTGCCAGTGCAGTCACTTCGAAGATTCTTCCCGAAAAACACAATGGACTCTCGTCCCTTCAGAAACCAGGACACTTTCCGGCTTGCCGGAAGTCTAACTCAACTCCCGCTTAAAAAAACCTGCCCATGGGCATACGCCCGAACTGTCTACCTTTGACCCTAAAGGTCAAACACAATGAATGAATAAACAAGGGAAGACAACCCCTAATCAACCTGACATCGCAGGTAAAGACACAATTATTCTTATGATAAAACATAAGCAAATAACTTGACAGATGACTCCGTCAAAAATGACAGCAACATATTACTACCACCCCCCTGTAAAAAAAAAAATGAAATTTTTTTTTTTTTAAATATGTCCATGAGCAAGATTGCACAAGTATCACTTATGTGCTCATGAAAAAATGAACCTAATATCAGGTACAATAGACGCATAAACAAAGCGTCTGAAGAGGATACAAATCATCTCCCAACATAGGAGAAAATATCTCCTTTAAGCCAAACAAACTAAGGGGGTACCATTAAAGAAACCTAAGTTGCTGGCAATACCAATCATATATCAATCATTACTAAATACTATAATTATAGCAATATACAAATGTCATGAATTACAATGCTATATTAGCAACATATCATTGATGGATGGACAAAATGAAATTTGTTAAATTATCTAAACATCATCCAAATACATTTGTATTACAACATATTAGGATATTAAGGACAGACAAAAGTCTGAAAGTGTATCAGGAAAAACTAGGACACAAGATTTAACTGGAATCATGTGGGCATCTGGACAATATGTCCGCCATCACATTATCCGAACCACGGATAGCTCGCACCGTGAAATGGAAAGGCTGAAGAGCAATAGCATAACGAGTAGATCTCGAGCTCTTCAAATCCTTACTTTGCATAGCCGTAAGAGCTTTTTGGTCGGTTTCCATAAAGAAATGCGCGCCCAGAAGGAACCTTTGTAGCTTAAGAATGGACCAAACCATAGCCAACAATTCACGGTCTAAAACCGAGTAATTCCTTTCTGCCGCATTTAGCTTCCTAGAAATATACATTACAGGATGCAGAGTTTCTGAATATTCCTGCATTAGTGCCGCTCCAATCCCAGTGGAAGAGGCATCACTACGAAGAACAAAAGTCTTATCAATCGTTGGTAGTCTTAAGATAGGATGAGATGAGAACAAATTCTTAACCTGATCCAATGAAGATTGGCATTCCTGGGACCAACGCACCATATTAGGAGAACCTTTTTTCAATAACGATGAAAGTGGTGCCATAATGGAGGACAGTTTCTCAATGAATCTTCCATAGAATTGTATCAATCCCAAGAGACTACGCACTTGCTTTTTTGTCTTCGGAACCGAGATATTTAATATCTTCGAAATGTTTTGGTCCTCTGTCTTCAACAGACCATGACCAACTCGATGACCTAGGAAGGAAATTTCACTAAACCCAACAAAAGCTTTAGAGGGTTTTGCAGTCAAACTATGCTCACGTAGAGTAGATAGCAATTCCTTTAGACCCAAATAGTGTTCTTCCCAAGTATCACTGAAAAGACAGATGTCGTCTAAATATGCGATGACATCTGCACGATCTGATAGAATTCGTCGCATCATGCGCACGAAAGTCGCTGGGGCGTTCATAAGCCCGAAAGGCATAAAATTCCATTGAAACAGACCCCTAGGTGTCGAAAAAGCAGTGAGAGGTTTGGCGTGTTCCGTCAGTGGGACTTGCCAATAACCTTTCGACAAGTCTGGTTTAGTAAAGAATTTAGCTTTAGAAAGTCTAATAAGTAGATCATCTAATAATGGCATAGGTTCAGCATCGAACTTCGTAACTTGATTTAATTTGCGATAGTCAACGCAAAGACGTATGTTATTGTCTTTCTTTCGAACAATAACTATCGACGAAGAATAAGCTGAAGTGGATGGTTCAATTATTTGCAGTTGAATCATTTCATCCAATTCTTTCTCGACTTGTGCTTGAAAATGAATAGGTATTGGGTATGGTCTTACTCTGATCGGATTACGATCAGTAAGTATGATGTCATGTTCTATGACATCTGTGTGTCCAGGAATGTCGGTAAGGACATCCTGATATGATTGTAGCGTAGAGGATACTTGACGTTGCTCCTCAAAAGACAAGTTCGACGAGATTGTAACGTCCCTCCACGATTCCGTTGAATTCAGTGGAATCGCAGGAAGAGGTAAGTTAACGTCCGAAAAAATAGTTTCCTCATCCTGTATAACGGACAGGGATGAGATGTGACCATGTTGGACTGGAGAGTCGTCCGTCGCCTGGAAAATAGGCTGCAAATAGTCTGGACGTTCAATAAACTCTGTTAGCATATTTATATGGAAGGTTTTATGCCTTCCATCCACATCGACAATATAGTCGACATCGGAAATTTTGGAGACTATAGTGTATGGACCTTTCCATGAAATGAAAAGTCTGTTCTCTCTTGAGGGAAGTAAGACATACATGGATTTTGTTGTTTCCAAGAAAAACTATTATCAGGTTGGTAACTTTTATTAAAGTTCCTATAGTCACTGGGATCAACATGTTGAGGACAATTAAATTCCCTCCAATTCTTTAAAGAAGAACCATCACGTGATGGACGCGTTTGGCAATGTCCACAATCACGGTTATTCCTCTTAATAAAGTTGCTTCTATTTTTCCCTGTAGCAATATTCTTAACAGGTACATCGTACTGACTGAGCTGAGTACGATGGGTACTAACAGTTTTGTTTTCTTTTACCCACTTATCAGGAATCTGGGAATTCGATGCACGGTTTCCCTGAGGAATCTTAACATGATACTTATCAAAGTCCTCACCGTGATCCAAACTTGATTTACCTTTGTTGGCCTGACGCCAACTCCCATTAGAGGCAGTATTGTTATTCCGTGGGAAACTATATTTTCCACAATAATTTTTGTTCCCATATTGCTTAATGTTACCATGAGCATTAAGTGCATGGATGTTTTTCTCCTCCCAAATAGAAATTTGTTGCGGTGTGCATTCCCTAACCCCATGAATACGACCGATTATAAGATCCGCAATAGGATTAGGAAGAAGACATGCATGGACATCTCCTGTGAAGAAGGGAGTGTCAATCCTAATAATAGCAGTAGGATATTCTTCTATGGTCCCATCAAATGTAACACATTTGACCACTTTTCCAGTGGCACAGCAAGGATCTATCAGAGACTGCCTAACCCCGACGGTAGTACATCCCGAATCGAAAAGTACTGAGACTAGCCTATCATTTATTAGACCTTTATGTAAGATGAGAGATCCTCTCCCATCATGCGCAACTGTAGCAGGTAGAGCAGGAAGAGGGTGACCACAACTTAGAGTAGATACAGTCGATGAGTCGAACAATGTTAAGCATTGGGGGCATTCAGTTGCTCTCCCAAAATCGAAAGCACAACCAGTGATAGCCCTAGAGTTACCACTATCATTTACTGTATTACAGGCTCCATCAAACTCTTGTTGTGCAGAGTTTGCCTGTTGGAAGGGTCTTTTTTTGTTAAACCTAGGTCTGCCTCGATTATCATTTCCCCTGTAATTATTTCGACTATCATTTCCCCTGTAATTGTTATCATATTGCCTATTGTAATCATCATTCCGGTTTGAATCCCGGTTTCTAAATTCACCATCGTCATAATCTTGACGTCGAGAATGGTTATCTCGAAAGCTCGAATGGTTATTATTACGATAACCCTTGCGAAAGTGTCTAAGATTATTACCATTAAAATTACGAGAACTACCATCTGTCTCCAATTCATAGACGAAGAACCATCATGTGTTGGATTACTCCGCTTCTGAGTGTAATTCTGATTACTTCCCCTATTCCAGTTTTGTTGAGCACCCTGAAATTTTTTTTTGAAATTAGGGCCATATGGTGTTGCCGAAGCAGCTGGCAACCCTTCTTTCACTTTAGAATTGCTAACTGTAGCATGGGGATGCGCAGTGGCATACTGACAACAGTATTCCTCCATATCTTTTAAGTTCTTAGGCTTACGCTCATGAAGGAATGCAAGAAAAGAATCATTAACAGATGACAAAACCTTATCTCGCAATAATAAGTCAATTAGACCTTCATATGTTTTCTCAGTCTGAGACAACTCAACCCATCGTGTAAATGTACGACGTATTTTTGTAACAAAATCAGAGAAATCTACTCCATTTTCTGGCAACATTGTCCTAAAACGAAGACGATAGTCTTCTTCTTTTAGTTGGTATTTTTTTAGCAATGCTGCTCTGACAACATCATAATTAGTCCTGTCATGTTCGTCTATTGTCATAAGAGCAGTCACTGTGTCACCTGTAAAAAATTCCATCAGTTGTTCAACATATTTTTCCTTTTTTATGTTATGCGTATCGCATAAAAATTGGAATCTATCTAGATAATCTGCTACGTCATCCTTTAAAGGATTGAAATGAGGTAGTTTGATCCTACTTACAAACTCCTTTGTCGTACTCGAAGTTATTTGATGAGCACCTGGACTCGCCAATTTCAATTTCTCTAACTCCAAAGTTGCGAGTCTTTCATCAAGTTCCATTTTCTGTTTTCTTTCCTCATGTTCCATTTTTCTAATTTCAGCCTCAGCAGCAGCTTGAAGTTGGAGTTTTTTCTCCTCAGCAGCAGCTTGAGCTTTCCTCTCCTCAGCAGCAGCTTGAGCTTTCCTCTCCTCTGCAGCAGCTTGAGCTTGAAGTTTTTTGTCTTCCATTTCCATCTGGAATTTTCTTTCATCAGCAGCAGCTTGAGCTTTCCTCTCCTCAGCAGCAGCTTGAAGTTTTCTCTCCTCTGCAGCAGCTTCTCTTTGATACCTTTTCTCTTCAAGTTCTAATCTTCTATTCTCAGCATCTAGCTTCTTTAGTTCAGCTTCTGCTCTCCTTTGTTCAGCTTCTGCTTTCAATTTAATTTCCTCTTTTTGTTTCTTTTCATCTGACTTTAATGCAATGGCGAATTGAGCAGATGAATATTCTTCCAATTCTTTACCAGACTTACCAAGGGTCAACCCTTGCTGGATGAAGAAATCCAATGTAGACATTCTGTCTAATGAGATCAGAAACCTGAAAAAAATTAACTAATTACCTTATCCCACTTCAATGGGAGACAAGTCTGAAATGCTAGACTTGTATACTCACTTCACTTTATTTCACTCTCTTAGTCTTAGACAAAGACCTTGTATGGTCCTCTTGTTTATAATGTAACAAAAAATCACTTGAGTACCTGTGGAAAATAATTCCTTTATATCCCACTCACTATGGGCACAAGTCTTTTTTTTTTTTTAAAGAACTTGAATATGTATTTCACCTTGTCTCAATCTTTGAAGATAACAAGTCTTTTATCAAAGAACTTGTATAAATATCTTATATAATAATATTTTATTAACAATCTCTATATGAAGAGTGTACCTTATCAATAATAATAATAATACATGACCAAGTGTATGTATGTAGACTGTGTATGACAATAATGTAGAACAATCATAAATACAAAGACAAAGATACAGAACAATGACCGAAAACGTTCGCGGAAGTCAAATAAACAATACAGCAAAAAGTAAAGAAAATGTTACACAAATGTGTAATGATGACCGCGAAAAATAAACAAGACAAATGGCAACACTGTTATAAACGAAAAGGTGTAAAGAAATAAACGGAAGGAATGAGAGAAGAACAGATACAAACAAAATTAATCGAAAATCAAAGAACGGAAAAATAACGAAAACAACACTAACTGATGTCGTCACAGCTAAAAAAAAATATAGCAACAAAAGTCGCTAGCAAATTTCAATTAAGAAAATTGCAATCCCTACAGAACGCTTACAGTAACCCTCGATTAAGTGGCATATTTACTGTAAGACCCACCAACCGAAAACCCGCAGAAAAACACAAGAAAAATACACAACAATAGTACAATTAACATAAATAACAATCAATTCAATGTGTTGCAAAATAAAGCTTAGTCACACATGATATTACAGTAACTAACTTGCTCCTTGCGAACACAGAAACAAAATGTCAAGCGCGCACTGAATGTCAAATCCACTGTAGCATAAAGTGGTATTCACGAACAAAAGTTACTATGACCTTCTCGACTTAGGACTTGCACATTGAATGTTTACAATTTCCACGTACTGTTTACAAACACTTGACCACGAACAATATAGCTTGAATGCTCGGGCGTAGAAAAGTCTGTTGTTGACTGAAACGTGTAAACGACCAGCGGTACCGTTTACAAAAAGGGACTCGACTTGCAGTTGTGGTCCACGTAGCAAATGCCTAGATGTTAACTTCAGTACTAGTCCTGTTGTGGTTTATGTAGCATTATAACATAAATGCTAGCACTGTTTATCTGGGTCAACAGTTGATGACCTATTTCTGTCCTGTTGTAGCCAAAACTTGCAAGTGTAGAATTAGCGATGTGTGTTACAGCTGTCCAGTGTATAGCTTAGACCCACAGATCAGAAATGTAATGTTTACTTGTCCTTCTTGTAAATTTCTGGACAACACTGGAGACATCATACATGTAACAGCAACTGTAAATAGCCTGGTGGGGTATCTGTTTAAGGCTGGAGAAATGTAAATTTCTGGATCCATTAATGTCATCAATAATGTTAATTGCTCGCTCTGTCCACCAGAAATGTATCAGAAGAGCCCACGTAACTGGTCCACCAAAAATGTAACTGTACTTTTTCTCTTGTTGAGGTGATCACTGGCCCAAGACAGTATACATGTTGTTAGGTGTGTAGTGCGAGCGGATGATGAACTGAGTGTGGGTGCGAATGAAGGCGCGAATGTGTTTAGGCTCTTATGTATGTAGACCCTGCAACCCATACACTCACATGCAGTAGTCAAGGATGCTTGGACACTGCAGACACGTTTTAAAACATTTATTGACGAGAACACACATGGTATCAACAGGAACAGTCATTGTAAACAGGGTCATGCTGACCGGAAATCGATAGGTATACATTAGGCATTCAGCAAGCTGGTAAACATTTGAATATTCGTGCATGGTCAATACAATGTTCTTCAATAAGGACAGTTCGTGGCGTCGCCCTGGGATTACTGACTAAACGCGTCAGATACCTTCATCACTTTGACACATAGGTGCAACTTGGCATTCCCCGCCAATTGCACATTATCAGGCTGTAGTATAATAGCCGAAAACACAGGCCTCGTTCTGACGTCGGCTGTGTACTTCTGATAAGCAGGTTACCATCAACCCTGCAGTAATGCTTATTGTAGACATAAATATGCCGCCAATCTGCGGCTCCCACAATATATCTTCGTCACTGGATTTCTGGATGGTATGAAGACTAATAGTCTTGAATGGCTACCTTGAGCACAACATATAAGTTCTGAAATGGAGAACCGGTGAGCTGCAGTTCACAGACTAGGCAATCTTCTAACATGTTCTGCTACCGAAAGCATAGTAATGGAAAAAGTCGGTATTACCTGTAACCGAGTCCACAGAACTTAACAAGGAACTCTGCTGTCATTCCAACGCACAGAGATTCACTAGGGAAAACTGCCAGTGCAGTCACTTCGAAGATTCTTCCCGAAAAACACAATGGACTCTCGTCCCTTCAGAAACCAGGACACTTTCCGGCTTGCCGGAAGTCTAACTCAACTCCCGCTTAAAAAAACCTGCCCATGGGCATACGCCCGAACTGTCTACCTTTGACCCTAAAGGTCAAACACAATGAATGAATAAACAAGGGAAGACAACCCCTAATCAACCTGACATCGCAGGTAAAGACACAATTATTCTTATGATAAAACATAAGCAAATAACTTGACAGATGACTCCGTCAAAAATGACAGCAACACGTCCTCCTGTGTACCTCTGACGAAACCGCGCGCCATACTTTATGATAACTGCTTGATACACGGATCAATCAGAAGGTACCGTTATGCCGTGTTTACTACAGCGTTGGACAGTCAAAATGGCCAGTCTATTATGTGCAGACGAGTGGAGGATGCCATTTAATTGCAGACATAGGAATGAAGTACCACCTGGAATAGGTCACTAATTCTACAACGGGAATGTTGCTCTGCACGTCTGTGCAGAGACTTTCACGACCAGTAATATATTACGGGAGAAATCTTTGGTTGAATGCATCGGGGCTTCAGGTTAGTCCATAATTTTGCTGTTTAGAGTACGCATAGAATAAACTGCACTTAGGACAGTAAAAGACTATTAGCTAGGAAGATGTAGAATAATACAAGAGTGTTTTAAGTTTTAGATGAAGAAAATTGCTCCAGGAATAACGTAGATTAATAAATTCTTAGTTTTCCTGATTTGCACACCTAGGCAGATTTTACAAACATTTTTGGATGCAAATCCTAGCGAGCAGGGAAATTCGGACGCCCGACCTCGCACTATAAATAACGCGTGTTCTGAACAAAATAGGCCAGTCATATTTTAAAAATTACAGCGAGCGCAAAAAGCGTTAGTGAATAGTGCCTTGCCTTCTGCATCTGAGAGCAGACCATTATAACCATTAACAGCTCGACTGTATGTGCCTGAGGGTAAGAAAGAATGTATATATATATATATATATATCTATATATATATATATATATATATATATATATCTATATATATATATACGAGCACAGTGGGCTGATCACCTGCTTGCCAACCAATCTGATTACGGAAACAATGATAGATTGTTTGGTCTGTTTTTGTTCCACAAAGACGCCACTAGGCGTGGTGGAAACAGCGATAGATTGATCAATTTGTTGTTGCCCTAAGACGCCACTAGGCGTACTGGCCACATACTGCTTTGCCGGTTGATGGCTAAGGATGGAAGAAGAAGAAGATATATATATATATATATATATATATATATATATATATATATATATATATATATATATATATATATATATATATATATATATATATATATATATATATATATATATATATATACTCGTATATTTAGTTTAAATAATTGATCAATTTGTGGGTTAGGACGTGTGTAGAATGTGTTAGAAAACTACGGTGTGTTGCTGGCGGACTTACAGGCCTGTGTATAATTCTGGAGGCAAAAGCCAGCCTTGTGAAATATTCAAAATAATTGAGAATGATGGCAAAAGTGTGTCTGTAGGTTTAGAAAAGCATTTAAAGAATTATTTCGTGATGGAATGACACACACACACACCAGGAACGTAAGGAAGGATGAAATCGATTGTTTTACTGGATTGTTTATTACGAGGGGCGTTCAGAAAGTAATGCACCACATCGTTTTTCTCAGGAGCTGTTTATTCAAAAAGCATGAAATTTATACACAATATACATGGATATGTCATGTAAACATCGGTATTATTCAACATAATCCCCATCAATTTGTACGGCTTTATGCCAGCGCGAAACAAGTGCATGTATTCCTAGCCCGTAGCAGATTTTGTCTTGATCATGTAGCCATTTCTTCGCTGCATGAATCACTCCTTCATCATCTTCAAACCTTGTCCCACGGAGTGCATCTTTAAGTGGACCAAATAGATGAAAATCAGAGGGTGCCAAATCGGGACTATAGGGTGGATGGGGTAGTACATCTAACCCAATTTGGTGATTGCTTCCCGTGTTGCCAGACTTGTGTGAAGTCGCGCATTGTCGTGAAGGAGAAGCAGGTCTGCTGGATTCTTGTGCGGCCGAACTCTGCGAAAACATTGATTGAGTTTTTTCAAAGTCTTAATGTAAGCTTGTGAATTGATTGTCTCTCCTCTTGGCATAACGTCCACAAGAATCACACCTTCAATGTCCCAAAAGACAGTGATCATGACCTTTCCAGCTGAAGGAATTGTCTTGAATTTCTTTCTTCGCGGTGATTGCGGATGATGCCACTCCATTGACTGTCTTTTTGTCTCAGGTTCAAAATGATGTGCCCAGGTTTCGTCACCTGTAACGATCTTAGCCAAAAAGTTCTCTCCATCAGCATTGAAACGCTCCAACAATTCAGAAGAAATTGCTTTCCTTTGCAATCGGTGGTCATTTGTGAGACTTCGAGGAACCCATCTTGCGCAAACCTTAGAAAATCTGAGAGTTTTTATAACTGCATTTGCACTACCAATGCTGACTGACAGCTGTAAGGCCAATTGTTGAGTAGTGATTCGCCTATCAGTAAGAATAATGCCCTCAGCGCATTTCAACATTTCTGCGTTGGTGGCTGTGGCAGGACGTCCACAGCGCGGCCGATCAAGCAGCTCCGTATCTCCACTTCCTGATTCTTTGATTCTCTGAACCCAGCGACTGACTGTACTCCTGTCGACTGCAAAACTTCCATACACATCACATAGACGCTTGTGAATGTTCACAACAGTTTCCTTCACTGCAACGAGAAATTCTATCACAATTCGCTGCTTATAACGCAAGTTGCTAACACGCTCCTTTTCAACGGTTTAGGGCAGCCGTATTATTTGGCCGGTTGCAGTGCAATTTGGTGCACACAATTGGCACATGCCATATTTGAAGTGTGCAGAATTGCATGCTTCTATCTTCATTATTAGCTGAGAAAAACGATGTGGTGCATTACTTTCTGAACGCCCCTCGTACTTAGTGTTTTCATCATCATCATCAGTTGCCATCTCCACAACGAAGGTTGGCTGTAATGGATCTCCAACGTCTTCTGTCTCTTGTCTTGGTGGTGCACTCTGATAGACTCTTTCCTGTCCATCTCTTGATGTTGTCTTCCCACTTATAGCGCTGTCTTCCCCTTGCACGTTTGCCTTCAACTCTCCCTTCTGTTATGGTCTTCTGCAAGGTGTTATGCCTTTTTATGTGGCCAAAGTATTTTAGCTGTCGAACTTTGACCTCCCTCATTAGTTCTCTTTTCATACCTAGATTTTCTAGGACCTCCTTATTTGTTTTCATCTCTTTCCATGAGATACGCCCCATTCTTCTATATATCCACATTTCAAGAGCCTCAATTCTTTCTTCCAACTGCTTATTCATCGTCCATGTTTCTGCACCATACAGAAATGCAGAATATATATAACACTTTATGATTCTCAGTTTTAATTTGTGAGATAACTGTTTGGATGTCAGTATATGTTTCATGTTGTAGTGTTTTATACTAGACCTAATCATTGTATGGAGGCGGATCATGGACAAATGGCTCTAACTAAGGATTTAGAGGAAAATTGTAGTCACAGTGAACAGGATGTGGTTATTACTGGTATAAATTGCCCGGTGCATCTGCTAGCACACTGTCTGAAACTGTCTATCATCCCCAACTTTTGTAACAGTGGGATAGCGATGGACCATATAGGGATTACATTTATTTTGTTTCAGGTTCTATCCTGTAAAACCACACACATTTTAAAGAGTCGGCCACTACTGCTTGACCCTGTGGTGCGAGCGCCCTTGTTGTCTATAGGGCCAGTTACCCAGTATCCACTGCCTGGAGGAACTTCATGTGAATTTTTCTTCCATGTCAGGAGTGTGACAGACTTCTCTACAAGAGATAAGTGGCCAAACAAGGCTACTGCTCAGAGTATCCTGATGACACCACTATATTAAAAATCAAGATTCTAATAAAGACACAGTTTATGATGAAAAGTGTGGACTTAGAAATAACCAGTGATAGCTACACATTCAAGTGACAGTGAAATAAACTTGTTAGTATTATATAAATATTCTTCCAGCGGAGATAATTAACCAAAGTGAGAAACATCAACAATTTTAATGTCTTTTGAAACCTTTTGACTAATTTCCAATGTTTATTGATTTAATGTTGTAATTGAATTTGATTTCATTTCAAGCTTTTCAAACAGAAAAGAGAAACTGTATAAATAAATTGTAAATATTTACCAGCAGACTTACTTAATTATTTAAGTTGAGTTCAAGTTCTTGTTGGTAAATAATTTAGTTAATACGCCTAGCAGAGTCAACAATAATAATAATATAATCATAGGAGGATCTTGAGAGGGAGCCCATGGGAATCTAGGAACATATATTATCATCAGACCTAGAAACTTATACAGCTAGATCCTACCTTTGATGTCGATACACCCTTATTCTTTTCAGAAAAGGGGGTATTTCTCATAATTCCAGTCTCTTATCTGGCACTATCCTGGTATCATCTGATACAACTTTTTGTCCAGGATATCTTATACTTTCAATAACATCAACCATCTCGTGACACTCACCTTATTTCATGTGGAATATTTTGAAAGTACCACACCCGAACCCGCCGGTTTGAAAATGATTGGAGCGTTTTTTAACTCCATAACAAACAGATGCGTGGAAGACCGGGAATATAACCTGACACGTTTCAGTGTTATTCCACTGTGAAGATCGTTTGCCAAGATACCAGACCTTGCTAGAGTGAAGCCTAGAATTCAGAATTCCTTCTTAACATACCGGACACCTTTTATTCGAGAATTTTGGACTGAGTTTCATAGCCCATGAAATCTCTTTCATATTAAATATGGAAACCGTGACTGAGGACCACACACGAAGTCAGAGAGAGAACTTATTAAATTAACGACACCCCAGACGCGTGTAAGAGACCGATTCAAGTCTCTTTTATTCATCTGAGCAAAAAGTCTGTGAGCCATGATTGGCTTATTGGTGGTACCGGCAGAAAGTGCTATCTTTGGAACCAAGTATAGGTAGAAGTGGACTGACGTTGTGCGAGACGCCATCATAAGAGGGTCTTATAGACAGACGCAGGACCAGCTTGGCCGTTACTCCTTTGCGTTCTAGGAACATGCGGTGCCTTTAACCTTGACCAGCGACGAGCGAGAGCAGTGTACACAGAACCCATCAGCGGAAGCAGAAACTACTATTGGCAGCTAAGGGAAAATATACGCTGCCAAAGTGAATTTTTTCCCATCATCTACTATAAATCAATGATGAAACTTTTCTTCTAAACTATTCCTTTTATTTTCAAACTGTTAAAACCTAAAGTGATTATTAAATTTTGTTATTTGTAATGTTACAAATTTAACTTCGGTTTAATCATTTTAAAGTTACTGCATGTTTGTCTCAGTCAATTTACTACACACACGCTTAACAGAGCTTTACCAGAATAATAAGAATTCCACTGAGTAAATCAGGGGTGGGGGCTTGAACGAGCTGAAATTAATAAGTGCTTAATTCCTTCACAAAAGTTGTTGGCAGATTCTAGAATTAACGTGCTCCGCCAAAGCAGCATTGTTTTTGCTTATCTGAAAATCTTGTGAAGACTCCCTTTGTAATAGAAGTGTCATTACCCTTCTATCTACATCTCTGCCAAGAGTAATCGTGTGCGAAGGTAGATACCTTTGAAGCCCATATTAGATGCTCTTGAGTTTTGGCCACTGTTGGACCACTACTGCAAAGCAGGGGAGGCAATACCGTCACAAAAATGCTAAACAAGATATAACAATGATTATTGCTAATATATATTTTATTTTATTATAAACGCCTCGTCAAGTTTTTAACTGGGTTTTTTTAATGTTGAAGTTTCCTCTCCATTAAATGATCAAAGAAACGCTTTCTTAGAGATGAACTACCCAAGGTGGTCATGGCAGAAAATTATCATTTATTAGTTTGCTGGCTTTTTCATTATAATTAATATAGATCTCGGAATTACATTATATAATATGTCATGTCCTGTCCTGTCCCGGTCCTGTCCTGTCCCACAATATGTTTTCTTGCACTCTGGAAATTATATTAAAGTCGTGCGCTTTTAGCCTTTGCACAAATTGTACAAGGCTTAATATAGCGTGCATCTTTTTTTCCACCAAATTTGCAATTTTATTTTATATAATAAATAGAAAACGAAGTAAAGTGTCAAAAATCTACAATATATTTTATTGTTATTAGTTATAATTTGTCGTTTAATTGCTTCCCTTTGATAGAAAAATAAATTACGTCCCTGAAAAAAGCCAGCATTAACTTTTTCCTATCAAAGTTGCAGTGTGAAAATTACGTAAAGGTGATGCGCTTATGACCATTATACTAAATTGCTCGATCGCTGAAATTCCGCGCTTTTCTTGCTAATAGTCTTCGGTATGCACAGTAAATGTAAATGAAACGTTTAAAACAGGTCAATATATTCAAATACCTGGGCATGTTAATAACATTGCGCAGATGATGCATCTCATTAGTGAAGCGAAGATTTTTTTTTTTTTTTTTATTTGATGACGATTAATACCCTGTTCAACGTCTGATGGGTTATAATTAGTAGGCCCTATACATTTTGTGCCTCGAGAGCACCCATATTGGGGACACTGGGCATGGATAAGGGAGAGATACTAAGGGCTATTAATGATCGCCTGCTTGATAATGACACTGCAATGGATGAAACAACAAGGCTGAGACTGTTGGAGTTCGGCATCAAACGTGGGATTAGCAGAAATGGACGTGAGAGAGGATGCATCCGTCGTATGTACAACCAGCGTGCTACAGGTACAATTAGCATTCATACCCTTCGACATTTGCTGAGAGAGACTGAGCACCAATGAGTTTGCCCGGAGTGCAGTGGGGTCGATTCTGATTAACAATAACAATAACAATATATTTTGTTTCAACGACTTTCATTTCTTATAAGTCATATGTATTGTAAGAGGCGGAAGCAGCATTCTATAAAATGAAATGTATTTTATGCAACAACTCTTTGTCAGTGGAAGTACGAAAGAGAGTTCCTCAGTCCTGACACATGAAAGTGGGTCACGGAAAATTAGTAAATAAGTAGGAAAAGCATCACGTTAGAGCCAAGCGATACCGCCCTTCCTTTCATCTTGACACGTCGTTAGTTTCCTGTGATTTTGGCTTTTGCCACGACAATCAACAAAGCGCAGGGACAATCAGTTGATCATGTAGGTGTATAACCCACCAGAGCCAGTCTTTGCTCATGGCAAACATTATGTAGAGCTCACGAGAGGAAGGAACCCAACCAATCCTAAAGTATATATCCAGGACACAGTCTACCAAGCAAGATTTTAAAAGATAGACGAACATTTACGAGAAATGTTGTCATAAAAGAACTATTAGTTAATTAGTCCATTTCCGATCCATTAAATCAATATCACTTCTCTCCATGTCATTTAGGAAGGTTGGCCCATGGCTTCATATTTAATGCATCCAGATAATGTATACTACAAAGATCTGATGACGGTGACCTGTAATAAAAATGACCAAAGTAGAAATAGTGCCGTCTTTAGGACATGTAACAGAATGAGATCACTATAATTAAAAACCAGTCAGTTTTGACGGATTTCTTACTAGTGTGTGTGTATATATATATATATATATATATATAACCACAGGATGATCGGTAATTAACTGAATGAAACTCAAAAGTGTTAGCTGGGTGAAGAGAAGAACCAAAAGTGTGGAAATCGTCCAAAAACATCCCAAAATGACTACCATTTTCCACACCCTCTGACATGCATCGTTGCAAATCTATTTGGCTTTTCTTAGACTCACTCTTCTTATACAAGAAGCTTTAAAAAAACACCAATGCAGACTTCTTGAATATATCAAAAACTGTAATAGATCATTTTACTCCTGAAATGGTGTGGATGCCTCAGACTACCTTATCATTTAACTCCAAGTGATAAATCAAATACAATCCCAGAAAGAATGGATGCTTCCAACTACTTTATCATCCTACGCCAAGTAGTAAAACAAATCTCATCATAGGAAATGTGGACGCATCAAAAAGTGTAACCGGATCATTCTACTGCAGGACTCGAGAAGATTAAGATATGTCATCACTGAATATACTCATGACATAACTAACAGGGGTTCAGACCATCACTGAATATACTCATGAAATAACTAACATGAGTTTAGATCATCACTGAATATGCTCATGGCATAACTAACAGGAGTTTAGACCATCACTGAATCTACTCATGACGTAACTAACAGGAGTTTAGATTATCACTTAAAAAACTCATGCTGTAACAAACAGGAGTTTAGATCATCACTGAATATATTCATACTGCAACTAACAGGAGTTTAGATCCTGGTTTGTGGCTGGACTTCCGTTACCAGCGATGTAGATTACTGGATAGATCGTGGACCAAATGAATATCAACATCTATGACAGAATAGGGCGACCCCTCTCGATCTCTAATTTACTAAGGCAGTATCAGTTACATTTTTGTACTGATTTTTATTGTGTGCTTTCAATTGTCGCCTTTTCTTTCTTTCTCTGCTATGTGTAGCAGATATTATGTATTTTCCTTCTTACACTCCTCACAGGGATAAGTTATTACGTCTGTTTGTTTCCCCTCCCTTCGCTAAGCTTGGCAAGGAGCCGCAAAAATAATATTAACGACAGGCAGGTTGGTAAAATTCCTTTGTATCAAATCTTGGCCTCGACAGATTAGCCCCACAAAAATGCCAGCGTATTTGCTAATCGCTGATAAAGGCCAGAGTGCGGGACAGATAACGAGATTGCCCGTCTGCTAAATAGATTACTTTCTGATAAAGTAATAATTTGTTACACCTGAAACACAGTTTACAGATGTGTCTGTGAGTTCTTCTGCCATTCAAACGGATGTTTATATACCATATATGTAAGAGATGACCTCTACATCACGCGCAAAATTTTCCCATGTCGGAAATATTTTGAATTTCCCCACGGGACTTTTTGAAAATGATTGGCTTTTTACATAGCAGCATAACAAACAGATGCGGGGGTAGTACAGGCATATAACCTGACACGTTTCAGTGTTATTTCACTGTGAAAATTTACTGTGAAGATCGCTTCCACGACGACACCAGACCTTGCCATAGTTAGAATTCAGAATTCCTTTTATCAGGCCGGACCTTTTCTTGGAGAATCTTGACGGACGTACAAAAACAGCCCAGATAATCTCTATCATTTTAATGAGGAAACCAGACTGAGGAAACTGAAAACACACGGAATCATAGAAGGAATTATCTTATTAAAGAAACAACAACCCAGACGAGTGTAAGAGGCCAAGTCAAGTCTCTTTTATTCATCTGAGCGAAAACTTCTGTGAGCCAAGATTGGCGTAAGTTGTCATTTTACATTTTATATTACTATCATGTGAACTAACATATGTATACATATATATTACCATGTGAATATTAATATGTGAAAATCGCTAGTGGATGTCCTAGTTATTTGAGACTGACAACCTCAGCGTATAGAAGGATGATTTCACGAACCACCACTGCCAATGGCTGGTGATTGCTTTATTGCTAGTTTCGTAAAGAGAACTAAAAGCATTAAGTAGTCCCAGGTTCCATATGGAGCAGGGAGGAAAAGATGAAGAAATGATGTACATTCTAATTATAACACTTACAGTTTCAAACCAGTGTAAATGTCGATGTTAACATATGCACTTTAAAATTAATGGAAATTTCAAACTTTTCAAGTCAGTGTAAACATAAATGAAAACATTTTCAATTTATATTGTAAACACTTTTCAATCAGTGGAGATGTAAATGTAAACATATTCTATCTGTACTATTAACCTTTTCATTTAAATGTAATTTAAAGCTAAAGCTATTCAATTTAAATGTAAAGAAAGTTTTATGCCGAGGGATTAAATTTAATTCTCATCGAGGGTAAATTCTGAGATAAATGGGATGGTAGAATAGAAGAAAGGCCACACATAAGTATGTGTCGGGAAACGCAATACTCAGGAGAGCGTTTCATTTCTATTCTGTATCAAAGTTATTGGTGGTACCAGCAGAAAGTACTATCTCTGGAACAAGAAGAGACAAGTGGCCTAGGCTTTAAGACGAAGGACCAACTTTGTAGACTCTCCTTGACATTTCTGGGAAACAAGCTACACCCGACAACCTTGACCAGCGAAGAGCGTGAGCAGTGTAAAAAGAACCCTTCAGCGGGAGCAGAAACTACTATTGACAGCTAAGTGCAAAATATACGCTGCCAAAGTGAACTTTTTTTCATCTACTCTACTGTTAATCAATGATGAAATTTTTCTTCTAAACTATTCAATTATACTACTGGACAAAAGTTAAGGGCCATCATTCAGTTTAGACAAGGTTTATATAATTGATTAGCAAACTGTAAAGACAAGTGAAAATGTCATTAAAACTGAGCTCAGAGAAATGTGTATACATTTTTGTGTGCTCTAGGTTAATTTTTTTTTTAAATGTCCAAAAACTGGGTTACTTTAACCCGCACGTGAAAATTGCCATTGTTGCTGCAAAAACTCGTGGTTTTTGCAACACGCCCTACTAGTTCAAAAGGTGAAAAAGTGAGTTGAATTTGAATGCACGTAGAAAATGATCATCGGTAAAGAGTGTTCACCATTGGTATGCAATAAATCAGTATGACAAGTGGTCGAAATGATCACTGCATTAGCCATGCCACCAAGGAGAAGTCTCAGCACTGTAGACCGTGGTCGAGCCATGGCATGGATTCAGGATGGTCAATCTGTTCGTCATGTTGCAAGACGTTTAGCAGTGTCCCACTCTACCATTCAGAGACTTCTTGAGAGATTTCAAGCTACCGGACATTTGGAAAATTTACCCTGCTCACGAAGAATTATATAAACCTTGTCTAAACTGAATGGCGGCCCTTAACTTTTGTCCAGTAGTATATTTTCAAACTGTTAAAACTGAAGTGATTACTAAATTGTGTTATTTGTAATTTTAGAAATTTAACTTCGGTGTAATCTTTTAAAGTTACTGCATGTTTGTCTTAGTCAATTTACTACACGCACTCTAAACAGAGCTATACCAGACTAATAAAAATTCCACTGAGTAAATCAGAGGTGGGGGCTTAACGAGCTAAAATTAATTATTGCTTAATTCTTCACAAAAGTGATCGGCGGATTCTAGAATGAAGATGCCAAAGCCTCATTGTTTTCGCTTATCTGAATATCTTGTGAAAACTCCCTTTGTGACAGAAGTGTCATTACCCTTTTATCTACATCTCTGCCAAGAGTAACCTTGTGCAAAGGTAGACACCTTTGAAGGCCCATAGAAAATACTCTTGACTTTTGGCCACTGGTGGACCACTGCTGCAAGGCAGGGGAGGCAATACCGTCACAACATCATACTGGCCCATTAGATAAATCATGCCAGACATTCAAAAATAACAAATAAAAATATTCTTCACTGAAAATATTTTTCTGCAGGTTAGCATATGTAAAGCAATACACTCGAGAATGGACACTCTAGTCAACTTTTAACAGGGTCTGTTTACTGTGTTGTATACACACTTTTCTTTTTCCACCTAAATCCTCAACATCCCGCTGTGCTGCATTTAATGAGTGGCGGAATGTTGATTTAACGGAACAACATGTAAAGTAGCACAACTAACAGAGATTGTATGGCTTATATTTAAACCGAAGCCAGGGCTTTGGACTGATACAAACATGAGAAGAATGAATTCAAGGAGAGAATGTCTTGGGGAGAGAGTTTGTTGTTATTAAAACATTAGCCGAACATGGCTCTCATCGCCTTATCGTGTTCATTAATTGATGTATTTCTTTGTTGATTTTCAGAGGACTTCCTCATTTGATTTTCTGGAGGAACCACTTATCTTATGCCGTCAATATTTTTTTTGGTCCACATTTTTTTTTTTTACTGTTCACGCGGATGAAGTAATATATATATATATATATATATATAGTATGTACATAAAGAAATAATGGTAATTACATAGCAGATACTGCCGTAGGAGAGTAAACTGTTAGAGACTAGATCCAGCTTTTTATGGGATTGGGGTGACCAGTTCCCTTCCTCGCTGTCTTTGCCTTCCCTACTCAAGAGCAAAGTCATGTACTCCTTTACAGTTGGGTAAACTGATTTCATGGGGAGTAAGACTGGAGTGTGTAAGGGATAGTATTCAATATGAGGATTATCATAGAAAAGTGTAGAGAATTCAACATTGACCTATTTACTTGTTTCATTGATTACACCAAAGCTTTCGACTGTGTACAACATCAGCAGATATGGACTATTATGTGAAATATGAAATTTCCAAACCACCTTATACAACTCATCGCACTGCTGTACCAAGAACAACAGGCAGCCGTAAGAATAGATGGAGAAACATCAGAATGGTTTGAAGTACAGAAAGGAGTCAGACAAGGCTGTACCCTTTCCCCTTACCTGTTTAACATTTATGCCGAAAATATTATAAGAAACGTAAGAGATGACCAAGAACACACAGAGTTTGACCCATTTAACATCGGCGGGTACCAGATCCCGGAAATCAGATATGCTGACGACACAGTCCTCCTGTCGACCAACCCAGAAGGACTTGAACAATTAATTATGTCAACCAAAAAAGCATAGCGACCCCCAGAATCTATACCTAAACACCAAGAAGACCAAAGTATTGAAAACAGGCAAAGTAAAGATCAAACCAGAAATTAAAATTGATAACGAAGAGCTGGAAGGTGATAATGAATTCGAATGCTTAGGATCAATCATCAACAGCTCTGGCGACTGTGCAGTAGAAATTAAAAGAAAACTTGCAATTGCCTCACATAAACTAATACAGATGAAAAACCTATGGCAAGGCACACGGAAAGAAGCAAAGTTACAACTGATCAGAGCATGTATATTCCCAGTAGCAACATACGGCTGAACGACATGGACACTCAATAAAACAGTTGCAAAAAAAGATTAAATCATTCGAAATGAAATGCTACAGAAGGATGTTGAGAATACCCTGGACAGAAAAAAAGACCAACAGAGAAGTGCTGCACTCACTAAATGTAGAGGAAAATTGGCTCCTAAATACCATCGCAATAAGGAAGCTGCAATTTTTCGGTCATATACAAAGACACAATAGTCTGGAAAAATTAGTAATTGAAGCCATGGTCCCTGGAAAAAAGGGGAAGGGGACGACCTAGACGACGGTGGATCCAGGACATCACAGAGAGTCTGAACTTGTCTTTGGATGATGCAGGTCGACTTGCCCAGAACCGTGATGCGTTCAGAGCAGCTGTAATGGCGACAACCATCTGGAGAGAATACGTCACATGATGATGAAAATGATTTCATAACTGTTGCAAGACGAAAGCACAGTATCCGCTTAGCCAATCAGACGCTTATGAATTAGCATACGATGTACATAGCATCATAATTGTTACTTCCTTACTGCCAGTAACTGGTTTCATGGTATAGTATAGTTTGTATTTTTACTTACTTTAGTGCAATGGCATAACATTTTTTCACTGCTTAGGGCCTCTAAATACATTAATCCGGCACTGACTCATACACACAAACTCCCTCTTGCTCGTACCACTTCTTTCGAATGAACAGTTCAATAATTCTTTAGTTACACAACTAACCGCCACTTAAGTATTGACCTGAACATTTTAAATACTTCAAATCTTTTTACGGATCTTAAACATGAGTTTGGTTTTATTCCTTTGTCAGAGATGACATTTTTCATATATTGCTGTTATTGTTCTGTCTGTGTCGTTAGTGGCCAGCTTTTATCACGTGAATTTGTATCCGAAGAATGTTGGAATTGCCTGTCACGTGTTAGCGATCTGATAATCTAGTGCAGGAGCTCTCAACCTTTGTCAGTCTCCGTACCCGCAACCCTGGATTTTACTAAGTCTTTGGGTGCCTTCAATTCAGTACGATATGAATAAATTCTAGTGTTTACCATGCATGTACACATAGAGAATGGTTAAACAGAATAATTAATTTGTCACGAAGAAAACTGTATTAGGTAAATAACAGTTTTATTATCATGAAGTTGTTAAATGTTTATCATAACAAAGTCAAATAAATAAATGAGTCCGTTGATTCTGTTTCTTGTTAACGAACGTTTTTTTTTTTTTTTTTTTTTTTTTTTTTTTGTTCTTGGCACAGCTGTTTTGATAACCGCATATCAAATTTATCCTCCAATTTTATTTGTTCTATTTTTTTTTTTTTTTCTTTTGATTTGACTCAAGAACAGGACATTCTGTTCTCTATCCAATCCAAAATTTTCTTCACTAACACTACTTTCAAATATTTTTTAAAAAAAAGTCCCTTACCCCATTGACAAACTTATATTACCTATACCCCCCCCCCCCCTTTGGGGGGGGGGGGGCACATGTACCACAAGTTTCGAGCCCCTAGTCTAGGGTTTCTCTTACAGACATCCCACCTATTTCTACCACGTACTATCAAGCACGTGCATTACGATGAACTTTTGAATTAGCTAAGAATGTTTACATTTACAAATAGCAAAATTTAAATTTACTCGCTAAGACAAGATCTCCTCCAATTTGCATTCTATTTTTAGTGTCACATTTAAAATAGATTTTCACCTACATACGTCATATGTCTTATATCGTGAGGTTCCTCGGGGTCTCTGATGAGACAAAGAAAGAACATGATTAACGCTCACTCAGTACGAGGCAACTAGCACGACGTCATGACGTCATGATGTAAAACATATTGCTACAAAAAGCACCGCGGCAGGAGTATGCGCATGCTTGGTGCAGGCTTCCTGTAACGGGAACAGTTTTAGCTGTGGCACCATGCTGCGTGTGGAGCATAAATGAAAATAATGATGACATATTTCTTTAGAATAGGCTTACTTGGTTCTGCGTATGAAATTATGTAGGAAAGTCTGAATATAACATTCATTTGGTAGCCCAATTCGAGGGTCTATTATTTTTGTCGCGATTTTAAAACTAAAATTAGGAAGAACGAATGTGAATGGGCAACATCTGCTTCAAAGGTGCCCAACATATGAGGAACAGAGAAAGCACATGTGGCCATCACCAGTACTATTTCTTGAAAAACTCCACGGAAATGCCAACAGACTCAAGCTGACGACTGCTTTCTTTGAACATATTCAAGTCGACGTCTGAGAGGGAACGCAGAACAGGAAGAAGAATGGATAAGTGTTGAAGGACTTTCGTGTGTGGTTACTGGTTGTGTTGCTTGAATTCTGATCGTGCTAATATTCGTACGCGAATGGGGTGAACCTCACCTTTGGTTTGTCGTAATGCCTGAACTTGGCATCAAGATGTAACCAACTGTTCATCTTATTAACTCAGCAACTTGATATAAAATACATAATTCATAATGGTTGAATGGTGTAACGTGATTCAACGAATAATGCCTCCGGTTCGAGTCCTTCACAATTTAATATGGATTACACACATACATAAACAGTTCAATTCACACATGAGGTACATGCATCAATCAATCAATAGCGTAGACTGCTGTTTTACATGTCAATGTCCGTTTAAGGATACAATGCAGTAATTGTCGTCAGAACATCACAGCTATATGCACGCGCAGATAGAATGGCTACCTGCCGACAGTGAGACTGTGAGTCTAATTACTTCGTATAAAGTAGACGATTATCTTTCTCCTTCCAAGGATTTAGTTAATCACTAACCTCCATAAGTTTCCTCTCATGTAGAGTTCTAGGACTGACCCTGGTCCATCATAAATGCACATATAAATGGCTATATCATGCCATTGAATTGGAAGGTTAACAAAACGCAGCTATTCAGCTTGGCGGTCAAGTAACAAAGGGTAGCGTCTCCTAGTTACCGACTGTGACCCAAACAACGCTAGACACGTCATAATCGATCGTGTATGGAGCGTTCAATAATTGAAACATCTATCGCAATATATTAAATGTCTTAACCTTTACATTTGCACGTCCGCTAACCTTTAGCAGACGGCGTTAATATCATATACCGTAACAATTCCCTGTACACCTGGGAAAAAAAAATCGATAGATTTTTTTTCAAGATCTATCCGACTTAACAATTTTTCAAAAAAAATTTAATACAATCGTGACATATGGCCGACGATGTTCTGAGTAGAACCGTGTCGCGGTCATGTCAACTAACTATTTGTCATAGTCATCTAACATTAATCACATTATATATCAATATTATACATATTATTATATCAACTAAATAAAATGTCCAATGTTAATAGTGAATGATAGAATTAAATTAAAGTAAGGTCTGTCGTATTAGTATGTCATATAGGAATTAATTTGACTAATTAAAATTAAATTAATTAATTAAACTAAGAGTTAAATTATTAAGATTCTAATGTAATGCGATGTTATGAGAGAAGAAAAGACAAAATAAGTGAGAAGAAATAGAAAGAAATTCGAATATAAGTTTTAACTTAATTGTGTGTGTTAAGTGTTAGTGAATAATAACTATCTAATTTAACTAACTAAATAACGTATAGGTACATTAAAAAAAAATATTAATCTAATACTTGTGTGAGATTTATTTTCTCTTTTCATAATTTCTTCTTTTTATATTTCGTTCTCATTTTTTGTTCTTTCATTTCATTTTTTTCTCACATTTCATTTTATTGATAATAATTCAATTAAGAAGTTAACTAATTAATTAGTATAGGATATGATGATCCATCCGTAGTCTTGATCCTGATGAATTCTTTTAGGCAAAAATGTTCAAACGTTTACGTTGGAAAGAAATGTCATTTATCCCAGCATCCAAGAATTAAGTGCACATAGGATAATAAGTTCGACTTGTCGTCAGATATTGTTCCATGATTGTTCAACGAATATTCATATATTGTGTATGGACGTTAGACGAAGTTTCAATGTCAGTATGTATACCTTGATTGTCTTTAGTTCAATTCTGTGATGCATATAGTGTTTATAAATATTAAATTGAAGGCAAGGTTAGTTCCCTTATAGTTGATACTTCGTTATATCCAATGTAGTGATGATTTGACGTGTTTTAGGAATGTCAATGTTGATCATTCGTCGTCAATAGGATTACGTGACAACGCATCCGCCACAATATTTTCAGTGCCAGGAATATGTTCAATGGAGAATTCAAATGGCTGTAGGATGATTGCATATCTGGCGAGTTTTTGGCTCTTGTGGTTAGATCGACGCAAAAATGCTACAGCACGTTGGTCAGTTTGTATGGTGAATGGAGCACCAAGCAAAAACTTTTCAAGTTTAGTTATTGCCCATATAACTGATAAAAGTTCCTTGTCCACTGTGGAATACTTTGTTTCTGCCGGCTTTAGCTTTCTTGAAATATATAAGGTAGGATGTAGAACGCCATCATGGTTCTGGAGCAGGCATGCACCAATGCCGTAGTTACTAGCATCTGTTCGTAAGAAAAATCTTTTGGAAGCATCGGGAAGTCTTAAAATTGGTTCATGCGAGAACAAATTTATAATTTTGTTGAAAGTTTCATTGCATATACCAGTCCATGTCACCTTCACCGGCATGTCTTTTTTTAACAATGAAGACAATACAGCCGTGATGGATGACAAGTTTGGTATGAATCTACTGTAATATTGAACAAGTTCTAACAAACTCCTGACCTGTTTCTTCGTCTGAGGAACTGCTATGTTTAGAGTTTTGGAGACTGTACTAGGTAACGTTCGGATATATCCCGATCCAATGATATGTCCCAAAAAGGTTATCTCATTACACGCGATCTGCACCTTTGTAGGTTTAGCAGTTAGATGATAATTCCTTAGAGTGTCGAAAACATATCTAAGTCCCGAAACATGTTCCTCAAACGACGAACTAAATAAGCATATGTCGTCAATATATGTAATAACGTCTGGTCTACCTGATAAAATTTGTCGCATCAGGCGAATGAAGGTAGCTGGCGCATTAACAAGCCCAAAAGGCATCACATTCCACTGGTATAGACCTTGTGGAGTGGAAAATGCGGTGTAGTACTTAGCCTTTTCGGTCAGTGGTATCTGCCAATAACCTTTAGTTAAGTCTATCTTACTAAATATAGTTGCGTTGGATAGACGTGGCAGTAAGTCGTCGATAAGTGGATGTGGTTCGCTGTCAACTATAGTCTTAGCATTTAATTTCCTATAATCAACACATAGTCTGATGTTATTGTCCTTCTTCCGGACAATCACTAATGGAGAAGAGAATGGCGAATTACTAGTCTCAATGATTCCCAGAGACAACATCTGTTCAAGTTCCTTAGTAGTTTTAGCAAGGAAATGTAAAGGAACCGAATAGGGATGTACACGAATAGGTGTATCATCATTGAGAGTAATGTCATGACTGATAGCCGATGTGCGACCCGGGACGTCGGTCAACACATCTGGATAAGATTGTAATAGATTAGCAATCTGTAGACGCTGTTGCGGTGTAACCGTTGAAGAGATGGTTACATCCCGCCAAGATTCAGTAGGTTGAACTACTGGTACCGGTAACGGTAACTGTACCTCAGGAAAAGAAGATTCTTCTTCCTGGATGACGGATAAGTTAGAATAATAACAAGTAGATACTGTGTTGTCATCTAGTTCATGAAAAATTGACTGTAAGTGTTCAGGACGTGTATGAAATTGCTTGAGCATGTTAATATGAAATATCTTTTTGTGTCCCTTGATATCTAAGACGTAATCAACGTCGGAAATTTTATCAATGACTTTGTAAGGACCATTCCAAGATATCAATAATTTATTGTTATTGTGAGGAAGTAACACATAAGCCTCATCGCCTGGGAATAATTGGCGTAATCGTCGAGACCTATTTTGTAGAGATCGAGCCTTAGCTTTTGCAGCCTCAGAAGAAGCTGTTGCCAACTGGCAAGACTCAATAATGTTCTTCCGAAGATTAATCACATACTCGTAAGATGACTGAGTGTCCTGAGTCATCTCCTCGTCAATTAATAAGTCTTTTATTAGTCCCATAGGACCTCTTGGGGAGCACCAAAAACTAATTCAAAGGGAGAGAAGCCAGTTTGTTCATGCGGTACCTCCCGATAAGCAAATAGAACAGCTGGGAGTGCTCTGTCCCAGTCATGAGGATGCTTAGCAGTAACCTTATGTAGTAGTTGTTTAAGTGTACGGTTAAGTCTTTCAACCGCACCATTACTCATAGGATGATAAATACTACTTAAATTCCTATCAATGTTCCAAGTTTTCATGACTTCCTTCATGGTGTCAGATATGAACTGTGACCCATGGTCTGATAAAAGTTTTCTAGGAAACCCTATTCTAGAAAAGATGAGATGTAGTGCATCAGCTACATCTGTAGTAATGGTGGTTTTTAAAGGGATAGCTTCTGGCCATCGTGTGCACAAATCAATGCACGTAAGGACGAATCTATGTCATCTGGCCGATGGTAGCAATGGACTAATAATATCTATGGCCATCTTGTCAAACGGTCTTACTGAGATATCGCAAGCCTGAATAGGCGCCGTGTGAAAAGCTCCACGTGCTTTCACTTCTTGGCATGTAGTACAGGAACGTACATACTGCGAAATATCTCTTGACACTCCTGGCCAAAAGAATGAAGACAGTACTCGAGATCGTGTTCGAGTATATCCCATATGTCCAGCACAATGTGAGTCATGTGCATGTTGAAGAATGTACCGTCTAAAAGTATACGGGACCATAACTTGTTGTTTCATTTGTGATTTGTCATTAAAACATCTAATCAATATGTCATTTTTAATAACAAATCAATGTTTGTTATTATTACCTGAGGATAGATTGTCAACTTTATCAACCAGCTTAAAAATTTTTTTTAAAGATTTATCCTCTTTTTGTTTGGTTGCAAATGTTTCCCTGTCAATAGGTGAATTGACTACAAACTCCTCTTGGTTGTCTGCATTCATCTTATTATCACTAAATTTCTCCATGAGTTGAGTCTGCGCTCTAGTCGTCACGGCGTTTCCAGTGCATAGGTTATGTTTCTCCCATTCTGTGATCTCATCTGGAGTACAATCTTTACTACCGTATATACGACCAACCATCAGATCAGCTATAGGCTTTTTTAGCATACATACTTTTACATTCCCTGTGAAAAAGGGTGTTCTAATATGAACAATAGCTGTGGGGTAAAACTCAATAGTTCCACCAAATGTCATGCAGCGTACATATTCTCCTGTCGCACAGCTAGGATGTACCAGCGACTGACGTATACCAATCGTTGTGGATCCTGAATCCCTCAGCACTGAGACGACGGATCCATTAACTAATCCCCTGTTAAAAATTAGTAAGCCTGTTCCATCGTTGACTGCAAGACCTACCTCTGGTGTAATATGTCCGCAGTTAAGCACTGTTTCTTTCGCCTTCTGAAAAATAAGATTGCATTGTTGGCAACTATTTGCCACATTATAATTAATAGCAAAACATGCAGCAGAAGACTGTGTTGTATTATTGTCAAGTGGGACCTGAGCTATAGGGGTAGTATTATTTGTAACTGCCGCCCCTGTATTATGGTTGTAATGAGATGATCCCCGAGAATGAGATCGATTCCGAGTATAATTGTTAAAATTATCTCGTCGTCCTCTATAGTAACTATTATCTCGATGTCTCGAGCCATGATTATTACCATTCCAGTTATTGTTATTATTGGGAGTATGTGATCGATTATAATTAGTGTTATGTTGACCATTGTGGTAGTTTGTTTGAGGTGAATAATTTCTATCTCGTGATCTACCTCTGTTGAACTCATTTTTATTGTTGAAATCATTATTATGTCCCTTCTGAAAGTTAACATTGTGATTTCTTTGGAACCTACTTCTGTCTACACTGTGATGTCTTTGTTTGTTATTATGATTGTAGGCCATATTAGACGCCACAGGTAGAGGTTCTCTTAATGAGGAGTTAGAAATGGTTGCATTCGGATGTGCCGAACAGTAGTTTAAAGAAATTTTTTCTAACTCGTCGATAGTACCTGGTTTACGCTCCTGCAAATATGCAAAAAATGGCTGGCTAACCGAAGATAATACCTTATCCCGTAGTAGTAAATCAACTAATTTGTCGTATGATTTGTTGACTTCTGCCAGTTCAACCCATCTATTAAATGTATTGCGTATGTTCGCAATGAATCCTGCAAAATCTTTTGGAGATTCAGGTAAAATTCCCTTAAATTTCAACCTACAGTGTTCCTCGTCCAGGTGAAACCTTCGTAAAAGCAAGGACTTAATAGCACCGTAGTTATTTGCTATTGATGGGTCAGCATTTTGAGAAGCCGTCAATGGTTCTCCAACCAAGAATTCATTTAACTTGAGTACCCATGACTCTTCAGGCAAATGATTTGTTTTGCAAGTCTGTTCAAAACGTGACAGGAACGATGAAAGGTCGTCCACGTTTAAGTTGAGAGTGGGTAATTTAAAGTTGTAGAAATGTTTAGTTTGGCTGGATGACGATCCATTTTGTGAGTTATTATTCTGGTTTGCATCAGCACTTTGTGCTTGTAATCTTGCTGTCTCCAATTTAATACGCGCCAATTCCATTTCTTGTTGTAAAATAATTTCCTCTCGTTTCAATTTATTCTCTTCTTCCTGTTTGGTAATTGCTCTTTGCTCTTCTCTTTCACGTTGAGCAATCTCTCTTAATCTATTTTCCTTGGCAATTTGCTTCATCTCACGTTCCTCCTCCTCTTTCTTTAATGCAGCCTTTTGTTCCTCTATTTCTGCTTTATGTTTTTCCAGTTCTGCCTCAGCAAACTGACGAAGTTCTTGAGATTTATAACCATATTCCTTACCAATTTTAACGAAATGGTCTATAGTAAGCATTTTGACTTTTATATGGTAAGTAATTATTGGTAATTACTGATTAAAATAGTCAATAGTAGCTTCAGAGTAATTATTATACTTACTCAACTTAGGAATATTCAATATAAATAATCACAATAGTACTGAACTCGTATGTCTAAGTTCAACTAATAGACAATATTTTGTAACAATATTGTATCTAAATAATAACTATATCATAAATAGTTATGATATCTGTTAACTATAATGTAATTACATCACACAATTAATCTCAATATCCAATAATGTTGGGTATGATTCCTAGTAATTATATTGTTCAATGTACTAAGTCACTCTCTTAGTACTAGAAAAAGTATATTAAATAATATACAATGGGTCTATTACCTCAAAGGTAGACTATAAGATTATTTTATTTGGTCAATATATATATTATATTATTATGCCCTAGGCATCTCTTATAAATTGCAGTGCTAATTTCTTGGACTATCACTGCATAATTATGCAATGTCCCATATTAACCTTAAATGTCAGAAAAAATTAATTAAATTAAATTACAAGTGTATTATTGAATATAATGTTATAGTATTAATGTAGTATATAATATATATCATGAGTACAAACAAAACAATGATGCAACTAAAGGGTACAAACAATGTCAAGACGCAAACAAGACATTTTCACAATTAAAAATGAATTTATGAACTAAATAAAACAAGCGGAAGTGTCACACGGAAAACGAAGGGTCAAAGATTGACCCGAGGTCAACTGAATATGCAAAGTACACAAAAAAAAATGACTGCAAAAAATGATGACATCACAGGACTCATAACGGACGAACATTTAACAATCATAAAATAAATTGATAGTAAGAGTAGACTGGACGAAATAGTTAACGAACATGATACAAAACTGAATAAAAATGTGAACTTAGTACAAATAAAATACACCAGTTATCTACGGAACGGCACAGCTAACACAAATCGTCAGACGACAGCAGATTTGGACAGGTAGTCCAATGGCAAACCTCAATGGGGCTTCCAAAAGTGCAATCGTTTAACTGCCCTAAGAAACGACCGAAATCAATTCAGGCATCGTGAGAGCCACAGAATCTAATTTCGGTTCATCCTCCGTACCGCCCACTAATTAACAACACATTAAGACAACAAAAAGTACATTAAACATAGGTAAAAACATGCCGATGTAGGCAGAGGGCATGGACTCAGTTAGCACTGTCACGTTAACGACAATAGTTATTGAGCTAAACTTATCTTTATTTGCTGCTTCACTTGATGCTCGTTGTCGTCGACGGCTAGGCCTGTGCCTTTGACTGTCTGCTCCTGTAGTCCATATCGTGTGTTTGCTTCAATGGCTCATGTTTCCCCTGGTTAGACTTAGAAACGGCTTTGGTTTCTCCGACAGTTCACCTACACGACTTTCGGTGACGTCACGTTGTTAGGCATTATAATGAGTACTGCGTCATCTTCGACTGGATCATGTGATCGAAAATTGATCGTAAATATTTGTGGTTAACATGTGCGTAAGGAACAGAAGTTTTTTTCTTTTTTCTGTCGTTCCCCACACTGGCCACCACTTTTGTTGAAGGACTTTCGTGTGTGGTTACTGGTTGTGTTGCTTGAATTCTGATCGTGCTAATATTCGTACGCGAATGGGGTGAACCTCACCTTTGGTTTGTCGTAATGCCTGAACTTGGCATCAAGATGTAAACAACTGTTCATCTTATTAACTCAGCAACTTGATATAAAATACATAATTCATAATGGTTGAATGGTGTAACGTGATTCAACGAATAATGCCTCCGGTTCGAGTCCTTCACAATTTAATATGGATTACACACATACATAAACAGTTCAATTCACACATGAGGTACATGCATCAATCAATCAATAGCGTAGACTGCTGTTTTACATGTCAATGTCCGTTTAAGGATACAATGCAGTAATTGTCGTCAGAACATCACAGCTATATGCACGCGCAGATAGAATGGCTACCTGCCGACAGTGAGACTGTGAGTCTAATTACTTCGTATAAAGTAGACGATTATCTTTCTCCTTCCAAGGATTTAGTTAATCACTAACCTCCATAAGTTTCCTCTCATGTAGAGTTCTAGGACTGACCCTGGTCCATCATAAATGCACATATAAATGGCTATATCATGCCATTGAATTGGAAGGTTAACAAAACGCAGCTATTCAGCTTGGCGGTCAAGTAACAAAGGGTAGCGTCTCCTAGTTACCGACTGTGACCCAAACAACGCTAGACACGTCATAATCGATCGTGTATGGAGCGTTCAATAATTGAAACATCTATCGCAATATATTAAATGTCTTAACCTTTACATTTGCACGTCCGCTAACCTTTAGCAGACGGCGTTAATATCATATACCGTAACAATAAGAACGATTACTTTGAATGCAGCCTGTGTGCAGAGTTCAGTTTTTTTTAAAAACAATAAACGAACGTTTTGTAGCAAGTCTTAAATTGCCTGCCTTTACTTTATTTTTTTCTTACTGCATAGGACTTAGCAATAGTCACTACGAATCTTTCTTGAATTAAATTACTTTGTAATAATGATTTTAATATTCTTGAATTTAATTACTTTGGTATAATGAATTTAATATTCTTAAATTATACTACTTTGCTATAATGATTTAACATTCTGGAATTAAACTACTTTGGTATAATGAATTTAATACTCTTGATTTAAACTTCGTGCACTTTACTATAATGAATTTCGTATTCGATGCTCTTAATTTAATGTGAGTACATCCGTTGAGATCGATACGCACATGTGTCGGACATTTTGTATCTATAATTATCTCAGAAAGTATTTGTCCTTGACTATCCCGTGTGAGTCCCGTGTGAGTCCCGTGTGAGTCAGAGGGTCTCTGATGAGACAAAGAAAGAATATGAATACTGCTCCCCCAGGCATGTCGTATTAGGCGACTAATATGAGGTTGTACATGTGGTTGGCAACCTCATCTCGTAACATAGATTGTTACAGAAACCACCATTTCTAGAGCATTTGAATGCTTGGTGCAAGTATCCTGGAAGTGAACCAGCTGTAGTGATGGCCCCATGCTCCATAAGAGCGAAACAGGAAAATGATGATGATGATGTACGTGTGTCAACATTATTTAGATTTGCGTGTACATGTATAGGGTATGTTGGTAATCTTTACCTTTAGTGCCTTTGAGTATGTATAATATGTGTACTGAGTTAGAGTTAGGGTTAGGATTAGCCTTAGGGTTAGGGTTGGGTTAACCCCAACCCTAACCCTAAAACCTAACCCCAATCCTAACTCTAAATGGTACGAAGATACCCATATTATACATATTCGATGGCACTAAAGGTAAAGGTTACCGGGTATGTTTTATTTACGGGTACGTGCATGAGACAGACGTAGAATAGTTGTGTGCAATTGTGTGCACATGTATGGTTCGCACTATGAATTGTGTACATGAATAATGCATACTAGCTGTCATACCCGGCTTAGCCCGGGTCCATGTCGGAATGGATGCAAGTCAGGTGTGGTGCGAATCGTTTTAGGAAGGTTCAAGTTTTTTTTTTTTTTGTTTTTTTTTTTTCAACTGTATTATTGCATTGATGTCTACTTCTAATACAAATAATTTAAATGAGGGCTTCTTTGTAGACGACATTGATAGTATAGTCATTTGGTGACAACGCGTGTAAGTGTTCCTGTGTGCTAATTCTGGAAAATACCACATACAGTTGCCCATGTGTGAAGCACTCATCGTTCAAGTCGATGCCGGCCACGTGAAGCGTTTGACCTTGTGCTTTATTAATGATCATTGAAAGGGAATTGAAGTCTCTTAAAATTGAACGGCGTATCGGAGGGAATCATCGGGATCCTTGGTATGCAGACTTTCTTCCCTCTACCACAACCTGTCAGGATGGTGGCCTCCACTATGTAGTTCTTCAAAGATGTTATTTGGAGTCTAGTGCCATTACACAGTTTTGGCGTGCTAAGATTGCGGAGTAAAATGATTGGTGCACCAACATTTAAACATAGTTCGTGAGACGGTAACCCTGAAGGATTTAAAGAGTTTAAAATCTCGACTGGGTAATGCACGGAGTCTTGTTCGTCCAAGGTAGTATCAACGAACTTGTATGTACGGGAAGGAGAGTCAAATTGATCAAAATAAGATTATTTATTTTCGTTGCGGTATCATTTTTGGTGCCAAAATAGCGCGTTCCTTAAACCATGTTGGAGATGTACTTCGTAAATTTATTATGCCCGGATAAACAGAAAAGATCAACTTTTGGATATCGTGAACAACTCTACATAGCTGAGTATTATTCAAACTGATTTTCCCTCCCCGTACAGACAAGTCTCCATACTTTCAACAAAAAAATCTGCAAGGAGAGACATATCGACGTACCTGAAAATTTGAGAGCGCATATTCTTAGAAAAGGATAGTTTTTCAACGTTAGGCCAAATGAAAGATCTTTTTAAATACGCATTCACTTCGTCTGCCCATGTACCTCTTGGGATAACGGGTAAAGTTTGCCTAAAATCGCCTGCAAATAATACGGTCACACAACCAATAAGTCGGTTGTCGCCTTTTGTATCTTTCAAAATCCTATCTATGGCTTCGATAGAACATTTACGCGACATTGTGCTCTCATCCCACACATTGAGCGAACACTTTTGCAGCAATTTTGCTGTGGCGCTCTGTTTAGAAATATAACACACACCACCTTGATCATCATGTCATAAATTCAGTGGCAACAAACATTACATGGGCCGTTTGCCACACTGTAGCAACGTCGCAGATATTCCTTAAATAAGCCACGGCCAGGGCAACATCACCACGAGATCTTATTTTGGCCAAAAGCAGATTTATAAGGACAGTCATTCCCGTATCGCCGGGCGCTTCTAAAAATAATACCTGTGCTGAAACATTTTCAACACATGCGAGAACGGTGTTGTAAACTGTAAGTCGATCAGTGTTCAAGCGGGTCTCATCTCTACTCACAGTCTGTAACAACGCCTGCTCGTCATATATCGTTTCTTGCAGATATATATAGTCGGTCAAAAGCAGAAGAATCCGGATCATTAGTTTGCGGAAGACCAAAATCTTGTAAGGTTTTTTCCTGAGAACGACTGTATAATTTTTTTTTTTTTTAGTTCAATTAAAGCAGAATTGTATATTTCATCGATGTACGGCAAGTTTTCTATAGACTGTTCATGGCGATTTCGGTGTAAAATATCCTCTAACATGCTGTCTCTGTGTGAAAGCCACAGAGATAGTGGATCGTATACGTGGCAAAATACCAAAATAATGGCAAACAAATACCTAAGCGACGAAGGTGAACTGGACAAAGCAACCTCCTACAGTGTATTATTCCAGTGAGCAAAATCTTCTATTTAACCCATTACTTTACATGCTGCCTGAAACGTAGGACACGCTCGGGAGCTTCACTTCGTCGTCCGTCACAGCCTCGATTAATTTATTTATGTTTACTTCGTGATTACTCCTAGTTTATAAATCTTAGGTATATAGTGTAAAGGACTTATTTTTCGTTAGTAAATGCTCTTGGCACAGATGTAATTTGTTTTCGTACATCTTTAGGGTTTACGACGACATTCAACAGCAAACTGAACGTTATACATTTTTCAGCGAAAATGAAAACATAAAAAGCTTATTGTAAGTTATCTGTTGATCTGGGTTACATGCTCTCCCGGACTTTTTTGTAGAACGATTAAACCCTAAAAGTATCTCATACATTGTTTCGATATATCTCTTATAGTTTAGCCGCCGTATCGAATTTAATGTGCTGCACGCACGATTTTTTTTTTCAGACTTGTTGTCACAAAACGTTTTGTGCATGTACTTTTGTGCCCTTCTCTCTCTCCTTCATCGTCCTATTATTTGACAGATTTTATGCTGTTACATGTTTTGCTTTGAGCCGCTCCAAGACTTGTTTACGTTTCACCCTGTGAATCGTAGTAATACCAGGCTAATTAGACAGCTCAGCGGATAATACGTTTATCACGTAAGCCGTCTAGACACCTTTGATAGAGTCGATCTTTATTGACACAAAGTGGTAGCAAACGACCGATGAAAAGAAAGCCATATTGTCTGTCTGAGAAATCCGTCTGGCGGATGCACGAAAACACAGGTGATAATACGTAATCGTTTCCGCTGGCCCATCTTTGTATCAATATTACCGATAATCTGTCTGGGGAGACAATATTGTGGGAAAGCATCTAGACTGGAAAATAGTTCACATATTTGTTTGTGAGTATGCAAAAGATACAAACAAAAGTATTACTGCCTTATTAGAAAGAGGTCACGAGTTGGAATTTTAAAATGTGATATTTTAAAACACTCGGGGGATATTATGATTTAACACCCGACCCACATAGTTATAAAGAGTTTACCATTGGCTTGATTTGAGAACCGGAATAGACTTTATCTTTCATTGGCAAGTTGGTCTGAAAGTACAATCTGCGACCTGACCTGAGAAATGGAAACATAATCTAGTGAAATCGGAGTCTGTCATGAAATATTCTAATCCACATATATAAATTATTAGGTAAATATGAAGCCTAACAAATAAAATTAATAAAGAGAAGAGCAATGGTAAAAAATGAAGTGCAGTGCTGCTTCGTCTGCATGTCAAAGCTTACTTGTATTAATTACCCGCCTTCTCCATGATACGTGTGCAGCATTTCTAAGAAAACATTTGAGACCGTTGTTTTACTGCGTAATGAATTAATCCTAACGCATTACGTTACAAAACACTAGCAATGAAACGTGTGGCCTTTCATAAAAAAACAGCTGTATAACGTACCAAAACACATAAGCGAGAGGGGGAGGGCTGAATAATCACGCACCCGCGAACGCGCGATATTTGCGCATCACGCGTGTAGAGTCTAACGCACTAACTTTTTCAGACGGACAGTGATCCTAAAGTTAGTTTATTCATAACAAACTCTTATTAGAAAAGACAACATTAGATGCGTTTACGTTTGAACACATAACAGTACCCAGACAGCACATCTTCGAAACAGGAGGTAGAAGAAATTGCATATTTTGAACGCAGCCACGTAGCTCCTTTAAATTAGTATTTTTGGGTTCCTTCGGGCTTGCTGACAAATAATATGTAAAACGTTACGCAAATAGTCCAGGAATTAATAAATTATACCCAAAATAAAATATTGGGGGTGCCTGACAGCATAAAATCATTTCTGCTCACCTGTTTGAAAAAATTTACGTTACAGAAAAAAAAATAACTACCATGTAAACTCCAAATTGATTGGAGCGCAACAAATGAAAGCCTAACCACGATTGGTCGGGCTATAAATACTATCTTGGTTGTTAGGGGAGACGGGAAAAGATAACATTTTTTCAACACTTGTCGAAACGTGGCTCATTGGCCAGTCTCGCTGATATACACACTTGGGAGCGTTAGTTCGAAACCACTTGTTTAAATACACTTGATAAAGCATCAGTGCGTTGAAGCCAGCTTATATTTGGCTCAATAAAAGCCTGGAAGATAAGCAGATGGAAATTTGTGCCAGTTTGTGCCAGAATTCATTGCTAATCAACGTATCTGTGTGTATTCGTATGAATTGTGGTAAGCTTGAACCATTTAATATCTTTTAATGAAAATTGAATGTGAATTGTTGATTTATGCCTGTATATATATGTGTAGTCAGTGGCAAACGTGAGGTAAAGCCTAAAATGCTCCAGCCTGAACAGAGGGTGCTAATTAGCATGGGGCCAAACAGTACATAGGACACCATGGGAATGAATTGAATAGAAAGAAAATAATGCTGGAAGTGCCAGAGGAACGTAGTAACCATTAAGAAGGATAATACAGGATTAGCTGACAGCTAACGTCTGAACGCAATGTTTGTGCTTATCTTGATCGAGTCGTACAATAGTTTATGAAGTTGAAGTACATCCTTCTGATTTAACAGTGGTCTTGATTACAACATCTGGTCTGAGATTTGCTGAAAAGTCGGACAGCCATATCGGTCTTTTTAGTCATGAGGTGTTCAGAGGAAATTGAGCTAGAAGTCCTTTTCTACACTAGATAAGCAGATTTTGAGCTCAATTTATGTTCATCTTGAAATAACTTTGTTACTTATTTCGGGCGAATTTTACTTGTGCTTAAAATCAGGAAACTGTGAACCTCTCCAATACTAGTCCCTACAAACTATTGAAGTCATATGTTGCCAACAGACTTGTAACAAAACAAAACCAGTATTAAATTTTACTACTTGACACACATCATTTGTAAATATATATGTCACTACAATATTCATATTAAATACATTCTGTACATAACTTGTAATTTTAAATTGATTGTGATTCCTGGTTCCCTTGTAGTTGAATCAGGACACATATTCATTCATGCCAGTCATGTACGAACGAGTGACTCCTTTTATTCTCATAGAGTGTTAATGTATTGAGTGTCACACGTTTGCAAGTGTAGTGGACATTAAAGTGTTTATCTGTTGCCCCCTCCGTTGTTGTTCACATACCCTAGGACACATCGCAGCTTCACACTATTCGCAGAATAATTTGACTGAGATATATAGATCTGTGTAGCAAAAGTAATCTATAATACACTAATAATAGATATGATACCTCACAGCTATCTAGTCAGTTACACTAAGCTATAAATATTTATAAACATCCCACTTTCACCACATAGTATTGGGGTCCTTCATTTGAATCATTTAACTATTAAATAATATTGGGGTAACTTGAATATAAGAAATTAAAAGGTAATCCTTGGGTGGAATTAAACAACGTTTACACTCACGTGTGCCTGTGGCATAATATATAGTTTTGAAAAGCATTATAAAAAATGTACCTGATAGACAATGGAGCGGACCTAATTTCGATCTGCTGCATTCAGACTGCAAAAAGAGTGTAGGATTGATGGGCAAGTTATGGTTGCCTATCGTTTCGAATGTACAAACTTTTATGACGCGAAGAAAGAAGGTTTGCCAGTTAGGTCTGACAGGGAACTTAAAATACAAGTTGAAGCTGAGGACTGAAACTCAGTTTGCAGATTGAGGCAGAAATTGAGAGCAGAAAGAGAAGAAATAGCTGAACGGCGAGGAAAGAAGACAGCTGCAGAAGGGAAAGAAGATAATCTAGGAAACGACTATGAGTTCGACTAAGGGATTTGAAGGCCATGCTCCTGAAAATGGTGCCAGCCCCTTCGTCTGATCTAGTTACTCAGCCTCTCAGCTATATTTTTTTAGAATTTTGTGAGAAAGAGATTATTATTAAATCGTGAGTATTAGCTAATGGGTTGCGGATAAATATCAGAACTTCGTGGGCAGCTTCTGAAATTGATAATTGAATCATGCTAAAAGCAGGCTCTTTGTAGGTATGAAAAGCAATAGAGTTTTACAAGAAAAAAGGAATGCTCTATGTCGAGTAAACCTATCACCAGTTCTCTAGCACGCATAGAGAATACTGGAGAACTGGACTTCTTGGGAACACCAAGATCTAAAGGAAAAACTAGCTCAACTAAGAGAGTCCATGGCTTGAGAAAGTTTCTCGTACTAGTGCAAGAGAGGCTGAGGTGAGTTGTCAAATGGTTGCTGAAAGGTATCACAGCAGCTCAACGACAGGTAATAAAATGATCAAACAGGTGGATAACTTTTAGGGCACCAAGTTTAATAATTTGATCTAAGGATCTAAAGGTACGTCAATTTGTAGGGCCCACGGTATGACAATAAAAATAAATTCCCACAGATGAAAGGAAATATGATGAAAGAAAATCTTTCAACCAAGGAAAAAGGTGGTGTAAGAATTGTCAATGGACAATCATAACTCGTTGAACCTGCCCGGTATAAGGCCAACCCTTTCAGAGTAGGTCGACCTCCAGATACCACTCCAGAGATAAACTGGGGATAAAAACACTCCGACCCCAGAAAAGTTGTCAAGTCATTAGATTTTTACCCTATATCCTCAATGGTCACGGACATTGTTTCAAAAAGATACAGGGACAGAATTGCATAAGGAGTCTACATGTATCGTACCATCATTCAAAAGGTGGCTCACAATTATTATTGGCCCAAAGCAAGATGGGACATTGAGAATTTTGAAGAAAGGTGTAGCATAGCACATGAGGGGCCAACACCAACACCAAGTTTCAGGACCTGGGGACACGCCTTCAGGCCTGATAATAAAAAGAAAAATAGATTTGATAAAGTGGACCAAATGGAATGGGAAGCCCCTTTTCACGGACAAGCTTCACTTAACTGTTCTACAATGGCCACTATGCGGAGAGTGCAAAAAGATGTCTTACCCCAGGATAAGCCGAAAATCCCTCAATCGGACTTAAACAAACTGGAGGAAGAGGATGTAGAGAGGAAATCTCTCATCAAGAATTTTAAGTGGGGAGACAGCCCCAAGAGAAAAATTGGTAGCGGTCGTTTTGTGAATGATAATTCTGGGAGGAAAAATCATCACTATAAAGCTTCAAGTGGAAGAGACCATACCGGTGCATGGACAAATAGGTCCACACAATTAAAGGTCCATATGTAGCTTTGTTAAGAACGTGGACTGATGAAAAGGCAGAGGAAAACATTACATCTTCATACCAATATGTGAATGAGCTGACCACTCGGTTGAAAACTGGCTGGAAACTTGCCAATGAAAATTTGAAACAAGCCAGGAAGAAACATGCTGCCTATTATAACAGGAAGGCGAAAGACAGAAATTTGGCTGTGGGAGAGAAAGTACTGCTTCTTTTGCCCGGGAGTCAGAATAAGTAACTAAGTGGATGGCAGGGTCCATATACAGTTCTAGAGAAGGTGTCTAAACAAAATTATGATAGATATATATCATGTTGAATCTCCTGAAGAAAAATATTTGAGAAAGCTTAGAAATCAGAGAGTACTTGTTGACCTTGTCCATCGCCATGGAGATGAAAAATGAACCACTTTCATCATTTGAATATCCATTACACCCCTGTGAGACAGCAGCACAGGTGAAAATCAGTACACATTTAACGAAAACTCAGAAAGAGAGAGTGCAACATGTTCTAAATAATCATGCAGAGGTGTTAACAGACCGACCAGGGCATACAAACCTATTGGAATATGATATTCCACAGTCTGTATCATATCGATTCCGCTATAGGAAAAAAGCTTTGAAGGAAGAGATAGACTATCTGTTGAAGGAAGGAATTATTTCGCACAGTGAGTCTTCGTATAGTTCCGGTGTTGTACTCTTAAGGAAGCCCTCTGGAGAACATAGACTCTGTATAGATTACAGGAGACGGAATGCTATTACAGAAGGACAGGTGGATCCATTGCCGGATACAAATCAGCTGTTTGCCAGACTAAATAAAGCTAAATATTTCTCAAAAGTGGATCTGAGTAAAGGATACTATGATTCCTAAAGCCTGAGGTAGAATACAAAAGCTTTTAGTACCCTGCTTATGAGTTTAATATGATTGCATTTGGAGGGTCCAAGTTGTCATTTCTCTAGAATGATGAGAAAATTATTGGATCCTCTGAATAATCCCTGTATAACAAATTTTATGGATGTTCATAGCAACAGAAACATTTGAATTTGACTCTCTGAACATTGCTGTTTGATCGACTTTGCAAATTTAACAGCCCGACCAACCAAATGTTGCGTTGGATGTAAAGAATTGGAATTTTTGGGACACACAGTTTATCAGGGAAACATGACCCCTGACCCAAAGAATTAGAGAAACTACAGAAAGCCCCGAGACCACAAACCAAGAAGGACGTGAGATCCTTTGTCTCATTATGTGGTTTCTACCAGAAGTATATCAAAAACTTTAATCCATATGTGCACCTTTAACGGAATTGACACGTAAAGGACTTCCAGATCGCATTACATGGACACCACAATGTGAAATGACTTACCAAGAATTGAAGGAAAAGCTCACAAGTAAACCCATTTTGAAATTACCTGACTTAAGTCAAGAATTCATAGTAAGGACGGATGAAATTGGGTTAGGTGTACTAACAGAAATCAGATGCATTGGATGGGGAATTAAGCCCAGTGGCATATGCTAGCAGAAAGTTGAATAAAGCTGAAATCAACTACTCAACTAGCGAAAAAGAATGTCTTGCAGTAATATGGGCAATAAAGAAATTCAATATTTATCTATATGGGAAGGCATTTAAGTTGTAATCTGACCACAAACCTTTATCGTTTTTAGCACAGGCTAAGCATGAGAACTCTAGGTTACTCCGATGGTCTTTGCTTCTGGCTCCATATAATTTTAGCATTGAATATATATCTGGAAAAACTAATCTGGGAGCGGATTTTTTAAGCCGCCATCCGTGTGATGAGAATCACCGTAAACCCCAGAAATAATAATAAATTTCTCTATGTGTATATAGAATAAAGGACTGACATATAATGTCTGTTTTAAGAGGGGAGGTGTCATGAAATATTCTAATCCACATATATAAATTATTAGGTAAATATGAAGCCTAACAAATAAAATTAATAAAGAGAGAGCAATGGTAAAATAACAGTGCTGTCACAAAGAATGTACTCGAAATCCCCCTTGTTTTCTGCTTCGTCTGCAAATTGTAACGCTTTCACGTTGATATAAAAGCTTACTGTATTATTACCCGCCTTCTTCAATGAAACGTGTGCTGCATTTCTAAGAAAAACATTGAGACGTACTGCGTAATGACCTAAATTAATCCTAACATTAATTATACTGCGTTACCAAAACGAACGAACAGATGGAAAAAAGGATAGCGAGAAGGGCTGAAAATCAGGAACGCATGCAACACGCGACGCGCGATTTACAAATGCTGGCATCACGCGTGTAACTACAAGCACTAACTTTTTCGACTGACAGTGATAAAATTACCTTTCCCAGAGTTAGGTTTATAAATCATAACAAAACTCTTATTAGAAAAGACAACATTAGATGGGTTTACGTTTGAACACATAACAGTACCCAGACAGCACATCTTCGAAACAGGAGGTAGAAGAAATTGCATATTTTGAACGCAGCCACGTAGCTCCTTTAAATTAGTATTTTTGGGGTCCTTAGGGCTTGCTGACAAATAATATGTAAAACGTTACGCAAATAGTCCAGGAATTAATAAATTATACCCAAAATAAAATATTGGGGGTGCCTGACAGCATAAAATCATTTCTGCTCATAAGATTTTTTTTTAACGTGTTTGAAAAAAATTTACGTTACAGAAATAGCCTACCATGTAAACTTCAAATTGATTGGAGCGCAACAAATGAAAGCCTAACCACGATTGGTCGGGCTATAAATACTATCTTGGTTGTTAGGGGAGACGGGAAAAGATAACATTTTTTCAAACACTTGTCGAAACGTGGCTCATTGGCCAGTCTCGCTGATATACACACTTGGGAGCGTTAGTTCGAAACCACTTGTTTAAATACACTTGATAAAGCATCAGTGCGTTGAAGCCAGCTTATATTTGGCTCAATAAAAGCCTGGAAGATAAGCAGATGGAAATTTGTGCCAGTTTGTGCCAGAATTCATTGCTAATCAACGTATCTGTGTTATTCGTATGAATTGTGGTAAGCTTGAACCATTTAATATCTTTTAATGAAAATTGAATGTGAATTGTTGATTTATGCCTGTATATATATATGTGTAGTTCAGTGGCAAACGTGAGGTAAAGCCTAAAATGCTCCAGCCTGAACAGAGGGTGTCGGAGAGAAGTAAAACGGCATGGAATGGCCAAACAGTACACTGACACCTGGATGATTGACTAGAAAGAAATAATGCTGGAAGTGCAGAGGCGTAGTAACCATTAAGAAGGGTAATACTGGAATAAAGTATTTCAAATGAAGCTGACTGTTGGCCGAACGCTCTGAACGCAATGTTTGTGCTGTATTGTGATCAGTGTAAAAGAGAATATAAAATAGTTATGAAGTAGAAGGTACATCCTTCTTGATTTCAGGGACAGTGGTCTTGATGGTACTGAGCAGCATCTGGTCAGAGATTTGCTGAATCCAGAGTCGGACAGCATACTCCTTGGTCTTTTTAGCTATCAGTGAGGTGTCTCCTGAGCCCAGAGGAGAATTCGAGCAGAGGAGTCCTTTCCTGCCGCCATCACTCAAGATAAGCAGAGTTTGCCAGCTGAGCTCAACATTATGTCCCCTCATCTTGAAATAACTTTATAAAAATACTATTCAGAGGGGAATTTACTTGTCTTAAAATCAGGAACTGTGAACATCTCCAATACTAGTCCCTAAAGACAAACTATTGAAGTCATGATGACAAATACCAACAGAGCTTGAACAAAACAAAACCAGTATTACCTCATTTTACTACTACACAACTGACACACATAGAACATTTGTAATAATATATGTCACTACAATATTCATATTAAATACATTCTGTACATAACTTGTAATTTAAATTGATTGTGATTCCTGGTTCCCTTGTAGTTGAATCAGGACACATATTCATTCATGCCAGTAATGAATACATGTTGTTATTTGAAACGTTACGAGTGACTCCTTTAAGATATTCTCATAGAGTGTTATATGTATGTGAGTGTCACAGTGTTGTCAAGAGTAGTGGATTACATTAAATTGTTTATCTGTCTGTTGTTGTGACTTACACTTCATCATACACATACCCTAGACACATAACGTAGCATCACACTATTCCAGAATAATTCTGACTGAGATATATAGATATGTGGTAGCAAGTAAGGTTATCTATAATACACTACTCTTAATAGATATAGATACCTTCACAGCTGATCTCAGTCAGTACACTAAGTTCCCTATAAATATTTATAACATCCCACTTCACCACAGAGTCACAGATCAGACTGCATCGCCACGTCAAGTTAGCAAATCACCAGAGCCAGAGAGAAGGATCGGACAAGGGATTCCAGAATTATAAGTGACAGATCGAAGTATTTGGGCAACTTTGAAACTTGAAAGTAAACCCGCATTTTTAAATACAAAGACTGGAGACCTAAGGAATCAGATCACCTGTCATAAGAGGAATACTAAAATTTCCCAGACCAAGTGATTCCAAAGCATCTAACCTAAGTGCTGTGTCCATTCTAACTGTGCCAGGAGATTATGTTCCCAAAAGTTACTTCGGGGTAAGTAAAAACATTTATTTTACAAATGTGAATTTGACATGTTTTCCTTGCTAAGTGGTTATATATGAGGGAGGCAACCCAACATATGAAAATAGTATATTCATAAACCACTACAGCAAGCGCTGGTGTTTGTTTTATGCTAATTTGCTCAGAAAAGCGAAAGCAGCAGCAACCCTAGACTCCGAATGGAGCAGTGATGAGTGATGATTACATCACATGTGCCTAAAGTATATAATATCATTTTGTGAGATATATGTACCTTGTTAATTGTAATTCAGGCACGCCGTTGCCCTCTTGCTGTCCAAGCACATATTTTCCCAGTTCAACAACCAGAAGAATAACGGTGATTTCTAATCATATCGCCCGAGTTATACTGTGTATACTCAGGGACAATAATTATTCAGAGAGGCTAACATTGGTGGGTGAACAGCGAGACAATGCGCCTGTTAATTTGCAGCCCACAGATGTACGTAGAAGAGGCATTTGTTCTTTTTATTTTGTCTACGTTCGTGGAACGAAGCTATCAGACTGTTCATGGTACGAAGCTGCAAGACTAAACTTTTGACGTCACTAGTTGTGAGTTAAAAGCAGAAGATCAACACTAACCGCCTACATTGGGCGAGTTGTGTGGAGAAGGGCCATCGTTACAGAAGAATTGACGAAACCGCGGCTGCAGGACTCACTTAGATCAGTTAAGTTCATTAAGGAAACAGCAAAAGGACAATTGTTTTATAAATCTTTAAACCAAGTCTCAGTGAAGATAATTTTATTTACCTCAAAATTTCACCATCGATCCATCGTTATTTTAACCTGTTAAAACTAACTGATTATTAAATGTGTTACATGTTATTTTAAAACAAAACAATCATAGTTGATTCAGTTATTATAGGTATGAAAGCAAACGTATGAGCAAGACTCTTTAATATATATCTTCTTCTTCTTTGATACATAACCGCCAACCGTCAAAGCAGTCAGCGACCATCACGCCTGGTGGCGTCCTGTAGGGCAGCAACAAGTTGATTCCACCTTGCTCGGTCGGCGGCCATCCTTCGTACAGTGTCCCAACTCTGGTTCATTCTTTGCATCTCGGCTTCCACAGTTCTCCGCCAAGTTGTTTTTGGTCGGCCTCTCTTTCGCTTTCCCTCGGGGGTCCATAGCATAGCTGTTCTTGTGATGGTATCAGGGTCCGTTCTGAGGACGTGGCCAAACCAACTCCAGCGTCTGCCAGCTATGATGGTGTGCATGTCCTCCTGGTTACTCCGAATAAGTAGTTCTTGGTTGCTGATGGTGTTTGCCCAAAAGATTCGGAGAATTTTCCTTAGGCAGATTGTGTGGAAGGAGGATAGTTTCGACATTTCCTTCTCTGTTACTCTCCAACATTCCGCACCATAGAGAAGCACAGAAAGTACACAGCTCTCATACATTCTTAATTTGGTGTTTGTGCTGTACTGGGAAGACTTCCAAATGTTGTTGAGAATAGCAAAGGCTGTTCTCGCTTTATTCATTCTGTTGTTAATGTCCTTGCTTGTTCCGCCGTCAGGTGTTACTATGCATCCTAGGTAAGTAAATGTGTCTGTTTGTTCTAACTTCTGGTTCCTTACTGTTATTGGCTCAGGATTGCCCACATTTAGAGTCATGACCTCTGTCTTCTTCAGATCGATGTTCAGGCCAACCTGCTGGCCATACTTATTCAGTCTATCGGTTTTTTCTTGAATGTGTTGATGTGAATGCGCGAGAAGTGCAATGTCATCTGCATATTCTAGGTCGTCCAGTGTAGAAAATGTTGTCCATCTAATTCCTCTTGGACTGCCCTCTGTTGTCTGGCGCATCACCCAATCTATGGCTGTCAAAAATAATGTTGTTGATACTGAGGGCTTATGGAATTCCCAGCCGCATTGTTTCCATCAAAAAAAGACTCTATTCTAACTTTACGTGCAGTGTTGGATTGAGTAATGTAACTTTCGAAGTGAAAACTGGAGTACGACAGGGATGCCCCTTATCAACAACATTATATATATATATATATATATATATATATATATATATATATATATATATATATATATATATATATATATATATATATATATATATCTATATATATATATATATATATATATATATATATATATATATATATATATATATATATATATATATATATATATATATATATATATATCTCCACACCTAAGCCTACCTTGCAGTTGGTTGGAGAACTTGAGTGCCTCAATGATCCCGGGAGCTATGCCGGCGGGAGTTTTACTCCTGGCAGGTCACCCAAGCCGGACAGGTCCTTGGTTAGGGACCAGACAAAAGGGCTGTGGAGTAGGTGGAACCCTATAGGTGTAGATGCAGAACCCACCGGCGAGTGGTACAAGCTCTGGTCTGCACCAATCCACCCCCACTTCATGGGTTAAATGCTTTCTTGCCTCATTCTTCGCTGTTTGTCTCCTATCCAATAATCCCCATGGATGACGAAGAGATGCAGGCCAGCGGACATTGCACCTTTGTCCCTCTGTGACAGCTTCCTAGGTGGCGGGGAACGCCAGATATACCATCACTGCAGAAGGGTTGGCAAAGCTGACTGAAGAACGATGAATTAGCTGACCCAGATGTATATGCTATCTTTCTGGCAGGACGTGACGATCCTGGGATACTGATACACTGGACTGCCTCCCTTCGGGGATACTGAAAAATGCATCCATAACCCCCCCCCCCCCCTGAAATCATGAACAAAGACAACAGACTCTATACGAGCTCGGGTGTCGCCTCGGTTATCAAGGCCCGCGCTGCCCTTCGGTACCTGGGGAGGGTAGTGAAAAGTATACTACCAGTAATATATATAACATAGACTCACTACGCATCCTCCAACTCAACATATCAGGAATCCGAAACAAAAAACTAGAACTAACCAAGCTTCTACTGGACCTAAAAATCTATGTTGCAGTTATCCAAGAAGCAATGCTACCAAAAGACACCTCCTTCCATATCACAGGCTATACAGTGTACCAGTGCAAGTGTATAAAATGTCAAGGATTAGTGACACTTATCCGGAATGATACACAGGCTGAGGTTTCCGCTCTTGAAACCAATGACGAAACAGATCTACAGGAAGTGATATTCTGGAGTGGTGGAAAGCCATTGAAAATCATTAACATTTACAACCCACCAAAAACACACCTTGCTCTGAAGCCTTTCCAGACCACGGACTTGAGGAGAGTGATCATTGCTGGTGACATGAATGGTCATTCACCTCTGTGGGGCTATACAGACAGGAACCCAACAGGAATAGCTATAGAAGAACTCACTAACACTACCACACTCATCCTACTGCAGAATGCTCACACCCCACCGACATTGCTCCACCGCGCCAGTGGAACAAAAAGCAGACCAGATCTCACCCTAGTAACAGCAGATATCCAACCACATTGCTCAGTTAGAGTGCTCGACGACATCGGAAGTGACCACAGACCCATCCTCCTTGAGATCACAAACACCAGGGAAATAAAAAGAAATTGCTTAACATCACCCCCATGGAACTACAAAAAGGCAGACTGGCATTTCTTCAGGAGACAAGTACGACAACGATTCGAGGCCATCGTCATGACGCTAGACATAGACAATGTATATAGTAAAATCACTACAGCACTACTGCAGTCTGCTAAAGAAGCCATTCCACGAGGATGTAGGAGAAAGTTTAAACCTTACTGGAGTACAGAACTGGAGGCCGCTGTAAACGAGAGGAAAAAAGCAAGACGGCAAGCTGAGAAACACCCAACCCCCGCCAACAAAGCAAATTATAACCGCCTAACTGCAAAAGTTAAACGTCTGAGCAAAAAAGCAAAAAGAGAAACATGGGTTAAGAAATGTGGAGAGTTAAACTTGCGGAAAGACGGAAAGAAAGCATGGTGCCTCATATCAAATCTCTCAGGAATTAAAAGAAAGAAAAACCCTGAACCCATCATTACAAGCACTGAACCGCTAACAAGGGATGCACAGAAAGCAGAAGCCTTCAATAAGCACTTTGCTAACGTAAACAAAAAACAACCACGCAAGAGACTTGACAGTGCTATCAGATCACTCACCAAAATGATGGAGAAACAACCAACAGCTAGCTGTGAGGTCTTTGAAAAGAACTTCACTCTTTCAGAACTCAAGATGGCCCTAAAAATAATGCAAGAAATGAAAAGCTGCTGGACCTGATCGGCTCACTAACGAGATGATCTCAAATCTCTCAAATTATGAACTCTCCACTATCCTTGACCTCATTAACAAGACCTGAAGAGAAGGCAAGTTACCAACAGACTGGAGAAAAGCCAATATCATCCCAGTCCTTAAGAAGGACAAACCATCCAATGAAGTAACAAGCTATCGACCGATCTCCTTGACATCAAACCTAGGCAAGATCACTGAAAGGATGATAAATGAAAGGCTATATTGGTGGCTAGAAAGCAATAAGGTCTTAAACACCAATCAATCAGGTTTTAGAAGAAACAAACAGACAATGGATCAGTTGATACGATTCACCCAAGAGATAGGTGATGCCTTCCAAGACAAAAAAAATGTGCTAGCAACATTTATTGATCTTAGACAAGCCTATGATCGAGTCTGGAGGATAGGCCTCCTCTTCAAAATGCGAAGAATGGGAATATCAGAGCGAATGTACAACTGGTTGAAAGGTTTCTTCCACAACAGAACAATCCGAACAACATTCAGTGGAACAACATCAAAACAAAGAACCCTGGAGGAAGGACTGCCTCAGGGATCAGCACTAAGTTGCACACTGTTTCTTATATATATAAATGACCTCCCAGATGTCATCACCTGCCAAAAAGCACTATTTGCTGATGACCTAGTTATCTAGATAAAAGGAAAATACCTCCAAACCATCACCAAAAATATGAACAAAAACCTGACAACCATCTCTGCATACTGCCAGTTCTGGAAACTTGAAATCAATGTAGAGAAAACTGTGTATGGCCTGTTCAGTCTAAACAAGAGAGTTAATGAGAACAACATCGAGGTCTGGATGAATGGAGAGAAATTAGCATACGAAGAATGCCCGAGATATCTTGGAGTCGAGCTCGACCGTAGACTTACCATGAGACCCCACATAGAAAACTGATTGAGAAAGCATCCACAAGACTCAGGCTCATCAAGCACCTTTCCTCCTGTGGGTGGGGAGCAGACCAGCACTCATTACGCCAACTCTATACTGGATATGTGCGCCCAGTAATTGACTACTCGCTCCCCCTCCAAACTATTGCAAGTAAAAGCCTCTTACAAAAGCTAGACAAAGTCCAAAATCACGCTCTACGGTTTATAAGTGGTGCCATGAAGACAACGCCGGCAGATGCATGCGAAATCAACACCAATATTGAACCCTTAAACCTAAGAAGAGAGCGTTCAGCAGTGGAAACATACGAAAGGTATCTGAGAATGGACACAAAGGAGGAGAATAGGAAAATGATAGAGCAGTGGCACCAAAAACACAGAATACAAAAGACATCTTTTCTTAAAAATGCAAAAGAAGCTAGCATCAAACACCACCTACCAGCAGTTAGAAAGCCAATGGTAACTGTCAATGATGAACCACCTTGTTGGCAGGCAACTACTCCCATAGTAAGAACTGAACTCTCTGACTCCTCAGCAGACAAGAACACTCTAGGACCACTACTGAAAACCATCGCTTTAGAAACTATAGATTCATATCCACAAGACATCATCCATGTCTACACAGATGGATCTGCATTTAAAGCTACCACCAATGCTGGATATGGCGCAGTGATAAAATACCCCAACCTGCACCCAGAAGACCACCCTCGCATCTTTGGCCCTTGCGGAGAAATTTGTTCCAGCTATGATGCAGAAATAACAGCACTAGAAAAAGCATTGTGCCGGATAATCTCAGACTTTGAAAGTGGCAACACTCCACCTGAGGATATTGTTATATTCTCAGACTCAAAATCAGCACTCCAAGCCCTAGAAAGCAAAATGTCTCCTAATATTAATAACATCTGTAGATTTATTGACCAACTGTTCACTTCCTATGGCGTCGAAGTTACACTCCAGTGGATCCCAGGGCATGTCGGAGTCCCAGGAAATGAAAAAGCCGACAAACTTTCCAAAAGAGGAGCAGCACTGCCCCAGTTCCCATCAAGTACCACACTGCAAACCTACCAACAGATCCTGAGAAACAATTATAGGCAAGAATGGCTAAACCAGTGGGCTTCCTCCCAGACAGGGCGTCCATTCCTCATACATCAAGCTAAACCAAACCCTCAAGATCCAGTTAAACAACTGAAAAGAAGAGATCAGAGTCTAATTTTCCAGCTGAGAACAGGCCATGCCCCTGTCAATAAACATTTAAATAGAATAGACCCACTACGTGAAGCAAACTGTAGGCACTGCCACCACCATGAGGAATCGGTTGAACACCTGCTGTTACAGTGCCCAACAGACCTGCGACACCAGCTACTCCCATCACACCCAACCATCCACAATACACTCTACACATCTTCACAACAACTGAGGAAGACTAGCACCTTTGTCAGAGAGGAAATGGGCTGTCAAGAGCTACCTGCTCACAGCTAAAGGGATTATATCATATCATCATCATTATCATATATATATATATATATATATATATATATATATATATATATATATATATATATATATATATATATATATATATATATATATATATATATATATATATATATATATATATATACAAGGGGATTGACATAAGTCTTGGGCCTGACCATGAAGGAGTCACAGGAGGAAGATGAAACCTCGCACATTTAAAGTTCATCATATTTGCACTGAATGTGTCAAGTACGCGTTTCTTTCTTCAATGGGTTTTCCCGCTACGGTGCACGGCGCAATGTACCCTATTGACCGGATCTGCTGCTCCAAAGATTTGACAAAACAATGGAAAAGAAGGAGGCCAGAGCTGTGATAAAATTTCTGATGTTTCAGAGAAAAACACCTACAGAAATACACAGGGAGATGGAACCAGTGTTTCGTGATTCTTGTCCTTCATATACTTCGGTAAAAAACTGGTGTCAACAGTTTAAGTGCGGCCGCTCAAATGTTGCCGATCTGCCAAGATCTGGTAGACCAGCCTCAGAGTGCAACGATGAAAATGCAACAAGAGTGAAGAAAATCATTGTGGAGATAGCTAGTAGAGTAAAACCAAATGAAAGAACAGTTTATAGAATTTTACACAACAGACTGAACATGAGAAAAGTGTGTGCACACTGGGTTCCGCGACTGTTGACACGTGAACATAAGCAAACGAGGGTAAATTGCTGTCAACAGTTGCTCAAAAAGTGTCAGTCAAAAAATTTTTTGGAGACCATGGTGACAGTAGATGAGACTTGGGTGCACCATTATAACCCCGAATCCAAATCTGCCAGCATGCAATGGTAAACCCCGGGCTCCCCAACACCTGTCAAGCCGAGGGTGCAGAAATCTGCAGCAAAAGTGATGCTGACTGTTTTTTGGGACGGCAAAGGTGTCTTTTTGAAAGATTATCTGCCTCGTAGCAACACAGTTAATGGACAGTACTATGCAGATCTTCTCACAAAACTAAGAAAGGTTATGACCAGGAAACGAGAGATAACGCGCACTCAAAATCTTCCTTTGCTTCAAGACAACGCGCCCTCTCACAAAGCACGGCTTGTGCAGCTAGCAGCCAACGATTTGAATATTGAAATTCTTTCATACCCACCATATTCTCCAGATTTGGCTCCATCAGAATTTTTTCTATTCCCAAATCTTAAAAAACAGCTAAAAGGAAATCATTTTGACAGCGATGAAGAGGTTATACTGGCATGTGATGACTGGTTTAGTCTGAAAAATAGGGTGTTCTACTCCCAAGGTCTTTTCAAGGTCAAGCAGAGATAGCAGAAGTGTGTCAATTCAGACGGTGCTATATTAAAAAGGAATAAACACTATACAAAATTTCAGCTCTCTGTGACATGTCCTTCATGGTCAGGCCCAAGACTTATGTCAATCCCCTTGTGTGTATATATATATATATATATATATATATATATATATATATATATATATATATATATATATATATATATATATATATATATATATATATATATATATATATATATATATATATATATATATATATATATATATATATATATATATACATCTAGACATATATTTACATCTATAGAGCAAATAATAAAAGAATGTCGCTGGATTTACACCTGCTGGGTGGTTGAACGGGCTAAAACAATTGCTTTATTCTTCACAAAAGGCGACCGATCAGATATAAGTTAATTGTGCTCTGTCCTATGCAGCATTGTTCTTGACTTCTGAAAACATCTTGTGAACACTACCTTAAGATAGAAGCTTCATTATCCTTCTATCTACAACTCTGCCAAGAGTAATCTTGTGCGAAGGTAGACACCTATGAAGACCCATATTAGATACTCTTGAGTGTTGGCCACTGGTGGCAGAACTAAGGGGAGTCAATCCGTGACACTTGTGCAACATGTTTCTTCACTGTTCAGCCTCCTGATGATATCGTTATGAAACCTGTTCATAGCATTACAAGGCAATCCTTTTTTTTGGGATCGTGATAGGAAGAGAAATAGAAGGTGGCAGAAAATTACATGGAGAATGGAACTGGAGGCAGACATGACAAGGATAAACTAGACATGGAAAGACCATAAATGGATAGCAAGGGATTGATAGACTTGGCGAAAACTTGTGGAAGGTCTATTTTCCTCAAGGGGTTGAAGGTCTATTTTCCATAGGAAGCTGAAGACAAATCCCCATAGAGAGTTGATGGATAGTGAACAATTGAATTTAACTGAGCTTAACTGCAAACAAACAAAAACATAATAAATAAAAATAAAAAAATTAAATAAGGGTGAGTTTGTAAACAAATCACTCGTACAAATAAAACAGCACTAGACACTCAGCGTTATCTACTTTTAATGTTCGTTTATTAGAATAAATTTTTTACTTCAACGAATATTTTTTGCTGATTCAGTAGACCAATTAAAATCAATAACCGAGTTCTTGGTCTGATGATGAATCTTTAAAAAAATTGTATCATACGCTAGATATGCACCAGACCAACCCAGTGGTCTGTGATTTTTATTATCGCAAGGGACATTGCTCACTTTGTCTGTTGTCCTACCCGAGATTAAATTAGCGTGTTTACCTTAGCAACACTTTCGCCTTTTCATTCACAAATCGTATTTAAACCAGTGGTAAAAGGACGCTGCTAACTCGACATTCTCAACACAGTTCTCTATTATTCATGGTGTTTACCTCAGAGAACAGTCTCTGCTTGTTCACGAAGTCAAGTTTTTTTGTTTTTTTTTTCTAAATGGTGTAAAGATTATCCTTTCATCTACGCACAGTATTTGCATGTTCGTAAAATCTAATGAAATGAATGGTTTAAAGTTTATTCTTGATTTCAACGGTTATTTTCCCCACCTTCACGAGGCCCAATTAAAAAATAAAAGCCAGTGGTTTTTATTAGATATAAATACTTCAACGAACAATTTTCACTTCGACTCGAGATCTACTCAGGCCAGTGGTTTCAATTGATACATTTACTTCAAATAACGGTTTTCACTTATTCACGAAGCCTACTTCAGCCAGTGGTTTTATAAATGATTACATCAAGTGGCAGGTTTTCACATATTCACGAAGATTACTCCAGCCAGTGGTTTTATTTGATATGATTAATTGAAATGAAAAAGTTTTCACAAATTCAGAAGGTCTACTTAGGTCACTGATTTTATTTGATATAATTATTTCAAATGTTAATTATCACTTATTCTTAAGGCCTATTGAAACCATATATTACCGGACCGTTACTTAATCGCTAACTTTGTACTTACAAAATGGCTTAATTAAACCACTGGTTCCGTTAGATTATTCCCCTTAACGAACAACTGTTATTCATTCACGAGACCACACAAGTTATTTGTTCACTAATTTATGATATGATCGGTATAACATTGTCCATGAAGCCATATGTCCTTAGTCCAAATAATAAGGTGTCCTCTGACTGCACTTGGATACAATGTGTAGAGACTGATGTTGTGGTGATGCTGCCGTCGCCACTGTATGTGCTTTCTAGGTGATGTGTATGATGTTGATAAAAAAGATTTACTGGTACAAATACTATCCTTGTAGATTTTACTTCCCATGGGATCCGTTGGCTCGAGACAGCCCGATCCAGAATGTGTCAATATTCGATATAGCGACCATTCTAGTGAAGATGGTGATAAATATCATTGTTGTAACTGGTGCTGCTGCCGGTCCCATGCCGAGAACTGCATTATTGACTTCAAAAACAGGAGAAACGTGCAAGAATGATCTGTTCTGCCTTATCCTCGCATTCCTTTCGTGTTTCTTGTTCGTAGAGGACCGAGTCTGTAAAGAAAATAGTAACGAAAGAATTAGAATTACATAAGACAATGTCTGAACCAATAGTTATTCACATCATTATGACCACTTATATCTCTGTTATCATCATTATAATTACCAGAAACGTCTCCATATAACATTCTCGAGCTATCATTACTTGTTGTGTATAATATACAATATCGAAACCCAGCAAATGCAGACCGAAGTGGAAGAGTCTCAGTTGCGATGGTCTAGTCATGTCTGCAGAATGGGAGAAGATCGGCTGCCACGAAAAAAAAAACATAGGAAGCCAAGAGCCAAGGATCCAGACTGTCAGGATGACCTAAAGTTCGCTGGGAGAGCAACATCAGACAATCTCTGAAAGAACGAGGACTGGACTGAAACCAGTCCAAAAGGAAGACAGTCGCTAGGATAGCATAGCGTTCTCTCTGGCTAACCTCTACACCCCAGGGTAGAACAGGAACAACTAAGTATGTATAATATATAATGTAAAATGAATACTGTTCAAGATGGGTTGGAATGTTATTGCGAGTACAAGCATACCTAATGCTTATGTGTAGTTTCGTGTACAACTCAGAATGTCTGCAGCATTCCGTTAATATTTAAACAATTGTAGTTAGATATATTCCTTATAATCCCACAAATAACACGTGTGGTTATATGTACATATTACAATGTGGTGTTAATTTAGAAACACGTGATTATTATTGTTCCTTCCAACGTCCCAGTGATATAAGATAGTGTTGTGTAGTTGGGTAGGCAGTCACATAGAACTAACGCTCAGTGATGGTGACTTAAAGACAAGACTAGACTAGTTAGGTAGGCATATTCCTCTTTGTTTAATTCTAACATTACTTACTTACTTAGTCGTTCCCATTCTACCGTGAGGTGTAGAGGTTTGGAAGAGAGAGCGCCAGACCATCCTATCGGCTGTCTTCCTCCTGGCCTGGTTCCATTCTAGTCCTCGGTCCTTCAAAGATTGTCAAATGTTGTCCTCCCAGCGGACTCTGGGTCGTCCTGGGGATCTGGATCCCTGGCTCTTAGTTTCCCATGCTTGTCGTGGTAGCCGATCTTCTCCCATTCTGCATACATGGCCAAACCATCTTAGTTGGGACTGTTCTACTTGGGTCTGTACGGGGTGGGATCTTAGGCCTTGACGTATCGTCTGGTTGCGGACCATGTCTCTTCTTGTTACTTCAACCACCTTCCTCAGATACCTCATTTCTGAGGTTTGGATCTGGCTTTTGTGGGTTGTAGTCATTGCCCATGACTCGCATCCATATGTCAAGACTGGGACATACGTGTAGCGGAATACAGCCATCTTCGTTTTCTTACCAACCTCTCTCTTGCTGAGGAATCCTCGATGTATGGCCTGAACAAGTCTCCCAGCTGCTGCTTTTCGAGTGGCCAACTCTTCTTTGATGCCTCCCTTTTGGTCTACAATAGCTCCGAGGTATTTAAAGTGGTCGACCTGCTCCAGGACCTGTTCTCCCAGCTTAATCTGATGTCTTCTTTCTTCTATCACCATGGATTTTGTGTTAGAGCTGCTTATGACCATCCCTCTCTTCTCCAGCTCTTCCTTCCAGACTTGCAGGTTGGATTGGAGATGTGCCTCTGATTTAGCAATCAGGGCAACATCATCAGCAAATGCCAGCTCTGAAATACAGACCTGTCTCATCTTCCAGTACCCCACTGAATACTTTCTTGTTCTCTCCTTACATGCCTTGATGACATCGTCCATGAGGAGTATGAAAAGATAGGGTGACATGATATCACCTTGTCTTACACCAGTGGTGGTCCTGAACTCTTCTGACTTATTGTTTGCTGTCCTCACATAATTTCTGCAAGACTTGTAGAAGCTCTGTATAGCATGAATCATACTTACTTAATTCTAACATTACTAGCAACAACCCGCCAAAATTGGCAGGTTTTTAATTATAGTGTGTTGTTTCTGTTACACGGATTACATTGCTGCTTCTTCTATAGTCTCGCTGGCTCGCTGTGAATGACGCGATCGTCTCTTCCTTGTAGCAATCTTATAATTTTGATCCATAATAATAAGTCTGCAGTACTTTAAATTAAAATTTTGTCTTGAAGAAACAATTTAAAAACTTACATTTTAAGGTTATTTTTAAGAAAAATGATGAGTTAAATCCGTTTACCAAATGAAACTGGACAGAAGAGTATCTTGATTGTCTGTTGATTTAATGCACACCGTCACACTTTGTTATTTTCGCGAGAGTACATATAAGGGGAAACAATACAATTCTTTTATAACTTTCAAACACAGTTGCACCCCCTTAGCTGTGCTCGAAAGTTAATGTATTCTCTCGAAAAATAGAAAAAAGTGCGCAAATGACGCTGTGCAAAGTGTAACAGACCGACAGACCGAAGTACCTTCCGGCGGGAATTATGGTATTTGATTGGTATTTGATCTCATTATCAAGGCATGTTTTGTGCATGTACTGTGGACATATTCACCGTGTGGAACTCTTGGTTGTTAGAGTTGGTTTACGCTAATTGAGTAACATATCAATGTGATAGATTTCAGATGTTTACTACATGAGGTGGTTGGGTCTGTGAGTGCATATGTTTATAGTTCGAGAATGGGAGCCGCGCTAGTGTGTTGGTTACAACGTTGCGCTGGCGACCAGGTATTCAAGGTTCAAGCCCGGGCGTTGGCATTTAAGGAGTGTCAACGACCGGGATTTTGACTGAATAACCTGAACGGCTCCTGAGATAAACCCTCTGTGGATGGAAAGGAGCGAAGCTCCTGACCGGGTTAGAAGGAAAGTTCACAGGCTCCCCAGCCTCGCAATGACATGTCATTGGGCCGAATGGATGAAAGCCCAAGTGCCGCTGGTTAAGGAAAAAAAAAAAAGATAGTTCGAGAATAGTTTCCCGTGTCACTTGAGTGACCAGTGTATGATCATGTGAGAGAAGGAGAAGCGACGATTCGTTACAAAGAGTGCGGGATTTTGGAAAGGGTGTGAAAGGTTACTCCCTGAAGATAAAACAGTCACAGAGATAGGGAGGATGCCTTATCAGACCGGTTTGTGTTAGTTTGTTCTGCGGTAGTTGAGTGGCTTAGAAGACATGTTTTCTGACAGAAATATCGTCTGTCATAAGGTTGCTATTATAGGATCGGATTATGAGTGATTTTAGATATTGAAAACAGTGAAAGTTCTTGCGAGATACGTTATACCTGACCAGCGTCTTTTTGATAAGTTTGACTGTCCGTTGGTATTGGTCGAGTTTGCTGTTGAGCTGTATCAGGGTCCGTTATTGGTCGAGTTTGCTGCTGAGCTGTATCAGGATCCGTTATTGGTCGAGTTTGCTGCTGAGCTGTATCAGGGTCCGTTATTGGTCGAGTTTGCTGCTGCGCTGTATCAGGGTCCGTTAATATCATCTTTAATTGGGGGTCGGGAATGGCTAAGAGATCGGATGCTTTGCCTTCTCTGTTCGTGCACTGAGCTGAGATCCTCCTTGTGTGATATAAGGGAAGAGATCGGAGCACTGATGGATTAGTCCATGTGCAATGAAGATAGTCCATAAAAACCAAACCATCTTTAATTGCTTATGTTCGGATGAACTGATCGGATTCGAGCTATACCTCGTGTTATGATCAGATAGCATGCATACTCATTACATAGTTTTGAGATTTAATCTTAGACTTCGTTGTTATTTTACCCCTATATTGTTTAATGAGGACGCTGTCCCTAGACATTCATTGTAGTAATACTTGTTTTTGTGAGTTATTATTGTCAGTTCGTTCGTTCGTTCTCTCTCTCTCTCTCTCTCTCTCTCTCTCTCTCTCTCTCTCTCTCTCTCTCTCTCTCTCTCTCTCTCTCTCTCTCTCTCTCTCTCTCTCTCTCTCTCTCTCTCTCTCTCTCTCTCTCTCTCTCTCTCTCTCTCTCTCTCTCTCTGTTTTGTGAAAGCCGTTAATAATATATATTAGTGTATATTCAGGTCAATATTCCTCTTAAAAAGTATATGTTATACTTTCACTCAACGCTATTAGCACATTCCACTCGATATAGGTGGGTTGTTCTTGTAAAGCATTAACGATTTATATATATATATATATATATATATATATATATATATATATATATATATATATATATATATATATATATATATATATATATATATATATATATATATATATATATATATATATATATATATATATATATAATATATATTATATATATATATATATATATATATATATATATATATATATATATATATATATATATATATATATATATATATATATATATATATATATATATATATATATATATATATATATATATATATATATATATATATATATATATATATATATATATATATATATATATATATATATATATATATATATATATATATATATATATATATATATTATATATATATTATATATATATATATATATATATATATATATATATATATATATATATATATATATATATGATATATATATATATATATTATATATATATATATATATATATATATATATATATATATAAAGCCAAGACTAGGACTTTTCCTGGCGCCGACATTGGTAGTGATCACGACATGGTATTGATGACGCTCAAGCTTAAACTTAAAAAGAACTATAATCAAAACAGATGTTCTCAGTTAAGATTCAATTTAGACAAACTGAAAGATCCAGAAATCGCGGGAATCTTTGAGGCAACTGTTGGAGGAAAATTCGCAGCTCTCAACTTTTTGGAGGATGATATCAACTCAATCACAGAGAACATGAAAGACGTGCTCATTGAATCAGCAACAGAAATACTTGGTAAAAGAAAGAAAATAAACAAACCATGGGTTACAGATGACATTCTAAAGTTATGTGATACACGGCGGGAAATGAAAAAGGTTAAGAAAGGGGTTCCTGAAGCAGCATGGCAATACAGTATGGTGAACAAAAAAATTAGGAAGAAAATGAAACAGGCCAAAGAAAAATGGGTAGCTGATCAATGTGAGTCCATTAATACGGGGCTAATAAAAGGTAACAGCAAGGCAGCTTTTGACACATTAAGAAAACTATCAAAACCTCAACAGCCCAGGGTAACTGTCATAGAAGATAGCAATGGGGCTCTGCTCAATGAAAAAACAGCTGTAACGAGAAGGTGGACAGAATATTGTAAAGAATTATATAACTGTAAACTTGACACTGACTTAGGCATATTAAACAACATTAAGTGCGAAAACAGGGAACTCGGAAATGCAGCAATATTACGGGAAGAAGTGGAAGAGGCTATATGTTCGATGAAAGGAGGGAAGTCACCGGGTGTGGATAATATACCAGCAGAGCTCTTGAAATATGGAGGACCAGATATAGTAAAAATCATGACAACGATTTGCCAGAAGATATGGAGTACAAAAAAATGGCCAAAAGAATGGACGCAGTCATTAGTAATACCGCTTCCAAAGAAAGGAAATCTAAAAATGTGCAAGAACTACAGAACCATTAGCCTTATTAGTCATCCAAGTAAGGTAATGTTAAGGATACTTTTGAACAGAATAAAACAGAAATCAGAAGAAATCTTGTCAGAGGAACAGGCTGGCTTTAGACCAAAAAGAAGTACCTCAGAACAAATCTTCAATATTAGATTACTTATCGAAAAACATCTCCAACATCAACACAATTTATACCATAACTTCATCGATTTCACAAAAGCCTTCGATCGAGTCTGGCATGAAGGCTTATGGCAAGTAATGAGAAAATTCAATTTTGATACCAACATCATAGATATCATTGAAGCACTATACAAGGACGCAAGCAGTGCTGTTTTTGTAAGCAACGACATTGGAGAATTTTTCAAAACAACTGTAGGAGTTCGCCAAGGATGTATCCTGTCACCAGTGCTCTTTAATATATATCTAGAACATATTATGCAGGAGGCTCTCTACGATTATAAATCAACCATATCGATTGGAGGCCGACCTCTGTGTAACCTACGTTTTGCTGATGATATTGATCTGATAGCTGGATCAGAATCAGAACTTCAAGACCTTACCTCTAGACTGGAGAAAGTAACAAGAACGTATGGGATGGAAATTAATATAGAAAAAAGCAAGATATTGGTGAATAGCCATAAGAAACATGTTCCGACCAACATTACGTTAAATGGGCAAACGTTAGAAGAAGTTAAAACCTTTAAATATCTCGGGTCCACTACATGTAGTGATGGAAGATCAATTAAAGAAATCAAGACAAGACTTGAGATGGCCTCAGCTGCCATGACAAGGTTGAATGTGATCTGGAAAAGTAACATCAGTTTTCCTGTGAAGATCAAATTATACAAATCACTTGTATTATCTATTCTCTTGTATGGGTGTGAGGGCTGGACACTCACTGCAGATACGGAGCGAAGGATTCAGGCTTTCGAGCATAAATGTTATAGAAGAATTTTGCGCATTTGCTATAAAGAGCACAAAACAAATGTCTATGTTAGAGAGAAGATAAACACCTATGCAGGCCACCAAGAACCACTTTTGTCAATAGTGAAACGTCGAAAGCTTGCCTGGTTTGGGCATGTAACTCGTCATGACTCCCTTTCGAAAACGATCCTTCAGGGAATAGTCGAAGGTAAACGGAGAAGAGGAAGGCAGAGAAAATCCTGGGCTGATAACATCAAAGAATGGGCAGGACACGGTTTTTCCACACTTGTACGCATTGCTGAGGATAGAGAGCAGTGGAGGACCCTGTCTGCTGATGCTTCCACCATGGCACCCCTACGACCCATGACGGGTTACGGGCTGAGATGATGATGATGATATATATATATATATATATATATATATATATATATATATATATATATATATATATATGTATATATATATATATATATATATATATATCCCACGGCAGACCAATCGTTCTGCCATTTGTTCAGCTTACAAGGTGATCATTGTGAATTACTTACTCACCGCCTATTGCAGTTTACAGATCTATATCTACAGTGCATACGGGTCGTTGCCTTTGCCATCCAGTTCGGGACATTATCGTCATATCCATTTACGTCCTGTCACTTTGGAGTACATACTTACAGCCTTTAGCAGGATATACATCTCCAGCCAGACGGGCTGCCACATTTGCCATCCAGTCGTGTCGGCAACACTGTCAGACCCATTGACAGCCAGTAAACCCGGAGTAGATTGGCGTATTTTGCAGATAATCGTCACCTTGCCAGTAATAGTCACCTGCCTGAAGCTCAAGTCAACTTTATCCAACAAATAGAGGCGCATCCCTTGGGGCCCTCATGTATATTCGTTTTGCCAACAGTGATCATTATTGCACGGATATTTTTATCTAGCAGTGGGTGCCAGTTATATTCGCATTAGTATCGTCTCCTTCACCCACCACAGGAAAAGAGGGTGCGCTTCAATTATTAGAAACTGTTTCCAGAGAGAGAGAGAGAGAGAGAGAGAGAGAGAGAGAGAGAGAGAGAGAGAGAGAGTTTATCTCTACATATAAAAAATTAGGAGGAACAGTGTTGTGTTTGTTTTCCCATCGTGGATTACCTTATCTACCCGGATTTATACCTACAGGACAGGCCGCTTCCCTTAAGGAAGCTGGGGGCCTAACCCATTTTAAGTTGACAATCCTGGTGCGAGAAAGTGTACGGGTGTTGGTAGTTTTGAGTGAGACGTGTGCTGGTGTGATTACTGAAGCAGTGTTGTTATTTCTCTATATTGTGATATTGATATTCACTAGCCTTCAGAGATAGTGAAGGCATTACTTATTTTTTTGGTGTTGTGGTTTTCTTTAATAAACATATTTATATGTAAGATGTGGTCAGAATCCCTTCTATTCTAACTGTCACTTGATGTTTGCTGTGTGTCCTTACTGTAGTAGATTATTCTATTTAGCATTTGGAGGACGGGTGAGAGATTGACATCTTAAACACTGTCGGAGTATGGTGGAGAAGTAGACCTTTAGAAATCAGTATATATCTCACTACTCTCCAGAAGTCAAATCTCTCCCCATAATTTCATTAGTGACTCTATTTTCTCTACTTTCACATTACTCATTCAAGTTCTGTCTAAACTCAGACATTCTCTGTTTCCATACTCGCGACAGTATGACAAACTTTCCCCTAGTTTTCATATACTTCTTCACATATTGGGTAAATATACTTTTCATATTGGCAGTGAAAAGGGTTTTTGCAACTACAGTTGTCGGTGAAATTAGCCCATTGCAATACCCGTTAATATCTATACTGTTGCTTCTTCATGGCGCAGTTCTTAGATTTGTGTAGCTTTGTGAAAGGTTAAAAAAACAAATTTTAACCAGGGTAGACAACCTAAATGGGAAATTATTCGAAATTTTTGTGGCGCTTTTTTCTTCTATTGTTTCAAAAATAGCTCAATTATAGACAGTCGTAAGAAAGAAAGAAAGTTATTAGACACTCTGTAAATTCGACCCACGCTCACTTTCGGAGCCCTAGGTCCACATTTCTTACTATTGTCGATACGTTACCATTTTTCATTGGGTACAGCTCACAGGCCTCGGGGTTTCCTTCTTTTCCAAAAATATTTTCATGTAAATTTAAGCATTTCATGTTTAAAAAAACAAACAAACAAACAACAAAAGAAACAGAAAAAAAAACCAGTCATGACATATGTACATTATTTAAAGCAGTGCCGAAATGACAAAACTGTGAGTTTTTCTTTACAACTTGACATTTGTTTTTTAATGAAAATTATCATACGAGTAAGTCACCCGCCAAAATATGGCGGGAAATAATTATGTTGTGCTCTTTCTGCCGTATGTCCTGATGACGTCACTAAATTCTCCTGTATCATTTCCATTTTGTTCAGAAGTAAGGAAACACGGAAACAGTGGGACTAAATCATGGAAGCTTCATCTATCATCAGCAATGCGGTTTCACAGGAAAACCATATAAATATGTGATGGAGACACTTACTAATTCTAATTCTTACCAGAACTGCTAAATATAAAAGGGGGCAATTTTTTTGTCGCCGAAAACAGAGGCAGGAGTATTTCTATAAAATAAAACAGAAACAAGCTATATATATATGTATATATATACATATATATATATACATATATATATATATATATATATATATATATATATATATATATATATATATATATATATATATATATATATATATATATATATATATATATATATATATATATATCGGGAGCCGCGCTGGTGTAATGGCTACAACGTTGTACTGGCGACCAGGTGTTCATGGTTCAAACCCGGGCGTCGGCGTTTGAAGAAATGTTTACGACCGGAAATTTGACTGAATAATCTGAACGGCTCCTGCACATAAATCCCGTGTGGACGGGAAGGAGCGAAGCTCCTGACCGGGTTGGAAGGAAAGTCCACTGACCCCCCAGCCTCGCAATGACATGTCATTGGGCCAAAAGGGCTAGAAAGCTCGAGTGCCGCTGGTTATAGAAAAAAAAAGTGTGTGTGTGTGTGTGTGTGTGTGTGTGTGTGTGTGTGTGTGTGTGTGTGTGTGTGTGTGTGTGTGTGTGTGTCGATAAGTATAGCAGTAGATATACTTTATGAGGTGACAAATATCAAACAAATGCCAGATGTATTTCTTGACAACACAAGGTGCCCACATAAGAGAGCTAAATAGCAGGCTGCGACCACGCTCTGCAAAAATACAAACAAGTAAAAAAAAATCTCATTAACAACTGTACAGCCATGTCCTTATTGTTTACAAACAAATTACACGTTTCATTCTTTCACTAGATGAAAACACAACACACATCCCATTCTCACTTGCTGTACTTAGCCTAACCATTCACACAGGTAAACCTAGCCCTGCGTGAACGCTTTCCAAGCCACGCAAAGATTGCCCCCGGTGCGTCTAAAGGCTAAAATATTCACACCCACTCCTAGCCTACCCACTGCGGTAAAAGGCGAAACAACCGTTAAGTATCCAACAAGTTAAATATAACTCGGAATAATACCGAATGAGAATTGAGTGAGGGCCCAAGTGATATTTACCCAAAATTAGGATTAACATTGAATGAGTTTACAAAATTAGCGTTTCGCTGATCCTCATTATTTATCCCATAGAAGAAAAAAAACTCTTTACAGAAAATATAATACCCCTGACCAAATGGAAAACTTAGGTCAAATAAAATATACCTCAGCTCACACTTCTGTCTCACGAAAAATCCATTCTAGGCGTCACTCATAGCGAATTTAAATTGGTAGCGCGCTTAATAAAAATCAAAAATACTCTACTTTAAGAAATATATATATTAAAGATGAAATGACGTAACACGGGGTCCCGACTCTATGTGATTAAGCTAAAAAGGAAAAACACCAATGCTCGAGATGAAACAAAACAGACGTAAGACCAAACGGGAAAGCTTCCCCGGCCGCCTCGAGAGACGGGGAAAGCGACGTAATATTAGCAACGCTTTGCCGTTCTACAAGCGTCCGGCGTTCTAGACGAAACCCAAGGATGGCCTAACATAAAAGGGCAGATGATTTTCCTGTGCTCATTGGTACTCTGTAACTCTAAGAAAACTGAAACTAGCCGCTCACTAAGAATCGCTAAATAAAGGACCTTTGGCAGAAATGCGGCTATTCCACGTGCAAAGGGGTGAACTGAGCCTGGCCCATGCAAGATTGACGGGACTAACGATAGAGTTAGAGCTATTATAGCTATAAATCAGACAAATTGGCTTAGACAAGAAATAGAAACCAAAACAGGGCAGACCACTCAGACCACAGTGTCAGACATTTCAATCAAATCGTGACACATACCTTGGACACATAATAGCAAAGAATGACAGGTGTGAAAGAGAACTGATGAAGACAACTGGGATGGTCAAAGCTACATTCAACAACATGAAACGTATTTGAATCCTCATCTGAGAAGATCGACTACCTCGACAAATATTGGAGACCAACAGACAGGTATCCAGATCTCCAGGTCGACCCAGAGTTCGATGGGAGGACTACATTAGAAAATCTCTGGAGGATCGAGGATTAGATTGGAACCAGGCCAGGAGAAAGACAGCTCATAGGATTGTATGGTGCTCTCTCTGGTACACCACAGGATAGAAGAGAAACGACTAGGTAAAGTAAGTAAGAATCACGACAGACATTCCTGTCATCCTTTGCCATCCGTTCAAGGTCCTCCCGGACAGCTGGTCTAATGGTGTAACTGCATGAGCACTGTATGCAGAAATGTCTCAGCCAAATCCCAGAGATAGCGTCAACAACTTAAGCCGCAGAGACCAGGGTAGTTTTCAGATTGAGAACAAGACATATACCCCTCAACAAGCATTTCCACAGAGTGACCTCATACCATACACCATACTGTATCTACTGCAGCAGATAGGAGGAAAAAACAAGAGAACATGACCTGTCTTTGTGCCTGTCTTGAATTTGCAAAATTAACTCACTGCGACAGGAATGAAAAACATCAATAGAATCCTCAAGTCTTCAAGAACTGGTGTGGATCTACTGCCCTGTTCATGTAGGGGTACGTGGCAATGAGAGAGCCTCGAGAGCACCCATAGTGGGGATACTGGACATGGGTAGCAGGGTGCTACAGGTACAGTTAGCATTCATACTCTTGGATATTTGCTGAGGGAGACTGAGCACCAATGGGTTTGCCCGGAGCGCAGTGAATTCGATTCTGATTAACAATAATAATAACTTGCTAATACTTTCACCTTTATTGGGAGCAAACTGCCACAGTAAGATCTGGAAGGAATTATTCACCATACATAGATATAAACAGAGGTGTCAGACAAGGTTGTGTGCTGTCCCCCTGCCTATTTAATTTATACACCGAAAAAAATTTCAGACAGATACAGGAAATACCAGGACTGAACATCAGTGGAAGGTCAATAAACAACCTTAGATATGCAGATGATACCGTGTTGTTAGCTGAAAGCGAACAGGAGTTACAAGAACTAGTGAAGCAAGTGAACAGTATAAGTCATGAATATGGACTCGACATTAATATTGAGAAAACAAAAACTATGATAATTAGCAAAACAGACGATAAACCCACATTAAAGATAATCGTAAATGGGAAAATCCTGGAACAAGTCAAGAGCTACGTATATCTTGGTCATATAATAACAGAAGATGGCAGATGTGAAACAGAAATCAAGAAGAGAATAGGAATGGCCAAAGCTACGTTCAACAACATGAAACATATACTGACATCTAAACAGTTATCTCACAAATTAAAATTGAGAATCATAAAGTGTTATATATATTCTGCATTTCTGTATGGTGCATGGACGATGAATAAGCATTTGGAAGAAAGAATTGAAATATGGATATATAGAAGAATGGGCGTATCTCGTGGAAAGAGAAAAAAACTAATAAGGAGGTCCTAGAAAATCTAGGTATGAAAAGAGAACTAATGAGGGAGATCAAAGTTCGGCAGCTAAAATACTTTGGCCACATAAAAAGGCATAACACCTTGCAGAAGACCATAATAGAAGGGAGAGGTGAAGGCAAACGTGCAAGGGGAAGACAGCGCTATAAGTGGGAAGATAACATCAAGAGATGGACAGGAAAGAGTCTATCAGAGTGCACCACCAAGACAAGAGACAGAAGATGTTGGAGATCCATTACAGCCAACCTTCGTTGTGGAGATGGCAGCTGATGATGATGAATACTTTCACTTCTGCTGGTACTTCTGCTCAGAACTAAATATTTAATGTAAGTTTCTTTTTTGTTTATAGATGGTAAGTGTTACTGTGACTGATTAACCTAGGGTTTCTCAACCCGGGCTCCGTGTAACCCTAGGGCTCCTTGAGAGATCGCAAGGAGTTACGCGAGAGATCGTGATTGAAAAAAAAAAAAAAAAGGTTTTTTTTAATCTTTGCGCCAGGCGATGTTAGCGCTCGCAGTGGTATGCAGTGACCAAGCAGCCCTTTATGGCAGTGCGCATTAGGACCCTGTTCCCTAAGGTGACCAGACGTCCCGGTTTTTCCGGGACAGTCCCGGTTTTCGACCATTTTTGATAATTTGTCCCGACTTTTTTTCGATGCAATCCGGGACGCCAATTTGTCCCGGTTTTGGACGAATTTGCCAATTTGGCATAAATCTTACAGATTAAAAAAAAAAAAAAATTATTATTCCGTGGCTGACTTGAGGGAATTTTTAATTATTAGTGAACTGGCGCCGAAACAGCACAAGAGGTTGTCAGGACCGCGAATTAATTTTGTAGTTCCAATGTGATATTCGCAGTTATTTGTAATTTGGGATCCAAAGATGCAGCAATAGTGAATGCAGTCAGCGACCCATAGCTTGACTGCTTGCATCAGGCACGGCTGTTTGTGGCCTATACCAGAGCGCTCTTTTAGTTTCGGTGACCGGAATTCTGACACCGGGTATAAAATTGTGTGTGCACCGTAAAAGACTATTTAAGTTTTTGGCGGGGAAAATCGCTGATGTGTGAGTAAAATCTGTAAAATATAAATCATTACACACTCGTTCTGGATAAACACAGCGCTAAAATTCTTTTGTGTACTATAACTTTGTTCTGTGTTCTATTTTTGATTGCATTTTTATTTGTTTGAAATTAGTTTTGACGGAGTTACAGACTTTTGAAAACAGCGTCATCATTTAAGGAAATTCATAAAATAAGTAATCTTTTTATTAATTTAATATCTAAAAATCGGCCCATTCGTTTGAGTTTATAATTATAAAGACTTCTCGAAGGGAAGCTAAAGATTATTTCCACATACTTTTTTTTTTGGTTTCATATCTTGAGAATGTGTGGTAGTCAGTTTTGTGAGTGTGGCATTACAAGAACAAGCATATTGTCACCAGATTTTATAGCATTTAAATCCCTTTAAACGCATTCCTGATACCCACAAATCTTAAATAAGGTAGTAAAAAAAAAACTTTTTGTAAAGCACCATCTGTTTTTGCATTTTCATTCATTTATAATGATATTTAGCTACGTATATAAGCGTCAGAAAACATGTAAAGCTATAGATAGATTACTTCCACATAATTTGATATATCTTTCAAGTCTTGTTAATCTTCTATTTATAATATGAATTTTTTTTTTAATTGTGTGTGAGATAAGGACTGTTCCATTGGTGTTCTTTGGTAGACAATCCTGTGCACACGACGGCTGCCAGCGAATTCTAAGTAACTGTTTGTATATCTTCTTTCATTCAAAGTTACAATGCAGGTAGTAAATTTAGAGAAACCAAATTCTAAATCTAATACCATCCTTTTATCAATGGCTAGAGTCAGAGATACATATGATAATTTAGAAATATTTATGAATGGCATGAAAGCTCAGATAGAGTCACTAAAATATTTAGAGTGGGATGGTAAACAAGTTGTTGTTTTCTTATTCGGGGATTATTTCCTTGTTTTGCTGGAGACACCACAGACATGGGTATATTCCTTGAGCTCCAGACAAACCAAACATTTTCATCAAAGACATCCAGAGAGCATACAACTTGCAAACCAAGAAGTTTGGCCATGTTGATAAGAGATTACAATAGATATATGAAATATGGGAAAGGGAATAAAAGGCAAGTGGCACATTACCATAATTGTTTACACAAACCAATGTTAGAGATTGAAATTGAAAATGTAGCTCCTCCTTACCTTCATATTTTATTAGGCATTGTTTTGAAACACCACAGACTTCTAGAACAGGTAGCTGATACAATAGACGCAAAGATATTTGAGAATTCGCAAGAGATACATGCAAACATTAGTACTTTTAAGAACTTGAAGAGATTTAGTAGGAACTGGAAATAGGCAGAAGAATTAGGAGCTAAAATTGAATTTTTCAGGTAGGTATTGAACTTTGTGAGGATAAGGAGGAGACAGATAATTTTAAAGTTAGACTTGAAAATGCACAAGATGCGCTGGCCAAACTTCAGTTTCAAGATCTGTGTACTAGGTCTGGTCCAGTTTGCTCACACATGGACAAGGTACTAGCCAAACACAAAATCATACAACAGGCTTATAATAGCAGAGCATTTATAGGGAATCACTGCCACAGATATCTCACACAAAAAGTTTATAAAGATCTTACAAGAGCAATCATTACACAAACACTGAAAATTACAGACAAACAAGATATAACTAACATAGCTTTTATTGCCCAAGAACAATTCAACTCACTGAAAGAAGCATTTGAGAAAGTACACAACAAAATATCACACAGTAAACCAATTAGTAAAGAATCAATAACAGCATCGATAGAGACTTATATGTCTTTGTTCAGAAAGCTATTCCCTAGTAAGACAATTCATAAACAGCACATATTAGAAAAACATTGCGCAGACTGGATCAGAACTCATGATGTATGATTGAGATAATTGTTAGCTCTCATGTTCTGGGGACAATTGGGTGTGTTATTTTAAGGTTATAAATGTGGACATGCAATTTAAACTTTCAATAATTAATGTTTGACGCATGAAACCAAAACAAAACTTTGATATCCATTTTCTGCAGGTTTTCTACTTTTGATTTCTGTAATTTGTTATGCATGTTGATTGTGACCGTTTTAGTGTAAATTGAATTAGAAACAAATTCAAAAAATCATAAAAAAAAAAACCGTAAATTTTACACTATTTCAGACTATTATATCTTCTGTTCTAATTGTGATAAAATGTTTGTTCTTGTTCTAAAATTTACTCTAACATTTCTAGTCTAGCTTTACGCAAAATTAAAGCCGGTATTTATAATAATAAAGTAGCATAAAAGCAATTCAAACATGTTTTGGGGACAATTGTGATACTCATTTTAAGAAGCAAAGAACAAAGTTTAACCCCCAAAACAGAAGTCCTGGGAAGAATTTTGAGAAAAGCTAGATAAAAAGATGCACAAGTAAAACCAGAATTTCTGTTCTATATTTCCCTAAAGAACATGTGGAATGAAAAACAATATCTCAAATTTTAAAGGACAAGCAAGGCAAATTGCTTTGCCCCTAAGGAAGTAATGGAAAATATACAAATTGGAATATTTCTCATGCTATACTCCTTCTATGGTGAGCATGGTTAAGCAACAGAAATGATCATTTCACTAGCACAGAAGAGAATTCAATGATTTTTCAGATGACATGTGTAAAATGGAATTTTGAGGGGCTAGAGTATTAACCATGGGCCAGCAGGGCATCGATGGTATAACGTGGCAGAAATGGTTCCAGTAGAGGAGCATAGGTACCTCCTTTACTCAAATAAAGGTCCTACAGGCAGAATGGTGCAACAAGACCATACCCAAGGCTTGGGAGATTGCCATCATAACACCACTTTCAAATTGTGGATGATAAAATCGGACAATTTGAAAACCATAGAAAATATCCTTCTCAGTGTCCCTGGTAAAATCTACTCTAGTTAATATCTAGAGCAGGGACTCCTAATCTTGTGAGCCACAATTGGATGAGTCCAGTGCGGATTCCTACAAACCGAAGTACTCAAGACCTTCTTCACACTAGACATGTTAGTGAAAAGGATGTATTGAGTCCGAAACTAAAAGTGAGATCCAGTCTTTGTTTCATAGCTGGAAAAGGCGTTTGACAGAATCCCCTGGAAAAGTTTGCAAAGTATGACACAGAACATGGAATCAATAAAGGCTTCTAAAATTGCAGAAATGATGTGAGGACAGCAAACCATAAGCAGAAGGGGATTCAGGTGAACCATGGTGTAAGACAAGGTGTAATTCCTCACCTTTTTTTTAATTTTCTCATGGACCGATTTTTCATCAAGGCATGTTGGATGAGAACAAAAAGTATTAGTGGGATACTGGAAGATGAGACAATATTTCGGAGCTGGCATTTGCTGATGATGTTGCATTAAAATAAACTAAAATAAAGGCACATCTGTTTAATCCAACTTGCAAAACTGTTGGAAGGAAGACCCCCCTGGAGAAAGAGGGACTTTTTTTCATAAGCAGCTCTAAAATCCAAAATCCATGGTGATATCACGAATCAAAATTATTTTAATACATCATTATTATATTGGGAGAAACAGGTCCATAAGCAAGTTTACTCAAGATATCTTGGGCAACATTATACCCAAAAGGGAGTATAAAATTTGCCTAGTTTTCACTCGAGAAGCATGTTAGCCATAGGGATTGCAAATTTTTAGACCTCAATTTTTCATTTTTTTCAGTAAATCGTGGATTCCTCAGCAAGAAAGAGGTTGATAAGAAAACGAAGATGGCTGTATTTTACCGCTTTAACCTATTAAGGTAATGAAATATGGACTTGCAATTTAAAACGTTTCAATAACTACAACCCGCAAAAGCCAATCCAAAACTTTGATAATTTTCTGCAGGTTTTCTACTTTTGATTTCTGTAATTTGTTATGCATGTTGATTGTGAACAAGTGTAAAGAATTAGAAACAAACCATAACAAAATGTAAAAAAAAAAAAACGTAAATTTTACACTATTTCAGACTATTATATCTTCTGTTCTAATTGTGATAAAATGTTTGTTCTTGTTCTAAAATTTACTCTAACATTTCTAGTCTAGCTTTACGCAAAATTAAAGCCGGTATTTATAATAATAAAGTAGCATAAAAGCAATTCAAACATGTTTTGGGGACAATTGGGTGTGTTTTTTTAAGGTAATAAATGTGGACTTGCAATTTAAACTTTCAATAATTAATGTTTGACGCATGAAACCAAAACAAATCTTTGATATCCATTTTCTGCATGTTTTCTACTTTTGATTTCTGTAATTTGTTATGCATGTTGATTGTGACCGATTGAGTGAAAATTGCATTATAAACAAACCATAACAAAATATTAAAAAAAAGTAAATTTTACACTGTTTCAGACTATTATATCTTCTGTTCTAATTGTGATAAAATGTTTGTTCTTGTTCTAAAATTTACTCTAACATTTCTAGTCTAGCTTTACGCAAAATTAAAGCCGGTATTTATAATAAAAAAGTAGCCTAAAAGCATTAATTAAGCCCTATCAAAAGTAAACATCGCCACATGTTTTTCCCATTAGGAAGCTGACCACGTGACCTCTGTCAAGTGGGCTATAAATAGCGCGGTCGGGGAAAAAGGGGAAATAACTAAAAGATCGCTCGCAAACAGCCGTGCAGGACCAGCGAACCAGAGCTGGTCAAGACCGTACTCCACCTCCACGTGGTGGTCCTGGAAACAGTCTGCAGCAGTGCAGTCTGGCTGAGCGAGTACGGATCGAAATGGGAAGGCAAACCCGGTCCCTAAAAAATGCCGTGCTGAAGTCGGATGTGTCGACCGAAAGGTGCAGATATCACAGCTACGGCGTAAACAAACACAACGCAACCACCGTTCTTTTCAGGGCGAACGAGGAAGAAGAAGAAGAATTTGTAATTTTAGGTAGTGGTAAAGTACCAAGATTTTGCGTACGGCATACGTTTATTTAATTTAAACGGCGTACTATTTGTGCATATTTTGTTATTGTTGTAAGAAAATGGTACCAAAGCGTAAATGCAGTTTCATTGAAGATTTACAAAAGGAATATCCGTTTATTAAAAAGAGTACATCAAACTTCAATGTACGATGCAATATATGTGCCTCCGGGTTTTCGATAAGCCATAGTGGACGTGGTGATATTAAGAACCACATAAGCAGTGAGAAACATAAGAGAGCCGTCGTTACAGCTGCATCAAGCTCGTCGTTAACCACTTTCTTCAGAGCTGATAAAATTGGTGACCAAGAAGAGCAATTAGCTGCTATAGAAGGCGCCTTTGCATACCACACAGTGCTACACAATCATACTTTCAGGTCTATGGATTGCACATCAAAATTACTTCAGGTTACTTTAGAGCCACAATTTGCATGTGCACGTACGAAAACAGAAGCCATTATTCGAAATGTCTTGGCACCCCATATTCTAAATGAGTTAAGGTGTGACCTAGAAAAGTCTACATTTATTTCTGTACTGACAGTGTGGTGAAGTGGGATGTTATAAATATTTATAGGGGACTTAGTGTACTGACTGAGATCAGCTGTGAAGGTATCTATATCTATTAAGAGTAGTGTATTATAGATAACCTTACTTGCTACCACATATCTATATATCTCAGTCAGAATTATTCTGGGATAGTGTGATGACTACGTTATGTGTCTAGGGTATGGGTATGATGAAGTGTAAGTCACAACAACAGACATATAAACAATTTAATTTAATCCACTACTCTTGACAACACTGTGACACTCACATACATATAACACTCTATGAGAATATCTTAAGGAGTCACTGATAACTTTTCAAATAACAATATGTATTCATTTCTGTTATGAATGAATATGTGTCCTGATTCAATTACAAAGGAACCAGGAATCACAATCAATTTTAATTACAAGTATATGTACAGACTTTATCAATATGAATAATGTAGTGACATATATTATTAAAAATATCCTATGTGTGTCAGTTGTGTAGTGGTAATATGAGGTAATACTGGTTTTGTTTTGTTCAAGCTCTGTTGGTATTTGTCATCATGACTTCAATAGTTTGTCTTAGGGACTAGTATTGGAGATGTTCTCAGTTCCTGATATTAAGACAATTAAATTCCCCTCTGAATGTTATTTTTACAAAGTTATTTCAAGATGAGGGGATATAATGTTGAGCTCAGCTGGCCAAATCAGCTTATCTTGCGTGATGGCGGCAGGAAAGGACTCCTCTGCTCGAATTCTCCTCTGGGCTCTGGAGACACCTCACTGATAGCTAAATGAACCAAGGAGTATGCTGTCCGACTCTGGATTCAGCAAAGCTCTGACCAGGTGCTGCTCAGTACCATCAAGACCACGGTCCCTGAAAACAAGAAGGATGTACCTTCTACTTCATAACTAATTGATACTCTAGTTCTACACTGAGCACAATACAACACAAACATTGAGTTCAGAGCGTTAGGCCAACTGTCAGCTTCATCTGAAATACTTTATACCAGCATTACCCTCCTTAATGGTCACTACGCCTCTGCACTTCCAGCATTATTTCTGTCTAATCAATCATCCAGGTGTCAGTGTACTATTTGGCCATTCCATGCCGTTTTACTTCCCTCCGACACCCTCTGTTCAGGCTGGAGCATTATAGGCTTTATCTCCTGTTTGCCACTGAACTACACATATATATACAGGCATAAATTAACAATTTACATTCAATTTTCATTAAAAGATACTGAATGGTTCAAGCTTACCACAATTTCATGGAAATAAACACAGATACGTTGATTAGCAATGAATTCTGGCACAATTACTGGCACAAATTCCCATCTGCTTATGTTCCAGGCTTTTATTTAACACAAATATGAGCTGGCTTCAACGCACTGTTGCTTTATCAAGATTATTTGCACTAGTGGTCTCGAACTAACGCTCCTAAGTGAGTATATCAGCGAGTCTAGCCAATGAGGCCACGTTTCGACAAGTGTTTGAAAAAATGTTACCTTTTCACGTCTCCCCTAACAACGAAAGATAGTATTTATAGCCCGACCAATCGTGGTTAGTCTTTCATTTGTTGCGCTCCAATCAATTTGGAGTTTACATGGTAGGCTAATTCTGTAACGTAAGATTTTTTTCAAACACGTTATAAAAAAATTTTATGAGCAGAAATGATTCCATGCTGTCAGGCATCCCCACTATTTTATTTTGGTATAATTTATTAATTCCTGGACTATTTGCGTAACGTTTTACATATTCTTTGTCAGCAAGCCCTAAGGAACCCAAATATCCAAATTTAAAAGAGCTACGTGGCTGCGTTCAAAATATGTATTTTCTACCTCCTGTTTCGAAGATGTGCTGTCTGGGTACTGTTATGTTTTCAACCGTAAACCCATCTATTGTTATCTTTCCTAATAAGCGTTTTTTATGATTTATAAACCTAACTCTGGGATGGGTAATGTATTTTATCACTGTCCGTCTGAAAAAAAGTTAGTGCATGTAGTCTTACACGCGTGATGGCAGCATTTGTGTATCGCGCGACGCGGGTTGGGGGTGGCATTAATAGCGAGACGCGTGTTTAATTTTGCATGCGTTCGGCTTTATTCGCCCCTCTCTCTTCTCGCTATCCTTTAGTCCATCTGTCTTTTGATCTTGGTAACATAGTGTAGAAAAAGACATGAATGGAATTTAAAATTTAGGTCAACTTGCATATTTCAAGGTTTTTCTTAGAAAGGCAGCACATTTTATTGTGTGTTTGGGAAACGCGTGTATGTTGCAGAAGGCCTTTAATATCAACGTGAAAGCGTTACAATTTGCCGACGAAGTAGAAAACAAGGGGGAATTTCGAGTACCTTCTTTGTGACAGCACTGTTATTTACCATTGCTCTTTTCTTTTATTTATTATATGTATTTATTAGGCTTTATATTTACTTGATAATTTATATATGGGGATTAGAATATTCCACGACAGACAGATGCATCCAACCACAAAGAACTCAAGATTTTTCCTTTGCTTGTCAGATACTTTGATCACAGTAATGGAGTGAAAATTAAAATATTAGAGTTAAAGTCATTGCCAGGTGAAACATCTGATATTGTAAGTAGTTTTCTTAATGACTGCATAACTGAAACTGGTTTAGACAGGAAAGTAGTTGGATTATGCGCAGACAACACAAATTCCAATTTTTGAGGTGCTGAAAGGAAAGGACAGAACAATGTTTTCAAAAAACTGCAAGAAAACCTTGGACATGGTCTTATAGGACTTGGGTGTGCAGGTCATATTTTCCACAACACTGTTCAAACAGCTGCAGATGTACTGCCTGTTGATGTCGAGCTGATTATTGCTAAAATTTATCTACTCTTCAAATCATACACAGTACGAGTTGAAAGACTCAAGGAGTTTTGCCAGTTTGTGGAAACAGACTTCCAGATGATCTTAGGTTATGCTCAGACTAGGTGTCTTGCTCTGCTGCCTGCTGTTGAAAGGGTTCTTCAGATGTTCCTGCCTCTAAAATCATATTTTCAATCTCAAGACAGATGCCCAGTTTTTATACAGACATTCTTTGAAAATCCTCTATCTGAGGCATGGCTTGTTTTTGTTCACAGTCAGGCCTCTCCATTCCACGAAGCAGTGCAAAAAATAGAGGGACAGACGGTCACTGTGTTTGAAGTCATTGACAGCATCAACAGGTTGAAAACTATTTTGAAGTCCAAACTGAAAGACTGTTTCTTGCCATCAAGAGTTAAGCTAATCCTTGAAAAGCTGGAAATGGAAGGACTTCCAAAGGAGGATGTGAAAAAGTTTCATGCTAGCGTTTCTTCGTTCTATGAAACAGCTTTCAATTATTTGAATAAATGGGCTGCAAAAAATTTTCAAGACCTAGAATCCTACAGCTGGGTTACGCTGAACAGAATACCAATTTGGGCAGATATTGAGATATCATCATCACTAGTGATTCAAACATTACCTTCAGCCCACTTTACAGAAACTGAAATTTATGACGAATATGTCTATATGAAGCAGTTTGTTACTTCTCAGAAAATTAGTGAATGGAGTGCCAAAAAACATTGCCACCACAACGTTGGATTGAAATGGTTTCCCACTTCAAAAACAATAATGTGACATTTTCAAATATTTAGAAGTTGGCAGAGTTTTTTTTCTGTCTACCTGGAACAAATGCTGCCACAGAAAGAGTGTTTTCTTTGATGAACAGCTTATGGGCAAGTGATAAAACACAGCTAGGTGTTGAAACTTTGAAAGCTATGTTGACAACCAAAGTGAACTGTGAGGAAACATGTGTCGAGTTTTTTAAGATGCTGCTTGCAAAGAAGGACCTATTGATAAAAATCCACTCATCTGAAAAGTACAGTAACTCAGCTTCACCTTAAGAAAGGATTATTGATGTTTTTCTCTCTTATTAGTTTAAGTAGTTAAACTTATACGGTAAAATGTATGTTATTCAATGTTATTCAAATGTATATATAAAATGTATATTATTTTAAATTGGCATTAACTTGATTTTTCCGGGACATGTCCCGACTTTTGACCTTTTCTTTACCCTTTTGTCCCGATTTTTTGCATTGAAATAGGTCAAATCTACTATTTTGTCCCGGATTAGGGTTTTGAAAATATGGTCACCTTACTGTTCCCCTGCTGCACATACCATATTTTATTAGCACCTTCTATAGTAGAAATTTATGATAAGACTTTCAGACCCATTTGGAAAAAGTTAAAAAAACAAAAATCAAGTAGGAAATTAAAAAGAAGGAAATTCTAAACTTTCTTCTACCTACATTACTGACGTGCATTAGAGTTGACATCCTTTATGGGGAAGGGGAAACCACACAACAAGAGCAGGCAAATAAGTTGACCAAATAAACAAATTCACAGGCAAAAATCATTTTCTACTCAAAACAGCATCGACACTTTTTATTGGATTATAATGTTTAATTTCTTACTGATCATGCTGAGGCACCATGAGCTAAAAATACAATAATTGTTATGCAGGGGTTCCCTGAGACCTGAAAACTTATTCATATTGTTCTTCCGGAATAAAAAGGTTGAGAAAAGCTGCTGGGTTAACCAATATAATGAGCGCACATTTTATCTACACAAGCTACTGTGATGGGTGCTAGGAATTCAAACCACGAATGCCTATGTGATGGATGCGGGCGCCGACAGGAGAGGGGCGCAGAATTGCATTAAAATAAAATAACAACATTAAAATTCTAAAAGAGCAAAAAAAAATTAAACATTAAATTTCACATGAAATAATTATTTGCTTATATGAAAGTGGGCGCCGCCACGAGACCGTGCACCAGCCGGAAAAATCCACACGCCCAGCTGTGGGTGCGACTAATTCAGACATATCCGATGTGATGGGCACCAGGACATTAAACCATGTTTGAAGATGTGATGGATACGAGGAATTCAAACCACACATACATGTGTGATGGGTACGAGGAATTCAAATCACACATACATGTGTGATGGGTACGAGGAATTCAAACCCCCCTACAGGTGTGATGGGTACGAGGAATTCAAACCCCACATACAGGTGTGATGAATACGAGGAATTCAAATCACACATGCTGGTGTGAGGTACGAGGAATTCAACCACACATGCAGGTGTGATGGGTACGTGGAATTAAAACTACACATGCAGGTGTTATGGGTACAAGGAATTCAAACCACACATGCAGGTGTGATGGATACGCAGAATTCAAATCACACATACAGATGTGATGGATTATAGAAATTCAAACCACACATGCAGATGTGATGGATACGATAAATTCAAACCACACATACTGGTGTGATGGATACGATAATTCAAACCACACAAGCAGATGTGATGGATACGATAAATTCAAACCACACATACTGGTGTGATGGATACGATAATTCAAACCACACAAGCAGATGTGATGAGTACCACAAATTCAAACCACACATGCAAGTGTGATGGGAACGAGAAATTCAAACCACGCATGCCAATGTACGGGAACCAGAAATTCACACCACTGATGTCAATATGATGGGTACCAGAAATTTAAACCACATATATCGATGTGATGGGTACCAGAAATTCAAACCACAGATGCCAGTGTAATAGGTACCAGGAATTCATACCACATATATCGATGTGATGGGTACCAGGAATTTTAAACCACAGATGCCAGTGTGATAGGTACCAGAATTTCAAACCACATATACCTATGTGAGGGGTACCAGGAATTCAAACCACAGATGTCAATGTGGTGTGCACGACTATTTTTTAACCGCACATTTTAATGACTGAAGCGGGAAATTTAAGCTATACATGATGGCGTGTGAGAAATAGGAATTGAAACCACGCAATCCAACATACAGTGTAGTGGGAACGGTAGTTTTCAACCACGCATCACAAAGTGAAGCGACCGGGGAACTTAAACCACAAAAGTTAATATAAAAGCGCTGTTGTGAATAGAGCGGGAAATTCAGACCAAACAAGTAATTGTGAAGAAAACGGGATGCTGTATTATTTGAAGGGGGAAAATCACTTTAATCGTAACAATCCTTCTAAGTTTAGGAAAAGGAAGAGCAAACAATTAGGGTGGAACACCAGCTATTGTTGCTCTGCTTCGCAGATTGCGTCTATTATTTTACGTCGACCCTGCCTTTTCTTCTAACAGTTGTAATATTCAGCTACAAACCTTCTTCTCATTCCTTGCTATATAATTTTGTGTTTTCGTGTGTAAGTTTGAAATCGCTTATATGACAATTAATACGTATGAAGGGTTAATCTTGTATATTGAACGAAAAACATGTACAAACGTTCTATGTCTGTTTAAGATAGTTGAGATCCTTGCTACTTTCAGCACTTCTTATAAATTCAAAAGTCTTCAATAGGGCTGTTAATAAACTAAGCAGTTGCTCTCGTTGAACAATGGCTAACTGAGAAAATTGACACTTGGAGATTTTTGCAAGCCATAAAATGATGCCTCGTCGAGGTCTGTCGACTCAGAATGGCTGCAAACGTGAAGTTCGTCACTTCATATTTCAAGTTGAAGTGTTTTTAACCTCACTACAAAGTACAGAAATACGGTGCTTTGGCGCGAAATCTGCACCCTGTGCGCCCGCTATTATTACAGAACACAATTAAAGAAATGATTGAGTAAAGCAAACGCGGATAAATGTGTCAGTTCGTTGTTTGAATACACAGCAGACGATAAACTAAGAAACAGCTGTATGCTGGATTCTTGTTAATCTACGTAGAGAACGCCAAGCCGCTGTTGCTTGGAATTACCCAAATTTGATGTTTCTTATGGACTAAACACGAAAGTGTCTAAAAACTTGTGTATCTTCCAGACTATATAATGGATATCATGTATAAAATAGGTACAGGTGATCCGATATCAGATACTGCCGTAGGGGGGTAGAGAGTTAAAACCTCACTATACTAGGTCCATCAACGAGAGATGGGGGTGATCAGCTGCCTTCCATGCTATCTTTTTCTTCTCTAACTCAAGAGTAAAGTCGAGTTGCGATTACAGCCGGGTAGACTGGAGTGTGACGCCACCGTGACTCGAACATGGTACCTTCGCCTCGAGAGGCCAGCGTTCTAACCACTCTGCCGATTGGAATCTCATGGATACCATGTACATGTATTAAAGATACTCTCAAGTCCCGGGTTGACAAACGATACAGTCGTATGCACCATTTAACAAAGAAAGTTACTTTCTTCTGTTGTCCTACTTTTGAAAAAATTACATTATAAAACAAGCTATATATTTGGCAGAAAAAAACACAAATTACCCCCCCCCCCCAAAAAAAAACAAACAAACAAAAATAAAACAACAAACATGCAAATCAGAAAGTGTTATGATGCCTATGTAAAAAATACTGACTAATTATGTAGTTTCTAATGAGAAGAATAAGACAATTATATTTCTCTTCTGCTTTGTGAAATCGCCGCAAAAAAAAATAAATCAATCAAAAATAAACAAAAAATGACACGGTTATATTATTTCTGGAAAAAACAAAAAGAAAAATTCTGAGGTTGGTTATATATGAACAATAACATTTGCAAAAACATACAACAGCAACAAAACAAATCGACAACAACAACAACAAAAACGACGTGACAATTATGGCTCATTTGACTGAGTTTACTACAGCCACTGAAAATATATAATTGACTTTAGAAGGATCGAGATCATATAATTTGCTGCATTAATGTTGCGACCAGAAAAAAAAAATTAGTGTTCAGCTCGAAGTATAGATTAATAATCTGGTATCGTTTCTTTCCATAAACACCTCACAGGTTGTTGGCCTAAGGAACCGTTTATAGAGCATGTATTAAATCATTATCCATTTCCTTATATTATATAAAGAAATTGGGTCAAATTTGCATGTATGTAGGTATGTACGAGTATATCCAAACATGTTAGTTTGCTTTTAGACATACCAGGAAGCTGAAAGTTCAAAATTGACACATTAATTACTTTAGCGCTCATTTTTATGAAATTTTTTTTTCTTTATTATTTTATTATATTTTTGTCAAACCGTTTACTACAATGGCAAACTGGATGAGTGTTTTTGAGTCAAATATGACTTTTTGACTTTCATGACACTGTTACAAAACTAAGGCGCTTAAAACAAAAACACCAAGAAAACGCGCGTGTTCAGACATTGTGCGAAGCAATAAGGCTTTCCTCGTCTGTAGCTTGGAGAACAGGCAGACTTTTTAATTTACTCTAGACAATGTTATCGACAGTCTGTTTAAACTTTGAAGACAGGGAAAAATTCGCTTAGTGAAAGCATGGAGCACCCGTTCCTAATTATCCTGGGATGATTTAAAACAGCGCGCTTGGCCTGTTATACACCCGTACACTCAATCAAAGCAGAGGGCTCATTTCTCCACATGAGGTCTAAGTAAGCTCCCAGGACTGACATCATTCCACTTTGTAGAAGTATACGTGGGAAAAGGCATTAGACATTTCATTCAGCGTGCTAGACTATTGGCCTCCCAGAGGACGATAATCACTGGGACGACACTCTGAAGGTTGTCTTCGTCTCAGAGTCACCTGCTATAATGAGGGATTTATTCTTGATTATGCTGGTCTGTTGACGTTTAGCTGACACACAGCTGTTGTGGAACAAGCACTCTGATGACTTGACTTATAACAAACCGAACCGATTATAGCTCCGATTTTCAAATTTCTCAACTCAGTAAAACAATGAAACATGTATTGAAGGTCTCATCTTTGTGAAACATGTACACAGTTTTAGGTGATACATTATAGAAGTTGTCAAAGGTTACTGTGTCTTACGAACTATGCCTACCAATAATAGTCCCATGTGGTTACCATGGATCTCTCATAAGACAAAGAAAGAATATGCCAACTCACTCAGGCATGTCGTACAAGACGACAAATATGAGGTTGTGCGTGAGTATGGTAGATTCATCATGTAAAACAAATCGTTACAGAAATTACCTCAGCAAGAGCATGCATGTGAATACTTTGTAAAAGCTTCTTGCAAGGGTGCAAGTTGCAGTCTTGGCTCCATGTTCCCTAGGGAGCGAAAGGAACATGATGATGATAATCCCAATAATAACAAGTTACTACACCTTCGAGTTCAAGCGTCTACTATTCCCTATCAAACCTTACATTGCAATTACAACTAATAAAGCACAAGGGAAATAATTTAGAGTAAGGGGGAATGACTTGCGGAATCCATGCTTCTACCATTGACAATTAAATGTTACTTGCTAGAGATCTGTCAGTAATAAGGACATAATCATACTGACTCAGACCTGAAAAGCATGCAAAGATATGTACAAAAAAACTTTAATGGTATCTTCATTTACACGTGCTCAGTGAGCAGTTGGCTTGACATAACACCGTGCAGTACAAAGTCAATATTGTGATTTTCTCAAACGAAATGTGTGCAAAGAAATTAGAAAACGTCTTTTTTTAAAAATATAATCATGTCCCGTTCACGGCAGCTGTACTATAATCCATGTAGCTTTGAATGGGAAACATAAGCAGTTGAACTTCAGTATGAGAATAAACTGGAATCTCATCGGACAACCTGAAAGTTTTCTGTAATGTCATGGCATACAATCAGAGATGGACAACGCAATTTATTACAACAAATATTGATAATTTTGGTGCCTTTATAACAAGTATGTGTTTAGAGTGTATTTGTTTATGTTTCCTGTAGATTTGTAAAGTTCGTTTTCATTCATTTATTTATTTTTTAAGCTTGGTTCTATTAAGTTTTTGATGTGTATGCTGATAGTTTGATTTCTGCTAGTCGTTGATTAGTTGTGTTGGTTTGATTGCTTGAGTTATTATAGCTAAAGTTGTTTTTAGTAGCTGTATGTTGTACAGTTTATCATGACACAACCCGAGCAACGCTGGGTAATACAGTTCTGGCATTCAATAAATAAGACTATCATTAGCTCAATCTGGACAAATGCAGTGCCAGATCTTTGTCTCCAGAAACTGGAACAAGACATTAAAATGTGCCCCGCCTTTTTTTTTTCAGATGACATTGTAACTTAGACGGAATAATTAACAGTGAGTTTATAACGAACCTTCGACTTTCTGATGTTCAAACTCACACCTATTTATTCAGTTATTTGTTCGTTACACCCATTAAAATAATTTTTAGAGGGCATTTTTCAGCGGTAACTACTTCAGATTGAGGCAAATATTGCCTGAAGCCCAAGGGGTGACACGGCAGATCAATTAATTCATTAACTGTGCACATAAATCTGAATATGGTTGCGTTACAGACAATAGCGGCATCCTCATGTTTTCGATGCAGGGTTTGCGTTGATAATGATGTATAGTTGTTAATCTTTTCTAATTATTTTCTGATACTTTGCCAGCATTTCTCAGTAACCGTAAAACTCCGATGCGGTAAATGAGTGACGCGGCTACCTTATAATTGAAGATAAATACCACTCACAAAATAATACCTCAATTTACAGCGATATTTAAATATTCTTACAGGGTTGTTAACCTATCTCCTGTTATGTTGTGTATGTATATTATACTATTATTATATTACACAATGTTATATTATATGTATGTATGTATATATTTTGTGAGCATGGTGTATGTATGCATTCGTGTATGTTTGACTACCTAATTGTTTGGATGGAAATAAATGCGACTGATGAAAGAAAGAAGAGATAGGCATAACGAGCGTAATTCAAGCACTATCACATATCGTCCTCCAACATGGCTACAGACCTTCCCACATCTCGATAGATCGACAGTTCCCAGTTCTTCCTTTCCGTCCTTCATTGATTTCTAATCCGAAAACTGTCAACCAATCTTCTTTCTGGTTATTTTTGTGTCCATCCCTATTGAGCTTAAGGAGCATATGATTGGCTCAGCGGTTAGAGCTCTGGCCTCTCGCGACAAAGTTTTCGGGTTCCGGGATCGAAACCTGGTAGCGTCACGCTCAAGCCTACCCAGCTGTAACTGGGTACCTGACTCTTCTCTTGAGTTAGGGATGGCGGGGAGGAAGAAAACTGGGCACCCCCACTTCATAAGCTGGACCTAGTATAGAGAAGTCTTCAGTAACTCCACTCCCCTACGGCTATATCTGCAATTGAACTATCTTTACCCTTTTTTTTGGCGTAGGACTTTAACAGTTGCTCATCGCCGATTTCTATTTTATTTTTGTTTGTTAGTTCTGCTCACGAGATACCTGCTACCCTAACTTCTTCCAGTTTTTGTATACCAGTGTTCTCACTGGCCTTCCTAGTGTTCTCACTGGCCTTCCCAGTGTTCTCACTGGCCTTCCCAGTGTTCTCACTGGCCTTCCCGGTGTTCTCACTGGCCTTCCCGGTGTTCTCACTGGCCTTCCCGGTGTTCTCACTGGCCTTCCCGGTGTTCTCACTGGCCTTCCCGGTGTTCTCACTGGCCTTCCCGGTGTTCTCACTGGCCTTCCCAGTGTTCTCACTGGCCTTCCCAGTGTTCTCACTGGCCTTCCCGGTGTTCTCACTGGCCTTCCCAGTGCTTTCACTGGCCTTCCCAGTCTTCTCACTGGCCTTCCCAGTCTTCTCTTTATTTTCGCAGTCACAGTTTCTATAATAATTTTGTTTTCTAGGCTTGAGCTATTGCCATATTGTAGGCCTATGCTAATATGTATCATACTTTACTGTCTTTTCCTTTTATTCTGTTATCTAGTTAAATAAGGCTCTTTTTTCTTCTTCTTTTCCCAATGTTTAACCCATCTATGTAGTAATAGCAACAGAAGCGTATTTTACGTTTAAGTAGGTAGAGCGACAGAGTGACAGAGAGGCTACAGCGCTTGCTTCTCGGGGCAAAGGGATCGAGTTCAAAACCAGGTCGCATCAAGCTCCAGTCTACGCAGGTCGTCACCCAAACCTTGCCAAGCCCTTCTGTCCTGCGCCATCCAGTAACGGTCATTGCTTGTCTTTTCTATGCCTTAAATATTTGTCTCCATTTCTCTCTCTCTCTCTCTCTCTCTCTCTCTCTCTCTCTCTCTCTCTCTCTCTATCTATCTCTCTCTCTCTACACACACACACACACACACACACAGAGATATATATATATATAGTCTCCATCTATCTCTCTTAACTCGGGAATTCCCCAACATGGACTACCTTGTACTGGTATCAACTGGTTTTCTTCATATTGTATTTCCCATCCAACGACAGCGTCTCCACCTCATCTCTTATTCCACTGCTATTTATCTGGTCATTTCCACCAGTTCCTCATTTTAATCTTTCAATTCTGCACAAGCACCCATTTACGAAAGTCTGTCTTTCTGACTGTCATTCTTGTGTTGTCAATGTTTCAGCACTGTACGACAGAACTTGCCTGGTATTTGAGTTAACGACTCTTAAATCAGTGTCACCAGTTTGTTACCCAGCTCGAAAGGGGAGCAACAAATAGTAACCTATTAGGCATATCGGAAAGGCTACTAAAGAAGATTGGGGATGGGGCGGTCGGAGCGGCTATGAGGTATGGCGTCCGCCTCTAATGCTAAAGAAACCGGGTTCGGTTCCCAGTACACGGGATATATTTGATGGAAATTGTTGACAGAACCAGTGGGTTCTAATACCTAGCCGTCTCGGATAAGGGCGAAAAAATAGAAGGTCCCGTGTGCAAGTTACGCACTTTAAAAAATCCCTCGGCAGTTGGAAATCGCAAAGAGTAGGCCATATGGCTGCTGGCCTGGCAAAATTTACAAAATAAGGAAAGACCTTCCCACCAGAAAAAAAATATTTATAAAATGTGCGATTCCTGTATACACACATTGGTACCCTTCGTGCACTGTGCTGAGATCCTCCTGGTGTGATCTAAGGGAGAAGATCGGAGCACTGATGGAGTTGTTCGTGTGCAATGAAGATGATCCTTAAAACCAAACCAACCAATGGGAATTGGGCCGACTACCACTGCCTGTATAAGCCTTAAGCCACAAAAGCCCCAAAAACCTCAACAGAAATACAAAAGTTAATAAAACACTATATTACAAAATCAAAAGTTAACATACAAAAATAAATAAATAAGGATGCGAGCCAGTAGTCTACACTGGTGAAAGACTCCCCCCAGATAAATACGGATTGACCAAATAGCCCTGCAGTGAAAATTAAAAACATGCCAGTTTAGACAATATTATGGATAATAAAACCATATTTAAATATAACTACAAAAGGAAAAAATACCTACTAGAGATAATATAGTATAAAATAAAAACAAACAAAAACGTATTACAATAAAGGAAACACGTCCTGATATAACCAACAGCTCCATGTATATGGTAGATGGCTGAAAGGGCCGTGATCCAAAGAAAAGTAGCAAACACCTTAATAAATAAAAAAAATTTAAAAAAAAACCTCAATAGCAATATGAATTACTTGTACTTTTGAAGGTTTTATCTGCTTTGTCAGTGTTCAGTTATTGAGCCATGGAAAAGTTCTCGATTCGTCACATGGGACCCCAAGATGCAGCAATAGTGAATGCAGTCAGCGACTCATAGCTTGACTGCCTGCATCAGGACCAGCGAACCAGAGCTGGTCAAGACCGTGCTCCACCTCCACGTGGTGGTCCTGGAAACAGTCTGCAGCAGTGCAGGCTGGCTGAGCGAGCATGGATCGAAATGGGAAGGCAAACCCGGTCCTTAAAAAATGCCGTGCAGAAGTCGGATGTGTCGACCGAAAGGTGCAGATATCACAGCTTAGGCGCAAACAGACACAACGCAACCACCGTCCTTTTCAGGACGAACGAAGAAGAAGAAGAAGAAGATTCGTCACATTGCTTCCACAGACTTCACACTTTCGCATCGGGAAACAACAGAGCAAATAGTTCTCTGAGAATGAGAATGATGATTGGCAAAATGACCTGACATTTTTGTGTGTGTGTGTGTGTGGGGGGGGGGCGATGTTGTGGCTTTAGAAGAGATCCTGACGCCATCACAAGAACAGCTATGCTATGGACCCCTCAAGGAAAGCGAAATAGAGGACAACCAAAAACAGCTTGGAGGAGAACTGTGGAGGCCGAGATGCAAAGAATGAACCAGAGCTGGGGCACTGCAAGAAAAATGGCGGCCGACCGAGCAAAGTGAAAGCAGTTTGTTGCTGCCTTACAAGACTCCACCAGGCGTGATGGCCACTAACTGGTTTAGCAGTCGGCGGCTAAGGATCAAAGAAGACGAAGGTGGCTTATGTGAATTCATTCGTCATCAACATTACCCTTTGTGTTCCTTACTGAGCATGGTGCTACCACTGTAGCTGGTTCCCTTACAGGAAGTCAGCACAGCGCAGTCCCATGCTTTTACAGCGGTTGTTTCTGTGGCAATTTGTTTGATACGATGACGTTGCCATTCCTCATGCACTGCCAGATTATTCACCTTGTACGAAGTACCTAGTTATTTGAATTACCTGAATGTGAGTCTTCAAAACAGTGGAGCACCGATTTATGAGTAAAATAAAACCATTTTAGAATTAAAGTCAAAGTTCAGTCTTCTTTTGGCGCAAGTTCAGAAATAACATGTCACTCATTTTTTCAAAGTGGTCTAGTTTTTTCGAAACAAATATGTACTTTGATTTCAAATTCCAAAAGTTGATTAGTTTTCTTGAAACAAATGTAGATCCTGATTTCAAATTATAATATGCGTCTAGTAACAAATATGGAGTGTGTGACAGGGAATGCGTCATTTTAGGAACTTTCATTTATAACAAATACAGACCATAGCTTGGTTGATAGAAGTTAGTTAAAATTTAATCATTAAATTATAATAGGAACGGACCATAAAAATAAGAATAGCGGAGATTACTTTTTATCCAATCGTGAGATGAATAGAAAGGAAGCAACGCTGACCTAGATTTGAGCTAAACCGAAGCCGGCCTTTTTACCCAGCGAGGAACTGCAGATCAGTCTTGATAGTGTCCGGACGTATTGTCCTTAGGCTGCTAAACTTTCGAGGATTTTTCGATTAAATTTAATGATGTGTTCATTTAACAGTGGCATTATCCAAGTATATTATATGTGAGATATTCCATACAAGGAGAACTGTAAGTAGAGTGATAAAATTTCCTATTATATTTCCATATCAAGGAAAGATAGCCCTTGATCATGTAGAAAGGAATGCATTTTACTCAAGGTTGCACCTTGAGTAAAATGCAGAGATGAGAATTTGCCCTGTATAAGCACCAACGATTTCTGCAGAATATGAGCATATAACGTAACCCATTGAGAACAATGAATTAATCTGTCCGAAGTAGAACTGCTTATATGTATTTGGATCAACGCAAACTGGTATTTGGAAAGAAAAAGTGGACAGGAGTTGAATAAGCCTGATTCATACAATGTCGATTCCCCATGCTAGATAATTGAGAGCAACTTGCATGTGTATTATGAATGAAAAATACACGTTTTGTAACTTCACGCCATCATGTACATATGTTATGATCATTAAACAAAACGTTGACACTAAAGAGAGGTCGTCAAATGATTGCTAGGCCTTAACCATGAATGGAAGGAGGGAATGTCTGTTGAGAAACTTATAAATTCTTACTAACTGCTCACAAACTACAACACCTTAGAGGATAGTCCCCGAACCTGGTTAACTCCCGTAAGACTGTAAGAGAGCAATCACCAACTCTAGCAGGCAAGCTAGTATCTAAACCTAACACTCTCTGCAACCAAACAGCAAACCCCCAATTCCCCGCCCCGGCCACATACATCTTATTTGGTGCCCGTGCCAGTCCTCTATAAAAGAGCAGAAGCATTAACGAAGGATGGACCAACTAATGGAAAGTTTCCAGCAACTAGGGGTAGAACAGCAGCAGCAGGAAAACCGATCCGCTCAAGCACAACCACTGCAGCCCCAGGACAAAAACAATATGGAAGGACCAACAATGATAGCGCTACAGCGAATTACTGAAACCCTACAGAAAAATGACAACTACGCGAAATTTACTCAAGTCAGATCCATTGTTCAGCCGTTCGATGGAGACAAGAAAAAATTTAGAAGATGGTTGTCCGACATGGAAAAATTTGCGTCAATAGCAGGGGCAATAACTGATGATGAGAAAAAGAAAATCGCTCTGTTAAGCTCCGAATCATTAGTGACAGATTTTTTAAGAAGGAGGTTCCAGCAGTACCCCACAGAGACCTACGTGTCCCTTACAAAAGAATTAACCCAGAGATATGGAGAAATTATAGACAAAATGCACGCTTGGTCAGTCCTTAGACGAATGAAACAGGAAAGGGATGAATCAGTACAACTTTTTGGAGATAGATTCCTCAATATGGCAGAAGAGGCATTTTGTGGAGAAATACCTACCACACCTGACGTAGAAATACAGCTAGTGGGGACATTTGTCGATGGCCTTAGAGCAGATAATATTAGAATGCATCTCCTTAGAAAAGACACGAAGACTATTGCTGAAACAATCCACGCAGCAATACAAGAAGAAAATCTTCGCCGAAGGTTCCAACAAAGAGTAGGTAGGGAACCCCGACCAGACCATAGGGACTATACTGAACATGAGCCTATGGAAGTTGACCATGCCAGGAGGCAATGGACTCGCCCACGACAACAAGACGATAGGCTCCGCAACTACAGACCCCCCACACAGAGGCAAAATGACGTTAATAATGTCAATCCAAACGGATGCTTCACATGCGGTAGGCTCGGACATAGTTACAAGTCCTGCAGAGCAAATTACAATAATGCACCATTCAGAAGAGAAGGAGGTTACCAACCACAACAACCCGCACCACCTCCACGTAATTACACCAGAAATCAGTATACCAGAGGCACACCTCAACACCTCATGCGTCAGGGAAACGGACGTGCCACTCACTAAACAGGATCGTAAGTGAGGGTGACTGTCTTAGTAAATGGTCCCAAACAAAAGAAATAACACAGAACAGAAATGGTCAAGTGAGTCCATCCAGAAAAATACATTATGAAGAAATGCTGAATGATGGAACCAAAATACATCCGGACCCCAGTTCCTGCATCATGTCTATACAGAGCCAACAGTATACAGCACTGGTAGATACCGGAGCATCCATTAGCCTTATTAGGTTCCAGCTGTTTAAGAAGATCCAACATTTAGTACGATTTCAACCGTCCAAAACACACCTAGCTTCAGTCACGGGACAAAGACTAAATTCAGTTGGGACAGCATGGGTAAAATTTTCTTTAGGTGAAACAAATTTTGAACACTCATTTGTTATTACAAAAAGCATGTGTAGAAACCTTATCCTAGGGAGGGATTTCTTTAACAAACCCAAAGTTCGTATATACTATGACTTCCAGAAAATCAAAGTCAACAATAATTACATCGATCTCCAGGACGATATCCACATTGCGTCCTTGGTAAGACTTACAGCTCCGATAACGGTGGCTCCAAACTCCCTAGTCATAGCAAAAGGCAGAGTAAAAAATTCTGAGTACATAACACCAGGGCAATCAATCAAAATACAGCCCCTAGCAGAAGAAAGCATTATTGACGACCCATTGTTGAAATTACAGAGGGAATCGCTGAAGTCTCGAAGTCCAGAGATTTCCCCATCATGATATTGAATATGTCAGGAAAAACTACCACTATAAATAGAGGCACAATTGTAGCACAAGTGGATACGTCAACGTTAAGACAAACCAAAACCAATAGAGACCATTCACAAATTGTCTCAACCACTCCCACTGGACATAGTGCACGAAACCGCAGTACAAATAACCATGGGACACGAAAAGTAAACAGTTATAAGTCCTATGCAGAAAAAGACAGAAATACCAGTCACAGTTATGTTACACCACAGCATACCCTACCCAGACCGCAGAAACAAACCAGTCCATGTATAAGAAGGAAAGAAATAATGCAGCCACGGTATGAGAATGACTATAATCGCTCATTTTTGCGCCTCAACACACCAAGAGAAAAGATGAAGTGCTGTATATCAGAAAGAAACAGAGAAACAGAAATTGTCTTGCCAGGAGGATATCCGAAGCGACAAGACAGAGATACTTTTTTTTTTTTTTTTTCCCTTAACCAGCGGCACTTGGGCTTTCAGCCCTTCGGCCCAATGACATGTCATTGCGAGGCTGGGGAACCAGAGGACTTTCCTTCCAACCCGGTCAGGAGCTTCGCTCCTTCCCATCCACAGAGGGTTTATCACAGGAGCCATTCAGGTTATTCAGTCAAATTTCCGGCCGTAAACATTTCTTCAAACGCTGACGCCCGGGTTTGAACCATGAACACCTGGTCGCCAGTACAACGCCGAAGCCATTACACCAGCGCGGCTCCCAGACAGAGATACATGCCCCATGGAGTATCAATATAACTCAAAAACAGGTGGATATGATAAAGTCCCAAAACCAATTGAATGTTCCGAAGAAAAGGAAGAATTCTTATACGACTCCACCACAGGAGGATACTATAGCAGCAAAGTTGGAAACAGAAAGAATGAAAAAGTTTCGCCCAGGGAAAGAAGACAGCCCTATAGCACAAACGGAAGAAATACAGTAACGTACGCGGATAAGCGCAGTTACGGCAGAAATAATCAGAAACAATGGCACAATAACGACTACCCCGGAAAAAATACAAGAAACGTATATACAGTAAATGCAGTGACAAATGGAAATGCACACAGCACATGGCAGAGGAGACAATACCAAGCACAACCCAGCGAACGGCAAAGAAATATACAAAAGAAGGTCACATGCCAGGAGCAGAGATTTTCACAAGATGCAAGACAGATGCCCCAATACTATGGGAAGGAAACGGAGGCATCAAGACAGACCAGAAATATCGTGGCAGATCACAAATACAGAGAAAGAATAGCTCAGTTACTTGCAACCCTGAACGCCACAGAAGATAATGAGCCACGCTTGAAAACGTTGTAGAAAAGCACCAGGATGTATTCGCACTCAATGACATGGAATTAGGCAGAACTAACACTGTCACAATGGACATTCAAACAACCACAGAGGAGCCAATACATATGAAACCCTATCATACGCCCTTGAAAAACAGAGAACTCGTGGAAAGGTCTATAAATGAAATGCTACAGGCAGGAATCATCGAAAGATCCAGATCCCAATGGTCCTCCCCCATCGTTATCGTAACAAAGAAAGATGGTTCCAGTCGCTTTTGCTGCGACTACCGTGCCCTTAACAAAATCACGAAAGTCATTTCCTACCCCCTGCCCAGAATAGATGATCTACTTGCGACGTTGGGAAAGTCTACATACTTTACCACACTTGATGCAAGGTCAGGCTTTTGGTGCATCCCCATGACACCTGAGGCAAAACAGAAATCCACATTCTGTTCCCACATCGGGAGCTTTTTTTGGGAATGTCATGCCATTTGGTCTAAAAGGATCGCCAGCAACATATATGTCACTCATGGACGAAGTGTTAAAAGGTTTACAACCATTCGCCCTAGCATATATAGACGATATACTGATACATACCGCAGGCACGATAGAAGACCACCTTCGCAAGGTAGAAATAGTCCTCGATAGACTCAGGCATCACCAAATAAAGTTAAAACTGTCGAAGTGTGAGTTTCTAAAGACAGAAACAAAATATTTAGGCTTCGTCATCAATAGAGATTTTATCAGACCAGACGAAGACAAAGTTAAGGCCATAAGAGAGATGCCTAGCCCCAAGACAGTCAGGCAAACACGCTCCTTTATCGGTTCCGTGGGATACTATAGGCGCCATATCATACATTTCTCACAAGCAGCTGAGCCATTAATAGCCCTTACTCGCAAGTATGCACGATTTAGATGGACAGAGGAATGTCAGAAATCGTTTGAATATCTAAAAAATGCCCTAACCACCATTCCGCTTCTTGGACATCCAGACATTTCTCAGCCCATGATACTATACACCGATGCCTCGGATAACGCAATTGGTGGGTGTTTGGTACAACCAGTACTAGAAGCTGAAACACCCATCCTACCAAACATTCCCAATGAGAAACCCATTGCATTCCTATCCCACGCATTGTCAAAGTCACAAAAACGGTGGACCACCACTGAGAAAGAAGCATATGCCATTCACTATGCAGTACAGAAATTAGACTTTTATGTCAGGGGAACTAAACTCATTATAAGAACTGATCATCAACCTTTGGTTAACTGGCTCACCAAAACACAAGAACAGCCTAAGAAGTTACAGACATGGTCTATGAATTTGCAGTCATATGACACCACCATCAAATACATCCCCGGTACGTTAAACACCTGTGCAGACCTTTTATCCAGGATTAAACATGATGATGAAACTGAAGTGAAAACAAATAGAGTCAAAGATGATGGCACATCCTCAGAGATTGACGATAATGCTAAAGAAATTAATGAAATTACTTCATCAGGTCGAAGAAGTACTTCAGATTCTGCCACTCAAGTAGAAGAAGAAAGTCAAGATATGATTGACATGAGAGTAGAACAAGCAAAAGATGCAGAAATTGTCAAGCTGCTCACACACGTAAAGGAAAACCCAACAAAAACTACAGATTTTACAGTACACCCAACGGATGGAGCCCTATACTATATTGATCATAAACAAGAAGGGACACTAAGAAAAGTCATTCCAGCACATCTAGTCCCAAAAGTATTGCTACAGTTTCATGATAACAACGGGCACATGGGAAGAGACAAAACAATTGATGTCATAAAGAAAAGGTATTATTGGCAAACCTTGTACAAAGACATTACAGAGTACGTGGCCACCTGCAAAACATGTAAATTGCGGAACATGAAGCCACATTTAATTCCCCTTCAAGAAATGCAACCTTCCCATTATCCCATACAAACAGTAAGCATTGACATATCAGGTCCATACCCACTCACCCAATCAGGCAACAAATACCTCCTACACATAGTTGACCAATACTCTGTTTGGCCAAAAAGTTACCCACTCAGTGATGCCATATCGCAGTCCATCACGCAAATTTTTTTACAAGAATTCATTCCCAGGCATGGCTGTCCAAAACGAATCATTTCGGACAACGGTAAACAGTTTATCGGTAACCCATTTAAAGCCACCTTACACCAGCTGAATATCGAACATACCACAACCAGCTATTATTGCCCAAATGCAAATGGCAGAAATGAACGCATGCACGCCACCCTACATGATATTATTAGCAAATATATCAAGGGGAACCACCAATACTGGGACCTATACATTAACCAAGCTCTTGAAGCCATCCGAGTAAACGTGAACGATACCACAGGAATGTCACCATTTTTCATGCTATACGGAAGAGAACCAAACTTTCCGTTAGACAACCTACTTCGCCCACAACGAAAATACATGGGAGAAGACCCCATCGAAATAATCCTTCAAGAAAAGTATAAAGCTCACCAGATTGCACAACGAAATACGCAGAAGGCATTTCACAAGAAACAGAAACAACATGATAAATCAGCCAAGCTACCAACGTACAAAATAGGAGACAGAGTATACTACAAGAAACATGTACGCAGTTCAAAATTCGATGACCGATGGTTGGATGGCTACAAAATCATGAAACAAACTACGCCTGTAAACTTCATTATCTGGAATGAAGAGAAACAACACCAAACAAAAGCTCACGTATAAAACAACTCAAAATTGATAATCACCGGCCCATTCCGCCTCTGACGACAAATACAAGACCAGTCAGAAAGGCCACCCTAAATTATAATCCATCCAGTACAGATTCGTCTGACATATCAGAGTCAGAGACGACAGACTCTGAATTTTACCAAGACGACCACATACCCAGACCACCTACAGATGAAATACAACGAGCAAGACAACAAAGGAATTCGTCAGAAAGCGAAGAGGACATCCCACCACTTGAATTACGTAATAGACTACAAGACAGAGACCTGCGCATTAGAAATGAAGAAATCATGCCACAGACGTCACACGATGACAACAACAAAGCAACTTATATTCACACTCAAACTTACTCCCGCAGTGATAAATCGTCAGCTGATACCTATCACACCCCCAGTTCAGGCAGCTCCAGTTGGAACACTAGTGACAACCAAACACTGCTATACCACAAGAACAAGATTGGTCGTTCAGAACAATCAGATCCTGAAGAAACTATACCCAAGCAGATTGTTGAACCATATACCAGCAATCTTTATGGGGACGAAACGGAACAAGACATGAGAGAAGACAGTGTCGGCCCCGGCACAGCTTTGTCAGACCCCAACGAACAAAATGACAGAGAAATGGTGGAAATATACGAACAAGAAACAGACATTGATTTACCAGACACAGCCAGTTCTATTGAAATCAGTGATGCGGATAGCACATTATTTATACCAGTCAGCTCCAGTGTCAAACGCGCGTATAAAACAGAATCGGATGACTCACTCCATATCAACAAGACTCCTCGTATACAGCACAACTATATCAGACGAAAGATTTTGAAGAAACGTAGGAATGTTCCAAAACCAAGCCGAGAAGTATTAGCCTCAGCTCAACTTGTCAAAAACAACAGTGTGCAAATTACTGCGCCCACTGTAAACGGTGTTAACATACCACAGAACCAAGTCAGACGAAAAATCAAGGCGAAACATATACCTGCCTCAAAACTAACAGATGTTCCAGCCATGCAAACCCCAACCACAGTGAAATCATCACCGCATTCGTTGATGTCCTCAGAGCCCCAACAATCAGCAAATGCAGTGTCGCCTACCACACCCATCACCACTGCTACCCAATATGATGCTCGCCTATCCAGTGGAGACATTGCAAAGTTGGAAATGGTTTATCTCAGTCAGAATTATTCTGGAATAGTGTGATGCTACGTTATGTGTCTAGGGTATGAGTATGGTGAAGTGTAAGTCACAACAACAGACAGATAAACAATTTAATTTAATCCACTACTCTTGACAACACTGTGACACTCACATACATATAACACTCTATGAGAATATCTTACAGGAGACACTCGTAACTTTTCAAATAACAATATGTATTCATTTCTATCATAAAGGCATATGTGTGTCCTGATTCAAAGACAAAGGAACCAGGAATCACAATCAATGTTAATTACAAGTTATGTACAGAATGTATTAATATGAATCTGGTAGTGACATATATTATTAAAAATATCCTATGTGTGTCAGTTGTGTAATAGTAGTATGAGGTAATACTGGTTTTGTTTTGTTCAAGCTCTGTTGGTAGTTGTCATCATGACTTCAATAGTTTGTCTTAAGGAAACTAGTATTGGAGATGTTCTCAGTTCCTGATATTAAGACAATTAATTTCCCCTCTTAATGTTAATTTTACAAAGTCATTTCAAGATGAGGGGACATAATGTTGAGCTCAGCTGGCCAAGTTAGCTTATCTGGCGTGATGGCGGCAGGAAAGGACTCCTCTGCTCGAATTCTCCTCTGGGCTCTGGAGACACCTCACTGATAGCTAAAAGGACCAAGGAGTATGCTGTCCGACACTGGATTCAGCAAAGCTCTGACCAGGTGCTGCTCAGTACCATCAAGACCACTGTCCCTGAAATCAAGAAGGATGTACCTTCTACTTCATAACTAACTTATACTCTCTTTTACACTGATCACAATACAGCACAAACATTGAGTTCAGAGCGTTAGGCCAACTATCAGCTTCATTCTGAAGTACTTTATACCAGCATTAACCTCCTTAATGGTTACTACGCCTCTGCAATTCCAGCATTATTTCTTTCTAGTCAATCATCTAGGTGTCAGTGTACTGTTTGGCCATTCCATGCCGTTTGACTTTCCTCCGACACCCTCTGTTCAGGCTGGAGCATTATAGGCTTTACCTCACGTTTGCCACTGAACTACACATATATATACAGGCATAAATCAACAATACACATTCAATTTTCATTAATAGATACTGAATGGTTCAAGCTTACCACAATTCCTAGAATTAAACACAGATACGTTGATTAGCAATGAATTCTGGCACAACACTGGCACAAATTCCCATCTGCTTATCTTCCAGGCTTTTATTTTAACAAAATATGAGCTGGCTTCAACGCACTGATGCTTTATCAAGCTTATTTAAACAAGTGGTTTCGAACTAACGCTCCCAAGTGATTATATCCAGCGAGTCTAGCCAATGAGGCCCCGTTTCGACAAGTGTTTGAAAAAATGTTACCTTTCCCCGTTTCCCCTAACAACGAAAGATAGTATTTATAGTCCGACCAATCGTGGTTAGGCTTTCATTTGTTGCGCTCCAATCAATTGGGAGTTTACATGGTAGGCTATTTATGTAACGTAAGGTTTTTTCAAACACGTTATATAAAAAAAAATTTTATGAGCAGAAATGATTCCATGCTGTCAGGCATCCTCACTATTTTATTTTGGGTATAATTTATTAATTCCTGGACTATTTGCGTAACGTTTTACATATTATTTGTCAGCAAGCCCTAAGGAACCCAAATATACCAATTTGAAAGAGCTACGTGGCTGCGTTCAAAATATGTATTTTCTACCTCCTGTTTCGAAGATGTGCTGTCTGGGTACTGTTATGTTTTCAACCGTAAACCCATCTAATGTTGTCTTTCCTAATAAGAGTTTTTTATGATTTATAAACCTAACTCTGGGAAAGGGTAGTGTATTTTATCACTGTCCGTCTGAAAAACAATTAGTGCATGTAGACTTACACGCGTGATGGCAGCATTTGTGTATCGCGCGACGCGTGTTGCATGCGTTCCTGATTTTCAGCCCTCCCCTCTCTCTTTATCCTTTTGTCCATCTGTTCGTTCGTTTTGGTAACGCAGTGTAGAAAAAGACATGAATGGAATTTAAAATTTAGGTCAACTTGCATATTTCAAGGTTTTACTTAGAAAGGCAGCACATTTTATTGTGTGTTTGGGAAACGCGTGTATGTTGCAGAAGGCCTATTTAACGTGGAAACGTTACAATTTGCAGACGAAGCATAAAACAAAGGGGATTTCGAGTACTGTCATTGTGACAGCACTGTTCTTTACCATTCTTCTTCCTTTCTTTATTATATGTATTTATTAGGCTTTATATTTACTTGATAATTTATATATGTGGATTAGAATATTCCACGACACCTCCCCTCTTAAAACAGACATTATATGTCAGTCCTTTATTCTATATCACATAGAGAAATTTATTATTATTTCTGGGGTTTACGGTGATTCTCATCACACGGATGGCGGCTTAAAAAATCCGCTCCCAAATTGGTTTTTCCAGATATATACTCAATGCTAAAATTATATGGAGCCAGAAGCAAAGACCATCGGAGTAACCTAGAGTTCTCATGCTTAGCCTGTGCTAGAAACGATAAAGGTTTGTGATCTGTTTGCAACTTAAATGCCTTCCCATATAGATAAATATTGAATTTCTTTATTGCCCATATTACTGCAAGACATTCTTTTTCGCTAGTTGAGTAGTTGATTTCAGCTTTATTCAACTTTCTGCTAGCATATGCCACTGGGCTTAATTCCCCATCCAATGCATCTGATTTCTGTAGTAAAGTTGCACCTAACCCAATATTACTTGCATCCGTCCTTACTATGAATTCTTGACTTAAATCAGGTAATTTCAAAATGGGTTTACTTGTGAGCTTTTCCTTCAATTCTTGGTAAGTCATTTCACATTGTGGTGTCCATGTAATGCGATCTGGATGTCCTTTACGTGTCAATTCCGTTAAAGGTGCACATATGGAATTAAAGTTTTTGATATACTTCTGGTAGAAACCACATAATGAGACAAAGGATCTCACGTCCTTCTTGGTTTGTGGTCTCGGGGCTTTCTGTAGTTTTTCTAAATTCTTTGGGTCAGGGGTCATATTTCCCTGATAAACTGTGTGTCCCAAAAATTCCAATTCTTTACATCCAACGCAACATTTGGTTGGTCGGGCTGTTAAATTTGCCTCCCTAAGTCGATCAAACAGCATGTTCAGAGAGTCAATGTGTTCCTCAAATGTTTCTGTTGCTATAAGGATATCATCCATAAAATTTGTTATACAGGGATTATTCAGAGGATCCAATAATTTTCTCATCATTCTAGAGAAGACACTAGGCGCATTCTTCAATCCAAATGGCAATCTATTAAACTCATAGTGTCCTTCTGAGGTACTAAAAGCTAAGTATGGTCTAACCTCAGGCTTTACTGGAATCTGATAGTATCCTTTACTCAGATCCACTTTTGAGAAATATTTAGCTTTATTTAGTCTGGCAAACAGCTGATTTGTATCCGGCAATGGATCCACCTGTCCTTCTGTAATAGCATTCAGTCTCCTGTAATCTATACAGAGTCTATGTTCTCCAGAGGGCTTCCTTAAGAGTACCACACCGGAACTATACGAAGACTCACTGTGCGAAATAATTCCTTCCTTCAACAGATAGTCTATCTCTTCCTTCAAAGCTTTCTCCTTAGCAAACGGAATCGAATATGGTTTCATACAGACAGGTGTGGAGTCTATTAGTTTCATATCATATTCCAATAGGTTTGTATGCCCTGGTCGGTCTGTTAACACCTCTGCATGATTATTTAGAACCTGTTGCACTCTCTCTTTCTGAGTTTTCGTTAAATGTGTACTGATTTTCACCTGTGCTGCTGTCTCACAGGGGTGTAATGGATATTCAATGATGAAAGTGGTTCCTTTTTCATCTCCATGGCGATGGACAAGGTCAACAAGTGTGTCTCTTCCTGATGTTCTCTTTCCAAATATTTCTTCAGGAGATTCACATGATAGATTTTTTCTTTCCCCTTCTTATCTATCTTATAATTTGTTCTAGACACCTTCTCTAAAACTGTATATGGACCCTGCCATCCAATTTGTAACTTATTCTGACTCCCAGGCAAAAGAAGCAGTACTTTCTCTCCCACAGCCAAATTTCTGTCTTTCGCCTTCCTGTTATAATAGGCAGCATGTTTCTTCCTGGCTTGTTTCAAATTTTCATTGGCAAGTTTCCAGCCAGTTTTCAACCGAGTGGTCAGCTCATTCACATATTGGTATGAAGATGTAATGTTTTCCTCTGCCTTTTCATCAGTCCACGTTCTTAACAAAGCTTCAAGTGGACCTTTTATTGGCCTTCCAAACAATAATGTTGCCGGGGCCATACCGGTTGAACTATGGGGTACCTCCCGATAAGCAAAGAGGGCGGCGTGCAGGTACTGGTCCCATGTATCTGGTTTTTCGTGTGCCAACTTTCTCAGGATCGACATCAATGTGCCGTTAAATCTTTCCACTTGGCCGTTCCCTTGGGGATGATACACACTACAATAGAAGTGTTTGGCCTGGAAGATCCTGAAAACTTCTTCAGTTAGTTTCCCCTTGAACTGAGAGCCATTATCAGTCAAGATTTGATTGGGAAAGCCTAACCTTGTGAAAATTGTGAGCAATGCCTCTGCCACATGTTTAGAATCAATCGATGACAGGGCTACTGCCTCTCCCCACATAGAACAAGTGTCCACCAGAGTCAGAATGTAGCTGTTCCTTCTCTTGGTTCGGGTGAGAGGTCCCACAAGATCCACGGCAACTCTCTCAAAGGGTGTTCCCACTATGGGCATTTCCCCCAGAGTTGCTGGTGCAGTCCAATGTTTAGGTGCTACTCGTTGGCACTCTGGACAGGATTTTACATATCGTTTGATATCTTCAGTTATTCCTGGCCAGAAATAGTGACAAGCTATTCGCTGTCCTGTTGCGCTGATTCCCATATGACCACTGAAGGGAATCGCATGCCCTAGTTCCAACACTTTAGTCCTATATGAAGTGGGAAGGACCAGCTGTCCGTGACCATTGGATTCAGATCCAGCCTTCCTATATATCAGTTTGTTCTTCATATAAAACTCTCCCTTGCCTGGAGGTGTATGAGATTTGGGCAACTTCTTGAAACATGGCTTGAGTGTTTTGTCCTCAGCCTGTGCCTTCCTCATCTCATCTGGGTGAGTATTTATGGGATTATCCTCCTCCTTCTTTGACTGTGATCTGGTCTGCACTGTTGCCAATATCACAGGTCTCTTGGGATTCCCCAAGAAGACATATCTACACCCCAATATTAGAGGGTAGATTGGCTCATTTATCACTGCTGCTTTTATGATTCCTTCCACATATCGCGTTTTCACTTTTATTCGGGCGACGGGAAGTGTCATGGTAGCTACATCCTTGGTTGCAGTTTGAATCTCCACTGTTTCTGTGGTGTATTGATCGGCCTGCACCAGGTGAGAACTCACAACGGAATCGTAATCTAAACCGGTATCATATAAACATCTTATAGTGACACCATTACAGATGACATCTTCACACACTGGGGGGTGGTATGGTTCCTGTAATTCTTCAGGTTTGCCCTTCTTTTCCTTTTTCCCCGATGTCATAGCAGCAAAATGAGGAGGTTTCCTTCTACAATGGTCAGTGTCATGATTGTTCATCTTACAATTTTTACACCACCTTTTTCCTTGGTTGAAAGATTTTCTTTCATCATATTTCCTTTCATCGAATTGTGGGAATTTATTTTTATTTTCATACCGTGGCCTATCAAATTGGTGCTTACCTTTATTTTGATCCTTAGGATCAAATTTATTAAAGTTCTGTGGTGCCCTAAAGTTATCCACCTGTTTCTTTTTATTACCTTACCTCTGCTTGAGCTGCTTGATACCTTTCAGCAACATTTAGCAACTCATCCAGCCTCTCTGCACCTTGTTCCATGAGAAACTTTCTCAGGTCTGGAGCCATGGACTCTCTTAATTGCTCTATAAGGACCATTTCCTTAAGATCTTGGGTTTTCCCCAGAGAAGTCCATTTCTCCAAGTATGTCTCTATTCGTGCAGAGAACTGGTGATAGGTTTCACCTGACAGTAGTTTAGCATTCCTAAATTTTTTTCTATAGAATTCTGCATTCTTTTCATACCTTAACAAAAGAGCCTGCTTTAGCATGTCATAATTTTCCTGATCACCTCTGCTCATTTTTGCAAAAACTTCATAAGCTGCCCCACGAAGTCCCTGAGATAACTTTAAGCTCCACCTTTCTCTCTCTAACCCATACGTGGTAGCTAATAGCTCATACCTATTTAGGTAGCTCTCAATATCATCGTCTTTCTCAACAAAATGATCTAAATGAAAATTCATAGCTGAGGTTGAGGCTCCTTGAGTAACCGTAGCATCAGAGGCAAAGGGACTGGCACCATTTTCAGGAGCATGGCCTTGAAACTCAAACTCCCTTAGTCGTAATTCATGTTCCCTTTGTAATCTTTTCTCCTCCTTTTCTGCTTCCCTTTCTGCAGCTAATTTCCTCTCTTCCCTTTCTGCAGCCTGTCTTCTTTCCTCGGCTTCCAATGCTTTAGCCTCTTTGTCAGCCTCAATCTGCAACCTCTTAGTCTCAGCCTCAGCTTGCAACCTCTTAGTCTCAGCCTCAGCTTGCAACCTCTTAGTCTCAGCCTCTAACTTTCTTTCGGCCTCTTTTTCTAATCTTCTTTCTTCGCGTTCAATAAATTTGTCACATTCCGTCGTGACATAGGCAACCATAACTTGCCCATCTAATCCTAACTCTTTTGCAGTCTGAACCGCAGCAGATCGAAATTTGGCCAGGTCCGCCATTGTCTATCATGTAAATTTATACAATGTCTAACCAACAATTCAATCTAAATATAATAATGGACAACACAGGCACCGTGAGCTCAACCTTATTTAATTCCACCCAAGGATACCTTTTAATTCTTATATTCCCTGAAGTGAATTACCCCCAATATTTTTAATAGGGAAAGATTCAAAATCCCAAGAGCGAGACCCCAATATATGTGGTGAAGTGGGATGTTATAAATATTTATAGGGGACTTAGTGTACTGACTGAGATCAGCTGTGAAGGTATCTATATCTATTAAGAGTAGTGTATTATAGATAACCTTACTTGCTACCACATATCTCTATATCTCAGTCAGAATTATTCTGGAATAGTGTGATGCTACGTTATGTGTCTAGGGTATGAGTATGGTGAAGTGTAAGTCACAACAACAGACAGATAAACAATTTAATTTAATCCACTACTCTTGACAACACTGTGACACTCACATACATATAACACTCTATGAGAATATCTTACAGGAGACACTCGTAACTTTTCAAATAACAATATGTATTCATTTCTATCATAAAGGCATATGTGTGTCCTGATTCAAAGACAAAGGAACCAGGAATCACAATCAATGTTAATTACAAGTTATGTACAGAATGTATTAATATGAATCTGGTAGTGACATATATTATTAAAAATATCCTATGTGTGTCAGTTGTGTAATAGTAGTATGAGGTAATACTGGTTTTGTTTTGTTCAAGCTCTGTTGGTAGTTGTCATCATGACTTCAATAGTTTGTCTTAAGGAAACTAGTATTGGAGATGTTCTCAGTTCCTGATATTAAGACAATTAATTTCCCCTCTTAATGTTAATTTTACAAAGTCATTTCAAGATGAGGGGACATAATGTTGAGCTCAGCTGGCCAAGTTAGCTTATCTGGCGTGATGGCGGCAGGAAAGGACTCCTCTGCTCGAATTCTCCTCTGGGCTCTGGAGACACCTCACTGATAGCTAAAAGGACCAAGGAGTATGCTGTCCGACACTGGATTCAGCAAAGCTCTGACCAGGTGCTGCTCAGTACCATCAAGACCACTGTCCCTGAAATCAAGAAGGATGTACCTTCTACTTCATAACTAACTTATACTCTCTTTTACACTGATCACAATACAGCACAAACATTGAGTTCAGAGCGTTAGGCCAACTATCAGCTTCATTCTGAAGTACTTTATACCAGCATTAACCTCCTTAATGGTTACTACGCCTCTGCAATTCCAGCATTATTTCTTTCTAGTCAATCATCTAGGTGTCAGTGTACTGTTTGGCCATTCCATGCCGTTTGACTTTCCTCCGACACCCTCTGTTCAGGCTGGAGCATTATAGGCTTTACCTCACGTTTGCCACTGAACTACACATATATATACAGGCATAAATCAACAATACACATTCAATTTTCATTAATAGATACTGAATGGTTCAAGCTTACCACAATTCCTAGAATTAAACACAGATACGTTGATTAGCAATGAATTCTGACACAAACTGGCACAAATTCCCATCTGCTTATCTTCCAGGCTTTTATTTTAACAAAATATGAGCTGGCTTCAACGCACTGATGCTTTATCAAGCTTATTTAAACAAGTGGTTTCGAACTAACGCTCCCAAGTGATTATATCCAGCGAGTCTAGCCAATGAGGCCCCGTTTCGACAAGTGTTTGAAAAAATGTTACCTTTCCCCGTTTCCCCTAACAACGAAAGATAGTATTTATAGTCCGACCAATCGTGGTTAGGCTTTCATTTGTTGCGCTCCAATCAATTGGGAGTTTACATGGTAGGCTATTTATGTAACGTAAGGTTTTTTCAAACACGTTATCTAAAAAAAATTTTATGAGCAGAAATGATTCCATGCTGTCAGGCATCCTCACTATTTTATTTTGGGTATAATTTATTAATTCCTGGACTATTTGCGTAACGTTTTACATATTATTTGTCAGCAAGCCCTAAGGAACCCAAAAATACCAATTTGAAAGAGCTACGTGGCTGCGTTCAAAATATGTATTTTCTACCTCCTGTTTCGAAGATGTGCTGTCTGGGTACTGTTATGTTTTCAACCGTAAACCCATCTAATGTTGTCTTTCCTAATAAGAGTTTTTTTATGATTTATAAACCTAACTCTGGGAAAGGGTAGTGTATTTTATCACTGTCCGTCTGAAAAACAATTAGTGCATGTAGACTTACACGCGTGATGGCAGCATTTGTGTATCGCGCGACGCGTGTTGCATGCGTTCCTGATTTTCAGCCCTCCCCTCTCTCTTTATCCTTTTGTCCATCTGTTCGTTCGTTTTGGTAACGCAGTGTAGAAAAAGACATGAATGGAATTTAAAATTTAGGTCAACTTGCATATTTCAAGGTTTTACTTAGAAAGGCAGCACATTTTATTGTGTGTTTGGGAAACGCGTGTATGTTGCAGAAGGCCTATTTAACGTGGAAACGTTACAATTTGCAGACGAAGCATAAAACAAAGGGGATTTCGAGTACTGTCATTGTGACAGCACTGTTCTTTACCATTCTTCTTCCTTTCTTTATTATATGTATTTATTAGGCTTTATTGTAACATTCATCTCTACTTTTGAAACTGATCATATTCCACGCTTCATTCACCAGACTTCTTGTCCTTGCAGCTCCAGAGTTCTGTAATTTTGCATCTTAGTGCATTTTCATGCAGGCACTTTACACCAGTAGTTTTTTCTTACCTCATACTAATATTTCCTTGATCTCAATTATGCTAAACTCCTTTATATCTATCACTTTGATCAATCACACTGTTCCTACTATGACATCTGTTAACAGCATATAATTCATACCCAAAACTAGTATTGCATGTTATGCTATCTTTCTCCACAGGATTATTTATTTTTCCAATGTACATTATTATTTTAGACCCAGATGTATATTAGTACTGTCAAGATTTTAAACATTCTCCAAAAAAGATTCCATATCCCAACCTTGACTCTCTATAGTAAGATTTTCTTCACTCCACTGTTACACCATCTTTAACTTACTATTTTTCCTTTTCACTATATTGAGACGACATTCTAGACTTGTGATCTTTTCAATCCCAATCATATTCATTCCTTGGAATTACAATCATGTTGTAATCAGGAGATCCTTGATGTACCCTTTCCTCGCCACTTATTGACAACAGATACTACTACAATATTCATTCTGTTCTAACCTAAACTATTACTTGCAGCCCTATTGGTTAGGATTTACTATTAGGAATATTGGTAGTAGCTAGAATGTTTAGTGAATTGATTTTTATCATTCTTTCGTACTTGTGATACAAACAGAAAAGAAAATTAAATAGAAAACAGAAAAGAAATGGAAAAAAGAAAAGAGAAAAGAAATCACAAGAAAACAGAAAAGAAATGGAAAAGAGAAAAGAAAAAAGAAATCAAAAAGAAAAGAAAAGAACTGAAAGACAAAAGACATAAAAGAAAAAAAAAGAAAAAATATAAAGAAAACATTTTGAATGTTTTTATAGAATGTGTTATATCTTTATATGCCACCCTCACACATTTTGATGACACTGATTGACCATTTGTTGTGCATTGCTTCACAAAGGATGATGGGCCAATGCCATATAACATTGACTGCCCTGACATTAGCAGCTGACATAGAAGAAAAGAGAGAAAATAGTCACAACATATCAGAGGGAACAACTAGTCTTTGTTCACACCGCCTCTGCCAGTCATACCCCTGTCAGAAAAATATCTGCACATAACAATTATGCAGAATGACACCCCAACAGTATTCTGTTGATACTGTACGAGTATATGCATTTGTATATGCTGCCCCAGATTTGAACACCCCATACCTGATACCACTGATGGCACATGAGATGAAGAAGCAACTGTTTATGTATGATGAAGATGCAATTTACTATTAGGGTGAAACTTTATGTTGTCACAGCTGAGATTTTGTTGTAATGTTTATGCACAAAATCCCCCACATTAACATTGGAGGAGGAATAATTTTGGTCTTTCGTGGTTACGAGATAAGACAAGGATATAATGGAATATTTTATGAATACCATGGACATGGAAAAAATCAGAGCAGATGATTGCTGCACATATGAGGACCATATTTGAAGTCATTATTGAAGTATTATCAAGGGACAAATAGATTATGATAATCCCATGGAACCACAGGTACTAAGGACACAAAATGGAGATTAAATAATGAAAAAAACAATAATGACTGAATAATTGCTACGCCCAGAGGTAAGGGAAATAGAGATACATCCGCATTTTCGGAGAAGATATCTCTTTGATTTTTGCTCATTGCCTTTGTAATATGAACATGGTTGTATAACAAATGACTATTCCTTATCACGAATTACAGAATGTTGTACGATAGTTGAAATAATTTGACAATTTAATATACTCATAACATACCTAGAATTACAAAAAAAAATACATGATTGATGAAATTAGACGTACTGAGATCTGCTCACCCCGGGGATATTGGATAAAAATAATGTTATCCCAAGGACAGACATGTCACAGATATATCATGGAGATATTATGACATAAGAAAAGAATACCTAGATTGGAAATGCAGCAAACTTTGTCAAGGACACCATGAAATAGACCCCCGCCCCACACTTTTAAGATAACTGACGGACGAGATTTTTAAATTATAAATACCATAAGTCACCCATCTGGCTGTAGTCAGCGGATGTTACAGGCACCACATAACTCTGACTAACCTTCGACCAGCGAAGGCAGAGTTGGTGTCGAAATTTTGCACATATGTAAAAAGACATGTTTTTGTTCATGTTGTGGTAAAGTCTAGACATTTGTGTTAATGGTTCCATAAATGATTAGTTGATATATTGTTGATAAATATTCGCAGATATAGTACATAGACAATTAATAAGGATGTATTTCCAGTACAGAATAAGAGGAATAGGAAGGATCCACATTTTAAATATTGGAGCACCATGAGCGATGAATTGGACTTATAAAGAAAATGGAAATGGTACACTGTATGCAAGGATAACCAGAAATAATATGGAAAAATAGTAGTCAAAGTGCCAGGAACTTTGTCTTATGAGAATATTGTAGATTCCTCACGATAAATTGAATATTTTTTTCTTCCCTTCTATTTCACATGGCTATTATACAATGTTACAAATATGTTACTTTCATAAATTGCAGAGTAGTTATATGTCAAATAATAGCAATAGTCTAAATCAGGAAAAGACCCACATAGGTAACAATGTGCTGACAGGACGAGGATACAATTATGAATAATTGGACATACCAGAATCATTTTGGACAGGATCACTACAAGATTTATAACTCATATAGACAATAGAAAAATATAATAATCAACATAGCACATTTTAAAAGAAAATATCGCACATTCTCTACAGTGATGAAGAATTGAAATTGCAAGCCATGATTATTAGAATAACAGGAGACAATAACTTAAATTTGTTGGGTTACTTGAAGCTTTAGGGTATTGAACAAATGATAGGAACATAAATAATACTACACCCTGCCTCTCATAATATGTGTCCAACATGTACTTGGATTATGCTAATGCAGTTGATTTACACACATATGATATACTATTGCTCATATTTCCCAGTGTTGCCACTTGTCACATTTTTTTTTTTTTGGTGATGACCTTATGATTGTTTTGAAGATTTTGTTGGCCAGTGTTGCCAATTTGTAAATTTGGTTGAAATATGTATTGATATGAAAGATAGTTTGCATTTTTGGAGATGATGTCCATCTATAAGGCCCCTTTATAGACGACAGTCCCAAATAGACATAGGAGCTCAGATGTAGGAATTTCGTTAAATTTTCTCGAAAAACTTTTGGACTTAGAAAATTTTTGGACTTGAAAATTTTTTTTTGAAAATATTTTTGGACTTAGAAAATTTTGGGCATGAATTTTTGTTATTGATAGTACTCAAATGTCTCCCTATCGGATACATTTGCGGAGCCCCGGGATCTATATGTGACATGAGTGCGTCATTTTAGGAACTTTCATTTATAACAAATACAGACCATAGCTTGGTTGATAGAAGTTAGTTAAAATTTAATCATTAAATTATAATAGGAACGGACCATAAAAATAAGAATAGCGGAGATTACTTTTTATCCAATCGTGAGATGAATAGAAAGGAAGCAACGCTGACCTAGATTTGAGCTAAACCGAAGCCGGCCTTTTTACCCAGCGAGGAGCTGCAGATCAGTCTTGATAGTGTCCGGACGTATTGTCCTTAGGCTGCTAAACTTTCGAGGATTTTTCGATTAAATTGAATGATGTGTTCATTTAACAGTGGCATTATCCTAGTATATTATATGTGAGATATTCCATACAAGGAGAACTGTAAGTAGAGTGATAAAATTTCCTATTATATTTCCATATCAAGGAAAGATAGCCCTTGATCATGTAGAAAGGAATGCATTTTACTCAAGGTTGCACCTTGAGTAAAATGCAGAGATGAGAATTTGCCCTGTATAAGCACCAACGATTTCTGCAGAATATGAGCATATAACGTAACCCATTGAGAACAATGAATTAATCTGTCCGAAGTAGAACTGCTTATATGTATTTGGATCAACGCAAACTGGTATTTGGAAAGAAAAAGTGGACAGGAGTTGAATAAGCCTGATTCATACAATGTCGATTCCCCATGCTAGATAATTGAGAGCAACTTGCATTTGTATTATGAATGAAAAATACATGTTTTGTAACTTCACGCCATCATGTACATATGTTATGATCATTAAACAAAACGTTGACACTAAAGAGAGGTCGTCAAATGATTGCTAGGCCTTAACCATGAATGGAAGGAGGGAATGTCTGTTGAGAAACTTATAAATTCTTACTAACTGCTCACAAACTACAACACCTTAGAGGATAGTCCCCGAACCTGGTTAACTCCCGTAAGACTGTAAGAGAGCAATCACCAACTCTAGCAGGCAAGCTAGTATCTAAACCTAACACTCTCTGCAACCAAACAGCAAACCCCCAATTCCCCGCCCCGGCCACAAGTGTGCTTTCAAATTGTAAAACTGTGTAATTTTCAGGAAACAAATATGGAGGTTAATTCCAAATTACGAAAGCTATCACGTTTTCTCAGTACAAATATGGAGTTTGATTTTAAATTACAAAAGTTGTCCAGTTTTCTCGAAAAAAAAATTATTGAGCCTGATTTCAAATTACAAAAGCTGTCTAGATCTCTCGAAACAAACAAGGAGTTTGACTTCAAATAACAAAAGTTGCAGTCCATGTGGCGTGTTTTTTAAAAAAAGCCGAAATCAGAAATTTCAGTCTTCTTTTTCCAAATTCAGTACCTTCAACTTGACATTTCACTTACGGAGATATCAATATTATTTCGATATTGAAAATTTAAGACGACGTCATTTTGCTCTCCTGAAAGATGCATGGTTTTTAGAGTGACATGCTTTTCCCGGAATGCTTTACTCACCAGGTCGCAGGACGGTAATGTTACGGATCGGGTCAATATCTGGCATGTGAAAATAATTCTTCAATGACCGAAACGTGCTCCTTGTGAAATACAGCATTTTTGAATTGCTGTCAGTGTGGTTTCGTAAATCAACGTTTTCATAATTGGGTTACAAATCGACATAAGCAGCATCAACATGTTCCTTTGCGCCCTTTGCGGGACACAGTGCCACTAAGGCAGCTGGCCCTCTTGTAGGAAGCCGGTACAAAGCATTCACGTGCTCATGCTGCGGTATTCTCTGAAGCAATTTTTAACATGATGAGATTTCCATCTCTCTCCCCACCACGCCCCCCCCCCCCCCCCCCCCTCCCCCCCCCCCCCCCCCCCCCCCCCCCCCCCCCCCCCCCCCCCCGCACATCCTTATTTTAATGGCCTTGTACCACATGCCTGATGGATCAGAAGGCCTATTCCTTCTTTGTCTTATAATAGATCCCCGAGGACTAGACACGGGATTACAAGTCTAAATACAGATCCCGAATTCAGAAAACGAATCTGGAGGCTGGACTGAACTGAGCACTGACTGCTGGGTTTGAACAACGATTTCGTCACTCCCTCAAGGACAAATGCTGTCTGGCTCTCACATTTCGCCTGATTTATTATACGTCATTTAATCTCATAAATCATTGTTTTGTTCTCTAGGGAAAAGTGGCTAAAGACTTGTCGAACAGCCGTCGCATAAAAAATCATTTAATCTGATGTGTTGTTTAAAATATCGTAATCCTATTTAAAACACATTGTTACAAAAACCGCTACTGCTAGAGAACGTAAGTACCTGGTCGTAGGATTCCTGCATGGAAAGATAATAAGGAATATAATAACCCATTTTTATTACAATTATGGGGAGTTCTCTTCCACAAGTGTTGCTAATTTAAACATCGAGTTTAAAAACACCGATCTGGGTTATTAGATCGTACATGATATACTTGAAATAGATGGTGGACATATGCGTTCACCCTGGGAACATACAAGGGAAGAAGCAAGGGATGCCCCTTACGGAATCCATCACCCTGGTGCAGCCCCGCTCACCCTCCAGACAGCCATTAAAAAAAATAATAATAAAGTTAGACATGCATTACATGAACAATCAGCATCCATACCCTTCGACATTTGCTGAGGGAGACTGAGCACTTATGGGTTTGCCATGTAGTGATGCTGATTCTGATCAACAACAAAAACACCAATCTAAAACGAAGTCGAGGAAGGTCATACTATACGAGATGAGATTCTTGTAACAAGCCGATAATATCACCAAAAGGGGCAACATAAGAAAGAATACCGTAATTCAGAACTTTGTAGAAAAAACACCACGCGTCAAATACATTAAGGCAGATAATAAAATGGTTTGGTCAACTCTTACACACTACAGCGCCGTCAGCTACCATAACAGGCCTTCAACAAAGGAGACATGAGGTCAGGACAACTGGGGGTCCGAGAGATTGTTGAGCATTCGCAAAATCTAAAGGAAACATGCTCTGACATTAGCCAAGGTATCACATAGTACACAAGATATAAAACGACTGTAGCTATAGGAAGCTTGACGGCATATATAGAAGACAGAACGAAACTAAAACATCATCATCATCATCATTCTGCACCACCACAAGGATTATAGATCTGCAACAAACTTATGTTAAGTCCCTCCCATTCCGTGCCATCATCTCTTCTTTCCATGTCTTTCTCATCATTTTTGTTTCTATCTCCAGCTCAATATCTTTTCCCATCTCCCTCTACCTTTCTTGCCTTGGTGACTGCCTTGTCATGCTATCAACAGGTTTCCTCAGTGTACGCCCTTTCCATCGCCAGCGTCTTCTTCTCATTTCTTGTTCCATCAAACTAAATACATGCATGAAAACAGCGGCCAAAAAACAAAAACAAAATCACTGACGAAAACAACTATTAAAACAAAGGTAATTAAGTTAAATATAAAATATGCTACTATTTATTTTGCCATCTTTATATAATGATTGTTTATTGACGAGGTTAAAAACCTGCAACCAAGCAGGCAACTTGCTTCAGGGTGTTTGATTTCATGTCCGTTTGAGCCACACAATTACCCGGCAACTGCTACGGGAGCCGTGAGGATAGATTTGAACATAATAAGCATTTGAAATAGATGAACGAAAAAATATTCGCAATCGTCAGCTTACGTGTCACAATTATAACGGTTAAAATTGCCCACAGACCAAATGGCCAGGTGGTTTGCATAGAGAACATTTAAACAGGGCGAGGAGTTAAATTAGCTGTATTTTATTTTAACTTCGAAAAATGAAAGTTCTGTACAAGTGAGCCAGATTTTTTTTTTTTTTCGCATGCAGTGTTAAGATGTTTTCATGCAGGTAAAGTTATGTTGAAATACACAAGGTCCTAAACGATTTTCGATAGCATTGTCATGATTCCAACTGTGGATTATACTTATGTCCTGTGGTCGTGAAGATTGGTTTATTTTTTATTTTTTTATGTCCTTCACAGTTGTGCGTCATATGTCGTGTAAATAATATTAGAAACAGTGAGTTTCTTTGCATAAGCTACATGGATATACTTGAAGACATGAGCTACTCTCAACATTAAGTAAAACGATTTCGGATACAATTATCGTAGATATTTGCCTAATATACCTGAAATTATTATTTATTAGAGGACAGAGAGAGAGAGAGAGAGAGAGAGAGAGAGAGAGAGAGAGAGAGAGAGAGAGAGAGAGAGAGAGAGAGAGAGAATTTTAAAAAAAATTTAGAACTGGTGTTTTCTTTTGTAGAATGAACAAAAAATACTGATTACAGTTATCATTAAGAAGCCACCAGAGTAGATCGTTTAAGTAGTTACAACATCCAATAAGAATAGTCTAACCATCACACGTACCGTCAGACCTGCTGTCGAAGACAAGTGAGTGTCCCCACTACGCTTAATGGTAACGTAGTTTTGTAAAAGGTAAACAGTAAGTTAAAAAAAAAAACCAGCTCGAGAAAACAGTATTTGCATCAGCTCAGACCTTTTAAAAGTCATTGAAAAATATCTTTTTTTTCCCATTTACATATACTACTGGACAAAAGTTAAGGGCCGCCATTCAGTTAAGACAAGGTTTATATAATTGATTGGCAAACTGTAAAGACAAGTGAAAATGTCATTAAAACTGAGCTCAGAGAAATGTGTATACATTTCTGTGTGCACTAGGTTAATTTTTTTTTTTTTAATGTCCAAAAACTGGGTCACTTTAATCCGCACGTGAAAATTGCCATTGTTGCTGCAAAAACTCGTGGTTTTTGCAACATGCCCCACTAGTTCAAAAGGTGAAAAAGTGAGTTGAATTTGAATGCACGTGGAAAATGACCATCGGTAAAGAGTGTTCACCGTTGGTATGCAATAAATCAGTATGACAAGTGGTCGAAATGATCACTGCATTAGCCATGCCACCAAGGAGAAGTCTCAGCACTGTAGACCGTGGTCGAGCCATGGCATGGATTCAGGATGGTCAATCTGTTCATCATGTTGCAAGACGTTTAGCAGTGTCCCACTCTACCATTCAGAGACTTCTTGAGAGATTTCAAGCTACCGGACATTTGGAAAATCGACCCTGCTCATGAAGAATTATATAAACCTTGTCTAAACTGAATGGCGGCCCTTAACTTTTGTCCAGTAGTATACATCTTATGTGATTATTAGAATGTATTCAAAACAATAGATGTGATCATCCTATTATTGTACATGACTTTGTTGAAACACTGTAGGCCATCTTGATTTAATACGTTCTTGACTCTTGACGAATCTTCTCCCGTTTTCTTGAAGCATAAAGCTGATATATATCATATATATCATGACAGGGGTAAAGATTGAAGGAAAAAGAGACACAGGACTGCACGGAGAGAAGATACAGACAGTTTGGCGTCATGGTGTTGAAAGAAAACAACAGAATTGAACTGATAAATTGTACTGTGGTCAGAATGTTGGGGAGTGATATGATCGCTTATGCCACGAGGCAAGGTACTTTAATAATAGTAATAGTAATAATAATAATAATAACAATATACTTGAACAGTATAGCTCGGCGGTCTGTGGCTCGATCCCCAGTTGAGGTGGGATTTTTTAGACCGCAAACGGCTCCGGGGTCGAACTAGCCTCATGAATTGGGCACCAGAGCAACTCTGGGAAGATTTACTGTGCCGATGGTCAAGAAAATATGGGCCTAACACCATATTCCCAATATGCCTCAATGGTCGTGTGACGGGATCCTTTACCTTTACCTCCCTTGAACAGTATATATGAATTCGTCTCTTACACTTTTTGTCATCTACGTATTACCTTTTTTCTGTATCGATATTGTCCACGTTAGTGCACTCTGATAATTCAGTTGGCAAACTACTCGTTCTAATGTGCATGACTGATTCTCGATGTTGACACGATTATTGTTTGTAGTTTTTTATGTAAATCCGATTAAATGTTGTCATCTTTCTTTAGCTTCAGCTGTTCCAGATGTTCATTTAATACTCTCTGTACAACCTCGCCATATATTTTCTACAGTCGATAATCAATCAATCAATATCCTTTTGCTCCCCAAGGAGTTTGTTCAACAAACACATGCCAAGCCCTGCTGTTACGTGCCATCAGTTTGTCCTTCCCACGTCTTCATCATTTTCACTTCTGTATCCTATAGTCAGTGAGGTCAGTCCTTAACTGTTCTCTCTTTCTCTTCTTAGTTTCACAGCAACAAAATACACTTTGCTGCTATGCTGATTAAACAAATGTTCTGATCACAAACTATTAGCAGACCAACTTGCATGTAGGATCACAGATGGAAGTACTGTAGGCAGTGGTCGAAAGAGACGTAATTGTGTGGTTTTGTTTTTCCCTTGCGGCAAGGATCGTGTCTTGCGGCTCGCATAAAAACGATTTTATTTTTTCCAATATCAGTCTTTCTGCAGGAACAGTTACACGAGGGGTTGAAACAATGTTTGTACCAGAAGACAGAACGCAACATAAACTGACAAGTTTGCAAGAAAGGTAGAGGAAGCTACTGCAATGGAAATATGATGTAATTAAACAAAGAAGCTAAAGGAACAAAGAAGCTAAAGGAACAAAGAAGCTAAAGGAACAAAGAAGAAATCATAAAGCACAAGAATGGAAAATTCTTTAGCAACATAAAAAGTGCAAATGAGCTGAACAACGAAACATTCTGAGAAATTTCTAAGCAAACTGATCTCCAGCCAGAAGAAGGGTAGTTACAGTTTAACGGACACAACCAAATAAGAAAAAAATCTTACACACTGAAGAGATGATAAAGCTGTGGGCCCAAATAATATTTCAGCAAAAGTCATCAAAGCAAACATTGACACCTGTGCAGTGATAGTGTACACATTACTTTATAAAGTCTGAGGAAGAAAAAAAAATTACCAGCAAACTAGAAGAAAACATCTTCTTCTTTGATCCTTAGCCGCCGACCGTCAAAGCAGTCAGTGGCCATCACGCCTGGTGGCGTCTTGTAGGGCAACAACAAATTGATTCCACTTTGCTCGGGCGGTGGCCATCCTTCGTACAGTGCCCCAACTCTGGTTCATTCTTTGCATCTCAGCCTCCACAGTCCTCCGCCAAGTTGTTTTGGTCGGCCTCTCTTTCGTTTTCCTTCAGGGGTCCATAGCATAGCTGTTCTTGTGATGGCATCGGGGCCTCTTCTGAGAAAATGGCCAACCCAGCTCCAGCGTCTGCCAGCTATGATGGTGTGCATGTCCTCTTGCTTGCTCCGAGTAAGCAGATCTTGGTTGGTGATGGTATTCGGCCAAAAGATTCGGTGAATTTTTCTTAGGCATGTTGTGTGAAAAGGGACAATTTCGACATTTCCTTCTCTGTAACTCTCCAGCATTCCGCACCATAGAGAAGCAAAGAAAGCACACAGCTCTGATATAATCTTAATTTTGTGCTTGTGCTGTACTGAGAGGACTTCCAGATGTTGTTTAGACTAAAAAAGGCTGTTCTTGCTTTGTTCATTCTGATGTTGATGTCTTTGCTTGCTCCGCCGTCTGGTGTTACTATGCATCCTAGGTATAGAAGGAAACATGTTTGGTCAAATTACCAAAAAATGTAAAAGATTGCACAGAAAACAGACTTATCGGAGTGAACAAGTTACTTAGGATTAATGTTACTACTAGCCAGGGAAAATATTACACATGATTATTCCAGGGAGATTAAAAGAGGCCATAGACACCCATATGAGAAAAGAACAGGCACAAATTTTGACAGAACAGGTCCTTGAACAGACTAGATAACCATCGTTTAAGTAGAACAGCGCTTGGAACTGGATATACCATTTAACACTAAAATTGTGTACTATGAAAAGGCATTTGACACTTCAAAGACTCACCTTGTAAACTTTGGAAGCGCTGTGTTGTCCCAAAGAAGTTCATTACTCTGATAAAGAAGCGTAGAGTTCTTCTTGAGGGACAAGTCACATAGTCTTTTGAGATAGGAAATGGAGTGTGGCAGGAAGAAATACAGCTACAATAAGTGGACTCACACATGCATCGTCAGAACTGCCATGCTGTGGACTCCAGAAGGAAAGCGAAAGCAAGGATGGCCATTAAGCCACGTGGTGCAGAACTGTGGAAGCGGATATGCTAAGCATGAACCAGAGCTGGCGCACCACACAAAGGATGGCTGTTGACCGAGCAAAGTGAAGACTGTTGCTGCCCTACACGACGCCACTAGGCGTGATGGTCACTGGTTGCTTTGTCAGTCAGTGACATAGGACCAAATAAGAAAGAAGAAGAAGATACGTGCATCGTGGCAGCAACCAAGATAGGTGTATGAATGGACAATGATTTAAATATAAGAATGCAGGGAGCAAGCGGGGTATTTTCCCCGCATTTGGAAACACCGCGGGAATCAAAAGAAGTAAGATCCATCACAAAAAGAAAACATTTTAACTCAGGGGATAAGGCAGTCTTGTTGTATGACTCTAAAACATGAATGTTGAGAGTTCGGCCCCCAGATGTTTAGAGATAGGTGTATGAAAAGGGTACTTTCGTTTGCTTGACCATCAGATGGTGCCCAACAGTATTAAACGTTGTCTAAATACTCAAATGTTATCAATTAACTGAATCAAATACGCTATGGGTATATTTGGAATGTAGAATACATATTCAACTTATGAACATACGTTCTTTGAATAATTACCCTCGTAAGCCAGTGATTTACGGCTTGATAATTTATTGAATATAGCACTTGGTTGAACAATACACTCTAGTGTTATAAAACATTATAGTTCCATTCTGGCGTTCATTCTTGCAACTTTAACGAATCTGTCAGTATGCGAGTCGAACTATTATAATCATAATATCAGGCAACATAGGCCACCGTCTAATGCAAACATGCACCTGTATCTTGGTCTGCTACTTCATCGTGACGATACTCACGAAACATATATATGAAAATTCATTGGTACAAAGGCTGTCCACCCTTTTAATAACGTACACTTATAAGTGCGCAGAGCACAAAATCCACAAATGGTTAATATGCCATATATGGAACTAATCCTAACTCACAGCACTTTGTCTCTGTCGAAAACACAGGCGTAATAAAGAAAGTGGTTAAAACACCCAATTGTGTGTAATCTGGCTATGTCACACTTTATTTTTAAAAAACTTCCTGAACGCTCAAATGCGTATCGCAGACTGACTATTCTTCTCAGTCATCGTCATACCTTTATGTATGCAGTTGGGGGATGCGACGTAGTGCAAAACCCCGATAAAAATGAATCCATGAAAGTTGATTCACACCACGCAGCAAACCCCAACAATAGAGGACATCAAAAATATACTACTCGTCAAAAGTCAAGGGCCACCCTATTATTTTCAATACACTTTTATATAAGCGCATAGAATGATTAAATGAAGGAAGTTTTTAGTAAAAATGAGTGCAATATCTTCCTCTGACAGTCCTCTATGCACGTTAAGCATAAAAACAACTCACCGACAACCATGGTGATCACGTGCAATTTGGTTTGCTGACCATAAATTCACATTTTTAATCTGTTTTTTCAAACTTCCGTACAACCAAACAGGTGAAGTAATCGTGCTGATTGACATCCCACGTGCAATGGCGACTTTTCGTGAAAAGAGTTCACTCTTAATTTGTTTTACAATCAGCAGACTTAGGGTAGTTTCATCACTTGCAAAAACCATGCCACCGAGAAGAAGTCTTGACACCTTACAAAGAATGTGGGCTATAGCGTGGGTTGAAAGTGGTTTATCTGTCCGTGAGATTGCTAGACGGCTTGCAGTGTCACACTCTACTATCCAAAGAATTTTGGAGAGATTTCAGGCCACAGGAAGTGTGGAGGATCGCGCCACCCGCCAGGTCGCCCTAGATGCACCAATAGACATGATGACCGGTACCTCTTGTTGTCAGCCCTGCGCCATCGAACAGTGACTTGTTCCACTCTAAGATGTCAGCTGAGACAAACTGTAAACGTTGGTGTCAGTCAAAGCACCATTCGCAGACGTTTACATGAATTTGGACTGGCTGCTCGACGTCCTGCAGTCAGAATCCCTCTTACTCCTGCTCATCGCAGAGCCCGTGTTGCTTGGTGTCGCGAGCACATCCGATGGACAAGGCAACAATGGAGTCAAGTTCTCTTCACTGATGAATCTCGCTTCACTGTGTCATTCAATGATGGCAGGATTCGAGTTTGGAGACGACCAGAAGAGCGATTTACTGATGACACAATTCGAGAGGTGGATCGTTATGGTAGGGGTTCTATCATGGTCTGGGGAGGCTTCTACAGACACGGCAGGACACCACTCTACATCATCCAAGGCAACATGGGATCATCAAGATGGCGTGGCCAGCTCATTCACCTGACCTTTCTCCGATTGAGCACCTCTGGGATGTCCTTGGTCGAAGATTGTCAACAAATCACCCCTTGCCAATGGATGTTGCACAGCTGACTGCATTTCTGCTTCAGGAATGGCAAGCTGTTCCTCAGGATACTCTTCGGACCCTTGTGGACTCGATGCGTCTACGCTGTCTTGAATGCCTTGCTGCAAACGGTGGTCATACCCGATTTTGAAATGTCTATTTGTCCAATATCTATTGTGTGACTTTTGAAAAGGTGGGTGACACACTTCACAGCTTCATTGCGTTTGAATGTGTGTTTCCATTTCTTTACGTGACATGTCAATTTGGTATTCAATAAATGCCGTTTTGACTGATACCAATTACGTTTATATCAGATTTGTTTTATGGTTTCAACCAAGGTTTTTCTAAGTGGCCCTTGACTTTTGACGAGTAGTATAATAACCACGAAGCTAAGAGTTTCATAAATATTCATGAAGTGGATGAGAAGAATTAAAATGATATGACAATATCAACGTGAGGAGATATGGAAAGAACAAAATAATTAACAATGGCACAAGAGTTAAGGAAAGATACTGGCGTTGTATATGACATACACTGAGAAAAAGCAGTTGATAGCACTACACGGCAGTCCTCGTTCTGGAATACCCAAGGTCAGCTGAAATTCAGGAAACCCAAAAAACACGTAGAGAAGTTAATCTGAGACAGACCTTCAAAAACAGACAATCAAATCAAAATACTTGAACAGATGGCACGGATCAGGATTGCTTGACGTGTTGAGCTTGACGTGTTGAGCTTGACGTGTTGAGCTTGACGTATTGAGCTTGACGTGTTGAGCTTGACGTGTTTATGTTGAGATCCTATTCTTCACTTGGAGCTGAAGTGCGACGACGATGTTGACAAGGTAAACTTTGCCTTCTGTGGTATTCAAACTGTCACGGGATTGCCTCCCCTTGCTTTGCAGTAGTAGTCCACTAATGGTCACAACGCAAGCGTATCTAAAAGTAGGTCGTCCAAGGTATCTATCTTCGCGCAAGATTACTCTTGGCAAAGATGTAGATAGAAGATGAATGGCGTTTCTACCTTAGGGGAGCCTTCACAGGATATTCCCAGAAGTCAAGAACAAACGCTGCTTAAGGGCTGAGAAATGTGTTAACGTATTACCTGGCCCGTCGCCTTTTGTGAAGGGTTTATGCAATGGTTCTGGCCCGTTCAAGCCCCCAGTTGGAGGAATCCAACGAATGCCCTCTTATAAGTAATGGCTCTACATTTATATATAGGTATTTATCAAGAAAGACTGGCTTATACGTTTGCTTTCGTACATATAAACTGAATCAACTATTATTGTTTAGTTTAATATAACATACAACAAATTTAATAGTCAATTAGTCTTTAACATGAGAAAATAAATATGGAAAATTGAAATTAAGGTTTCCTCACTGAGGTTTAAGTAGGGCGTTAATAATGTCCGTATTTTTGCTGTAGCCTGTTACACACAACTTAGCTCCAGATGAGTCCTGCAGCTGTGGTTTCCGTCACTTCTTTTTGGTGATGAGTACACTTCTCCATGTAATTCGTCCACTGTAGGCGGTTTTAGTGTTGATACTCTTCTCTCACACTAGTGGCGTAGGAACTTTAGTACTTAAGTCTGATGTCTTGTAACCACGAACCCAAAATTTTGGGAATACACACTTCTCCTGGCACAGATTTAGAATGGACACAGCTCTGTATTATAAGCTTCAAATCACGTAGGTCTGGAAATATGAGTTAATTCCTATGACGGCTGGTGTTCTGCGAATTCCTGGCCTGGGAAAAATGTTTGTATAATTCCTCTTATGACTTGGTCTGGGAAATATGAGTTAATTCCTCTGATGGCTGGTGTTCTATGAATCCTGCCTGGGAAAACTTTTTGTTAAAATTCCTCTATGTCTCCTTGTGATAAAATTCCCAATTTTCCAGTCTTGTATTAAAATTACGGGTTTACTTGTGAATTCCAAAGTTGCCCAATACTAGATCTGGTACTTATAGTTGTGGAATGATAAGTCCTATCCTCTTTCCTGTGGTTTGTAGGGGGTGTTTAGTTGACACTGCGATGCAGTCTGTCCTGTTCTGTGTCTGATTTCTACAGTATATCTCACAATCCGGAGTTTCAAATCCCAGCTGTGTTTCCTGCAGAATGTTCCAATCAATTATTTCTAGCATGTTTGGTGGGGCAGTTTATCATTACTCATCCCACGCGTATTTTAACATATTAAATTTAATGTACACGCGTGGCCTCTTATAACAGTGATGTCATATATCGTTACATAAGACTTCCGGCGCACCTCTGTCTATCACAATATTGTGACCATGTGTTTCTGGCGTAATGACTTCCGCCCAGATGTCTATCCCGACAGATTATCTAATTATCCCCTTTATCTGCGTGCCTCCGCCAGACAGATGTCTGGTCAGACAGTGTTGTCTTCTTTCATCGCACGCACAATACAAGCTTATGTCAACAAGATCAACAGCTTTCCAATGGGTCAAATGTTTGACCGACACGTTTCCACAGGTGGTCAAACGGATTCAAAGAGATAAGGGGGTGAATGGTCTGACGACTGGGTATTGTTACGATAAAACGTCTGAGGAGTGGTAAACAATAAGATACGCATTACTCCCGTAGCAAATACTGCCATAGGGGAGTGGCGTGTTAGAGACTTCACCATGCTATGTCCAGCATAGAGCAAAACAGTGAAAATAACGATTGAAAAGGCATGATTTATGCCAAATAAAAGCGATAAGTGAGAAAAATGAAGAAAAAGAAAGGATACTGCCGAAGGGCTGAAGGTGTGAGAGATCACACAAAAGAGCATGTTCAGACGTTTTGTCACACAAACACTCACAACATCAGCTATTACAACCAGGTCCTTTGTGAATGTTTGCGAGTGTACTTGCGTGTGTAAGTGTATATGTTAGCTCAGGTACACATGAATGCGAATGTATACGATATATTTTATTTATGTATGTATATATTTATATGTGTGCGTGTGTGTATCTGTGTGTGTGTTGATCCGACTTACATCTCATAATACCTTTATACGACACAGGTTATACAGCGGTCAGCTCTATCAAGACAATAGTGTTATGCTCGCGTTTGGTTAGAAGGCTACAGTTCGGATTTGTATTGATCGTTTCATTACTAATCACAACAGTCCTAACGGAATCAAATGCCATGTAACATTTATGTAGGACAAGCGGTCGATATTTACACCAGAAAATCGATCTTAATTATTAAGTACCAGTACCCGGGAACAAAGAATGTAATCAAAGTTTATTAAAGCTATTTATAAATTATTATAATCACACGACAAGTAGGGATGTCTGAATGCTACAGGACTTCAATATCACTGCCCCATTATGTGTACAGCTGTGAGTGTGCGTGAGAATTATGCAGTAATGACTTTACTAGCATCCCTTGAGAGATAAGGTCAAGGTTGGCCCATAGTAGACACTGTCGTAGGGGAGTTTCGTATAAGAAACTAGGCTCAGCTTTATCAAGTAGGGTGACCAATTCCCTTCCTCGATGCCTTTCATAATCATCATCACCATTATCATCATCATTACCATCATCACTAGCATCATCATCATCATCATGTTCCTATGCGATCCTAACAGAGCATGGAACTATCACTGCAGGAAGCCTGTGTCAAGCAGATCCATGTTCTTGCAGCGGTGGTTTCTATAATAATCAGTATATATAAAATCCCAGATTTTTCTGTCACTAAAGCTAAGGGATGCAACTTTGGTTGAAAGTTAGACATTAATTGTATTGTTTCCCTTATATGTACTCTCTCGAAAATAGTAACACACGACAAAGAAAAGTACGCAAATGACGGTGTGCACAAAAATATTTATAGAATGTGTGATCCTGTATTCACACATTGGGATCCTCGCTGCTGCTACGTAGTTCGTGTACTGTGGTGATGCACAGTGGTTTTTGTTAATACTTTTGAATAAGTAAAATTGCCGTGAGGTATTCGTGCTTTTGAATTTAATTTCCGTCTTATGACGGCCTTTTACACTAGTTTTAAATAAAACACACACACTTAAAGAAAAACTAGATGACACCCTCACAGACGGAGAGCAGACGTGTCAAACATCATCATAATTTTCCTTTGTGCTCTCTGCCGAGCACGACGCCCTAACTGTAGCTGGTTGTCTTGTGTGAAGCTTGCACCAATCATTCACGTGCTCTTGTGTGAAGCTTGCACCAATCATTCACGTGCTCTTGTGTGAAGTTTGCACCAATCATTCACGTGCTCTTGTGTGAAACTTGCACCAATCATTCACGTGCTCTTGTGTGAAGCTTGCACCAATCATTCACGTGCTCTTGTGTGAAGCTTGCACCAATCATTCACCTGCTCTTGTAGTGGTGGTTTTTGTGGCAGTTTGTTTGACATGATGAGGTTGCCAGCCTCATGCACAACCTAATAATAGTGGCTTTGTGCGACATACCTCAGGCTGCAGTGGTCATATTATTTCTGTGTCTCTTCGGAAACCCCCTGGAACTACACAGAACTCGCTGCCTTTGTCTTCCCTAAATCGAGGATCAGAGTCAGGTACCCATTTACAGATGGGTAGACTAGAACGTGACGCTACAACCACTGTGCCACTCGACGCCTTGATTTATTGTAAATATCCATAATTTGTAAAGTCAACACCAAGAGCTGACACACAATGACACTGGATCAAAGTCAAGTCAAGTCACATCCGGCACAATAAGTGGTAGTATGTTGTAAATACATATTGTTCGTGTTGTCTTGTTGTCAACAGCATCATTAACCAATAAACTACTTTGTAAGCATACACTTTAAAAACCTGGATCGAAACGAAATGATAGCGATTTAAAAATAAACATCTTTATTTATCAACGATCTATGGGGAAAATACAGCTTTGGCGCATTAGCAATGGATGGGTTTGAAAAAAAAATCGAAAAAAGGTGATTCGTCTTACGAGGACAAAAGACAAAGAAAGTAGTCTACGTTACGGCCACAAGGCCTTCGTCAGGAAAAGAAAGACAGTGAAGGCTAGATAGGAGACATAAGAACTTAAATGAATATAAAAATAAATATAAAAAAATAAATAAATAAAACCTAGATACTTCCCTGAAGGCGAAGCATCGAAATCCTATCACGCTTGGCTGAAAAGGAAGTGACTCTTGACCCCGGATGTACACAATACATACTAAGAAACTAAAAACTAAAAAACGAAAAAATACCCAAACGTAATAAAAGTGGGGACTGGAAATAGAAGAGGAAATATTATGGAGGATGGCATAAAAATGAAAGAATAGGATAAGAGTGGAAAGAGTCAAAATAGAGCAAGAGACGAAAGGGTGACCTCAGACAAAGGTGTGGAAAGTGTTGAGACCGGCTGGTTTTAGACACCCCATGCGGTGGATAAGACGGTTCTCAAGCTGTTCTCGGCTGGCAGTGTCAGAGGAGCAGGATCGGATCGCAGTGACCTGGATGTCGATGGGACCATGGTGGTCAGGACCATTGAAGTTTGTGGCAACTGGTGTGGACTTTTGCTGAGAGATGTCATTTAAGTGCTGGCTGAATCTGTCCCCAAGTCGTTTGCCTGTTTGGCCAATATAGGTTTTGCAGCAACGTTTACATATGATCGTATAAATGACATTACGCGATTCACACGTGAAGCTACTAGTGATGGTGTACGTAGCCTTAGGAAAGGACACCTTCTGGGTTGAGATGACATACTTGCACGTGTTGCATCGTGTCCGAACACAGGGTAGTGTGCCAAAGTGAGTGGCATTCTCCTTTGGGAGACGGCTGTGAACAAGAAGATCCTTCAAGTTCTTGTCGCGTCTATATGCCACCAAAGGTGCTTCACCGAATACTTCTTGGGTCGCAGGCTCTGCTTGGAGGATAGGGAGGTGGCGGAAAAGGATCTGTTTGACAGCAGTACTGTGAGGGTGATGGGTCAAGATTAATTTGACTATCTGAAGTGGATTTATAGTGAGGTATGAGGACCTCCTGACGAGAGATGGGAAGCACACGTTGGAGAGCAGAGGTGAGAACATGTTCCGGATAAAGTCTGCTACGGAAGAAATCCAACATCTCATTTGCTCGGAAGTGGAAGTCATCGTCGTCTTGGCACAAACGGCGGAGGCGGAGAAGTTGTGAAAAAGGAAGGGAGTCACGACAGGCCCGAGGATGAGAAGAGGTATACAGGAGGTAGCTGTGGGCATCTGTCGGCTTGTAGTATACTGAGGTATTAAAGCCGGAGGGCGTGATAGAAATAGTAATGTCAAGGAAGTTGACAGATACTGTGGAGACGAGGGAGGTGAACTTGATGGTGGGGTGAAAGTGGTTGACAAAGTCGATGAAGCGATATAAATCAGTCTCAGACATATCTGTGAGACCTATGCCATCATCGATATATCTGCGGTAAAACCCGGGGAAAGGATCGGAGTATTGTTGCCATATCTGATGCTCCAAGTGGCCCATGAACAGGCAGGCATAGCTAGGACCCATCTTCGTTCCCATGGCAACACCACTAATTTGGTCAAAAAACTGACCATTGAATTCAAAGGAATTCAGTTGAAGGACCAGTTCAGCAAGACGGAGAAGAGTGACAGTGGATATAGAAGGGCAAGTGCGTTGGTCAAGAAAAAACCGAAGAGCTCGGAGACCATCAGAGTGGGGAATAGAAGTGTACAGAGAACAGACGTCTAACAAGAAAAGACGGTAGGAGCTGTCTGCTGAGAGTCGGATAGAGGAGAAAGTTGTAAGAGCATGATTGGTGTCTTTGACAAAGGAGGGAAGATTCTCAACGATAGGCTGGAAAATGCTATCGAGGAAGTCAGAAATGTGTTCAGTAGGACGGGAACAGGCTGAGACAATAGGTCTGCCAGGGTTGTTGATCTTGTGAATTTTGGGCAGCATGAAGAATACAGGCTTGCCCAAAGAGCTGTCATGAATCCTAAGACGAGAAGCTTCGGGAGGAAGAGCATTACTAGTGATGAGCTGTTTAATAGTGTTGTGTACAATGCGATTGTTAGAGACAGTCGCATCGCTGGTCCAGGGCCTGTAAAAAGAGCCATTGGTCAACTGGTTTTTACCTTCACTTAGGTATAAGTCCTTCTGCCAGACGACAATGGCTAATCCCTTGTCAGCCGGTTTGATGACAATGTCGTCTCTACGGCGAAGAAGGGAGAGAGCGCGGGACTCTGCCGAAGTGAGATTGGAATAATGCAATCTACGAGGGCGGAACTGCTGAATGTCATGGATGGTGTTCTTGATATACAGGTCCAGGGCATGAGAGGCCCCAGGTTTAGGTGTAAAGGGGGGTTTAGTAGAGTCAGAAAAGCGTGCGAAGATGTCGGATTCAGCCTGAGACTGCGGAGTGCTGTCTTCCTCTCTAAAATGGAACTTCAGCCTCATGCGACAGTGAAACCGATGAACATCCTGGAGGAGATTGTATTGGTCTAGGGTCGGACGAAGAGGAACAAATTTTAGGCCCTTACTAAGAACAGAGCGCTCTCCCTCAGAAAGGGGTAGATCTGGGGGGATGCAGATTACCTGAGTGCATGATGGAGTGGAGGATGGAGGGGTAGCTTTGGGGGTAGGGATGAGACGGGATAGTTTATGGTGTTTGGACGTGGAAAGGAATTCATGCAGCTGCCGGTTCAGTGTGTGGATAGTGGTGCGTATCATAGAGTAGAAAGGGAAGTTGTTGGAGGTGAGACAACGTAAGTAAAGCAGAAGCTGGGTCTGTTGGGCACTGAGGTCTGACAAAAGGCGGGAGTGACTGGCGGCCACTACGCGCATACGTTGAAAGCCACATCTGGTCTCAATTCGTTGTAGGAGACGTTGTTCCCTAGGATTGAGTGTACCAGCAGATGGATGAAAATTGGAAGAGAATCCATTGGGAAGAATTTTGTGGTGGAGGCAGGTGTGAATAAAGTGGAGATGAGAAGAGAATCTGGTTTTCTTGAAAGTAACGAACGCAAAGTCTATAGCAGCACGGGATATATCAGGAGGTAGGGAGCTGAAGCTGGTGGTAACCGACACACGGAGAGAGTTGATAAAATATTTAAGAGAGGGCATAGCAGGGAAAAGTAAAACGTTCAGAAAATAAAAAACGTAAAAAATAAAATAAATAATAAATAACATAGGCTATAAAACGCTAAATGAAAAATGGAGACTAATGAAACAATAAATAAATAAATAGGGTAGAGTGCGGTAATATAAGGTGTGAAGGAAGAGTAGGGAAATACGAAAATGAATAAATAAAAAGGATATAAAATAATATGCAATACTGAAAAAGAAGAGATAGGACAGGATCAGGGGGATAAGCAGGTTAGGTAGATAGAGATACGAGATAACAGAGACACGGTGCAGTCAATAAAATATATATAAAATCGAGGAAGTTGAGGGGAACTGCGGTAAGACGTGGAGTACAATGGATAGGTTTGAAAAAAAAATCGAAAAAAGGTGATTCGTCTTACGAGGACAAAAGACAAAGAAAGTAGTCTACGTTACGGCCACAAGGCCTTCGTCAGGAAAAGAAAGACCGTGAAGGCTAGATAGGAGACATAAGAACTTAAATGAATATAAAAATCAATATAAAAAAATAAATAAATAAAACCTGAAGCATCGAAATCCTATCACGCTTGGCTGAAAAGGAAGTGACTCTTGACCCCGGATGTACACAATACATACTAAGAAACTAAAAACTAAAAAACGAAAAAATACCCAAACGTAATAAAAGTGGGGACTGGAAATAGAAGAGGAAATATTATGGAGGATGGCATAAAAATGAAAGAATAGGATAAGAGTGGAAAGAGTCAAAAAAGAGCAAGAGAGGAAAGGGTGACCTCAGACAAAGGTGTGGAAAGGGTTGAGACCGGCTGGTTTTAGACACCCCATGCGGTGGATAAGACGGTTCTCAAGCTGTTCTCGGCTGGCAGTGTCAGAGGAGCAGGATCGGATCGCAGTGACCTGGATGTCGATGGGACCATGGTGGTCAGGACCATTGAAGTGTGTGGCAACTGGTGTGGACTTTTGCTGAGAGATGTCATTTAAGTGCTGGCTGAATCTGTCCCCAAGTCGTTTGCCTGTTTGGCCAATATAGGTTTTGCAGCAACGTTTACATATGATCGTATAAATGACATTACGCGATTCACACGTGAAGCTACTAGTGATGGTGTACGTAGCCTTAGGAAAGGACACCTTCTGGGTTGAGATGACATACTTGCACGTGTTGCATCGTGTCCGAACACAGGGTAGTGTGCCAAAGTGAGTGGCATTCTCCTTTGGGAGACGGCTGTGAACAAGAAGATCCTTCAAGTTCTTGTCGCGTCTATATGCCACCAAAGATGCTTCACCGAATACTTCTTGGGTCGCAGGCTCTGCTTGGAGGATAGGGAGGTGGCGGAAAAGGATCTGTTTGACAGCAGTACTGTGAGGGTGATGGGTCAAGATTAATTTGACTCTATCTGAAGTGGATTTATAGTGAGGTATGAGGGCCACCTGACGAACGAACGAACGAACTTTATTTTCAAAGGGTTAAGAATTGGGCACGCAGGCCCGTCTGACATTCTGCCCTTCCTCTCTCTCTCTCATCATATATACTATATCCTTTCATCCTCACATTTACTTTAAGCATAATTAAGGCATTTATCATTATAAAAGTAATATTACATTTGCAATAATCATCATAATTAAAGTACGTTTTTAACATTAAAAAAGAATAATAATAATAATAATGAATGTAAAAAAAAATAAATAAATAAAAAAATAAACATTAATAGATAGATTAGATAGATAGATAGATAGATAGATAGATAGATAGATAGATAGATAGATAGATAGATAGATAGATAGATAGATAGATAGATAGATAGATAGATAAATAGATAGATAGATAGATAGATAGATAGATAGATAGATAGATAGATAGATAGATAGATAGATAGATAGATAGATAGATAGATAGATAGATAGATAGATAGATAGATAGATAGATAGATAGATAGATAGATAGATAGATAGATAGATAGATAGATAGATAGATAGATAGATAGATAGATAGATAGATAGATAGATAGATAGATAGATAGATAGATAGATAGATAGATAGATAGATAGATAGATAGATAGATAGATAGATAGATAGATAGATAGATAGATAGATAGATAGATAGATAGATAGATAGATAGATAGATAGATAGATAGATAGATAGATAGATAGATAGATAGATAGATAGATAGATAGATAGATAGATAGATAGATAGATAGATAGATAGATAGATAGATAGATAGATAGATAGATAGATAGATAGATAGATAGATAGATAGATAGATAGATAGATAGATAGATAGATAGATAGATAGTTAGTTTATGGTGGTATATAATAAGAACTCGTGACATTTTGGGAATCCGCTGCTGAATGACCTGGGACTTAGTGTGTTGTCAGCACATGCGGAAAATGTTCCCACAGGTGAGCAGCTTTGAGTCCCAAACAGATACTGCCACAGGGAGTGAATTGTTTACGCCTCCCCTATACGAGATCCAGCGTTATGACCTATGCTCCTTATGGAGGTAAAGGGTATTGACTGATAGATAAGAATCGTGCATATAGGCCCGTCTTACATTTTGCCCTTCCTCTTATTCATCTTTTATTGCTAGTTATTCAGACATTCTCCATACTTAAGGTGTTAGTTTAATGGCGATGCAACATTATAAGTAGTATAAAAGCATACATTTACAGTATTTGATAACAATTAAGACGTAAGATATATTAAAATGAAAAACTAGATCATTAGACCCTCCATACAGTATATTAGATAATAATTCGAAATATAATCCCTTAGGGCGGCATATAATTGGCACTCATAATGTATTTGAACAGTCTACGATTATATGAGTAGGGACTGTGCATGTTTTTAAGATCATGTGGAAGATTGTTCCAAAGATGAGCAGCTGAGTAAGCCAAGCTCTTCTTGAACAAATCTAGCCTGGGCTTGGGTACCTGTAACTGGTTTAAGCGGTTACTACGTTTTTCATTGAATTTTAAAAGAGGCCACAGATACGTTGGAGCATTCTGTGACAAGATTTTGTGAGCGAATTTAGCTTTGTTAAATAGGAAGCGCTTTCTAAGGGGTAATATTTTAAGATAGTTATATAAATCTGTACAATGTGTTTGGTGTTTATCAGCAACTTGGCGCACTGCACGTTTTTGAAGTGAATGAAGCCTTTTTGTGTTGGATATGGAACAACCATCCCAGATTGTGGAACAATAGTCTAGGTATGTTTGTATGTGAGATGTAGAACATTTTCCTTGCCCCCTCATCCAGGAAGTGTTTGATTTTGGCTAATTGGTAAACTTTTTGTGCCGTTAGCTTTGTGAGTGCACTTACATGTGAGTTCCAACTTAGGTGCTGGTCAACAGTTAGACCTAGAGTTTTATGTTCATTTACGTTTTCAATTAGTGATGTTCCAATGTAGAGCTGAAGTGTTGTTTTCTGCAAGTTTTGTAGTTTTTGTCTGGTTGATATTAACATACATTTCGTTTTACTAATATTTATTTGCATTCGATTCTCGTTGCTCCACTTAATAATATTATGTGTATCAGTTTGTAAATGAGAGATGGGGAGCATACGTTGGAGAGCAGAGGTGAGAACATGTTCCGGATAAAGTCTGCTACGGAAGAAATCCAACATCTCATTTGCTTGGAAGTGGAAGTCATCGTCGTCTTGGCACAAACGGCGGAGGCGGAGAAGTTGTGAAAAAGGAAGGGAGTCACGACAGGCCCGAGGATGAGAAGAGGTATACAGGAGGTAGCTGTGGGCATCTGTCGGCTTGTAGTATACTGAGGTATTAAGGCCGGAGGGCGTGATAGAAATAGTAATGTCAAGGAAGTTGACAGATACTGTGGAGACGAGGGAGGGGAACTTGATGGTGGGGTGAAAGTGGTTGACAAAGTCGATGAAGCGATATAAATCAGTCTCGGACATATCTGTGAGACCTATGCCATCATCGATATATCTGCGGTAAAACCCGGGGAAAGGACCGGAGTATTGTTGCCATATCTGATGCTCCAAGTGGCCCATGAACAGGCAGGCATAGCTAGGACCCATCTTCGTTCCCATGGCAACACCACTAATTTGGTCAAAAAACTGACCATTGAATTCAAAGGAATTCAGTTGAAGGACCAGTTCAGCAAGACGGAGAAGAGTGACAGTGGATATAGAAGGGCAAGTGCGTTGGTCAAGAAAAAACCGAAGAGCTCGGAGACCATCGGAGTGGGGAATAGAGGTGTATTAGCAGTGGCTCTCACAGACAGGTCATAGGTCAACGAGTGTTTAAGAACTAGAACATCAAGTGCACCTCCTGTGTAGTTCAAGTGGGAAGGGGGGTGGCGGTAAGGATAAAAAGGAAGAGCATGTCTACTGCTACCTCAGGAAGGTTGTCTAATATGAGGTTGTGCATGAACCTGGCAACCTCATAATGTAAACCTAATTGCCACAGACACCACTGCTGCCAGAGCACGTGAATACAATGGTGCAGGCTTCCTGCAGGGAAGGTGATCTATGATGTCACTACTGCTCCACGGGGAGCGAGAAGGAAAGTAATAATGATGACTAGATCATTACGTGACGATCAACGCAATGGTGATGACTAGATCATTACGTGACGATCAACGCCATGATGATGACTAGATCATTACGTGACGATCAACGCCATGACGATGACTAGATCATTACGTGACGATCAACGCCATGATGATGACTAGATCATTACGTGATGATCAACGCCATGATGATGGCTAGATCATTACGTGACGATCAACGCAATGATGATGACTAGATCATTACGTGACGATAACGCAATGATGATGACTAGATCATTACGTGACGATCAACGCCATGATGATGACTAGATCATTACGTGACGATCAACGCCATGATGATGACTAGATCATTACGTGACGATCAACGCCATGAGGATGACTAGATCATTACGTGACGATCAACACCATGATGATGACTAGATCATTACGTGACAATCAACGCCATGATGATGACTAGATCATTACGTGACGATCAACGCCATGATGATGGCTAGATCATTACGTGACGATCAATGCCATGATGATGGCTATATCATTACGTGACAATCAACGCCATGATGATAGCTAGATCATTACGTGACGATCAGCGCCATGATGATGACTAGATCATTACGTGACGGTCAACGCAATGATGATGACTAGATCATTACGTGACGATCAACGCAATGATGATGACTAGATCATTACGTGGCGATCAACGCCATGACAACCCAAATGTTAACAATAAGAAAGACGTCAAAAGCAAGAAACCTTGACCTTGGTAACATCAAAACAAAACAAGTAGAACAGTTCAATTACAGAGGGAAGACTAGGTATACAATACTCAATCAGAATTCAGCAACAGTGGTGTAACTACAAATTAGGGCTCCCCCGGGCGCAAGTTAAGTGGGGCTCTCCTTATATGATCGACTCAATAACTGTGACGAGATGGTAAATATAGGTGTGTCTAGATGATACCAGGTGATAGTGCCAGACACGAATTCTACACTAAAAGAAATTCCCGTCTCAAATAAGAGCACTAGTGTATGGATGGCACAGGTTATAGTCAGGCTGTAAAGTACTCTTGTCCAAAATAAAGATGTAGCAGATCAAGAACCTATGGTGCCCTCTCGTTCAGACTACCCTATGCTTAAACAATAATGTAATTCCAATTTTAAAATTCAAAACTGAACCTATAGGAATTTACAAAGTCCCAAGGAACAATTAATGAATCAATTTATTTATAATTAATTTCTTTTCTTCTTGTCTTCAGAATGAATAAGAATGAGTTTTATATGATATTATATTACACATAATTCACAGTTTCCAATTATATTTACACTAATAAAGTGTCAATGGAATAACAGATTTCCTGCAAACTGTTCTTTGATTCTATAAAGTTTCTTCATTGACTACTCGCACTTAAATTTCAACAAGAGTTCATGTGGTGTTGAGCTTATCTTTAACAGTTTCGTGGGCTGATAGACCACAATGTCCCAGACCAGAGTTGATAGGGTTACACACGATGATGAACTCTTCACTGATGTTCCTCAAACACTAGAGTTAACAGTGAATATGAGTGGTCCCACTGCAGTGCTCCTTGGCAATTTAGGCAGGATAACACTAGGAGTTCCCACTTCAGAGTTCCATATTGTAGATCTAGTTTTGATCTTATGACACGAACCGAACTGAACTGACTAAAGACAGTCGAGAACCCAGCATTGTACAGTACGCTTGGAGGAGTCGCTTGATCCCCAGACGCAAATATGGCTTTTAACTGGTTGGCTGCGTGCAGGGGGATCTCACTGTGGACCCATGATAGGCAGGGTGAGCTAAGATTTGGCTCTGTGAGGACGTGACAATTCCTTCAGAAACAGAGCACAGTATTTTAACTCTACATATTTAGAGAGCCTCCACGGTATACCACACGCGTCTTCCTCCTAGCTTGGTACCAGATGTGATGATCATTTAAAATTAAATGCAAGCCAAGCTGGAGATAGTAGAGCTTATGACTTCAACTCAACACGTTTCGGAATGACAGAAAAGCCACATGAAAAGCTTAGATCTACAGTGTAGATACTACCAAGGAGTCTTCAGCTTAGTATTGGCTGCAAAAGAGCGAGAATCTCAGCAGCTCTAGTTAAATAACAACATCGCCGTCCTACAAGAAAATACAAAGCTTATCAACTCGGCCAGCTGAGCACTAGAAAAATAATTTAAAAAATTGAAGATCTCCCAAGTCCACTACAATTTTAATAATAACATGTAAGACATTTGGAGAGAACTTAACTTTTAAAGCCAAACCTGCCCACGACAACAGATTTTAATAATGTATATTTGATGAATCTGTGCATTTAATTTGTCGGTAAACTGCCATAAATGACTATTCGCGGCTGATAATCAGATGCACTGAACTTAATGAACTCATGCATTTGATAATTACTTTAAATAAACTTTGGTAAGCAGACAACCAGTCTCTGTCTTAATACTTTCTCCCTTACCCTGTATATTAGATAATAAAATAATAGATAGTACGAGCAAGAAATGGAAAAACAAAGCGATTAATTAAACCTCACACGAGTACAGTTCCAATCTTGACAACGAGATATCATTTATTTATCATTCAACGCTAGCAGAAAACTGTTCCATGGAGGAAATTTGATCTTTCATTCATTTATCTCACAGCGGGTCTACGCTGAGTGCAATTCATCAGTGTCCACGTCAAAAACAAGGCAACAAACACAGAATGAGGAACAACGTAACTTGTAACAATGATAACAGCAAAACAAGATTCTCTAAACAACAAATTTTCTATAATGGAAAAAGAACATTATGCATTGTGTAAACACACAAGAACTTTGTGCATTGTGTAATACCACAAGAAAATTCGTGGGTGAAGTTTGAAAGTAGAAAGTCTCCGAGTTCTGTCTGTCCTTCTCTTTCCTGAAATCTGCATTCTAATATTGTCTGTCTTCAAATGCTCACTTATGTTAATTCAGTTTCCCTGCAAATAAATGTTCAAGAGCGAGACTGCGAATGTGTCAAAAATGACAAAGGAGAGCCATCGAGGGATAAATTAACCGTACTGAGATGTACAGATTCACCACACCACGATGGAAAGATTCACCATATCTTGAGGGACAGATTCCTCTTAGCTTAAGGAATAGGTTCACCTTAGCTTGATGGGGACACACACACACACACACACACACACACACACACACACACACACACACACACACACACACACACACACACACACACACACACACACATATATATAAGCAGTCCAGATAAGCGGAAGCCGCTTGGGCTATCTAAAATACTTCGGCTTATCCGAAATTCTGCTAATCAGGAGATTCTACTAAAGAAGACTTCTGGCCGGGAGCTGCACAATTGCTTTGACTTAGCCGAAATTCAGCTTAAGCGAGTTCCGCTTATCTGGACTGCACTATATAATAATAACAATAATAGTCCCTTCCATCATAACTGACTATGGAAATGCGCCCTTGAGGTGACAGACCTCAGCTGCTTATTTTCCTGGTGTTCCTTTCGACGTGTTCTCCTCTACTCTGCTTGTTGTGTGAGCTTCTTTTCGCCCAAACTGAGGTGGCGCCGCAGATAGCATCACCACGTGGTGCGAGCGGCAGCTTCATCCTCCCAATTTGTTGGATTTATGTCCAGTGCCCCCATGTCTCTCTTACACACATCTTTGAATCTCAGCTGCCGTCACCCAACTGTTCTTTTGCCATCTGCCAGTTGTCCGTAAAAGATATCTTTGGGGTTGCGACCATCTTCCATGCGGCGGACATGGCCAAGCCAGCGTTGTATTTCAATTTGACTATGTGTAAGCTGAACGATTTTTCTTTTTAATAAAATGTATTATTTGTATGCACAAACTTTAATTATGCGTCTATGTACATTTTTATAAGACGGGGTCACGACAATAAGGTCTTCGTCTGGGGCAACCAAACGAAAACATCAGAGAAAACCCCCCAGAGAACTATTGTAAATCAGGGGTTCTTAACCTTTCTTGTGCCATGGATCCCTGCACTACATAAATATATATAATATATATATATAAAACAAAATGAAAAGATCGGGTGCTTTTAGGCGTTTGTGTGTGTGTGTGTGTGTGTATGTGTGTATGTAGACGAGCGCAGAGATCAACGACTGGAAGTGTAATCAGTGGATGGATGTGAGGGGAAGACCACAGAAGCCAGATGATTGGAAGTGTAATCAGTGGCTACCAGGGGAAAACCACTGAGACCGAGAGACTGAAACTGCGCTCACTAGCATCAAGGAGAAGAGCAAAGAGTCCATGTAAGTGTAAGCACTGGGCACGTGGGAATGAGCGCATGTACAACATATCTGAATGTGTCTACGCTGGACAGATATCAAAGAACTGGCACAGTGCACGCTGCACAAATGGCGAAATGCACAGATACTACTCGTAGATGTCTTGAAGTGCATTTTAGACGTGCACAAAGACACTGGAAGCTATAAAACCTGCTGCCACAATAAAACCTGCTGCCGTAAGCTAACTAAGCGATAGCTTAGGGTCTCACAGTCTGAACTGGCCTCCCTTCAAGTTCAGTTGTTGCACGCCCTAATTCTCTCTTACCAATAGCGAAAAAAGGGCCTACAGCTTCCTGTAGCTTAGGGCCTCACCATATCTAAATCCGGCTGTGATGCCATTTATTATATGACATGAATTGTCTATTGTAGTACACCTATCCACTTCAATTATTTTATATTAATAAAGCGTGCCTTTTTCAAACTCTGAACACGTCACTATTTTACAATGGTTATGTAAGTTAAAAATAAAATCTGGTGTGAACTGGAGGGATTTTCTTAAACAGCGTGAATCGAACCAGATGCTCACATACATTCCCTAAACCGATTCTTTCTATCTTCCATAAATTGTGTAATTTAGCAATTCATAATTCACGCTTCATTCATTAATATATACAGTAGGGTAAACAGATTCTTTCTATCTTCCATAAATTGTGTAATTCAGCAATTCGTAATTCACGCTTCATTCATTAATATATACAGTAGGGTAAACAGATTCTTTCTATCTTCCATAAATTGTGTAATTCAGCAATTCGTAATTCACGCTTCATTCATTAATATATACAGTAGGGTAAACAGATTCTTTGTATCTTCCATAAATTGTGTAATTCAGCAATTCGTAATTCACGCTTCATTCATTAATATATACAGTAGGGTAAACAGATTCTTTCTATCTTCCATAAATTGTGTAATTCAGCAATTCGTAATTCACGCTTCATTAAACAGTATTGTGTAAATTTAGCAATTCGTAATTCATTAATATATACAGTAGGGTAAACAGATTCTTTCTATCTTCCATAAATTGTGTAATTTAGCAATTCGTAATTCACGCTTCATTCATTAATATATACAGTAGGGTAAACAGATTCTTTCTATCTTCCATAAATTGTGTAATTCAGCAATTCGTAATTCACGCTTCATTCATTAATATATACAGTAGGGTAAACAGATTCTTTGTATCTTCCATAAATTGTCTTTCTATCTTCCATAAATTGTGTAATTTAGCAATTCGTAATTCACGCTTCATTCATTAATATATACAGTAGGGTAAACAGATTCTTTGTATCTTCCATAAATTGTGTAATTTAGCAATTCGTAATTCACGCTTCATTCATTAATATATACAGTAGGGTAAACAGATTCTTTGTATCTTCCATAAATTGTGTAATTTAGCAATTCATAATTCACGCTTCATTCATTAATATATACAGTAGGGTAAACAGATTCTTTCTATCTTCCATAAATTGTGTAATTTAGCAATTCGTAATTCACGCTTCATTCATTAATATATACAGTAGGGTAAACAGATTCTTTCTATCTTCCATAAATTGTGTAATTTAGCAATTCGTAATTCACGCTTCATTCATTAATATATACAGTAGGGTAAACAGATTCTTTCTATCTTCCATAAATTGTGTAATTTAGCAATTCGTAATTCACGCTTCATTCATTAATATATACAGTAGGGTAAACAGATTCTTTGTATCTTCCATAAATTGTGTAATTTAGCAATTCATAATTCACGCTTCATTCATTAATATATACAGTAGGGTAAACAGATTCTTTGTATCTTCCATAAATTGTGTAATTTAGCAATTCATAATTCACGCTTCATTCATTAATATATACAGTAGGGTAAACAGATTCTTTCTATCTTCCATAAATTGTGTAATTTAGCAATTCGTAATTCACGCTTCATTCATTAATATATACAGTAGGGTAAACAGATTCTTTGTATCTTCCATAAATTGTGTAATTTAGCAATTCATAATTCACGCTTCATTCATTAATATATACAGTAGGGTAAACAGATTCTTTCTATCTTCCATAAATTGTGTAATTTAGCAATTCGTAATTCACGCTTCATTCATTAATATATACAGTAGGGTAAACAGATTCTTTCTATCTTCCATAAATTGTGTAATTTAGCAATTCGTAATTCACGCTTCATTCATTAATATATACAGTAGGGTAAACAGATTCTTTGTATCTTCCATAAATTGTGTAATTTAGCAATTCGTAATTCACGCTTCATTCATTAATATATACAGTAGGGTAAACAGATTCTTTCTATCTTCCATAAATTGTGTAATTTAGCAATTCGTAATTCACGCTTCATTCATTAATATATACAGTAGGGTAAACAGATTCTTTCTATCTTCCATAAATTGTGTAATTCAGCAATTCGTAATTCACGCTTCATTCATTAATATATACAGTAGGGTAAACAGATTCTTTCTATCTTCCATAAATTGTGTAATTTAGCAATTCGTAATTCACGCTTCATTCATTAATATATACAGTAGGGTAAACAGATTCTTTCTATCTTCCATAAATTGTGTAATTCAGCAATTCATAATTCACGCTTCATTCATTAATATATACAGTAGGGTAAACAGATTCTTTCTATCTTCCATAAATTGTGTAATTTAGCAATTCGTAATTCACGCTTCATTCATTAATATATACAGTAGGGTAAACAGATTCTTTCTATCTTCCATAAATTGTGTAATTTAGCAATTCGTAATTCACGCTTCATTCATTAATATATACAGTAGGGTAAACAGATTCTTTCTATCTTCCATAAATTGTGTAATTTAGCAATTCGTAATTCACGCTTCATTCATTAATATATACAGTAGGGTAAACAGATTCTTTGTATCTTCCATAAATTGTGTAATTCAGCAATTCATAATTCACGCTTCATTCATTAATATATTCAGTAGGGTAAACAGATTCTTTCTATCTTCCATAAATTGTGTAATTCAGCAATTCGTAATTCACGCTTCATTCATTAATATATACAGTAGGGTAAACAGATTCTTTCTATCTTCCATAAATTGTGTAATTCAGCAATTCATAATTCACGCTTCATTCATTAATATATACAGTAGGGTAAACAGATTCTTTCTATCTTCCATAAATTGTGTAATTCAGCAATTCATAATTCACGCTTCATTCATTAATATATACAGTAGGGTAAACAGATTCTTTCTATCTTCCATAAATTGTGTAATTCAGCAATTCGTAATTCACGCTTCATTCATTAATATATACAGTAGGGTAAACAGATTCTTTCTATCTTCCATAAATTGTGTAATTCAGCAATTCATAATTCACGCTTCATTCATTAATATATACAGTAGGGTAAACAGATTCTTTCTATCTTCCATAAATTGTGTAATTCAGCAATTCGTAATTCACGCTTCATTCATTAATATATACAGTAGGGTAAACAGATTCTTTCTATCTTCCATAAATTGTGTAATTCAGCAATTCGTAATTCACGCTTCATTCATTAATATATACAGTAGGGTAAACAGATTCTTTCTATCTTCCATAAATTGTGTAATTCAGCAATTCGTAATTCACGCTTCATTCATTAATATATACAGTAGGGTAAACAGATTCTTTCTATCTTCCATAAATTGTGTAATTCAGCAATTCGTAATTCACGCTTCATTCATTAATATATACAGTAGGGTAAACAGATTCTTTCTATCTTCCATAAATTGTGTAATTCAGCAATTCGTAATTCACGCTTCATTCATTAATATATACAGTAGGGTAAACAGATTCTTTCTATCTTCCATAAATTGTGTAATTCAGCAATTCGTAATTCACGCTTCATTCATTAATATATACAGTAGGGTAAACAGATTCTTTCTATCTTCCATAAATTGTGTAATTCAGCAATTCGTAATTCACGCTTCATTCATTAATATATACAGTAGGGTAAACAGATTCTTTCTATCTTCCATAAATTGTGTAATTCAGCAATTCGTAATTCACGCTTCATTCATTAATATATATACAGTAGGGTAAACAGATTCTTTCTATCTTCCATAAATTGTGTAATTCAGCAATTCATAATTCACGCTTCATTCATTAATATATACAGTAGGGTAAACAGATTCTTTCTATCTTCCATAAATTGTGTAATTCAGCAATTCATAATTCACGCTTCATTCATTAATATATACAGTAGGGTAAACAGATTCTTTCTATCTTCCATAAATTGTGTAATTCAGCAATTCGTAATTCACGCTTCATTCATTAATATATACAGTAGGGTAAACAGATTCTTTCTATCTTCCATAAATTGTGTAATTCAGCAATTCATAATTCACGCTTCATTCATTAATATATACAGTAGGGTAAACAGATTCTTTCTATCTTCCATAAATTGTGTAATTCAGCAATTCATAATTCACGCTTCATTCATTAATATATACAGTAGGGTAAACAGATTCTTTCTATCTTCCATAAATTGTGTAATTCAGCAATTCATAATTCACGCTTCATTCATTAATATATACAGTAGGGTAAACAGATTCTTTCTATCTTCCATAAATTGTGTAATTCAGCATTTCATAATTCACGCTTCATTCATTAATATATACAGTAGGGTAAACAGATTCTTTCTATCTTCCATAAATTGTGTAATTCAGCAATTCATAATTCACGCTTCATTCATTAATATATACAGTAGGGTAAACAGATTCTTTCTATCTTCCATAAATTGTGTAATTCAGCAATTCATAATTCACGCTTCATTCATTAATATATACAGTAGGGTAAACAGATTCTTTCTATCTTCCATAAATTGTGTAATTCAGCAATTCATAATTCACGCTTCATTCATTAATATATACAGTAGGGTAAACAGATTCTTTCTATCTTCCATAAATTGTGTAATTCAGCAATTCATAATTCACGCTTCATTCATTAATATATACAGTAGGGTAAACAGATTCTTTCTATCTTCCATAAATTGTGTAATTCAGCAATTCATAATTCACGCTTCATTCATTAATATATACAGTAGGGTAAACAGATTCTTTCTATCTTCCATAAATTGTGTAATTCAGCAATTCATAATTCACGCTTCATTCATTAATATATACAGTAGGGTAAACAGATTCTTTCTATCTTCCATAAATTGTGTAATTCAGCATTTCATAATTCACGCTTCATTCATTAATATATACAGTAGGGTAAACAGATTCTTTCTATCTTCCATAAATTGTGTAATTCAGCAATTCATAATTCACGCTTCATTCATTAATATATACAGTAGGGTAAACAGATTCTTTCTATCTTCCATAAATTGTGTAATTCAGCAATTCATAATTCACGCTTCATTCATTAATATATACAGTAGGGTAAACAGATTCTTTCTATCTTCCATAAATTGTGTAATTCAGCAATTCATAATTCACGCTTCATTCATTAATATATACAGTAGGGTAAACAGATTCTTTCTATCTTCCATAAATTGTGTAATTCAGCAATTCATAATTCACGCTTCATTCATTTAATATATACAGTAGGGTAAACAGATTCTTTCTATCTTCCATAAATTGTGTAATTCAGCATAAATTGTGTAATTCAGCAATTCATAATTCACGCATCATTCATTAATATATACAGTAGGGTAAACAGATTCTTTCTATCTTCCATAAATTGTGTAATTCAGCAATTCATAATTCACGCTTCATTCATTAATATATACAGTAGGGTAAACAGATTCTTTCTATCTTCCATAAATTGTGTAATTCAGCAATTCATAATTCACGCTTCATTCATTAATATATACAGTAGGGTAAACAGATTCTTTCTATCTTCCATAAATTGTGTAATTCATTCACGCTTCATTCATAATATATACAGTAGGGTAAACGATTCTTTCTATCTTCATAAATTGTGTAATTAATATATACAGTAGGGTAAACAGATTCTTTCTATCTTCCATAAATTGTGTAATTCAGCAATTCATAATTCACGCTTCATTCATTAATATATACAGTAGGGTAAACAGATTCTTTCTATCTTCCATAAATTGTGTAATTCAGCAATTCATAATTCACGCTTCATTCATTAATATATACAGTAGGGTAAACAGATTCTTTCTATCTTCCATAAATTGTGTAATTCAGCAATTCATAATTCACGCTTCATTCATTAATATATACAGTAGGGTAAACAGATTCTTTCTATCTTCCATAAATTGTGTAATTCAGCAATTCATAATTCACGCTTCATTCATTAATATATACAGTAGGGTAAACAGATTCTTTCTATCTTCCATAAATTGTGTAATTCAGCAATTCATAATTCACGCTTCATTCATTAATATATACAGTAGGGTAAACAGATTCTTTCTATCTTCCATAAATTGTGTAATTCAGCAATTCATAATTCACGCTTCATTCATTAATATATACAGTAGGGTAAACAGATTCTTTCTATCTTCCATAAATTGTGTAATTCAGCAATTCATAATTCACGCTTCATTCATTAATATATACAGTAGGGTAAACAGATTCTTTCTATCTTCCATAAATTGTGTAATTCAGCAATTCATAATTCACGCTTCATTCATTAATATATACAGTAGGGTAAACAGATTCTTTCTATCTTCCATAAATTGTGTAATTCAGCAATTCGTAATTCACGCTTCATTCATTAATATATACAGTAGGGTAAACAGATTCTTTCTATCTTCCATAAATTGTGTAATTCAGCAATTCGTAATTCACGCTTCATTCATTAATATATACAGTAGGGTAAACAGATTCTTTCTATCTTCCATAAATTGTGTAATTCAGCAATTCGTAATTCACGCTTCATTCATTAATATATACAGTAGGGTAAACAGATTCTTTCTATCTTCCATAAATTGTGTAATTCAGCAATTCGTAATTCACGCTTCATTCATTAATATATACAGTAGGGTAAACAGATTCTTTCTATCTTCCATAAATTGTGTAATTCAGCAATTCGTAATTCACGCTTCATTCATTAATATATACAGTAGGGTAAACAGATTCTTTCTATCTTCCATAAATTGTGTAATTCAGCAATTCGTAATTCACGCTTCATTCATTAATATATACAGTAGGGTAAACAGATTCTTTCTATCTTCCATAAATTGTGTAATTCAGCAATTCATAATTCACGCTTCATTCATTAATATATACAGTAGGGTAAACAGATTCTTTCTATCTTCCATAAATTGTGTAATTCAGCAATTCGTAATTCACGCTTCATTCATTAATATATACAGTAGGGTAAACAGATTCTTTCTATCTTCCATAAATTGTGTAATTCAGCAATTCGTAATTCACGCTTCATTCATTAATATATACAGTAGGGTAAACAGATTCTTTCTATCTTCCATAAATTGTGTAATTCAGCAATTCATAATTCACGCTTCATTCATTAATATATACAGTAGGGTAAACAGATTCTTTCTATCTTCCATAAATTGTGTAATTCAGCAATTCATAATTCACGCTTCATTCATTAATATATACAGTAGGGTAAACAGATTCTTTCTATCTTCCATAAATTGTGTAATTCAGCAATTCATAATTCACGCTTCATTCATTAATATATACAGTAGGGTAAACAGATTCTTTCTATCTTCCATAAATTGTGTAATTCAGCAATTCATAATTCACGCTTCATTCATTAATATATACAGTAGGGTAAACAGATTCTTTCTATCTTCCATAAATTGTGTAATTCAGCAATTCATAATTCACGCTTCATTCATTAATATATACAGTAGGGTAAACAGATTCTTTCTATCTTCCATAAATTGTGTAATTCAGCAATTCATAATTCACGCTTCATTCATTAATATATACAGTAGGGTAAACAGATTCTTTCTATCTTCCATAAATTGTGTAATTCAGCAATTCATAATTCACGCTTCATTCATTAATATATACAGTAGGGTAAACAGATTCTTTCTATCTTCCATAAATTGTGTAATTCAGCAATTCATAATTCACGCTTCATTCATTAATATATACAGTAGGGTAAACAGATTCTTTCTATCTTCCATAAATTGTGTAATTCAGCAATTCATAATTCACGCTTCATTCATTAATATATACAGTAGGGTAAACAGATTCTTTCTATCTTCCATAAATTGTGTAATTCAGCAATTCATAATTCACGCTTCATTCATTAATATATACAGTAGGGTAAACAGATTCTTTCTATCTTCCATAAATTGTGTAATTCAGCAATTCATAATTCACGCTTCATTCATTAATATATACAGTAGGGTAAACAGATTCTTTCTATCTTCCATAAATTGTGTAATTCAGCAATTCATAATTCACGCTTCATTCATTAATATATACAGTAGGGTAAACAGATTCTTTCTATCTTCCATAAATTGTGTAATTCAGCAATTCATAATTCACGCTTCATTCATTAATATATACAGTAGGGTAAACAGATTCTTTCTATCTTCCATAAATTGTGTAATTCAGCAATTCATAATTCACGCTTCATTCATTAATATATACAGTAGGGTAAACAGATTCTTTCTATCTTCCATAAATTGTGTAATTCAGCAATTCTTTCTATCTTCCATATTAATTCACAATCGTAATTCACGCTTCATTCATTAATATATACAGTAGGGTAAACAGATTCTTTCTATCTTCCATAAATTGTGTAATTCAGCAATTCATAATTCACGCTTCATTCATTAATATATACAGTAGGGTAAACAGATTCTTTCTATCTTCCATAAATTGTGTAATTCAGCAATTCATAATTCACGCTTCATTCATTAATATATACAGTAGGGTAAACAGATTCTTTCTATCTTCCATAAATTGTGTAATTCAGCAATTCATAATTCACGCTTCATTCATTAATATATACAGTAGGGTAAACAGATTCTTTCTATCTTCCATAAATTGTGTAATTCAGCAATTCATAATTCACGCTTCATTCATTAATATATACAGTAGGGTAAACAGATTCTTTCTATCTTCCATAAATTGTGTAATTCAGCAATTCATAATTCACGCTTCATTCATTAATATATACAGTAGGGTAAACAGATTCTTTCTATCTTCCATAAATTGTGTAATTCAGCAATTCATAATTCACGCTTCATTCATTAATATATACAGTAGGGTAAACAGATTCTTTCTATCTTCCATAAATTGTGTAATTCAGCAATTCATAATTCACGCTTCATTCATTAATATATACAGTAGGGTAAACAGATTCTTTCTATCTTCCATAAATTGTGTAATTCAGCAATTCATAATTCACGCTTCATTCATTAATATATACAGTAGGGTAAACAGATTCTTTCTATCTTCCATAAATTGTGTAATTCAGCAATTCATAATTCACGCTTCATTCATTAATATATACAGTAGGGTAAACAGATTCTTTCTATCTTCCATAAATTGTGTAATTCAGCAATTCATAATTCACGCTTCATTCATTAATATATACAGTAGGGTAAACAGATTCTTTCTATCTTCCATAAATTGTGTAATTCAGCAATTCATAATTCACGCTTCATTCATTAATATATACAGTAGGGTAAACAGATTCTTTCTATCTTCCATAAATTGTGTAATTCAGCAATTCATAATTCACGCTTCATTCATTAATATATACAGTAGGGTAAACAGATTCTTTCTATCTTCCATAAATTGTGTAATTCAGCAATTCATAATTCACGCTTCATTCATTAATATATACAGTAGGGTAAACAGATTCTTTCTATCTTCCATAAATTGTGTAATTCAGCAATTCATAATTCACGCTTCATTCATTAATATATACAGTAGGGTAAACAGATTCTTTCTATCTTCCATAAATTGTGTAATTCAGCAATTCGTAATTCACGCTTCATTCATTAATATATACAGTAGGGTAAACAGATTCTTTCTATCTTCCATAAATTGTGTAATTCAGCAATTCATAATTCACGCTTCATTCATTAATATATACAGTAGGGTAAACAGATTCTTTCTATCTTCCATAAATTGTGTAATTCAGCAATTCGTAATTCACGCTTCATTCATTAATATATACAGTAGGGTAAACAGATTCTTTCTATCTTCCATAAATTGTGTAATTCAGCAATTAGTAATTCACGCTTCATTCATTAATATATACAGTAGGGTAAACAGATTCTTTCTATCTTCCATAAATTGTGTAATTCAGCAATTCGTAATTCACGCTTCATTCATTAATATATACAGTAGGGTAAACAGATTCTTTCTATCTTCCATAAATTGTGTAATTCAGCAATTCGTAATTCACGCTTCATTCATTAATATATACAGTAGGGTAAACAGATTCTTTCTATCTTCCATAAATTGTGTAATTCAGCAATTCGTAATTCACGCTTCATTCATTAATATATACAGTAGGGTAAACAGATTCTTTCTATCTTCCATAAATTGTGTAATTCAGCAATTCATAATTCACGCTTCATTCATTAATATATACAGTAGGGTAAACAGATTCTTTCTATCTTCCATAAATTGTGTAATTCAGCAATTCATAATTCACGCTTCATTCATTAATATATACAGTAGGGTAAACAGATTCTTTCTATCTTCCATAAATTGTGTAATTCAGCAATTCGTAATTCACGCTTCATTCATTAATATATACAGTAGGGTAAACAGATTCTTTCTATCTTCCATAAATTGTGTAATTCAGCAATTCATAATTCACGCTTCATTCATTAATATATACAGTAGGGTAAACAGATTCTTTCTATCTTCCATAAATTGTGTAATTCAGCAATTCATAATTCACGCTTCATTCATTAATATATACAGTAGGGTAAACAGATTCTTTCTATCTTCCATAAATTGTGTAATTCAGCAATTCATAATTCACGCTTCATTCATTAATATATACAGTAGGGTAAACAGATTCTTTCTATCTTCCATAAATTGTGTAATTCAGCAATTCATAATTCACGCTTCATTCATTAATATATACAGTAGGGTAAACAGATTCTTTCTATCTTCCATAAATTGTGTAATTCCATTAATATATACAGTAGGGTAAACAGATTCTTTCTATCTTCCATAAATTGTGTAATTCAGCAATTCATAATTCACGCTTCATTCATTAATATATACAGTAGGGTAAACAGATTCTTTCTATCTTCCATAAATTGTGTAATTCAGCAATTCATAATTCACGCTTCATTCATTAATATATACAGTAGGGTAAAACAGATTCTTTCTATCTTCCATAAATTGTGTAATTCAGCAATTCATAATTCACGCTTCATTCATTAATATATACAGTAGGGTAAACAGATTCTTTCTATCTTCCATAAATTGTGTAATTCAGCAATTCATAATTCACGCTTCATTCATTAATATATACAGTAGGGTAAACAGATTCTTTCTATCTTCCATAAATTGTGTAATTCAGCAATTCATAATTCACGCTTCATTCATTAATATATATACAGTAGGGTAAACAGATTCTTTCTATCTTCCATAAATTGTGTAATTCAGCAATTCATAATTCACGCTTCATTCATTAATATATACAGTAGGGTAAACAGATTCTTTCTATCTTCCATAAATTGTGTAATTCAGCAATTCATAATTCACGCTTCATTCATTAATATATACAGTAGGGTAAACAGATTCTTTCTATCTTCCATAAATTGTGTAATTCAGCAATTCATAATTCACGCTTCATTCATTAATATATACAGTAGGGTAAACAGATTCTTTCTATCTTCCATAAATTGTGTAATTCAGCAATTCATAATTCACGCTTCATTCATTAATATATACAGTAGGGTAAACAGATTCTTTCTATCTTCCATAAATTGTGTAATTCAGCAATTCATAATTCACGCTTCATTCATTAATATATACAGTAGGGTAAACAGATTCTTTCTATCTTCCATAAATTGTGTAATTCAGCAATTCGTAATTCACGCTTCATTCATTAATATATACAGTAGGGTAAACAGATTCTTTCTATCTTCCATAAATTGTGTAATTCAGCAATTCATAATTCACGCTTCATTCATTAATATATACAGTAGGGTAAACAGATTCTTTCTATCTTCCATAAATTGTGTAATTCAGCAATTCATAATTCACGCTTCATTCATTAATATATACAGTAGGGTAAACAGATTCTTTCTATCTTCCATAAATTGTGTAATTCAGCAATTCATAATTCACGCTTCATTCATTAATATATACAGTAGGGTAAACAGATTCTTTCTATCTTCCATAAAAATTGCTTTCATTGTAATTCTTTCAATTCATAATTCACAGCAATTCATAATTCACGCTTCATTCATTAATATATACAGTAGGGTAAACAGATTCTTTCTATCTTCCATAAATTGTGTAATTCAGCAATTCGTAATTCACGCTTCATTCATTAATATATACAGTAGGGTAAACAGATTCTTTCTATCTTCCATAAATTGTGTAATTCAGCAATTCATAATTCACGCTTCATTCATTAATATATACAGTAGGGTAAACAGATTCTTTCTATCTTCCATAAATTGTGTAATTCAGCAATTCATAATTCACGCTTCATTCATTAATATATACAGTAGGGTAAACAGATTCTTTCTATCTTCCATAAATTGTGTAATTCAGCAATTCATAATTCACGCTTCATTCATTAATATATACAGTAGGGTAAACAGATTCTTTCTATCTTCCATAAATTGTGTAATTCAGCAATTCATAATTCACGCTTCATTCATTAATATATACAGTAGGGTAAACAGATTCTTTCTATCTTCCATAAATTGTGTAATTCAGCAATTCATAATTCACGCTTCATTCATTAATATATACAGTAGGGTAAACAGATTCTTTCTATCTTCCATAAATTGTGTAATTCAGCAATTCATAATTCACGCTTCATTCATTAATATATACAGTAGGGTAAACAGATTCTTTCTATCTTCCATAAATTGTGTAATTCAGCAATTCATAATTCACGCTTCATTCATTAATATATACAGTAGGGTAAACAGATTCTTTCTATCTTCCATAAATTGTGTAATTCAGCAATTCGTAATTCACGCTTCATTCATTAATATATACAGTAGGGTAAACAGATTCTTTCTATCTTCCATAAATTGTGTAATTCAGCAATTCATAATTCACGCTTCATTCATTAATATATACAGTAGGGTAAACAGATTCTTTCTATCTTCCATAAATTGTGTAATTCAGCAATTCATAATTCACGCTTCATTCATTAATATATACAGTAGGGTAAACAGATTCTTTCTATCTTCCATAAATTGTGTAATTCAGCAATTCATAATTCACGCTTCATTCATTAATATATACAGTAGGGTAAACAGATTCTTTCTATCTTCCATAAATTGTGTAATTCAGCAATTCATAATTCACGCTTCATTCATTAATATATACAGTAGGGTAAACAGATTCTTTCTATCTTCCATAAATTGTGTAATTCAGCAATTCATAATTCACGCTTCATTCATTAATATATACAGTAGGGTAAACAGATTCTTTCTATCTTCCATAAATTGTGTAATTCAGCAATTCATAATTCACGCTTCATTCATTAATATATACAGTAGGGTAAACAGATTCTTTCTATCTTCCATAAATTGTGTAATTCAGCAATTCATAATTCACGCTTCATTCATTAATATATACAGTAGGGTAAACAGATTCTTTCTATCTTCCATAAATTGTGTAATTCAGCAATTCGTAATTCACGCTTCATTCATTAATATATACAGTAGGGTAAACAGATTCTTTCTATCTTCCATAAATTGTGTAATTCAGCAATTCATAATTCACGCTTCATTCATTAATATATACAGTAGGGTAAACAGATTCTTTCTATCTTCCATAAATTGTGTAATTCAGCAATTCATAATTCACGCTTCATTCATTAATATATATACAGTAGGGTAAACAGATTCTTTCTATCTTCCATAAATTGTGTAATTCAGCAATTCGTAATTCACGCTTCATTCATTAATATATACAGTAGGGTAAACAGATTCTTTCTATCTTCCATAAATTGTGTAATTCAGCAATTCATAATTCACGCTTCATTCATTAATATATACAGTAGGGTAAACAGATTCTTTCTATCTTCCATAAATTGTGTAATTCAGCAATTCGTAATTCACGCTTCATTCATTAATATATATACAGTAGGGTAAACAGATTCTTTCTATCTTCCATAAATTGTGTAATTCAGCAATTCATAATTCACGCTTCATTCATTAATATATACAGTAGGGTAAACAGATTCTTTCTATCTTCCATAAATTGTGTAATTCAGCAATTCATAATTCACGCTTCATTCATTAATATATACAGTAGGGTAAACAGATTCTTTCTATCTTCCATAAATTGTGTAATTCAGCAATTCATAATTCACGCTTCATTCATTAATATATACAGTAGGGTAAACAGGTAAAGGTAGTCCCATACCGGATACTGCAGTAGGGGAGCGAAGTGTTACAGACTTCAATATACTAGGACCAGCTTTTTTTAATTAATTGAGATGACTTATTCCCTTCTTCGCTGCTGTTGCCTTCCCTAACTCAGAAGTAGATTCAGGTATCTATTTATATCTGGATAGACCGGAATATGACGCTACCTGGTTTCCATCCTGGAATCCGGTACCTGTGCCACGAGAGGAAAGCGCTCTTACCGCTTAGCCAATCGGACGCTCCATACAGTAAGGTAAAGTAAACGAAAATAAGTAATGTATGTCTTACTAGCACCAAGGGCAAAGAAACTGTCTGCGTTACGACAATAAGGTCTTCGTCAGGGGCAACTAAACATAAACAGCAGAGAAAAAAAAAACCCAGAGGACTGCTCTAAATCAGGGGTTCTTAACCTTTCTTGTGCCATGGATCCCTTTGACTGTCCGGTGAAGGTTACAGACCTATTTGATTGTTCGGTGAAGTCTACGGACCCCTTCTTAGAAAAAATGTACATAGATGCATAATTAAAGTTTGTGCATATAAATAATACATTTTATTAGAAAGAAAAATCGTTCGGCTTACATACAGTCATACTGAAATATAAAAACACTAGCAATAACCCGTCAAAAATTGACAGGTTTTTAATGATGCTTTATGTTGTCGTCGTATTTCTGCTTCTTTTATAGTCTCGCTTGCTCGTTGTGAATGACGCGATCGTCTCTTCCTTTTTGCAGCCATCTTATCATTTTGATCAATAATAATATGTCTGCAATACTTTAAATTAACATTTTGTCTTGATGAAACAATCAAAAACTTACATTATTTTAAGAAAAATGATGAGTTAAATTCGTTTCACGAATAAAACTGGATAGAAGAGTATCTTGATTGTCTGTTGATTTAATCTGCATCTCCGCACCTTCCTGTCTCCAGTTCATGTAACGTTTATCAATTGGGTTGTTGGCTTCTTTCCATAATCAAACTGTCATGCACACCGTCATTTGCGCACTTGATGTATTTTCGGGAGAGTACATATAAGGGAAACAATACAATTATTGTCTAACTTTCAACCACAGTTGCATCCCCTTAGCTGTGGTTGAAAATTAATGTACTCTCTCGAAAATAGAAAAGTGCGAAAATGACGGTTTGCATGATATGACCGACCGACCGACGTACTTACAGCGGGAATTATGGTATTGGATTCTGTAAAATAAACATGTATTTCTTTAAATGCAAAAATTTATGATAATTTTCGGAGTACAAATTTTGGCGATACCACATAACAATTTTTTAAGGTTATGTACATGGACCCCCTAGAATCCTTTCACGGACCACAGGTAAAAAAAAAAACCCTGCTGCAAATGCATAAAACAGGTAAATAAATATAAAGCCATTTGAGTTTTAAACGAGAACCTTGTTGTCACTCTGGTAAAACACAGTTTCGTATAAAACAGCAGTAAAACACATTTTGCTGTTCCATTTTACTTTAAATGCTGTATTTTTTTAAAACATCATACATTGGTATGTAGGTAGAAGAAGCAGTTAGTACTCCCGTTTTTTTGTTTGTTTTTTTTAACGCAGCTGAACGAGGTTTGCATCTCCGAGGAACTCAGCTGCGCTAGACCTGGCCAGTAGGCAAAATAAAATAACTGAAGTAAAACTATATACTGTTCAAAAAAAGAAACGCAACTTTTTTGGTGTTACTTTTTTAAAAGATATTCGCTAATTGGACATCAGTCAACCTATCGACTGTGTCCACCTGGTCATTAACTTCTCGTGGTTACCTGAATTACACTCACCTCATGATTCGTGAGGTCATGAAAGAGGTCAAGGTCAAAACAACATTTTTGACAATAACTCGTGACAGGTTCATGAGAATCCCGTGAAACTTACTGAACACAAAACTCTCTGACCATATTATTGAATGCTTATAAAAGATTGACGCTCTTCGAATAAATTCAGTTGAAAATTCAATGCGCAAGTATGGCTCATCTCACTACAGAACAACGACTCATCATCATTGGACGTTTACAGACTGGACAGTCACAAAGCGTAGTGGCCAGACAATTTAATGTAGTTAGAAGCACCATTAGTCGCCTTTGGAGGCAATTTCAAGAAACTGGCTCAGTGGCAGACCGGCCGCGCAGTGGAAGACCCAGAGTCACAACTCCTGCCGAAGACCGCTTCTTACGGCTGCGTCACCTCAGGAATCGACTTGCATCTGCGTCCTCCACAGTCCAGTCAATGTCAGCAGCTCGTCGAATTTCAGATCAAACGGTCAGGAACCGGCTGCACGACTCTGGTCTTTGGGCTAGAAGACCCTACAGAGGTCCTGTTCTTACGGACCGGCATCGCCAGAACCGACTGCAGTGGGCGAACCAGCATTGTCAATGGACCGTTGGGAATGACTGGAGACGGGTTTGGTTTAGTGATGAATCATTTTTTGTGCTCGAGCGACACGATAGACGGAGAAGAGGTTACCGCAGAGTCCATGAGCGCTACGCCCAGAACAGCTTTGATGAGGCTCCTCCACATGGTGGTGGAGGTGTACTGATGTGGGGGGTGATCAGCTTCATGGGAAGAAGTGACCTGGTGCAAATTGAAGGACGCCTGAATGCCCAACGATACGTCGCTGAAATTCTTCGTCCTCACGTCCTTCCACTTCTGGCTGCGCGAGGGTCGATTTTTCAGCAGGATAACGCTCGACCTCATGTGGCACAACTCACCACCCAGTTCCTCGCTGACAACAACGTCCAGACCATTCCGTGGCCAGCCATGTCATAAGACATTTTTTTTTTTTTTTTCGTACGCCCGCTAATACTCGAGGCGAAATCTCAGGTTATTATTAATGTCTAACCTGACATTGATTTTACGTGAGTATCACTTTTTCTTGTACAGAGACAGGTGTCACTCGCCATTCAGGCAGATACTCGCCGATTTCGGAGGTACCCATTAGAGCTGGGTCGGCTCATAAGACATGAACCCCATAGAACACTTATGGGATGAACTCGACAGACGACTCCGCCAGCGAGACGTGGCTCCAGCCAATCTCCGACAGTTGTCTCTTGCACTGCGGGAAGAGTGGGCAGCCATCCCACAAAAACAGATCCAACGGCTAATCGGATCCATGTCAAGGAGATGTCGTTCTCTGATAGAGGCCAGAGGAGGCCATACACCTTACTGAAACGGAGGCCTCAGTCGCAAAGAACAAAAGTCCAAACCAAATTTAATGAACATCATTTCATTGTTAAAGTCTGAAAGTTTCTTCATGCCAAGATTGAAACATTAATTCCGTAAAATAAAATTTTGGTACAAGTTTGAAATTTGGTGTCCATTACCACTGCAATAATGTTGCGTTTCTTTTTTTGAACAGTATAAGTTTATATCCCCACAATGTTTTCCGGAAAAATGCGGAAGATACATTTTTCATTTTTTATACATTGTGCGAAGTAATATCACCACATGTTTTTCTCCATGTATAGTTACTTCATAGCATTACAGGGCGGTTCTTATGTTGGAGTGCCGAGAGGGTAGGGGGAGACCAGAGAACACATGGAGAAGAGAGCTGGAGACAGACATGAAGTAGATGGAAGAGACCTTTAGACGGCACTGGACAGGAAGACTTTGCATAAAGTTTATTGAAAGCCTATGCTCCTTGGGGAACTAAAGGGGGATGGCAATGATGATGATAATGACGATGATGGCGATGATGATGATGATATTGGTGATGATGGTGATGGTTGTAATGGTGATGATGATGGTTATAGTGGTGGTGATGATGGTGATGATGGTGATGGTTGTAATGGCGATGATGATTGTTATAGTGGTGGTGATGATGATGTTTACTGCTCCAGATACTCTGTTTTAAATATATTCCGTTTCTGCTCTGCAAACATGTTAAATTTTTTACATATATGTTAATGTAACAGGGCCCTGAATACGTTATATGACACACTTTTTTGTTTAACCCTTGATCATTATACGGCCGCAGTCAATCATTTGTTTGCGAGTTGTCTGAAAAGATGATCCCCTGATTGCACAGATGAAACTAATGTTGCACAGTTTGTGCTCAGTCAAACATGTTGAAGTGCCTTTAATTCATATGGAAGCTTTGTTGACATATGGCACTGCAGCAAACTTCTGCTACCTCTATTATGAAGCACAAGACACCGGCACTTCAATCAGCTTACTGGAAGCTGTAATTGTATAGCATATGTGCCATGTAAGATTGCCATCACACTCTCATCCATCAATGTCTGTGATCGTTTCCGCATCATCGTCCACAAATGTATATGCAGGTACAAACATTTGGACACAATATTATTATTGTTATTAGCATTTTCATTACTGTGGAACACCGCGCAATGTGAAGTTGGTTATTAGAACAATGTCTAACTTGGCAATGTTTTTAATGCTACTTAATTTTAAATGTTTTACTGTATAGTTTGTAGTTAGAAACTTTTTAAAGGAAAACTGCGTAATTTTAATTTTGATTAATAAAGTTGCTGAAAATAAATTTTAAATAAAGAAATTTCATCATCCTCAAGTGCAGCAATGACTGGCGTTGGCGAGGATGTCTATTCACAACAGTCAGTTCCTGGTGTTTTTCTTTGTGTTTATAGCTTGCGTCATGTTGTTTGTTTGTTCAGTATCATTTCTCTTTATCTTCCTATCTCTCTTTATGCCATCACATGTCTCTCTTGTCATACAGTGTATTTCTTTGTCTTCCTACATTACTATTTGCATAATTTCTTCCTGTTTTTACATAATAAACTAACTTGTCTCTTGACTAAGTGTAGACAATTAAAAGTAGAGGATTACCTGTCTCTTATCTTTGCAACGACGTTCTTTTAAACATTGTAGTCTTTCAGTCGATTTTTATTAGATATTTTAGTTCGCCATAGGGTTCTAAAAATAGTCTATATTTCCAGACCTACGTGGTCTGATTTTATATATATATATATATATATATATATATATATATATATATATATATATATATATATATATATATATATATATATATATATATATATATATATATATATATATATATATATATATATATATATATATATATATATATATATATATATATATACACAGTGGGCTGAAAAGGAAAAGGTTGTCCCGTACCGGTATTGCCTTCATTTTCCTTATACAATACAAAAACATTTTCCTTATACAATACAAAAACATTTTCCTTATACAATACAAAAACATTTTCCTTACACAATATAAAAACATTGTCCTTATACAATACACAAACATGGTCCTTATTCAATACAAAAACATTGTCCTTATACAACATAAAAATATTGTCCTTATACAATATAAAAACATTGTCCTTATACAATATAAAAACATTGTCCTTATACAATACAAAAACATTGTCCATATACAATATAAAAACATTGTCCTTATACAATATAAAAACATTGTCCTTATACAATATAAAAACATTGTCCTTATACAATATAAAAACATTGTCCTTATACAATATAAAAACATTGTCCTTATACAATACAAAAACATGGTCCTTATACAATATAAAAACATGGTCCTTACACAATACAAAAACATTGTCCTTATAATATAAAAACATTGAAATTATACAATACAAGAACTACCCCGCATCAAATGTAACGGTTGATTGTCAGAATATTTTTGATAATTTGGCATATTGTTTTCGCTTGGGCTATTCTGTTCTTTATATTTTGCAGATTGTGGTCATTCTCACGACATCGCAAGCAATTGTGAAATTCATGACCCAGAAACGACCTAGACTAATTATAGACGCAATCCCCTCCATAACTTTCCTATCCACCAATATAGGATTACCTCTATAAATATTCACTAGTCTGAGTCGTTTCGTGTCCTATATTGCACAGTTATGTGTAGTTTCGTAAGAATGACCGCTGTCCACAAGGCACATCTTGGGGGTACTGAGTTGGTGGTACTGAGTTGGTGGTACGGTACGTCTAGTCATGATTCATCCCAGCAGCAAGGCGACTGCACCATTCGTATAGTCCCTTGTTCTGTTCACTGTTTGGACCTATCATTTCTGATACTATTCTAATCTTTTATTTATTCATTTATTTATTTTAAATAAAATTGCGCCTCCTTCTGGCTAGGCACACCACGTTCAACCTCGACACTGAGTCCGTCGGTTATATTAGGTACAAATATAAAAGACCATGAGGTCAAGTCTTTTTTCTGGAGTCTAGTGTTCGCCTGTCTTTATTAGAGTGCCTAGTATATACATATTCGTGTTTATTATTTACTATTCTCAGGCCTCGGATTTTCCTGTTATTTTTATTTTCATGTTTACACGTCATTGTATATGACAACCTCGCACTTTTCATACTGCGTTATTATTGTAAGGTAAAGGATCTGTTACGCGCCCTGTGAGGCATATTGGGAATATGTTGTTAGGCCCATATTTTCTCGACCATCGGCACTCTAGGGGAGATGTGGTCAGCATCACGCCGGCCGCCTTAACCTTCCCAGAAGATGCTCTGGTACCCAATTGGGGCTGGGTCGACCCAGGAGCCGTTTGCGGTCTAAAAAAATCCCACTTCAGCTGGGGATCGAACCATAGATCACTGAGCTAGGAAGCCAGTGCACTAATCACTATGCTACCGCCGCTCCCTAGTTATTATTGTGACAAATATTAAAATATATGAACTTGTCTCAATATTTAATAAGTAATCTCTAAGCTGAATTGTTTAAGATTTGTTTACTTAGAAATTATCATTATCTTAAACTTCTTTATTCTATTTATAAAGAAATTTAATTTTACTTTCTCATAAACAGATAGGAAGATTTCTGCAGACAACAAAGATGGGGTTTTACAGAATAATTTTAGCGAATTCCATAGACAGCTAACAGGATCAATTAGAGCCATAAACAGATAGGAAAATTTCTGCTGACAACAAAGATGGGGTTTTACATGATAATTTTAAAGAATATCATAGACAGCTAACAGGATCAATGAGAGCCATAAACAGATAAGAAGATTTCTGCTTACAACAAAGATGGGGTTTTACAGAATAATTTTAACGAATATCTTAGACAGCTAACAGGACCAATGAGAATGTGTTGACAGAGGCCAATGCGCAAATGGAGCTGATTACAAACATCAGAAACGAGCATTTGGCATTAGTGAGAAGGTTATGAGAAGAATTAAGTTGGAGTTCACAGTAATAACCGGTAAAGGTGAAGGTTAAAGTGACTGCAGACGACAAAGGGAGAAAATATTGAATAGTTCAGTGCATTTAAAAAGTATCACAAAGTTCTGTAAAAGCAAAATCGCTTCCACTAGTCTGCAAATACATTTGACGAAAATGTGGAAATACAAAGTTTTCATCTTTATTTTCTGCTCGTGACCGTAGATGACGAAGGGCAATCCCGAAACTTCCCGTGTTTCTACTGTACTATTCATTTATTAAACTGTTTCTAACAACATTTGTAATTCTTCCCCCTTCCCCTCCCCCGCCTACATTCTGTTAAATGTTTTACAGCAGCCCCCTTCATCATTTACACATATTGTAAATACTGTATATCCATCGCTGCTACTTTTTTCCCTTGCTTTCTATTTGTATTTGCATACAGAGTGTCCCAAAAGTCTGAGTGCAGTTTTAGGCTTTAATAACTTCAGAAGTATAAATGCTACGAACTTACGAAAAACAACATTTGAAAAGTTAATTGCTAACATTTTTAAAATATTGATGTCCTTCTTACTAAAGTTCAACATAACCACCGAGTTGTATTATACATCGCTCTAGTCGATTCTCGAACTTTGTAACAACTTTCAAAAGATGCTTCTCAGTGACTGAATGGGTTGCATTTGTAATCCTAGCCTTAAGATCGTCCAAAGAACAAGGTTTTGATGCATACACGACAGTTTGTCATTTCTGTTTCCTGCTAAGGATAATTCAGGAAAGTACTACGCTTCTAGCATAATGTAAATCAAATTCTAATACAATTGTTCAATTAATATAAAACCTTTCATGTAGCTCATCGATAACTATTAATACTTGGACTTCCACTTATCACAGATCACTATAATCGTGGCATTCACTGCAAAAGTGTTTACACTAAAGCTTTCCATACAGATTATACTGCGGCCTCTCTTTCTGGCATATCTTTTATATATATATATATATATATATATATATATATATATATATATATATATATATATATATATATATATATATATATATATATATATATATATATATATATATATATATATATATATATATATATATACACACACTTTTTTCCGCATTTCCTGAGAAAATTCACGAGCTCACTTTCAAAAAATGGATTGGAGCGCAACAAATGAAAAACTAACCACGATTGGTCGGGCTATAAATACTATCTTGGTTGTTAGGGAGACGTAGAAAGGTAACATTTTTTTCAAACACTTGTCGAAACGTGGCCTCATTGGCTAGACTCGCTGATATACTCACTTAGGAGCGTTAGTTCGAGACCACTAGTGCCAATAAGCTTGATAAAGCGACAGTGCGTTGAAGCCAGCTCACATTTTTGCTAAAATAAAAGCCTGGAACATAAGCAGATGGGAATTTGTGCCAGTAATTGTGCCAGAATTCATTGCTAATCAACGTATCTGTGTTTATTTCCATGAAATTGTGGTAAGCTTGAACCATTCAGTATCTTTTAATGAAAATTGAATGTAAATTGTTAATTTATGCCTATATATGTATGTGTAGTTCAGTGGCAAACAGGAGATAAAGCCTATAATGCTCCAGCCTGAACAGAGGGTGTCGGAGGGTAGTAAAACGGCATGGAATGGCCAAATAGTACACTGACACCTGGATGATTGATTAGACAGAAATAATGCTGGAAGTGCAGAGGCGTAGTGACCATTAAGGAGGGTAATGCTGGTATAAAGTATTTCAGATGAAGCTGACAGTTGGCCTAACGCTCTGAACTCAATGTTTGTGATGTGTTGTGATCAGTGTAATAGAGAGTATAAGTTAGTTATGAAGTAGAAGGTACATCCTTCTTGATTTCAGGGACCGTGGTCTTGATGGTACTGAGCAGCACCTGGTCAGAGCTTTGCTGAATCCAGAGTCGGACAGCATACTCCTTGGTCTTTTTAGCTATCAGTGAGGTGTCTCCAGAGCCCAGGGGAGAATTCGAGCAGAGGAGTCCTTTCCTGCCGCCATCACGCAAGATAAGCAGATTTGGCCAGCTGAGCTCAACATTATGTCCCCTCATCTTGAAATAACTTTGTAAAAATAACATTCAGAGGGGAATTTACTTGTCTTAATATCAGGAACTGAGAACATCTCCAATACTAGTCCCTAAGACAAACTATTGAAGTCATGATGACAAATACCAACAGAGCTTGAACAAAACAAAACCAGTATTACCTCATATTACTACTACACAACTGACACACATAGGATATTTTTAATAATATATGTCACTACAATATTCATATTGATAAAGTCTGTACATATACTTGTAATTAAAATTGATTGTGAGTCCTGGTTCCTTTGTATTTGAATCAGGACACATATACCTTTATGATAACAGTGAATACATATTGTTATTTGAAAAGTTATCAGTGACTCCTTAAGATATTCTCATAGATTGTTATATGTATGTGAGTGTCACAGTGTTGTCAAGAGTAGTGGATTAAATTAAATTGTTTATCTGTCTGTTGTTGTGACTTACACTTCCTCATACTCATACCCTAGACACATAACGTAGTCATCACACTATTCCAGAATAATTCTGACTGAGATATATAGATATGTGGTAGCAAGTAAGGTTATCTATAATACACTACTCTTAATAGATATAGATACCTTCACAGCTGATCTCAGTCAGTACACTAAGTCCCCTATAAATATTTATAACATCCCACTTCACCACATATATTGGGGTCTCGCTCTTGGGATTTTGAATCTTTCCCTATTAAAAATATTGGGGGTAATTCACTTCAGGGAATATAAGAATTAAAAAGTATCCTTGGGTGGAATTAAATAAGGTTGAGCTCACGGTGCCTGTGTTGTCCATTATATATATTTAGAATTTGAATTGTTGGTTAGACATTGTAGAAATTTACCTGATAGACAATGGCGGACCTGGCCAAGTTTCGATCTGCTGCTGTACAGACTGCAAAAGAGTTAGGATTAGATGGGCAAGTTATGGTTGCCTATGTCACTACGGAATGTGACAAATTTATTGAACGCGAAGAAAGAAGATTAGAAAAAGAGGCCGAAAGAAAGTTAGAGGCTGACACTAAGAGGTTGCAATTTGAGGCTGAGGCTGAGACTAAGAGGTTGCAAGCTGAGGCTGAGACTAAGAGGTTGCAGATTGAGGCTGAGGCTAAGAAATTGGAAGCAGAAAGAGAAGACAAAAGATTAGCTGCAGAAAGAGAAGAGAAGAGATTAGCTGCAGAGAGGGAAGCAGAAAAGGAGGAGAAAAGATTACAAAGGGAACATGAGTTACGACTAAGGGAGTTTGAGTTTCAAGGCCATGCTCCTGAAAATGGTGCCAGCCCCTTTGCCTCTGATGCTACGGTTACTCAAGGAGCCTCAACCTCAGCTATGAATTTTCATTTAGATCATTTTGTTGAGAAAGACGATGATATAGAGAGCTACCTGAATAGGTATGAGCTATTAGCTACCACGTATGGGTTAGAGAGAGAAAGGTGGAGCTTAAAGTTATCTCAGGGACTTCGTGGGGCAGCTTATGAAGTTTTTGCAAAAATGAGCAGAGGTGATCAGGAAAATTATGACATGCTAAAGCAGGCTCTTTTGTTAAGGTATGAAAAGAATGCAGAATTTTATAGGAAAAAATTTAGGAATGCTAAACTACTGTCAGGTGAAACCTATCACCAGTTCTCTGCACGAATAGAGACATACTTGGAGAAATGGACTTCTCTGGGGAAAACCCAAGATCTTAAGGAAATGGTCCTTATAGAGCAATTAAGAGAGTCCATGGCTCCAGACCTGAGAAAGTTTCTCATGGAACAAGGTGCAGAGAGGCTGGATGAGTTGCTAAATGTTGCTGAAAGGTATCAAGCAGCTCAAGCAGAGGTAACAGGTAATAAAAAGAAACAAGTGGATAAATTTAGGGCACCACAGAACTTTAATAAATTTGATCCTAAGGATCAAAATAAAGGTAAGCACCAATTTGATAGGCCACGGTATGAACATAAAAATAAATTCCCACAATTCGATGAAAGGAAATATGATGAAAGAAAATCTTTCAACCAAGGAAAAAGGTGGTGTAAAAATTGTAAGATGAACAATCATGACCCTGACCATTGTAGAAGGAAACCTCCTCATTTTGCTGCTATGACATCGGGGAAAAAGGAAAAGAAGGGCAAACCTGAAGAATTACAGGAACCATACCACCCCCCAGTGTGTGAAGATGTCATCTGTAATGGTGTCACTATAAGATGTTTATATGATACCGGTTTAGATTACGATTCCGTTGTGAGTTCTCACCTGGTGCAGGCCGATCAATACACCACAGAAACAGTGGAGATTCAAACTGCAACCAAGGATGTAGCTACCATGACACTTCCCGTCGCCCGAATAAAAGTGAAAACGCGATATGTGGAAGGAATCATAAAAGCAGCAGTGATAAATGAGCCAATCTACCCTCTAATATTGGGGTGTAGATATGTCTTCTTGGGGAATCCCAAGAGACCTGTGATATTGGCAACAGTGCAGACCAGATCACAGTCAAAGAAGGAGGAGGATAATCCCATAAATACTCACCCAGATGAGATGAGGAAGGCACAGGCTGAGGACAAAACACTCAAGCCATGTTTCAAGAAGTTGCCCAAATCTCATACACCTCCAGGCAAGGGAGAGTTTTATATGAAGAACAAACTGATATATAGGAAGGCTGGATCTGAATCCAATGGTCACGGACAGCTGGTCCTTCCCACTTCATATAGGACTAAAGTGTTGGAACTAGGGCATGCGATTCCCTTCAGTGGTCATATGGGAATCAGCGCAACAGGACAGCGAATAGCTTGTCACTATTTCTGGCCAGGAATAACTGAAGATATCAAACGATATGTAAAATCCTGTCCAGAGTGCCAACGAGTAGCACCTAAACATTGGACTGCACCAGCAACTCTGGGGGAAATGCCCATAGTGGGAACACCCTTTGAGAGAGTTGCCGTGGATCTTGTGGGACCTCTCACCCGAACCAAGAGAAGGAACAGCTACATTCTGACTCTGGTGGACACTTGTTCTATGTGGGGAGAGGCAGTAGCCCTGTCATCGATTGATTCTAAACATGTGGCAGAGGCATTGCTCACAATTTTCACAAGGTTAGGCTTTCCCAATCAAATCTTGACTGATAATGGCTCTCAGTTCAAGGGGAAACTAACTGAAGAAGTTTTCAGGATCTTCCAGGCCAAACACTTCCATTGTAGTGTGTATCATCCCCAAGGGAACGGCCAAGTGGAAAGATTTAACGGCACATTGATGTCGATCCTGAGAAAGTTGGCACACGAAAAACCAGATACATGGGACCAGTACCTGCACGCCGCCCTCTTTGCTTATCGGGAGGTACCCCATAGTTCAACCGGTATGGCCCCGGCAACATTATTGTTTGGAAGGCCAATAAAAGGTCCACTTGAAGCTTTGTTAAGAACGTGGACTGATGAAAAGGCAGAGGAAAACATTACATCTTCATACCAATATGTGAATGAGCTGACCACTCGGTTGAAAAACTGGCTGGAAACTTGCCAATGAAAATTTGAAACAAGCCAGGAAGAAACATGCTGCCTATTATAACAGGAAGGCGAAAGACAGAAATTTGGCTGTGGGAGAGAAAGTACTGCTTCTTTTGCCTGGGAGTCAGAATAAGTTACAAATTGGATGGCAGGGTCCATATACAGTTCTAGAGAAGGTGTCTAGAACAAATTATAAGATAGATAAGAAGGGGAAAGAAAAAATCTATCATGTGAATCTCCTGAAGAAATATTTGGAAAGAGAACATCAGGAAGAGACACACTTGTTGACCTTGTCCATCGCCATGGAGATGAAAAAGGAACCACTTTCATCATTTGAATATCCATTACACCCCTGTGAGACAGCAGCACAGGTGAAAATCAGTACACATTTAACGAAAACTCAGAAAGAGAGAGTGCAACAGGTTCTAAATAATCATGCAGAGGTGTTAACAGACCGACCAGGGCATACAAACCTATTGGAATATGATATGAAACTCATAGACTCCACACCTGTCTGTATGAAACCATATTCGATTCCGTTTGCTAAGGAGAAAGCTTTGAAGGAAGAGATAGACTATTTATTGAAGGAAGGAATTATTTCGCACAGTGAATCTTCGTATAGCTCCGGTGTAGTACTCTTAAGGAAGCCCTCTGGAGAACATAGACTCTGTATAGATTACAGGAGACTGAATGCTATTACAGAAGGACAGGTGGATCCATTGCCGGATACAAATCAGCTGTTTGCCAGGCTAAATAAAGCTAAATATTTCTCAAAAGTGGATCTGAGTAAAGGATACTATCAGATTCCAGTAAAGCCTGAGGTTAGACCATACCTAGCTTTTAGTACCTCAGAAGGACACTATGAGTTTAATAGATTGCCATTTGGATTGAAGAATGCGCCTAGTGTCTTCTCTAGAATGATGAGAAAATTATTGGATCCTCTGAATAATCCCTGTATAACAAATTTTATGGATGATATCCTTATAGCAACAGAAACATTTGAGGAACACATTGACTCTCTGAACATGCTGTTTGATCGACTTAGGGAGGCAAATTTAACAGCCCGACCAACCAAATGTTGCGTTGGATGTAAAGAATTGGAATTTTTGGGACACACAGTTTATCAGGGAAACATGACCCCTGACCCAAAGAATTTAGAGAAACTACAGAAAGCCCCGAGACCACAAACCAAGAAGGACGTGAGATCCTTTGTCTCATTATGTGGTTTCTACCAGAAGTATATCAAAAACTTTAATTCCATATGTGCACCGTTAACTGAATTGACACGTAAAGGACATCCAGATCGCATTACATGGACACCACAATGTGAAATGACTTACCAAGAATTGAAGGAAAAGCTCACAAGTAAACCCATTTTAAAATTACCTGACTTAAGTCAAGAATTCATAGTAAGGACGGATGCAAGTAATATTGGGTTAGGTGCAACTCTACTACAGAAATCAGATGCATTGGATGGGGAATTAAGCCCAGTGGCATATGCTAGCAGAAAGTTGAATAAAGCTGAAATCAACTACTCAACTAGCGAAAAAGAATGTCTTGCAGTAATATGGGCGATAAAGAAATTCAATATTTATCTATATGGGAAGGCATTTAAGTTGCAAACAGATCACAAACCTTTATCGTTTCTAGCACAGGCTAAGCATGAGAACTCTAGGTTACTCCGATGGTCTTTGCTTCTGGCTCCATATAATTTTAGCATCGAGTATATATCTGGAAAAACCAATTTGGGAGCTGATTTTTTAAGCCGCCATCCGTGTGATGAGAATCACCGTAAACCCCAGAAATAATAATAAATTTCTCTATGTGTATATAGAATAAAGGACTGACATATAATGTCTGTTTTAAGAGGGGAGGTGTCGTGGAATATTCTAATCCACATATATAAATTATTAGGTAAATATGAAGCCTAACAAATAAAATTAATAAAGAAAAGAGCAATGGTAAATAACAGTGCTGTCACAGGGAATGTACTCGAAATCCCCCTTGTTTTCTGCTTCGTCTGCAAATTGTAACGCTTTCACGTTGATAGTAAAGCTTACTGTATTATTACCCGCCTTCTTCAATGAAACGTGTGCTGTATTTCTTGGAAAAAACATTGAGAGGCCCTGCGTAATGACCTCAATTAATCCTAACATTAATTATATTACGTTACCAAAACGAACGAACAGATGGACAAAAGGATAGCGAGAAGGGAGAGGCAAAAAGCCGAACACTAAACACGCTTCGCGCGATACACAAATGCTGCCATCACGCGTGTAAGACTACATGCACTAACTTTTTTTCAGACGGACAGTGATAAAATACATTACCCATCCCAGAGTTAGGTTTATAAATCATAAAAAACTCTTATTAGAAAAGATAACATTAGATGGGTTTACGGTTGAAAACATAACAGTACCCAGACAGCACATCTTCGAAACAGGAGGTAGAGAATACATATTTTGAACGCAGCCACGTAGATCTTTTAAATTTGCATAATTGGGTTCCTTAGGGCTTGCTGACAAAGAATATGTAAAACGTTACGCAAATAGTCCAGGAATTAATAAATTATAACCAAAATAAAATAGTGAGGATGCCTGACAGCATGAAATCATTTCTGCTCATAAAATTTTTTTATAACGTGTTTGAAAAAACCTTGCGTTACAGAAATAGCCTACCATGTAAACTCCAAATGGATTGGAGCGCAACAAATGAAAAACTAACCACGATTGGTCGGGCTATAAATACTATCTTGGTTGTTAGGGAGACGTAGAAAGGTAACATTTTTTTCAAACACTTGTCGAAACGTGGCCTCATTGGCTAGACTCGCTGATATACTCACTTAGGAGCGTTAGTTCGAGACCACTAGTGCCAATAAGCTTGATAAAGCGACAGTGCGTTGAAGCCAGCTCACATTTTTGCTAAAATAAAAGCCTGGAACATAAGCAGATGGGAATTTGTGCCAGTAATTGTGCCAGAATTCATTGCTAATCAACGTATCTGTGTTTATTTCCATGAAATTGTGGTAAGCTTGAACCATTCAGTATCTTTTAATGAAAATTGAATGTAAATTGTTAATTTATGCCTATATATATATGTGTAGTTCAGTGGCAAACAGGAGATAAAGCCTATAATGCTCCAGCCTGAACAGAGGGTGTCGGAGGGTAGTAAAACGGCATGGAATGGCCAAATAGTACACTGACACCTGGATGATTGATTAGACAGAAATAATGCTGGAAGTGCAGAGGCGTAGTGACCATTAAGGAGGGTAATGCTGGTATAAAGTATTTCAGATGAAGCTGACAGTTGGCCTAACGCTCTGAACTCAATGTTTGTGATGTGTTGTGATCAGTGTAATAGAGAGTATAAGTTAGTTATGAAGTAGAAGGTACATCCTTCTTGATTTCAGGGACCGTGGTCTTGATGGTACTGAGCAGCACCTGGTCAGAGCTTTGCTGAATCCAGAGTCGGACAGCATACTCCTTGGTCTTTTTAGCTATCAGTGAGGTGTCTCCAGAGCCCAGGGGAGAATTCGAGCAGAGGAGTCCTTTCCTGCCGCCATCACGCAAGATAAGCAGATTTGGCCAGCTGAGCTCAACATTATGTCCCCTCATCTTGAAATAACTTTGTAAAAATAACATTCAGAGGGGAATTTACTTGTCTTAATATCAGGAACTGAGAACATCTCCAATACTAGTCCCTAAGACAAACTATTGAAGTCATGATGACAAATACCAACAGAGCTTGAACAAAACAAAACCAGTATTACCTCATATTACTACTACACAACTGACACACATAGGATATTTTTAATAATATATGTCACTACAATATTCATATTGATAAAGTCTGTACATATACTTGTAATTAAAATTGATTGTGAGTCCTGGTTCCTTTGTATTTGAATCAGGACACATATACCTTTATGATAACAGTGAATACATATTGTTATTTGAAAAGTTATCAGTGAGTCCTTAAGATATTCTCATAGATATCTATAATACACTACTCTTAATAGATATAGATACCTTCACAGCTGATCTCAGTCAGTACACTAAGTCCCCTATAAATATTTATAACATCCCACTTCACCACAATTGTAAATTTTATGTGGTAGAAACGATCTTTTCTGTGAAGTGAAATTAAAATTTGGTATAATGTTTATTTCTTTTTGAATTTTTATTCTTTGTCGATGGAATGGTAGGAATCAGGGCCAGAGATAAAAGTTACCTCCAGGCTGCACTTATTCCAAACTCACTCTAAATACTGTGAAACCTTAAAACATATGATTTTATCAGGGTAGACCCTTAGAGATTTCAGGGTAGATTCCCACAGTTTCTGGGTTAGCTACGGCTAATCTAGAGCTTCAAGACATTTTTATTACAGTTACGGGACCGCGAGATAGCCTTTTATTTACGTGATGTACCGCCTTCAAACTTTGCAGTAACTGCTTCGCATTGAATATTTACCGGTAATTCCCGTTCACTGATGTCGTCTGTCCGTATTTACTTAAACTTCGCCTCTATTGGTAGACTGGTTTTTTAATTTTATGTATTTATTTAGCATGTGCATTTTCAACTTTTTAATTTTGTTTTTAAGTTTTTTGCATGCATAGAATTGTGCTTGTGTTAAATAGTTTTTATTTACGTTTTATTAGGTTGCATTTAATATTTAACAGTATTTATTTAGGGTGCATTTGTTTTTTGCTATTTTTGTTTTAAATGTAATGTGTTATATTCTTCTGAGTTTCTGTAATTGATACAAAAATTGTGTAGGTGTGATGACGTTTGATATTTTACGAAATCAATTCTTTTTGCCTTTCCAGTTGCTTGTTACTCTGTAGTAACATTGAACATTATTTATTCATTGATCAATTTTAGCATTTCTCACTGATCGTCTATATTGTACATGCATATGTCATTTGTATATGTGAAAAGCAGGTGGTATAATCACAAATTAACATTATGAGAAAGTCGAAATGGTAAAATGTATCATATTTATTTGTCAGAAACTGAACAAATCAAATTTCCAAAAAAGACAGACCACGTTTTATACTTAGTTTTCGTTATTATAATTATTTGAGTTTTTACAATTATATACTACTTATTACAATCATTTTAGTTATTTTAATAATTTTAAGAACTGTAATTCTCTACTGAACTCAGCTAATAACTTGGTAAAGTTTGTTAACGACGTGCTGTATTTCAGTACAATTCTCTACATAACTCAGCTAGTAAATTTGTAAAATGTTTGCCAAGGGCGTGGTATATTTCATTACTATTATCTACATAACTCAGCTAATAACCAAGTAAGGTTTGTCATCGGCGCATTGCATTCCATTACAATTCTTTATAGCAGTGTTTCCCAAACTTACAATAATCACGTACCCCCTAAGAGAGTTTAGTCTTACCAGCGTACCATTTTTAAGAGTTTAATCTTACCAGCGCACCATTTTTGAGAGTTTAGTCTTACCAATGTACCCTTCTCTGAGGAAGATAAAATGAGGGTTGTTTTGATAATACTATTTTATCTACACTACAGAACACGCTATATAGATATATATATATATATACATAACTACAGTTATACAATAAACCCTTGTAAATAGACATGTTTGTATTTCTGCAGTACACCATCATCATATATTAAATTGCAGTAAGTTGTTTTCTGTAGCGAAAAAAGTATGATAGAGTAAAATAAAAAATTCCGCCGTGTACCCCTTTGAACACTTTGCATACCCTCGGAGGTAAACATACACTTTGGGAAACCCTTCTCTATACAGCAAAACTGATAACTTACTAATGTTTGTTTTAGACGCGTTATATTTCATCAAAACTCGTGACAATTCAGTTCTTGTTTTATAAATACGAGTTCTGGTGTGCACTTTCTTTGAATAAGGCTAAGTGTTTTCTTTCGTTATGTTTTCTTTCATATAAACGTGTATGTAAGTGTTGTCTCGCATATGAAGACTTTTCATTGCATAGTCTGATACTCTAGGACGTATTTTATTCAAATGTAAACTGGTCACATATTTCTATAATTCAACAGCAGTTAACTCAACAACAAATAGCTTTGAAACATAGTCGTGGTAAATTTATTAATCATGAAAAAAAAAAGAAGATTACTTTACGTTGTCAAAGTACATTGGATTCGATGAAAAGAGTGAATAAACAAAGAAGCATCAGAATACAATATATAGTCAGAAAAGAGATACAAGTTTCTTCTTCTTCCTTCGTCCTCGTTCGCCCTGAAAAGGACGGTGGTTGCGTTGTGTCTGTTTACGCCGTAGCTGTGATATCTGTACCTTTCGGTCGACACATCCGACTTCAGCACGGCATTTTTTGGGACCGGGTTTGCCTTCCCTCTTCGATCCGTACTCGCTCAGCCAGACTGCACTGCTGCAGACTGTTTTCAGGACCACCACGTGGAGGTGGAGTACAGTCTTGGTCAGCTCTGGTTCGCTGACCCTGATGCAAGCAGTCAAGCTATGGGTCGCTGACTGCATTCTCTATTGTTGCCTCTTTTGGTCCCAGATACAAGTTAATAAGGTCCTATATTTCTGACATTACTGTAAATACAAAAAGAAAATAATTTTCTTTCTTTCTTTTTTTATTTTTCCTCTCCGTGTGGTTCCCCGGGAAGGGGGGGGGGGGGGGTCTCTGAAGAGGCAAAGAAAGAATAGGCTTACTGCACCCTCAGGCATGTCGTACAAGGCAACTAATATAAGGTTTTGTAGGGGGCTGGTAACCGCTTCATGTAAAACAAATTGTCACAGAGACCATTACTGCAAGAACATGTCAGTGTTTGGTGCAGGTTTTCTAATGAGGCCCAGCTGCAGTGGGGGCTCCATACTCCACGAGGAACGCCAATGAAAATGATGATGATTTATTTTTCCGCTCCATTTTAATGATCACTTTAAAAATAAAAAATAAAAGTTTTGTCTCGTTTTTGCGAGACTCTACGTTCAACCTAGACACAAGGTACGTTGGTTATATTTGGGTAAAGGATCCCATTTCTAGGGGGGATGTGGTCAACATCACGTCGGCCGCCTTAACCTTCCCAGAAGTTGCTCTTGTTCCCAATTCATGAGGCTGGGTCGATATTCATTCTAATATTTTGACCGGAGTCTCTCTTTATTTGTTTTTGTTTGTTTGTTGTGAAGTCCTGAACAGGACATTCTGTATTAACTATATTAAAGCTTATTCTTTCTTTGTCTCTTCAGACGACCTTCCCCCCCCCCCCCCTCCCCCGGGAACTACAAAACATCATATGGTATGATGTTGTGATTTTAATGGTAAGAAAGTCAGGGTGGTAGAGCATTTTATATGGTTGTTGTTCCTCTGATAATATTTGTCTAATACAACTATTCTGCACTTTTTTTTTGTTTGTTTGTTTGTTATGCTTTTGTTTATATCTGATTGTACTCGTCTATAAATACCCATGTAGAAAACAGTGAAAAACATTTATATATCTCACACGCATGCCAGTACAAGTATACCTCGGAGATATTGCGGATTCGGTTTCAGACCACCGCAATAAAGTGAATATCGCAATAAAGCGGGTCATACCCATTTTGTTTGCTTCCCAGTGCATATAAAAGCCTAAAATCATGTTTACACTTTGTCTATTAAGTGCGCAATAGCGCTAGGTCTTAAACAAACAGTATATTGTAAAATAAAAAATACTTTACTGCTAAAAAAAAATGCTAATCTTCATCATTTGAGCCTTCAGCGAATCGTAATTTTGTTGCTGGTGGAGAGCCAAAATCTGTCGGAAGAAGGAGACACGTTCTAATAAATAAACATGAATAATTTGATAAAAACGGCAACATCTGCGAAGTGCAATAAAGCGAAGCGCAATAAAGCGAGGTATAGCTGTACACACAGGTAATTTTGTTTGTTTCGTTTGTAAGATTTATCTAATAAAATTATACTGCATTTTCCTTATGTTGGCCTATCTGACTGTACTTGTCTATAAACATCCATATAGATGGGGTACTGAACAGTCGGGAAATCGGGCAGTAGGAGACCAACTCTCCCCTAGTCTCTGTGACGTACGTCTAGTTTGACTAGTGAATTTTCCCTGATATTATGGATGATTTAAAGGGACCTTTAGCTTTTCATAACATTAGAACCCCTGAACATTTGTTGTAACTTTTCGTTTGCCAGAACGCATTCCACCGGGACTCATGTAGGATACAGCGACGAGATCAAAGAGACAGACCGAGGGATCTTAGGGGAGACTATCGGCGCTATCAAAGACAGTAGTTTTCCCTGATACGAGACGCAGTTGCTTGCCGCTAATTTCGCGTCTCGGTGTCAATCGAGGAACCGAGCGAACGGGGGAAAGCGAAACGGGCAGCAGCGAGCGGATACGAAGACCAGGGGGCGGCTTCTTCTCTTGATTTGGCGGTCAGATCCCCAAAAGTTCGTGAGATCAAATAAGTTGTCAAGTTTATCATGTCCCACTCAACTTACATTTCATTTTAGCTAAATAGACCATGAAGAACTAGACACGTTATCACTCGCTGGCCAGACCTTTACAGAAGCACTAGCTTTATTGAAATCTTGTTATAGATTTTCCCCTGGATTTTATATATATTTGCAGTGATTTCTAATTCTGTGCAAAGCGGTAAAATATATATTGTGTAAAGTGATCAGTGGTCTAGTCATTCTATTTAAAGGGATTTTGTGTTAATTTAAATCTATTTAATTAAACCATCTCAAGAGTTCCAGTTTTAAATATAATGATCTATCTATTATATTATTTCAAAAGATAATAGATGCTTAAATTAACTTTTAAAGTCGCGAAGGAATTTATAATTAATAAATTCAGTTAAGTCCTAGTTTTATAGATATGTGTTTTTAACCACTAGAACTCGCGCAGTGTTTATTAAATACATTATTAAATACTCGAGTGTATTATAGGCTTAACGGGAAATTCATCGCGCTTTAGAAGGTTATTTGTTTTCGGTATATTACATGTCTTTTTTTTCTTTCATACAGAGTGATCGTAACCTGTGCGATCCCAGCATTAAGAAAGCAATAAAGAAATCAATCTAAGCAAAGCAAAGCATAAACAGTGTGTAGAGTTCCCCTGACGCAGAACTTGTTGAGACTGTGTAAATTTTTAATCTTTGAGGCGATTCTATGTTTGGAATTCCGCTATCTAACTTATAGCAAAGAAAGCACACCCAAAGACAAATTTAACGCACCATCAAACAACTTAAGTCGTAACGGGAAGAAGAACACTGGCCCGAGCTTTGTTAGTTTACTGACACAGAGAGTTAATTCATAATTTCCTGAACAGTGATGTGACTAGTTTTCTCACTGGACTTAAACCATACCTCACGGATAAAGTGTACCAGCACGCGTAAGAATTTTATTATCAGCGGCATAGTCAAATAGACCACACCATCCTCACCCCGGTATCAGAGACCGTGCCCTCCCATAGAAACTGTTATTAAGAAAAGAGACACAACTACAGATTCATTTTCCAGCGATTACGGGACCCTTTTATGTGCTGACCGCCTACCCGATAATCTGGGGCTAGAACTTGAACAAACACTCATACATTTAGTTGAGGTGTAACTGCTGTTGTGTTATTCTATGGAGTGCAAGATTTTTTCACAATCGGTAAGTGAGAGCAAGATGAGTGAAGGCCTTTGCTAGCGCGTGTATGAATGACAGGAAATTAATTCTTTTGTGTGACCATTTTGTTAACTTGCTTACCTGGTAACATATATCTTTTCTGTATACCCTACATTGTTCCTTTAAGTGGGATAGTTGATAATTTGTTAACTCTGTTTAAAACCACCTCCTTTCCATTTGCTTAGTAAAGGGAAGAACAGCTGGGAAGAACAGGTTTTTTTTTTTTTCTATCACCTATACCTAATTTTGTAACACCTCTTTCAGAGTAATTAACTTCACTGTTAGGTTAACGTACCTATGTTCCTGATATTATCTATCTTTGGACTGGGTTTGTCTTTGTCTAATAAGCGGGAAGGGCTTAGTCGATACCAATCTTCTTCACCCCTTCCAAACTTGTTATTTGCATTTGTGTACTTATGATAATTTATGTAATATCTGATATTTTTAGTGATTGATGTTTAAAGTGAATAAAATCACATAAACTCATTTAGTTCTGTGTGTTGGACATACCCAAAGCCCAACATTTCCCCTATTCGTTTAATATAGTTTGTATCAACGTCGTGTGTGTGTTTGAAAACACCGAATCGGTGTGCGCGCAGATGCGAGTCTGGAAAACTGGCAAATAATTTTTTGACCAGGAGAGTGAAAGAAAAGATTGAGAGACACGATTTGTCGTAAATAAGTCTGTCTTTACTCTCCTCCAGCACGCTGTGAAGTAACTATTAAATCTCTACATTTTCTATCACTGAGCTTTCCATCATCATTTTCCACTCTAAACCGGACCACTATTTCTACGACTCTTTTCTCTCAAAATAAATTTACGACAATATTTGGCCGGCTCGTCTGGGATAATTTTGAGATACATTTGATGCACACATATTTGTGGGCTGGTTCTGGGATCTTGAGCTACATTTGAGGCAGTCGCATAGCCGGGTTAAAGATATTTTGAGTCTGATTTAGTTTGGGTCTAACTAGGTAGAGTGTGAATGATTTGTCTTTGTGAATTAGGGAAATAAATAAATAATTACACCCCTAGACAAACGTTCTTTTAGTATTTGGGTTGTCCACACAGCATATTTACAGGTTGTTTTCTCTCCACAGCAGTAGAAAGTACAGATAAACAAATATATTGGCTATTTTATTATCCTCTGGCGGAGATAATTATATTTCTTTCTTTATAAAAGTTGCTGGGATTGCGTGATTGTTTTACAGTCACTAAGGTTTTTGAAGTTAAGAAGAGTTGAGCTTAGCTAAAGACGGATTGTTCTGATTTTTAAAAATTAAGTTAACAACGTCTCATCTCAATAATTGACTTTAGGGACGGAGTTTGTTGTCAGAGATTTAAAATTTAGGGGAAATTTTTTTTTCCTTTTAAATTGTTTTAATATAAATTTTTCTCTACTGTTAGTAAAAGTAGATTCTTTTCCAGTGTAACTTACCATTTAGTGGCATAGTCGCTTGCGTTTAGAGCCTTAATTGCCAGATAATAGCAGCGATAAGTTTGCACAGTACAGGTAGGAGGTAACACAGGTAAATTTGTACTTGTGTTTTTTTCTCGTAGCGGTTCAGAGTTCCTCCCTTTCGCGTTTCTTCTTACTAGTTCTCTAAGCATACTTCATCTTATTCTTTAACAATGGCAGAGAGGATAAAGATGAGGTCCATCTTGAGGCTGGAAGCGAAAGAGGCAGGATTAGATGCAGAAGCTGCAAACGCGTTTATTAACCAGGAATTGGAAATATATGACGCGGAGCAACAGAGAGCCGAAGCTGAGAGGAAGGCGGAGCAACAGAGAGCAGAAGCTGAGAGGAAGGAAGAGAAAGAAAGAACAGAGAGGAGAGAAGCCCAGGAGAGGGCAGATAAGAAAGAAGCGGAAGAACGTCTTTTGGAACAGAAGAAAATTGAAGCAGAGATGGAAACTCGCAGAGAGAGAGAGAGAGAGAGAGAGACAAGGAAAGACAGCATCAACTGGCGCTTAAGGCTCTAGAGAGTCGGGGCGCCTCTACTTCGACTAACGGAGAGCCGTCTTCGCCCCAGTCTCAATCAATGGACCTCTCCAGTACTCAATCTGCCCAATTAACTGCTATGTCGTTTTCTTTAGAATCTTTTCCTAGCCCTAACGAAAAAATTGACAGCTACCTAGAAAAATTCGAGAGACTCGCGAATCTTTATGGGTTAGAGAGTACCCGCTGGGCGCTCAAACTTTCAACGTCACTGAAAGGCAATGCTTATGACGTGTACACAAAGCTGGGACCGAATCAACATGATTACGACATGTTGAAAAAGGCCTTACTACAGCAGTTTGAGATTACTGCCCGAAAGTTTCTGCAGTTGTTCAGAAACAGCCGAAAAGAGAGCACGGAAACATTTCCACAGTTCTCTTCACGTCTCACGGGTTATCTGACAAAGTGCATTGAATTATCTGACCTACCTCTTTCATATGAGGGACTCCTCGAACTTGTTCTTGTGGAGCAGATAAAGTCCACTTTGTCGAATGAAACACGTAGATTTTTGGCTGAACAGGGGGCAGTCAGGCTTGAAGACATACTCAATAAAGCCGAACGCTATAGCAATGCAATGGCCGAACTTCCCAGCACTAAACGTAAACCCACCGATGAGCCATCTCGAAAACAGAATCTAGAACAGGCATCCTATTCTTCCACTTCCTCTCAACATTATAACCAACGAGATAACAATACCCAGAAACCTCCCCAGGAAAAATCGAAATTCTACAAAACCCGATACCCCCCCAACAAAAATTCTGATCAACCCAACAAGCCTACGTGGCAGCGCGGCCACCAAGGTCAAGGAAAAGGGAAGACCCCTACACCAGGAACGTCTGTGTTACGGTCTCCCGCTGTATCTTTTCTTGCTAGATGTTATTAAAAGATTCAGCACCGTTGGACGTGAGTTTATTGGGTTGCTTGTCAATATTTCAGATATTATAATTCATCTATTCTAATTCCAGATTTCTAGTTCGAGTGCAGTTTTAAGCCATTGTGGTGTGATTAAATTATTATTATATTCAGTGTCGTTATCGTATATTAATTCTTCCGCAGTGTTGGTTATATTATAGTAGTCTTAGAAAATACCTGTGATAATCTGGACTGACCTTGCAAGGATTAATGACAGTCACAGCACAGAGTGAGAACTTGTATAATTCAGGCAACCAACAAGTTCCATGGACGACTGAACAATTTAATATATCCTTTTACACAATGGGGTGCAACATCATTTCACACATTTAAATTGGCTTCATCATAGTTCTGAGCTCTACACAATTGTTCCTCTCACAGACTTAGCTCGTCTGGGTTAACCGTTAAGTTTATAGCGTAATAGAGTGTGCAACCAACTCTTAACGAATCCGATCCTTAGAATTATTATTCCTTCACAATACTAGTGAGTACATTATCTGTAAATCTATAGATCCTGTCTATGTATCATTAATCAACATCTTTGGCTTGCATCGCCAGGCTTTAACTGCCATATATATAAGTTCAAGGTGAACGTAATCTGCTTGGTTCGCGATTCTAATACGGACTCTACCTGGTCCTATAATCAACTTCGATACGGATCATTACGCTATCTTACACTTTCCAGTGGATCTACCGTTCCACATATATATATATAATCAGTGGCTGTGCCACATATTCAAACACGATCCTTAAGTGGGTTTACCACACATTCCAACACTGCCGTTAGGCTCAATGGCCACACATAGACTAGAATGTAACTAAGCTAGACGCGTCATACATTGATTTGCGCGATTTCTGGTCTTAGTTTATTTGAGGTGTCTAGTGGTGCACGCATGTGGAATGTGGCCACAATCCACATGCCTGCAAGCCGCAAGACAGTCCTCAACATCATCCCCCCTGCTCCCAAACGTGACACTCGTGGCACGTGAGAGAGTGGTGGCGAAGATGTGCCCGACTACAATCTATGAATGTTATCTAACGTCAAAATGAAATAATGCAATTAATATTCCCAATTAGAAATAACAATTATAAAATTATTTCCATTGTCAACATCAAGACAAGAAAGTTATTTTAGTCCTGTGACGTGAAATTTCTTGATAACAAGTCCGCGAGGTTATTATCAGTTCCTGAAATCGGAATTATTGAAAAGGCGAATTCTTGTAGTAAAAGAAACCACCTGTGAATCCTTGCGTTTTTCATAGTTCTCGAAGTGATAAACGTGAGCGGACTGTGGTCTGTGTAGATAAAGAACTTTCGCCCTATCAAGTACTTAGATAGTTTTTCCAAGCACCACACCACCGCGAGCAGTTCGCGCTCTCCTGTGGCGTATTTCTGTTCCGCCGGGGTAAGCTTGCGTGAGAGACAAACAAGCATGGATGGAGTATCCCTTCATAACATTGAAGCAAACAACCTGCAATTCCGGAGCTGGATGCATCTGTTTGAATCAAAAATGGTAACTGTATGTTTGGCAATAACAGGATAGGAGGATTCTTAAATAAATTCTTTATCATAATCAGAGCTTCTTCGCACTGCGGTGTCCATAATATTTTTTTTTTTGGACTACCTTTGGCCAACAATCCGGACAAAGGAGCAGAAATCTGTGCGAAGCGTGGTATAAATTTATGGTAATAGTTAACAAGCCCGAGTAAACTTCTTACTTGTTTCTTGGATGATGGAGTGGCAATCTCCAGTATGCGCTTGACTGTATTGTCATCAGGGTGTAATCTATGGTTACCTATGCGGTGACCAAGGAAAGTAATCTCCTGACAACCTATCTGGACCTTAGAAGGTCTTACAGTCAAACCATGTTGTCGTAGTGTAATGAGAAGAGAAGACAAACCAGTAATATGATCTTCCCATGAATTGTGAAATAGACAGATGTCATCGATGTATGTGATGACATCTTTTCTATCGCCCAGAAGGCGGCGCATCATGCGCACGAATGTCGCAGGTGCGTTTACAAGGCCGAAGCACATGTAATCCCATTGGAATAATCCAAATGGAGTCGTAAAGGCAGTAAAAGGTTTGGCATGTTCAGTGAGTGGTATCTGCCAGTAGCCTTTAGACAGATCTAGTTTACTAAAGTATGTGGCCTGTGAAACTTGTGAAAGTAGGTCGTCCAACAAATGCATTGGTTCAGCGTCAGTAATTGTGATACGGTTAAGATGTCTGAAGTCAATACAAATACGGAGCGTCCCATCTTTCTTTTTCACAGTAACCATCGGAAAAGCATAAGGAGATTCTGATGGAGATATAACTCCTAATTTTATCATATCCTTTAGCTCCTTTTTAACCCTGTCTTTATGATGTAACGAAATAGGGTAAGGTCTTAACTTAATAGGATGATCATCCGTTAGAATGATGTCAAGAGAGATTAAAGACGTATGACCTGGAAGGTCAGTAAGTACATCGTTAAAAGAAAGAAGAATTTCCCTAACTTGACCTTGTTGTGACGATGACAAAGTCGGAGAAATTGTGACATCCTTCCAAGATTTGGAAGCTTGTAACGATGGTAAAGCAAAATGTAACGGAATTGAAGACGTAGTGTCTTCCTCATTCACTAGTGCAAAAGAAGAAATAAGAGGTGAAGACTCAGACACAGACACAGAGTTAATAATAGGAATTAACTCTTGTGGTCTTTCCACTGCCAATTTCAACATATTGACATGGAACGTTTTAATTTTTCCTCTTACGTTTATAGCATAGTCAACATCCGTGACTTGTTTAATAATCACAAATGGACCCTGCCATGAAACCAACAGTTTATTATCCTCATGGGGTAGGAGTAACCAGATTTTTTCCCCAGGATTAAAATATCGCAATCTTCTCCCTTGATTGTGGAATAATCTAGCTTTTTGTGTTGCTGATTTAATGCTTTCGGATGCATATGTACACGCATCAATGATTCTTTGTCTAAGGTCAATCACCAGCTCGTAACTAGTACGAGTGGATTCATCCACTGATGATCCGACCAGTAAATTTTTCAAGATCATCATCGGGCCACGAGGGTTAGAGCCGTAGACGAGCTCGAATGGACTAAAACCAGTGCTCTCGTGGGGGACCTCTCTATACGCGAATAAAGCGGCACAAAGTAGCCTGTCCCAGTCCCGAGGACATCCCTCAGTGATCTTGTGAAGAATCTGTTTGAGTGAACCGTTAAGACGTTCACAAACTCCGTTCGTTTGGGCATGATATGCACTTGAAAACGAATGGTGAATGGAGAGCATCGACTCCACTTCTTTCATAATATTAGAGGTGAATTGTGAACCTCTGTCTGATAAAATTTCCTCAGGAAAACCAATACGACAAAAAATTGAAAACAATGCATCTGATACCGACGCAGTATTGATTGTTTTCAGAGGTATAGCCTCCGGCCACCGTGTACAAAGATCTACACAGGTTAAGATATATCGGAACCCATTGTTAGATGGAATAGATAACGGACCGATAATATCTATGGCTATTTTCTTAAATGGTCTGTCTGGTACATCCGTGATCTGTAAGGGTGCCGTGTGGAATCTGCCCTTACGTGATGTGCTTTGACATGTCGTACATGACCTACAATATAATTTTGTGTCCTTATTGACACCAGGCCAATAAAATTGCGATGTGACTCTAAATAAAGTTCTTTTAATACCCATGTGCCCTGCCATGGGCGAGTCATGCCCTGTTTGTAACACCAAAGGTCTAAATTGTTTTGGAACAACTATCTGATGAATAATTGACCTACCATTGTCATAATATCTTGTAAGTATGGATTTCTTAATTTGAAACCAATGTTGTGCTGATTTGGTATGTTTACTAACTTTCTTTTCCGCTAGTGCAAATAAACGCTGTAAACTTGGATCATTTTTTTGTTTTTCTGCAAACGCCGCTGGTGCTTCAGCAACGACGTCGGGAGACATAATAGTATCTATAATAGGTGTAGGTGGGGTGGCCATATCTGTAGCCAACTGTTGTGCTCTAGTGACAACAGCATTTGCCACCAATGGATGAGATTCAACCCATTTCGTAATCTCCTGTGGAGTACAATTTCTAACTCCAGGTATGTTACCTAAGATTATCTCAGACACGGGAGCTCTTAACCCACAAGCATACACCATACCTGTATAAAACGGTGTATCGATATAGACATGCGCTATTGGATATTCTTCAATATTACCACCAAATGTGATGCATTTAACAGTTTTACCCGTAAATGCAGATGGCTCGATAAGCGAGTGTTGTATGCCGACAGTAGTAGAGCCGGTGTCCCGTAAAACTCTTACTTCCTTTCCGTATAAATATGCCTTGTGGTATGTGAGACGTCCCAAATTCTCACAAGCAGACATAGAAGACATTGTATGACCACAACGAAGCGTATTTTTCCTCTCTGATATAGGATGTGATTGACAAACATAACAAGAGTCATCTAATATGCTGCATGCATTCGCATGTTTGTTATCATCATTCTCATGATCTCTTTTGGTAGTACATGCATTAGCATGACCATGTTTGTCATTATTCTTTGAAGATGATCTGAAATGATTTGCCCTCTTTTTGCCTGATTTTGTTTTATAATAAAAATTTGATGAATCATTATTATCATCATTCCTTTTATATGATGATCCATGATCATTATAATCCCTGTAATAGTCTTTGTGATAATCATCACGACCCCTGCCTTTGTGGCCTCCACGATCATGAGGTGAATAACCTCGATAACTCCGACGATAGAATCTTGACGGTGAACGATAACGAGGGAAGTTGTAAGACCCCCGATATTCATGACGAAATTGTGTACGATATCGACCGTCCGTGTTATGTGATCTAGGTCGGTGATCATAAGATCTGTGATCTTGGAGCGCTGCGCACGTAGGCATAGGATCTCGTGGACCAGATCGATGGACATCCTTATTCGGATGTGCTGTGACAAACTGTCTACCATATTTTTCATATTCTGAAATAGAGTTAGGGTGTCTCTCTTGTAAGAATGATTCTAAATCGTGACTGCATGAGGATAGCACCTTATCACGTAGCATGAGATCCATTAACCCCTCATATGATTTGGTAATACCTGATAATTCTATCCATCTATTGAAATAATGTTTAATGGAAGCAATAAATTCACCAAAGTCAGCGTCCTTACTAGGCTTAGCCATATGGAAACGTTCTCGGAATCCAGATTCAGTTAACTGGAACCGCCTAAGAAGTACTTCTTTCACGACATCAAAATCGTTTCTGCTTTGCTCATCTAGATTCATGAAAACCTTGAGTGAGTCCCCGGTCAAAAAATCAACCAAAAGACTACTCCATCTTTCCTTTGGTATGTTCAAACCTGTAACTTTCATAATAAATCTTGATATGAACGAATCGACGCAATCTCTAGACTGGTCGAAATGTGGCATCTTCAATTTTGGATAAAATACATTTGGATTAGCTGAAGGTCTGGATTGTTCTGATTGCAACCTCGCCAATTCAATAGCCTTTTCTTTCTCAGCATTTAATCTTAAAGTCTCAAGCTCAATAGCATGTTTATGTTCTTGGTCTAATTGAAGTAGTTCCATTCTTCTTATTTGCATTTTTTTCTCTATCCAATTCTCTCTCCTTTTCTTGTTGAGCTATTTCCTTATCTTTTTGAGCTAATTCTTTCTCCTTAAGTTCTTTCTGTAATTCTCTATCTTTTTCTTGTTGAGCAATTTCTTTATCCTTTTGAGCCATTTCTTTCTCTTTTTGAGCCATTTCTTTATCTTTTTGCGCCAGTTCCAACTTTTTAAGTTCCCGTTGCTCAATTCTTTCCTGTTGCGATAAGTGCTTTTCATGTCTCGTTTCAGCATAAGTCTGCAAATCAGAACCTGATTTACCCAGACTTTGTCCTATTTTAATAAACTCTTCCAATGTAGACATGGTGCTACGTTTCTCAATAACTTATATAAGTGTATTATTTATCAATAAATATACTATGAATATGTGAGCTTAATTAATTCAAAGTAACTATGATATTTACTATAGCCAGAGACAAGAACAGGTAACGATAAACAATGGATGGAACAAGCAAATGAAATGATATATTCACTTATACGACGCTATGAAACATATAAAAAGAAACTAAGTAAGTACTAGACATAATAATTAGAGAAATAAAATGTTTAAAGTAACATTACAATAATATTACGATACAAGTCGTCCTAAACTAACATTGAGACAGAGAGATTTTTAGATCACAAACGAATAAAATAGTGACACAAAACGGAAAGTAATTTATTTAAATTAAATGACGTAGGCACGTGACGTCACAACTAGCACAAGCAAAGTGGTTATATGGCTTACTGAAGAAACATTTATTTCCTAACTTAAAAGAAAAATTAATAATCAGTTAGATCCTCAGTAAGCAAATATAAGCAATTATCCCTAAAAGTCGTTAAAATTGCTTAAATCTTCCAAAGGAATATAGAAGCAATGATAAGCCCTAACCATCCTCCCGCGAAGTTACATAAAATACATTGCCAGTAAACACGTAATGATAAATACTAGGACTGCAAAGTAAGACAGACAAGTGACAGTGGAGGAAGAATTGAAGACCAAAGCTAGCCAACTGGACAACACAATCTAGTCGAAAGCTCTAATTTAGACAAGAACTTATCTTCATGTGGTCATGCCATAGTGATCCCGAAAATAAACAAGATGCTCTCAGCTGTTCAGACTTGTTTTCACAGTGAAGCAGACTTGAACGGTTGAACGAAGATTTTCAAACGTGATATTGAACGAAATTCTGTTGAAATACTTCCCGGTTGCTCTGGAGGTTTAACAAGTGTATGAATTGTCTTTCTGGTTCTATGTGATGGTTCAGGATCTAAAATTGAGTGACATCCGATCGATTTGATTCAGCGACTCAGCGACCGTTAATTGTAGGGATGAATCGACCTTGACCTTCGTAACTTGATGTGTAAATTTGAGTTGCCAGTTTGGACTTGCGCCTTGAATGAGACTTTCTTGAACTGTTCAATTTCCACTGTTACTTTGCCTGTGACGAACTGAATTGATCTTGAAGTTGTTTCCACTAGAATCTTCCCAACTTGAAGCCTGATTCATGAACATTAGTTCGTTCAATTGGGTAACGGAAAAGATGAATTCTGAAAATTGTCCGAACACTTCCTGACACCAGTATGTTACGGTCTCCCGCTGTATCTTTTCTTGCTAGATGTTATTAAAAGATTCAGCACCGTTGGACGTGAGTTTATTGGGTTGCTTGTCAATATTTCAGATATTATAATTCATCTATTCTAATTCCAGATTTCTAGTTCGAGTGCAGTTTTAAGCCATTGTGGTGTGATTAAATTATTATTATATTCAGTGTCGTTATCGTATATTAATTCTTCCGCAGTGTTGGTTATATTATAGTAGTCTTAGAAAATACCTGTGATAATCTGGACTGACCTTGCAAGGATTAATGACAGTCACAGCACAGAGTGAGAACTTGTATAATTCAGGCAACCAACAAGTTCCATGGACGACTGAACAATTTAATATATCCTTTTACACAATGGGGTGCAACATCATTTCACACATTTAAATTGGCTTCATCATAGTTCTGAGCTCTACACAATTGTTCCTCTCACAGACTTAGCTCGTCTGGGTTACCGTTAAGTTTATAGCGTAATAGAGTGTGCAACCAACTCTTAACGAATCCGATCCTTAGAATTATTATTCCTTCACAATACTAGTGAGTACATTATCTGTAAATCTATAGATCCTGTCTATGTATCATTAATCAACATCTTTGGCTTGCATCGCCAGGCTTTAACTGCCATATATATAAGTTCAAGGTGAACGTAATCTGCTTGGTTCGCGATTCTAATACGGACTCTACCTGGTCCTATAATCAACTTCGATACGGATCATTACGCTATCTTACACTTTCCAGTGGATCTACCGTTCCACATATATATATAATCAGTGGCTGTGCCACATATTCAAACACGATCCTTAAGTGGGTTTACCACACATTCCAACACTGCCGTTAGGCTCAATGGCCACACATAGACTAGAATGTAACTAAGCTAGACGCGTCATACATTGATTTGCGCGATTTCTGGTCTTAGTTTATTTGAGGTGTCTAGTGGTGCACGCATGTGGAATGTGGCCACAATCCACATGCCTGCAAGCCGCAAGACAGTCCTCAACAGTCTGATCAGGGCAAACAAACCGGTGCAAACCGCATTGGATGTTTGCATACAGCCTCGAAAGGTAGAGTCAATGTCAGTGATTCTCAACCTGAGGGGGACCGACCCTCAACTCGAGGAACTGTAATTTTGAACGGTACCTCCACTACTTGTCTTTTTGACACTGGATTAAGTTTTGATTGTATTGTCGCTAGGCACCTAGTCAAACCCGGTCAGGAGACAGAGGAAACCGTCAAACTTAGTGGAGTTTTCAGGAGTGATGCACCCAGGACGCTTCCTATCGCACTGGTAGAAATACACTCTGACTTTGTCAGAGGAGTTATTAAAGCGGCCATAATGGATGATCCGATCTACCCAGTTATCCTGGGATGTAGATATGTGTTCATTGGGAGACCTAAGGAGCCGATTGTGGCAGCGGTAACCACAAGAGGGCAAGCCAAGAAGGAGAGGGAGCCTGCGCCAAACTTGTTGCCGAATGAACTGAAGGAGGCGCAACAAAAGGACCCTACTCTGGCGCCCTGCTTTAAAAAACTGCCCATGGCTAAGGACCCCAGACACAACGGAGACATCTTTTCTAAGGATGGTGTATTGTATCGTAGAACGGGCAACCCGGACACGGGGAATAACCAGCTCCTAGTACCGACGCAGTACAGAAACCAGATCTTAGAAATGGGGCACTCTCTTCCCTTTAGCGGACATATGGGACAAAACGCCACTATTCAGCGAATAAAAAACCACTATTGGTGGCCAGGAATGAACTCTGACATTGTCAGGTACGTGAAATCCTGCGCCCAGTGCCAACGGGTAGCACCCAAGCACTTGACACCCCCAGTACCTATGGGGCAAATGCCAATAGTAGGGACTCCATTTGAACGGGTTGCTGTCGACATTATTGGTCCTCTAGAAAAGACCAAAAGAAGGAACAGGTTCATCCTGACCTTAGTTGACACTTGCACTATGTGGGCCGAAGCCGTACCGCTACCATGCACTAATTCCAAGCATGTCGCAGAAGCCCTTGTGCAAATTTTTACACGGTTGGGATTCCCTCAACAAGTTTTGACGGACAATGGATCCCAATTCCGTAGCCTGTTAATGGAGGAGATCTTTAAGATCTTGAGGGCCAAACATATCCACACAAGTCCCTACCATCCGGCCGGAAATGGGCTCGTGGAGCGTTTTAACGGTACCCTCACCATGATGTTACGTAAGCTGGGTCAGGAGAAACCGGAAGACTGGGACCAATATATATCGGCTGCCTTATTCGCCTACCGAGAGGTACCCCAAGCGTCTACGGGTTTTGCGCCAGCTACACTTTTATTTGGCAGACCTATTAAGGGGCCACTAGAAGCCTTACTTCGGTCCCTGACAGACCAGAAGGCTGACGAGACAGTCGTCTCTGCAAGCAAGTATGTATCTGAGCTTAAGGAAAGGCTAAAGCTAGGATGGGATCTAGCTACTACCAACCTTAAGAAAGCCCGCGCTAAAATTACTAAAAGATACAACAAAGCTGCAAAAGAGAGAGAACTACAACCAGGGGAGAAAGTCCTATTGCTACTTCCAACCGGAAGCAATAAACTTCGCATCGGATGGCAAGGACCGTTTACCGTCCTTAAAAAGATCTCACGTACCAACTACAAGATCTCCATCAAAGGAAAGGAGAAGGTCTTCCACATAAATCTGCTAAAGAAATATTTGGAAAGACCGGTGCCATCCTCCGAGCATCTCCTGGCTGTCGCCATAGCAACGGAAGACGAGGAAGATGATGATGGTTGCATGGAGTATCCACTGCAACCCACAGAATCCTTTAAAGATGTCAAGTTCGGCGACAATCTCTCACCAGAACAACAAACAGAAACTAGGGCTCTACTAAAACAGTACAGTGCAGTCTTAACGGATGTACCTGGTCGAACAAATCTCATTGAATTTGATATGAAATTAACAAACGAGACCCCTGTTCAAACCAGAGTTTACCCCATCCCGTACGCTAAAGCTGATGCACTTCGCGGAGAAATAGACAAGCTGCGTCAGGCAGGAATTATCAGTGAGTCTACATCTCCTTACAGCTCGAGTGTAGTGCTGTTGCAGAAGCCCAATAAGGAAGTTCGGCTGTGCATTGATTACAGGTTGCTAAACGCTGTAACGGAATTCCAGCCCGAACCTCTCCAAACTGTTTCTGAGTTGTTCACCAAGCTCAGCAAAGCAAAGATCTTCTCCAAGATTGACCTCAGCAAAGGTTATTATCAAATACCAGTCAAGGAGGAAATTAAACCTTTGTTAGCTTTCAGCACTAGTGAAGGACATTACACATTTAACGTGATGCCGTTCGGTTTGCATAATGCACCAGGAGTGTTCACCAGGATGATGAGGAAGCTTCTACAACCTTTGCAAAGTCCCCATATCCATAATTTCATGGATGACATCTTAATTGCATCGGAAACCTATGAAGAACATATTGCTACGGTTGCTATGCTCCTCAGGAGACTACAGGAAACGGGTCTCACAGCCAGACCTAGCAAATGTCTCATCGGGTTTGAACAGTTAGACTTCCTGGGGCACACTATTTCTCACGGATGCAGTTGGCCTATTAAGAAGAACGTGGAGAAAATAGTGGCAGCAAAAAGACCCCGAACGAAGAAAGACGTACGTTCCTTCATATCGCTATGTGCATACTATCAGAAGTACATCCAGAACTTCAACGGACTGACGGCACCTCTGACTGACCTCACAAAGAAAGGTTGTCCTGATAAGGTCATATGGGATCAAAAGTGCGAACACGCGTATAGCACTTTGAAAGGACAGTTGTCTGCATACCCCATTTTGAGGTTGCCTGACCTCAAGAAACCTTTTGTACTGAGAGTCGACGCGTCAGGTCAGGGCATCGGGTCAACACTGCTTCAAGCCGATGACAGTGACCTGAACATGCTATTTCCAGTTGCCTATGGCAGTCGGAAATTAAATAAAGCGGAACGGAACTACAGCGTAGTTGAAAGGGAATGTCTTGCTCTGATTGACGGTATCAGACGCCATCATGAGTTTCTTTATGGTACATCGTTCACGGTGCAAACAGACCACGCTCCGTTAGCATTTCTTGGTGCCAATAAAGAATTTAACGCTAGGATCATGCGTTGGGCCCTCCTTCTAAGCGTCTATTCTTTCAAAGTGGAATATATTCCGGGAAGACAGAATGTCGGGGCTGATTTTCTGAGTAGAAACTGGTCTACAGAGGAAGAAGAGCAAACTGAAGATACCACTCATCCTAAAATCACCAATCAGGTCACCTCCATTGTCAAAAATGAAAACATGAAAAATGGTTTCATGTCTAAAAGTGGGGACGATTGTGACGTACGTCTAGTTTGACTAGTGAATTTTCCCTGATATTATGGATGATTTAAAGGGACCTTTAGCTTTTCATAACATTAGAACCCCTGAACATTTGTTGTAACTTTTCGTTTGCCAGAACGCATTCCACCGGGACTCATGTAGGATACAGCGACGAGATCAAAGAGACAGACCGAGGGATCTTAGGGGAGACTATCGGCGCTATCAAAGACAGTAGTTTTCCCTGATACGAGACGCAGTTGCTTGCCGCTAATTTCGCGTCTCGGTGTCAATCGAGGAACCGAGCGAACGGGGGAAAGCGAAACGGGCAGCAGCGAGCGGATACGAAGACCAGGGGGCGGCTTCTTCTCTTGATTTGGCGGTCAGATCCCCAAAAGTTCGTGAGATCAAATAAGTTGTCAAGTTTATCATGTCCCACTCAACTTACATTTCATTTTAGCTAAATAGACCATGAAGAACTAGACACGTTATCACTCGCTGGCCAGACCTTTACAGAAGCACTAGCTTTATTGAAATCTTGTTATAGATTTTCCCCTGGATTTTATATATATTTGCAGTGATTTCTAATTCTGTGCAAAGCGGTAAAATATATATTGTGTAAAGTGATCAGTGGTCTAGTCATTCTATTTAAAGGGATTTTGTGTTAATTTAAATCTATTTAATTAAACCATCTCAAGAGTTCCAGTTTTAAAAATAATGATCTATCTATTATATTATTTCAAAAGATAATAGATGCTTAAATTAACTTTTAAAGTCGCGAAGGAATTTATAATTAATAAATTCAGTTAAGTTCTAGTTTTATAGATGTGTGTTTTTAACCACTAGAACTCGCGCAGTGTTTATTAAATACATAATTAAATACTCGAGTGTATTATAGGCTTAACGGGAAATTCATCGCGCTTTAGAAGGTTATTTGTTTTCGGTATATTACATGTCTTTTTTTTTTTCTTTCATACAGAGTGATCGTAACCTGTGCGATCCCAGCATTAAGAAAGCAATAAAGAAATCAATCTAAGCAAAGCAAAGCATAAACAGTGTGTAGAGTTCCCCTGACGCAGAACTTGTTGAGACTGTGTAAATTTTTAATCTTTGAGGCGATTCTATGTTTGGAATTCCGCTATCTAACTTATAGCAAAGAAAGCACACCCAAAGACAAATTTAACGCACCATCAAACAACTTAAGTCGTAACGGGAAGAAGAACACTGGCCCGAGCTTTGTTAGTTTACTGACACAGAGAGTTAATTCATAATTTCCTGAACAGTGATGTGACTAGTTTTCTCATTGGACTTAAACCATACCTCACGGATAAAGTGTACCAGCACGCGTAAGAATTTTATTATCAGCGGCATAGTCAAATAGACCACACCATCCTCACCCCGGTATCAGAGACCGTGCCCTCCCATAGAAACTGTTATTAAGAAAAGAGACACAACTACAGATTCATTTTCCAGCGATTACGGGACCCTTTTATGTGCTGACCGCCTACCCGATAATCTGGGGCTAGAACTTGAACAAACACTCATACATTTAGTTGAAGTGTAACTGCTGTTGTGTTATTCTATGGAGTGCAAGATTTTTTCACAATCGGTAAGTGAGAGCAAGATGAGTGAAGGCCTTTGCTAGCGCGTGTATGAATGACAGGAAATTAATTCTTTTGTGTGACCATTTTGTTAACTTGCTTACCTGGTAACATATATCTTTTCTGTATACCCTACATTGTTCCTTTAAGTGGGATAGTTGATAATTTGTTAACTCTGTTTAAAACCACCTCCTTTCCATTTGCTTAGTAAAGGGAAGAACAGCTGGGAAGAACAGGTTTTTTTTTTTCTATCACCTATACCTAATTTTGTAACACCTCTTTCAGAGTAATTAACTTCACTGTTAGGTTAACGTACCTATGTTCCTGATATTATCTATCTTTGGACTGGGTTTGTCTTTGTCTAATAAGCGGGAAGGGCTTAGTCGATACCAATCTTCTTCACCCCTTCCAAACTTGTTATTTGCATTTGTGTACTTATGATAATTTATGTAATATCTGATATTTTTAGTGATTGATGTTTAAAGTGAATAAAATCACATAAACTCATTTAGTTCTGTGTGTTGGACATACCCAAAGCCCAACATTTCCCCTATTCGTTTAATATAGTTTGTATCAACGTCGTGTGTGTGTTTGAAAACACCGAATCGGTGTGCGCGCAGATGCGAGTCTGGAAAACTGGCAAATAATTTTTTGACCAGGAGAGTGAAAGAGAAGATTGAGAGACACGATTTGTCGTAAATAAGTCTGTCTTTACTCTCCTCCAGCACGCTGTGAAGTAACTATTAAATCTCTACATTTTCTATCACTGAGCTTTCCATCATCATTTTCCAGTCTAAACCGGACCACTATTTCTACGACTCTTTTCTCTCAAAATAAATTTACGACAGTCTCCATTTAGCTTAATCAATTGGATGAGTGGTTAAGAGCCAATGGCCCTGATTGCCCGAGGGCCCAAATCTCTGTCAGTCCGCCCAGGCATAACGAAAACAGCCAAACACACACGTAACATACGCATGCGCGTTAATACAGAATGTCCGGTTCAGTACCTCACAACAAACAAACAAAAATAAAGACTCCGGTCACAATATTAGAATGAATTCTTCGTAATATGTCAAGTATGTTCACTGTTCATATGTACTTGTGAGAGAACGAACGAATGGAATATTTATTTTATCGGGGTGGGAAAAAAGTCGTAACCTTTTTACATTGCTGTCTTGTGGTAATGAATGAGTGAGAGAGACAGAACGAACGAACGAACGAACGAACGAACTTTATTTTCAAAGGGTTGAGAATTGGGCACGCAGGCCCGTCTGACATTCTGCCCTTCCTTTCTCCCGTCTTTTATACTGATTTCATTTATTCTCACATACAATTTACCCATCAATTCAAGGAATTCAACGTTGTACAGGTAAAATAATAGCATACTCACATTCACAGTATCTAATTATAAACATGAAATAAAATATGTTGAAAAGTACAAACTAAGTATTACCATGAAACAAAATATGTTGAAAAGCACTAACATCATCATTAAACCTACACTCGATATTATACCATTTGTTCGGAAAAATAATCATATTAGGGGGGCAGATAATCAGAACTCATAAAGTATTCGAAAAGTTTACGATTGTATGAATAGGGACTGAGGTTGTTATGTTTTAGATAATGTGGAAGATAGTTCCAAAGATGAGCAGCAGAGTAAGCTAAGCTTTTCTTGAATAAGTCAAGCCTAGGCTTGGGCACTTGTATTTTGTTAAGGCGTTGACTGCGTCTTTCACTGTATTTGAACATTGGCCACAGATATGTTGGAGCATTCTGTGACAGGATTTTGTGAACAAATTTAGCTTTGTTGAACAGAAAGCGCTTTCTTAGAGGCAGTATTTTGAGATATTTATATAGATCTACACACTGTGTTTGGCAGTTGTCAGAAACTAGACGCACTGCACGCTTTTGTAGTGAATGGAGTCTTTTTGTGTTGGACATAGAACAACCATCCCAGATTGTGGAGCAATAGTCAAGGTTTGTTTGTATGTGAGATACATAGAACAATTTTCGTGCATCTTCATCTAGGAAATGTTTGATTTTAGCTAACTGGTAAACTTTCTGTGCCGTTTGCTTAGTCAGTGCATGAACATGTGAGTTCCAATTAAGATGCTGGTCAACGACTATTCCTAGAGTTTTATGTTCATTAACGTTTTCAATTGGTGAGGTACCAATATAGATCTGAAGTGTTGTTTTCTCAGAATTTTGTAATTTTTGTCTAGTTGATATTAACATGCACTTTGTTTTAATTATATTAATTAGCATGCGATTTCCGATGCTCCACTTAATCAGATTGTCTGTATCTTTTTGTAACGATAGTTCGAGTGTGTTGCAACTTGTATCACTCGTGTAGATAGTACAGTCATCAGCAAATAGGTCACAGGATGCGTGTTCGACGTGTAATGGAAGGTCATTAATGTATATGGCAAAAAGTAGAGGCCCAAGAATAGAGCCCTGAGGAACGCCGGTATTTATTATGGTTGGGTATGAGCAAGAGTTATTGTAAGAAACTACATGTTTTCTGTCTGACAGGAATGATTTAATTATCGTCACTAGTTGAAGGTTTACTTTTGATGTTTCTAGTTTTCTAATTAAAATAGCGTGATCTATCATATCAAATGCTTTTTTAAAGTCTACAAAAACTGCCCCACATATGTTATCGTTATTAATATTTAAGTGCCAGTTGTCAATCATCTTAGTTAGAGCTGTGTGACATGAATGTTTAGGTCTAAACCCCGACTGACTATCAATTAGCAAGCCGTTGTTAACTAGGTGTTGTAGTGTTATTTTATGTATGTGTTTTTCTAGTGGTTTGGATAGCGATGATATTAAGGAGATTGGCCTATAGTTACCAAGGTTATTATTGTCGGAAGAGCCAGGTTTTAAGAGAGGATATACCTTAGCGACTTTAAAGTGCCACGGAAAGTAGCTCCGTGCGATACATTGATTGTATATGTATGTAAGCGAATCACTAATAGCTGGAGCCGCATAACGCAGTATTCGATTACTGACTCCGTCAAGTCCTGATGAGTTATTATCTTTAAGTCCTAGAAGATAGTTATACACTTCATTAACTGTCATAAACGGAATGTTGGATGGGATTGTGTTGGTACATTTGTTCTCACAAAATACTGACAGCCTGCCTAAGTCACAAGGTGAATTTGGTATTGTAGATTTAAGACTGTTTATTTCTGCCTGAAGGTAATTGCTGAAGTCTGTGGGAGTAAATGAAGTATTAGGGGTTGACGAGACTGACAGATTTCGCTTGTTCGCTAAGGTATTGATTGCTTTCCATATATCTTTACTGTTTGTTTTGTTCTGAACCAAATTTTTAAAGTAATTCTTTTTTTCTCTACGAATTAAATATTGCACGTTGTTCCTCTGTTCTCTGTATATGTTAAAGTCCTTGTTTTTGTGAGCTTGATCTCTCTGCCTCATGGCGTCTAGCACTGCTTGTGTGATCCAAGGAGATTTGACCTGTCGTTTCACACGAACTTCTTTAGTTGGTGCGTGGTTATCAAACACACAAAGAAAGATACGTGTCCAATGGGCAATGGCGTCATCGGGATCAGAAAGCTGGTAAACACTGGCAAGAGGTGCAGTTCGCAAATCATGTAAAAATAGTTCACGGTTGAAATGTTTAAAACTTCTAAATTTAATACTGATATGTTTATTTCTTGGAGCTTTATATTTATTCTTTGACCACGTGCAACATATAGGGTAGTGGTCACTCATCGCGACAGTAGGAACAGAGCATTCTATAATATTGTCTGCACAGGTGACGTAGATGTGGTCAATTATTGTGGATGATGCATTTGTTACCCTGGTAGGCTGGTTGACTATTTGTTTTAGGTTGTAAGATAGGATGATGTTTTCCCATGTTTGGTTTATGTTGCGCATGTCGATGTTGAAATCGCCTAGAAGAATAATTTCTTTGGCAGTGGTAAATACTTTATCCATCATAGTGGTGAAATCTTCATACCAGATGGCTCCTGCACTGGGATTTCTATAAAGATACCCGACTAGAAATTGTCCCTGAGTCGGTAGTTTTATTTCTAACCATATGCACTCGGTCTCTGCTGTCTCTAAATCGCTTCTGCGGCGATAACTAATAGAAGTGGAAATATATACTACAATACCTGTTTCTAGCTTTCTACTTGAGTCTCGCCGAACTGTTTTAAAACTATTTAGGGCAATTTTCACCATCTGATATTTTGTCGTTTAAGCGACTTTCGGAAAGTCCAAAAACATGAAAATTTTTATTTAGAATTTGTGTAAGCTCAGGAAGTTTGCCTAATAAATGGTAAATGTTCAGGTGGCCCAGCCGTAGACCATCCTTAATTAGCCATTGTGTCTGATAGGTATGCATTTTATTTTGGCGAGTGGTTTAAAAAGGAAAATAACAAAAGCAATTTTAAATACGAACCCACGAAAATTTAAACTAATTAACGTCACCAAGTAAGTGAAAATGCAAATGTTAGTACTTAACGTACGAACACTTGGTACAAGTATTGCTAAAAAATCACAATTAACTGAAATTGTCAGTAGTATATTAAAATAGTCACACAACAGTAGGCACGCACGTTTTCACACCACAACACTAAAATTCTAACAAAGTAATTAAGCAATACTGAGAGGATACGAATTAAAAAAAAGTAAAATGAAAAAATCTTGCAAATTATGAAAAGAACTGTCGAAGGCCTGTAGCCAATGAAATTAAAGTGTTTTGAGAAAGTAACAAAGTACTTATTACTTTATGCGTCACAGTAATCAATTAATTTTTCAGGGGAGAGACGGCTTTGGTCGCAGGGATTAAGTCAATGAAAAAAAAAAATGAGTGGATTAATCATCGATAATGGATGTCTCTGTCAGGTACATAGTAAGGCCCGCGTTGCACAGACATCATTAGTGCTTGGCTGAGTGATGCTGGACTGAATTGCATCAGGTAGCCAAGTTCTGGGTTCCACTGAGCACGATCAGAAAGGCTACGGGAGGAAGCTTGACGACTGTAGATTTCGTCTGCAGTGGTTACAACACTTGTAGGAGATTTTTGGGTCTGTGACATTGTGGCACTGCTTCTTGAACTGTCATATAATGTGTTTGTGAGGGGCTGTCTTATAGGTAGTGGAGGAAACATAACATCGTAACGTTCGGCTTCCGGCTGTAGGTGGCGTTCTGTTTGTTGTTAGGTACTTTGTTGGTTACAGGAGCGCTTCTTTGAGGGGCGGGTAAGGTGTGTTGTGCATTTTCATGAAGGGCTGATCTCATGGTAGATCGGTTTGCGTTCTCTGTGTCTGGTGGGTTGTCGTGTTGCGTTCGCTGCGGGTACTTGATGTTTTTTGCTAGAATGCTGCTACCTAGTTTTGATGTATGTATTTGATCTATGTAAAGGCGTTTCTTTGGTGCTCCAGAGTTGCTTGTGAAGAAAGGAGTGTTGTTGATATAGCCAATGTTGTTGTGTTCACAATAGCTCTGGATTGTCTTGTTGTTGGTGTCGGCTACGCGACGTTGGAAGCCATAGCAAGGTGGAATAATGGATGACATAAAAATGGAGGTGTTAGGAAATTTTTGTTTTATTGTTGTGGCCAGTTTGGAAATCGCCGAAGGGTTAACGCTGTGTCCATTCATTATGTCGTTGATCCCTACATGTACTGTTGTTCTTGTAATATTATGATGTATGTCGAACCTATGAATTCTATCAATTAATCTTTCAGTTCCAGCTCCAGGTATCGCTAAAACTGAGACAGTTTCCTCTTTTGAAGTAGACATCCGATCATTGTAAATGCCTTTTAGGAGAGAGTCGCCAATTATAACATGTGTTGTTTTACTACATGGTTGTTGATTCGGCTTTCGTTTTGATTCTTGTTGCCGCCATTGATTTTCCTCGTGTGAATCGTCCTGAATAGTCTGGGTGTTTTCATCGGATGGATGTGGTGTCAGTATCTGATCTGGTAGCGGCGTTAGTGCCTGTTCATTTTGTACTGAACTCTGGTTAAGGGCGGTAAACCTGTTGCTTACTTTTACACTAATAGGGTAAGCTTCGTGCGCACGTGTATCCTCAACTTTTTTGATGTTACGTTGGTGCTCCTTGCGGCGTTTGTTTGATGTATGTTCTTTGGATGGATCTCCAGAAGCTTCAGGTACTATAAGAGTATGTTCCGAGTGCTTTGTTTTATAAATCGAAAAATCGCTTCGTAGTTGCTCGACGACGTGTTTCATATTGGAATTATCTTCTCTCAGATGCAGTATTTCCTGTTTGAGTAGTTCGTTTTCTGTGCTGATTGATTTATAGACATTAGTCGTCAGATCGGCAATTAGTGTTCGAAGGGTGTCCTCCATTTTTAGCATCAGCTCCTGGCAGCACTGCGCATTTATCATGTGAGTGACTTCTGGGTGATTTTCACGTGATAATGTTTCATCTGTTTGTGTGCTAGTGTCTTTAGGGCCCATTGGATATTCTATGGCCAGTATAGGTTGAGAAAATGGAGTATTTGCTACTGTGTCGCTCATTGGAAGGTCGCGTGCTGCGGGAGGCAAAGTGGATGTATTTGTGGGAGAGTGTATGCTAGAGTTAATGTTGATGATTTCGCTATCAGCAGATGAGACGCTGTCAGCTGATGATGTGATGTCTATTGCGAGCTGAGGTAAACATATTGTCGAGTCCAATTGTGTGGTACAAATTATGTTTTTGTGCAGACTCATTTAAACTGACAAAGTCCGTTGCCAGCCATGATTCAATAACAGTAGGAGTTGCTTGGACCATTATCTTGTTTTTTGTATGATAAAGGTGCACAGATAGTAGTGGTGTTGTGATGAAATCTTCTACAAAGGCACCTTGTTTATCTGCTCTCGTCTCGACATGGTCATTCTGGTAGTGTTTGGTACACGTTGTGCGAAATGCCTCATAATGATATGTATTGTGGAAGAGTACAGTAGCACATTTACCGTCATTTGCTACTTTAAAGGTTAAATCCGACTCTTTGTTACATCCACGCAGTTTAACGCGAACAGCTCTGCTTTGGTCTAGGCTGTAATTTTTCATAGAGGTCGGGCGCAATCTACAGTCCCTAGCGGTTTTCATTACCTGCGAGCCATGACCGATCTCTAGGTGTGACATGTTTACATGCCACTGGGATTAATTGCCAGCGAAATACGTTGCCCTCTGTTCAAGAGGGTCTGATAGTCAAAAAAAAAAAAATAATAATAATAAATAAATAAATAAAATACTGAAAAATACACTGGCCGACCGTCTCTTCTTTACAGCGGTCAGTAACGAGTCACGGGGTCATTTTTAAAAGCTTTGTCGAAGGCATTTACAGTCCAAAAGTGAATACACCGGTATAAAAATCCGGATACGACGATGCTGTTGTTCCCGCTCGCCATAATCACATTACATTCTTAGTGGGCGGACAAGCCCTGTGTTTAGCGTTCTGGCTATTGTTCCCTGGCCAGAAGGTCACCAACAAAGTTTGGAATGTTGAAGTAGTTTTCCATTTATCGAAAAATGGTGGCAGACACGATGAACGCTCCTACCGTCATTCCATACAGAAAAAACACAATATTTATACGTGAATTTAACACAATTACAAAATAAACTATTTCACTGTATGTCAAACAAAACCGCCAACACATGGATATATAAACCATCCATATTAAATGGGAACAACTTCAATAAAATATCCGAAATGTAGAGCCAAATAAAAACACGTCCGCACAGCACGAGGACATGAAGGAGAGACAGAGAGAGAGAGAGAGAGAGAGAGAGAGAGAGAGTGAAAGACAGGCAAGCTTATAGATAGAGAGACAGACAGGCAGACTTATAGACAGACATACAGGCAGGAAGGCAAGCGGACTTAAAGACAGACAGACAGGCAGGGAGGCATGCAGACTTATAGACAGACAGATAGACAGGCATGTATACTTATAGACAGACAGACAGGAAGGCATGCAGACTTATAGACAGACAGACAGGCAGACTTATAGAAAAACAGACAGGACGGCAGGCAGACTTACTGACAGACAGACAGATTTATAGACAGACAGACTGACAGACAGACAGGCAGGCAGACAGAGATACTAACAAATTTTCAAACAGTTATAGGCTAGGGGCCTATTTTAAAACAGAGTATCAGTAACACTATAACTGCTCATTTATTGTTATTTATTATAATAATAGTTATTATTATTATCCATGTTGTTATTCGCTTGCAAGATAATATCTGCGTAAAGCAAAGGAGTCATAGATTGGGTGATGCGCCAGACAACAGAGGGCAGTCCAAGAGGAATAAGATGGACTACATTTTCTACATTGGAAGATCTGGAATATGCAGATGACATTGCACTACTAGCACATTCACATCAACACATCCAGGAAAAAACGGATAGACTTAATAAGTTTTAGCCAGCAGGTGGGCTTGAACATCAATTTAAAGAAGTCACAGGTCATGACGCTCAATGTGAGCAACCCTGAGCCCATATCAGTAAGGAATCAGCAACTGGTACAGACAGACACCTTCACATACCTAGGATGCATAGTAACACCAGACGGCGGGGCAGGCAAAGACATCAACATCAGAATGAATAAGGCAAGAACAGCCTTATTTAGCCTAAACAACATCTGGAAGTCCTCTCAATACAGCACAAGCACAAAATTAAGATTATATCAGAGCTGTGTGCTTTCTGTGCTTCTCTATGGTGCGGAATGCTGGAGAGTTACAGAGAAGGAAATGTCGAAATTGTCCTCTTTTCACACAACATGCCTAAGAAAAATTCACCGAATCTTTTGTCCGAATACCATCACCAACTAAGATCTGCTTACTCGGAGCAAGCAAGAGGACATGCACACCATCATAGCTGGCAGACGCTGGAGCTGGGTTGGCCATGTCCTCAGAAGAGACCCCGATGCCATCACAAGAACAGCTATGCTTTGGACCCCTGAAGGAAAACGAAAGAGAGGCCGACCAAAAACAACCTGGCGGAGGACTGTGGAGACTGAGATGCAAAGAATGAACCAGAGTTGGGGCACTGTATGAAGGATGGCCGCCGACCGAGCAAAGTGGAATCAATTTGTTGTTGCCCTACAAGACGCCACTAGGCGTGATGGCCACTGACTGCTTTGACGGTCGGCGGCTAATTATCAAAGAAGAAAGCAAAGGAAATGTTGACGAATGTGGTTAAGCCTGCATCAAAACATGTACAAGGTATGTACTCTTGCACTGATGAGTTCTGTGGCACTTTCTTTTATATCATAAGGTTGCCAGCACCATGCAACTAGACAGATGGTGCAGACAAACGATACAAAGTAACAAATAATAATGGATCGCGCATTTATGGACAGAACTAACGGGAGACAAAGAAACAGAGAGAGACAGAAAGAAACAACTTGAGTATAGGTAGGACAAAGAGGCAGAAAAAAAAATAATGTATACTTTAAAATTCTGACACTTTGAAAACTCTAAAAAGAGACAAAGTGGGAAATGCTATGTGAAGATTATAGAAATGGTAGATGACAAGAAAAAAAGAAGAAGAAACAGCGAGAAAGATAAATAGGATAAGGAATTAACATTCGCATTAGCTTTATGAGAATCTAATTATGCATGCGCTCGTGTGCTTGCGGTTTGTTTGATTCATTTACATGTATTACACATTCTTCCGTAACAGGCATCCATTTCAGACGCACCTGATTCAGGTGGATTGATTACTACGGATCATTTCAGAATAAGCATTCTGTATTCGTAATTAGTTACGAGGAATTCATTAATTCGTTTTCCTTCCGTTCCCTGTGAAATACAGAGCTGTAGATGGTGGTGACCACTGATGCCTACTTTGTGAGGTTTTTTCCTTACCAACAGGAGTACTCTTCTAACAATAATAATAATAATAATAATAATAATAATAATTAGTCATAACTGATTACAGGAATGCCCTCTTGAAGTGATATCCATCAGCTGTTTTTTGTTGTTGCATGTTACACCTATCGGCATGTTCTTTTCTCTTCTGCTTGCTGTGAGAGCTACTCTTGGTCCTAATTCAGGTGGCGCCGTAGGGAGCATCGCCACGTGGTGTGATTGACAGTTTCATCCTCAATAATAATAACAACAAGCCTCTTCGAACATAAATTTTGATCATATAACACCTGATTTAATTGAAAATACTCGTTCCAGTAAACATACCGTTCACGAGAACATCAAGAACGAACAAGATCTTTACCAATAACGGTAACATTGATAATACTAAAAATAGCTAATAAGTGCAGCAGCGTAACAATGACAATGTGTGGCATCTTTTTGTGTTCTTTGATATTATTCTAAACTCCGCCTATGCCGGTCCCAAGCCCGGATGAAAAAGGAGGAGGGCGGCCTGCATGGAGGCCGTAAGGAGGCAGCCCCTCCACCATGCAAAGGCACAACAGGCCAATCACTTGTTTGCTTTAAATCACGATTACGAGCAATACAAGAGAGAAAACTGGACTGATTATAACGGAAACAAAGAAAAAAGGACAAGGAGTCATGGATCTCGATGGCAACACGCTGCTCTACAGTGGTGTACCCATATCTGAAAGAGCTAAAGGGGGCGTGGGTTGCATTGTGGTCCAAAATCAAAAGATAGTATCAAGGGATGGAACTTTGTCTCGGAGCGCATTATGGTTGTTAAACTAAAAGAAGGAGAAACCATAGTCAACCTGGTCATAGTGTATGGGCCAAATGAGGATGAGAGAGCAGAGGTCAAGGAGGAATTCTTCGACCTGCTTCAAAGGACAGTGGATGACTGCCTAGATGAAGTTATGATGCTCGGAGATTTTAATGCCAGAGTTGGAAATGACCATGCTAGATGGGGTGGAGTTATCGGAAGATATGGAGAAGATACTCTCAATGACAATGGAAAGCGACTCCTTAGATTCTGCATTGAGCAGAATCTGATCATTACAAACACAAAGTTCTCCCATAAGCGCATACATGCATACACTAGATGTGAACCAACAAAGAATGAGAAGTCAGTGATCGACTATGCCATTGTTCGGAGAAGCTCATTTAAATATGTCCGAGATGCTAGAGTCTGGAGGGGGCCAGAGATTGGAAGTGATCACTACCTGCTAACAATCAAAAGAACAACTGAAAGAGTTGCTCATCCTAGAACGCCCAACATCACGCAAGAAACCAAGTAAACGAGCAGGAGAAATGAGCATTAGGACCTACAAGCTGAGAGAGCCAGAAATTAAGACCAGATATCAGGGGTATATTGCTGCAGCGGTGAGCAACACAGAAGAACGACCTGATGACTTGGAAAGCCTCTGGATTAAATTCAAGGATATCATAAAGACAGCTGCTGCAGAAGCATGCGGTGAAGTCCGACTTGGGAACAAGAGAAAGAGGACACCTTGGTGGACAGAGGAAGTCAAAAAGAAAATAAGAGAGAAGAAAATGGGATGGAAACAATACTTAGGAGCTAAAAACACAACAGGACAAATGGAAAAATATAGAGAATATGTGACACTCAGAACAGAAGCAAAGAACAAAGTGCTAGCAGCAAAACAGAAGTCCTGGGAAGAATTTGGAGAAAAGCTAGAAAAAGATGCACAAGAAAACCAGAAATTGTTCTATAAGACCCTAAAGAACACGAGGAAGGAAAAACAATGCTGATAAACTCTCTTTTTTGATAACTCTCTCTTTTTTCATCATCATCAGTTGATAAATATAAGCCCACTAGAACATCACCAGAGTTAAATGCTGTGTTGTTGTGTTGCTCGTGGTTTGAGTATGGAATGTCAACTCGACCTACGCAGTGGTGTGTAGACATAGAGTGAGAGTATAATATGCGAATGATAAGAAGAGTTCGTGGTGTTGACAAATGGTCTTTTTCTTTCACTCATGTATGGCTGGAAGTCATCGACACCAACGACTGTGTACCTTTGCTACAGTTTAATTGGACGTACACACTCGACAGCACGAATAGTGACAAATCACAGGTTGGCATAATACATCATGGTACAGTGGATAAATGGTCTTGCAATGATACATGGGCACTCATGTAGAATAATAGCATAATGGATTGTCAGTAGACAAGCACTAAGTATTGCCCATATATATATATATATATATATATATATATATATCTATATATATATATATATATATATATATATATATATATATATATATATATATATATATATATCATCTGAGTTTACTGACAAAGCACGTCAGATTATAAACAACAGTCAAGATGGCTTCTAGACCTAACCTCGTCTAGTGAAGATTCCTTACAATAATGTTCAGCACATATTTTCCATATAATCATATTGAACCGCTAGTAATGGGTTCTCATGTGTAGCAGTGATCTCTGGACTCATCAAGCGATAATACGGGGCATCCCTTTCTCTTCTTGAAAGTCACAAAATATTTGGATACAAGATGGCTTCTCTCGTGAGCTGTCACTCACGTTTGGATACAGATAATGAATCTGCATTAAAGTTAGTCATTCCTTAAATGTTCTCATTGCTCTGTAGATTCTATTATGATACAATTGACTTCATCATACAAGATATAGTGCTGCTAGGAATGAATGTCGTTTTCATCTAGATAAATATTTCCTCAGACGTACAAATCGTGTCTATAGAGAAACGGTGGCTTAGCCAGAGTTCATAAGAAGTATCTTTTGTTACCTTGGTATCAGAAATATGATTCTGCCATTCCTTGGCAATAAGAATAAACACTGGGGTAAAGCATACACGATAGGTCTAGACGACTATCACTTTCCCCACAAATACTGAGATCACTTTTTCCGGCGACAAGCCGCTACACAAAAATCACAGCCCCCATCAGGGCGAAGCCAAATCACACCTCTCTAGCGACACATCCGCCGAACAGCCCTTTGACCTTTCTATCGACCAAAGACCATATAGTTCGACTTAGATATGTAAAGATATACAGATATAAGACAGACTCGACCTACCCAGACAAACAACACACATAAATTCAGGCCATAGATACACCGAAGCAAGAACAACCTATTTCTACCCAAACAAAGAATAAATCGCAATAAAACTGGATTCATCCGCGGAGTTCGATCAAAAATGACGACACTCCTTTCAAGGGAAGTAACTCAATAATGACTTTTCCTTAAGCACTAAAAAGTATCTATTTTGTTTACAAAATATTTGCGAACATAACAAGCATACAAATGTATTATATTGTAAGATATCAAAGACTGCACGTAACAAATGCCCTCTCAAATTTATAAAGGACAGGCAAGGCAAATTGCTTACTGCCCCGAAGGAAGTAATGGAAAGATGGAAAGAATATTTCTCAGAACTCCTGGATGGTGAGCATGGTGAAGCATCAGAAATGATAAACATTAGCACAGAAGAGAAAACCAATGATGGTGAAGATGACATAAAGATGGAAGAACTGAAGGCAGCACTGGAGAAAATCAAGATGGGCAAAACAGCAGGGCATGATGGTATAACACCAGAAATGGTTAAGTTCATGGGAGCATCAGGCGATCTATTACTCTTAAGGGTTTTACAGGCAGCGTGGTACAACAAGACCATACCAAAGGATTGGGAAATTGCCATCATAACACCAATTTTCAAAAAGGGTGACAATCGACAGTGTGAAAACCATAGAGGCATATCCCTTCTCAGTGTCCCTGGTAAAATCTACTCTAGAATCCTAGAGCAGAGACTCCGACGCCTAGCTGAGCCACAATTGGATGAGGTCCAGTGCGGATTCCGAGCAAACCGAAATACTCAAGACCTAATCTTCACACTCAGACAGCTGAGTGAAAAGGTCCTTGAGTATAAGAGTGAGATGCATCTTTGTTTCATAGATCTGGAAAAGGCGTTTGACAGGGTCCCCTGGAGCAAACTTTGGGACTGTTTGGCAAGGAAGAATATTCCAGCACCTCTGATTCATGCTGTACAGAGCTTCTACAAGTCTTGCAGAAATTATGTGAGGACAGCAAACCATAAGTCAGAAGAGTTCAGGACCACCACTGGTGTAAGACAAGGTGATATCCTATCACCTTACCTCTTCATACTCCTTATGGACGATGTCATCAAGGCATGTAAGGAGAGAACAAGAAAGTATTCAGTGGGGTACTGGAAGATGAGACAGGTCTATATTTCGGAGCTGGCATTTGCTGATGATATTGCCCTGATTGCTAAATCAGAGACACATCTCCAATCCAACCTGCAAGTCTGGAAGGAAGAGCTGGAGAAGAGAGGGATGGTCATAAGCAGCTCTAAAACAAAATCCATGGTGATATCACGAGAAGAAAGAAAACATCAGATTAAGTTGGGAGAACAGGTCCTGGAGCAGGTCGACCACTTTAAATACCTCGGAGCTATTATAGACCGAAAGGGAGGCATCAAAGAAGAGTTGGCCACTCGAAAAGCAGCAGCTGGGAGACTTTTTCAGGCCATAAATCGAGGATTCCTCAGCAAGAGAGAGGTTGGTAAGAAAACGAAGATGGCTGTATACCGCTCCACCTATGTCCCAGTCTTGACATATGGATGCGAGTCATGGGATATGACTACAACCCATAAAAGCCAGATCCAAACCTCAGAAATGAGGTATCTGAGGAAGGTGGTTGAAGTAACAAGAAGAGACATGGTACGCAACCAGACGATACGTCAAGGCCTTAAATCCTACCCCCTGCAGACCCAAGTAGAACAGTCCCAATTAAGATGGTTTGGCCATGTCTGCAGAATGGGAGAAGATCGGATACCACGACAAGGATGGGAAACAAAGAGCCAAGGATCCAGACCCCGAGGACGACCCAGAGTCCGCTGGGAGGACAACATTAGACAATCTTTGAAGGACCGAGGACTAGAATGGAACCAGGCCAGGAGGAAGACAGCTGATAGGATAGTCTGGCGCTCTCTCTTCCAAACCTCTACACCTTACGGTAGAAGGGGAACGACTAAGTAAGTAAGTAAGATATTATTCTAACAGTCAACAGTTTCTGTCTTTTTTTTTAAATATTTTAATATTTGATATTTTTGTAACAGCAAACCTGTTGGCTATTTAAAAAAAAAAAAACTACAAAAATATCCAAGTGCAAAAAGAAAAATACAAAAAGATCCAAGTATACAGAAAGATATTTCCAAGTATACAAAAAGATCCAAATATCCAAGTGCAAAAAGAAAAATACAAAAAGATCCAAATATCCAAGTATACAAAAAGATCCAAATATCCAAGTATACAAAAAATCCAAATATCCAAGTATACAAACAGATTCAAATATCCAAGAATACAAAAGATCCAAATATCCAAGTATACAAAAAGATCCAAATATAAAAGTATACAAAAAGATCCAAATATCTAAATATACAAAAAGAAATATCCAAGTATTCAAAAAGATCCAAATATCCAAGTATACAAAAAGATCCAAATATCCAAGTATACACAAATATCCAAATATAAAAGTATACAAAAAGATCCAAATATCCAAGTATACAAAAAGATATAAATATCCAAGTTTACAAAAAGATCAAAATATCCAAGTATACAAAAAGATCCAAATATCCAAGAATACAAAAAGTTCCAAATATCCAAGTATACACAAAAATCCAAAAATCAAAGTGTCCAAAAAGATCCAAATATCCAAGTACACAAACAGATCCAAATATCCAAGTATAATAAAAGATCCAAGTATACAAAAAGAAATATCCAAGTATACAAAAAGAATAAAATATCCAAATATACAAAAAGAAATATCCAAGTTTACAAAAAGATCCAAATATCCAAGTTTACAAAAAGATCAAAATATCCAAGTTTACAAAAAGAAATGTCCAAGTATACAAAAATATCCATATATGTGTGTATGTGTAGGTCTGTGAAACACAAATACTGATCATCCTTAGCGTAGTTCTCATTTAGTACACAGAACTTGGTTTTTTTTTATTTAACAAATGTTGTACTTTAACAAAGAATGTCTTATGTTAGGTAAGCTGAGTAAGAATAATGTATTATTTAGTTTAGTAATAATAGTAGCTATGATTTTACAATTACCTTTGTAATGTGTTATTTAATTTATTAATAACAGTAGCTAAGATGTTAAAATTACTTTGTAATGTAATGTTTAGTTTAGTAATAACAGTAGCTATGATTTTACAAATACTTTTGTAATGTGTTATTTAATTTATTGTAGTTTAGTAAGAATTACATGTATTGTAGCAAAAGTGTATGATATGTATATTTTAGTAACATTATCGTTATAGATAAATTAAGACAGCAATACAATTAATGTATTTTTTTATTACATAAAATTACGAGAATGCTCAGTTCAAGAAGATTAATACAATAGAAACACAGGATGGTCTGTGAGAGGTCATGAAATACCAATTCAACGGCCACAATAGTGCCAGTACTTGAAATACTTGTGGCAGATGAAAAATCTTTCCGAAACATCCCGTCATTCTATACTACTGATCTTTTGTAATACGGACATCTACACTAATTTACCATCACTTATGAATTTATAACAAGGTATATTTTACAAATGCGTAATCCTAGGTATAGTTAAGTAATAACAGTAGCAGTAGGTTAACAAATGTCTACCATAGGTATAATTTAGTAACGACAGTAAAGGGTAATTCAAAAATCACTCCCTAGTTTTAAATATGTATTTCTTCATTGTTGTTCAACTGATTTATATGAAACAAACTTGAGAATAACAATAATTAACTGTTATTTTATTACCCCAAAAAAATACATTTATATTAACATCACAGCTTATATATGAGACATTTGACTTTATAACGGGCAACAATTATTGCTCTCCTTTGTTAGGTCAATTCAGTGAACATTTTAGATTTTGTTTTGTTTTATTTCGTTTCTGGAAGTAAAAAGTAAAAGTTAATAGTCAAATATCAAATGGCAGTTATTGCCCATTGTTTTGACAATTGTTTCGTGTATATGTAATAGATATAAGTGAGGGTACAACTATTTAAAAATTGAAGTTACTTCCAAATCACATTGTACAGTGGTTATAATTTTAGCAAACTCGTGCCATGTGTATAGTTGAGTAATATGTTAAAAATCATAGCCATAATTTTTTTTCCAACAGGTTTATAAACAAAAACAAACAAGAAACAAACAAACAACTATCGTTACGCGGTATTCATATTGCTCAGGTCCGCCCGGGGGGATTTTAAAGATTGAGGAAAAAAATCCACTTGCCCATTGCTGTCGCCACGCAGTGTGCAGGCTAAGTTTTTATTTTTACTCCCGATACAGGTTTAGCTTTGTACAAACAGTGACTATATGTTAACATATACGTACCATCACGTGACTTCTCGTCTGGCATCATGGTTATTCAGGTACTAGCACCGTTGATACTGGTGCTGTTGCTGCGACTATTACTGCTGGGGATTTTATTGCTACACTTGCTGACAACACTGTCCAATCCGGTTATTAAAGATATCGTGGATGAAGATGAAGGAGTAGACACGGATGTCAAGGGGGTTGGTACTCCAGCTCTCACGGGTGTTGCTGTGGACAGAAGTCTTTGAGTGCCGAGGGAAAAATTTCTGAGCTGGAGAGGTGAATAAATACTGTGGTTCCTGGTGCCTAGAGTGCTGAAAGCACTCAGTCTGTCTCTTGACAGAATAGTTTTAGGCATCATTGCCAGTTCGACTTGCTCACCTGGCAGTCTGCCAGATTCTGAAACCGGAGCTTCAGAAGTATGCCTTTTCTTGTCCTCCTGAATATGTCGATCAGGTTCTGCCAAACGGCCGACCATTGTCCCAAATTTCGAATCTCCATGATCCTTAGTTTGCTGTCGGCAAGGTTCCTGTAGTTCGGCGCTGTTACCGTGAAATGTATTAGCTGTACGCTTGATGAATTCCAGGTCTCTGCTGCTTACAAATGACAGTTCTCGATGCTCACACCGATCATGGTAAGATAATTTACCGAGAACTCCCTCCGGGTCAGTTTGTCTGTCCTGCTTATAACCCTGGTTGGTGGTTTTGGACTTGCTTGCGACATAGGAGTTGTTCAAGGATTTGAAGTCTTCGTAACCATTGCCTTTTTCATGGTCAATCTCCTTCTTGATATGTCCATGAACAGTCCTTTCCCTGTGGTGTTGCTGACGATTACCACAAGCACTATCCGAAGGATTCAGACCTGCCATTTCACAATCATAGCTTTTACTATAAAATGTGTCCAGAATCTTTTCACTTTCAGACTGAGTGGGTGAGGAAAGATCTATTGCTTTTTCTGTCTTTGACTTAATTTTGTAGGGACTAGAAGGCCATTTTGATACTTTGTCTACTTCTGTAAAAATTTTACCTTCGGTGCTAGATTTAACTACAGCTGAGTTTTCGTGTGTATCGCTTCCTGATTGCACATGACCCGCATCACAAACTGTACCATGTCCATGGGCTGGAGAATCCTCTTTCTACCGGCTTTGATAAAACAGTCATTGAGAGATAAATTATGTCTGATGCTATTTCTCCAACCTGGACCTCGAGTACGGAAATATGGATAATTATCCAGAATCCACTGATAAATATCGCTCAACACTAATTTCTTCTCTTTAGCGTTGAGTATAGCCATCCCTATCAGACCAATATAACTATGGCTTGGTTTGGGCTCCTCTTGTACAAACCGCGCTCTAGGATCGTGTTTGTAGAAATACGCCTGAGTATACGGATCAGTAATATAAGCGTGGAAAGGCGACAAACCAAGTGAATTTTGATAGTTACGCAATCCAAGCTGAACACGGACATTGTAATCGTTGAGCTGAGATCTTTGAAAATCTAACGCGGATATTTGTGCCTGAGTTAGACCTCCGGTTGGACCGAATGGGAAATATGGTGAAGGAACTTTTAATCCGTAAGGTAACATGGCGCCTTGAGTTGGGGCGCACATTGTGTTATAGATAAATTACCTGTACCCGCACGTCAGGCTTATAAATAAAGAAATAAAAAATTAGAAAACCTGAGCAGGGTATTAACAGAAAAATAAGTCGGATTAACTCATCCAATTCTTCCTTGTGGGCAGAGAACAAAGTAATACGTGTAGAACAAAGCCTTATCCACTGTAAAATCACAGTTTATAAACCACATCTCAAAGTGAGAAAATATTTTCTAGTCTCCAACACCTTAGGCCGGTCGTCGATAGGTGACTGGCTCCGCCCACAGGATGGCATTCATTACGAGTCGCGCGACAGAATGCGATTGACAGTATTCCGCGCTGTGTTATTGGGCACAGACGTACAAGAGTGTTGGGCTTTGGTTGAGCCAACTTCAACCGACAAGCCGGCGACTAACCAACCTGAGACAGCCATCCTCAGAAATTATACGCAGGCTTTGGAAATCATTATACTGTCCCGCTGTGTCGTTTTCTACCTTAGTGGCTGTTCAAGATTTACCACGGACCGTTATGGCTCATGATCTTGTAATAATATATCGAGTTTATTTATATTTTTGTGCGGTGAGATAAACAATGCGACTATTACTCATCATCAAAACCGCATCTCCAGTTACGGACCTAAAAAATGGGTGGGGGACTACAATTACAACCTGAAGTGTCTTTGCGCAAAAACTTTTACCTAGGATATCTTTAAATTTATTCTTATTTGTTTAATTTTTTTTTACCAAATATGATTTGTAGGCTACAGGCTACTGAAAGTTTCATTCTCCAGACCTAAAGTTCTTTTATATTTGGACATGCGCCCTAATATAACCGACTAGGTTGAACGGGACGCTCCTCGCCAAAAGGAGGCAAAATTTTTTTTTTTTTTTTTTTTTTTAAATCTGAATGTCTGCACAAACACTCTACGATGTCTTTACAAAAACTGTTAGTCTGAGATGCCTCCACGTTGTTTCACATACACATAGGCCTACGTATACACAACTTGAACACAATACATTGTTGTATGTGATACACACTAATGACACCAGCTAATAGAAGGAGACCTACAAGGCCGTCATTCCTCTTAAATCCCCGTGGCGAACAGAAGAGAGGATGACCCAAATTTACTTTGAGAAGAGAATCTGAGGCGAACTTGAGACGATACGGAAATTACTTGAAAGAATGGCACAGACAGGAGGCTATAACATAAACTAGCTGAAGATCCATGATCAAGAGAAAGCACACACAAAAAATAATGAAAAATTAAAAGATAAGACCTCTACATCCCAAGGCTGGGGTTATGAAAACATCGACATCACACAACAGAAATGGAATCCAGTGGAATCTGACTCAACAGCTAGATGATCTGGATTTTGCAGATGACGGCTCATCTATCCCATAACCATAATCAGATTCGGGGAGCTAAAGGGTATTGATTGATTGATTGACCCCAAGGTAGAAGAGGAACGACCATGTAAGTATTACAAGAAAAAAGATAATGAGTCGCTGGCAAAAAAACTCAACTTTAGGGCGTAGGCTATCCAAAAATATACCTTCATCGGCAAGCAAACGTAGAGGAACAACGAAAATATTGTAAGTATAAATAAATAATTGGGTGAAACTAGTTACAAACGAAAATAATACGCACTTAGTTGAACATTTCTGAGGAGATACATTTTAGCGAAAGGTTTTTTATGTGTATAGTGTCAGTAGTGGTGCAGAAATAGTATTCTGTCTTGAAAAGAGTGAAGTCCCAGTGTTGGAGAAGAACACTGGTATCACAGGATAGTCTCAGCTGTGACGGTATCTGCTTTAGAAAGTATTCAGAGTAAAGTCAGACCCTAAGTTGCCACCTTGGCTATGTAACTACCTGTGATAACACTGACTAACAAAAAAAAACTTTTTTTTTCTTTCTCTAACATTTCTATGTTTTTCTGGTCAATTTTAATGCGCTGTTTTTAAATCTGCAAACCGTTTTTCTCTATCAGGTCGGGATATCTAGAAATACGCAATTGAAGTTTTTTAACAACGCATACAGTATTACAACATCATTCGTACAAGAAGTATAACAGTTATGTAGGCTTGAATTTCTTTGCAGTCGACTTTCGTCGGTGAATGGCATGTGGTACATCGCGATGAAGCATCCAACAATAATCGGCAAGCATGGTCACACTCCACCATCCTTGATAACGTGACTCCATTATGGCGATATCTTGATGGAATCGTTCTCCATGTTCATCGCTGAATTCGCCAAGGTTGTCAAGGAAAAAGTCAAGATGCGAATCGAGCAAAGGGATTTTGAGGGACATGATACAGCCCATAATTCTGTATGCATCTATGCACTGCTTAACAATATGCAACATAGTCGACAGATTTGTGATTTTCCAGAAAGTTATCGACGATCGATTTGAATGCCATCCATGCGCGAAGTTCACTACCATGTAACAAGTTCTCGAATTGTTTGACTGCAATAACTTTCCTAATCTGAGGTCCTACAAAGATACCTTCCTTTATCTTTGCATCGCTAACTTGCGGAAACTTTTCTCGAAGATAAGTGAAAGCTTTGCTCGTTTTATCTAACGCTTTTACAAAATTCTTCATGAGCCCCAAATTTATATGTAACAGTGGTAAAATGAAGCTGTCTTTGTTAACTAATGGCTCGCGTATTACATTTTTTATGCCCGAGCTGCATACGATCCCGGATAGGCCACACCTTTCTTGCATAATGTTCCTGTCTGTTGCGGCTGTCCCATTCACATCGGAAGCAACAAAATTTAGTATACCCAGTCTGCATGCCCGTGAGAATTGCAATGACCTTTAGGTCTCCACAAATCCGCCATTGGTAGTCATTGTACTTTATTTTTTCCAAACGTATAGCCATATTGTCATAAGTTTCTTTCATATGAACAGAGTAGGCGACTGGAATTGATGAAAAAAAATTTCTGTTATGCAATAACATGGCTTTTAGACTAGTCTTGGAAGAATCGATGAAAAATCGCCATTCGTTGACTATGTGCTCATGACCGTTTACATCTTTGCAATAGCAAATGTCATCATCCATCTCAAAGTATTGACAAGTTCTCTGTGTCTATGACGAAATTTAGATATCGGAGTATTGGGCGCTAAAAGATTCCATTCTTTGAGTCGCGAACCGAGTAATTCCGCTTGTCCTTTGGTAAGAGCGAGATCACGTATTAGATCTGAAAGTTCTGATGGTTAATTAAGTAAACACCATCATTCACCGGTATGTAATCTGAGTCAGAATTAGTTTCTAAAGCAGGTAAACTATCACTTTCTGATGGTTCATTTACGTCCAACGGATATTGTTCTGGTGGTACTTGGATCGGACACGTGATTGGATCATGAGGCACTGGTTTCGAAACCGATTCAATATTTGGATAAACCACAGACTTTCTAGTTTTAAAAAGTGAAACCATGGATATTTGTCAAGCAGAAGTAACAATCAGTAGTGTGATTTGTATGTTCACGCCATATTACTGGCACTCCAAAAGGCATCGACTTATGCTTCGGCGATTTTCGTAACCAACCTGCCAATGTATCGAACAAACTGCATTTGGCTTCCAAGATTTATTTGCATCATCAACTTTCGAATCGAAATAAAGTTCATATGCTTTCTTTAGTAATGGTGTAAAGTTTTTCTGGTCAACACGATCGGTAAAATATCCGCACACGTAACAGAACAGATCAGCCGAATTTCTACAACTTCTAGAAGCCATATTTTGCTCAGAATTATTTCAAAATACAGTAACTATTTGAAAAATCACGTAACATATGTCATGCATCTTTTAGCAGTATAAAAAGTAGAATTATGTTGCTTTTTATTAATTTTAATAAGCTATATAGTAAAAATGAAACGGAGCAAATAACGGTTTCCCAAAAATATATTTATTCACAAATATCTTAAGAACCTGACGTGATAGAGATAAACGGATTTCAGATTTGAAATCAGCGCAAGAAACTGACCTAAGAACACTTATTCTTATATAAGAAAGAAAAATGTTGTTTGTCAGTGTAATCAACCAATTCAATAAAACTCAAACTTTAACAATATCAAGTTAATCAGTCAGCTGAGTACAATTACTGAATTTATTCTTTACATCTATCTTTCTTCTAGTGAAATTGTGAATGGTAAATGATGGAATTAAATGAATAAAATATATTACAACATTTGAATGATGGTTAATTTATATTCTAATTATCTAACTAAGAAAGTTCTTTCTTGAATCTTCCAATTAAGTTGAAAAAAAAATGCATCCAATGTTCGTTTCACACTAGTCTCTTGGCTATGCTAATAAACAACAGTTTATCATCATCACATTAATCACTGTCCTTGACTGTTCACACTGGTTGCAAGAATTTGGTTACATTTATTACTCATCTTGAAATGACTGTCTTCACTGGAATTTCACAGCTACAAGATATATCAATGTAGGTCTTCTTCTTGACCACCAACTTCTGACGGGGACTAGGGCTGAAATCCTGATGACAATAGTGGAGGCTCCTGTGTTGTTTCAGATAGCACTTATCGATCTGGATTCTAGACCTCTGATTTATGATGACAGATATGAACCTGGGGACAATATTGGACATGTGTCTAGCCTTTGGTTATGAAGCCCACAAGCCTATGTGTTCATGAAATGAGTGTGTCTCAGATGGTTGCATGTATACGAATGATACATGGATCAGTCTGATTAGCAATAGCGAGACATGACAGGTGTCTATCTGCAGAACATGTTTTGAAGATAATATAATACATGAATTTAATACATTTTTTACATAAGTATGATGCTACTTTCGCCTTTCACATTATGGAGTCAAATCTGTTTCCAGTATAATATTGTAAATTGACTACTTCACATGACAATCCTGATAATCACTGGAAGGCATCGAATTCCTTTTATAGATTCACAACTAAAGTTCAGTTCAGTCCTCTGGTCTGATCCTGGCACAATTCTATTAAAATAAAGCTGCAATAAAACAAATTAATTAATTATAATTCTACATACCCTCTTAGGATAAATATAAGGTCAAGAAAAGACTTGGTTTGGTGGGGATAGCGCTGCCCGGCAACAGATGGTAAAGGTTTCAGCCTTGACTAGCTTCTCTCTATCCTCCTGTCCTTCTGTCTTATACTGTGCATGTGTATTTTGAAAAATCCGCTGCTCCTTTTTATAGGCCGAGCGCGAGCGTATCGGAGGCCAAGGTTTGGTAGCTTAGTCTCAGCCCGTGTCTTTAGCAGTTTCGAGTGAGAGTGTGTGAGCTGTGTTCCAAACATCTTCTTCATGCATCTTAACCTGGTTATCCATGTCTTTTTAAATTTATCTCATTCCATTTCTCAGAATTTCTGCTTTCATTCTATATATAGTTTTCTACAATTGGTTCTGATTTCGATTTTAAACCAATTTTTAAAGTTGATCAACATAGGAGCGTTCGTTATATTGACGCCTTCACTTGCACATTTCTCCAAAAGTAATCCTTCCATCCACTATTCCTTATGCATCCATAGAGTTATCCTTCGAAAAATGAAATAACTTCTATCACTTTCTGTCACTGCATTAGCTTATACGATACATAAATCCATCTTAGAATTTACACACTTCATTCTTATAGTAAACGCTATAACAATATCGATCGGCAGCAGCGAGCTCGCGTCTTTTGATTGGCCGGCACACTTCCCTTTCTTTCTGTTAATAATGAAGCAGCGTATTTACAATTTCGCTACAACAGCCCCTCCCTATCTGAGGTCCAGCTGTCTTTAAAACACATGCAGTAGCTATTCTTCCTTCTCTCGTTCCAGTGTAGTGGGATGTCTGCAGAGAAGGTCAGCACCCACGTTCTGCTTTCTTTGATACCGATTTATATTTTCTATTTCCCCTTTTCCCGTTCTGCTTTTCACCCATGCCCTTACTGATGGGTCCTCAACAAAAGGTTTTCCATTTGTTTTTCTGCATTGTGAAATAGGGTCTGTATGTTTTATCTGACTGTTACAGCCCTGATATGTGTTTGCGGGTTTCCCACGCAAATTCCTTGTCGTAGATTTGCGATAGGGGAATTAAGACATAGATTGGTCCCTTCTGAATAGATTAGAATAGGTGATAGCTCAGTGAGGTAACATAAAGAAAATAGCTTTTCACGAGTGAGGGTGGAAAATAATAGATTCTGTCCCTGAAATCGAGAAAAGCCTCTCTCTCTCTCTCTCTTTCAGCCTATCTCTACAACAGATCTAGATGAGTCAGACAGTCTAATATAATATATATTAATATATATATCTCCACTCACAAACACACACACATAAGTGACGACAGTTAGACGCACAGACGTGACAATTATAACAATGGAATATCGATATTTGGGAACAAGCGGACCGACACACTAGAATAAGTTCATGTAAATTTTATTATCATAAGAATTTCACAACACAGTAAATAACTTTAGACTATCAAATCAATACAAAAAATACACATAGGTTAAAGAATTACTAACAGAATATTAGACTCATAGGTGTAATCCTTTCCCCCTCTGTTTAGCCCACGATCCTGTTAGACGAAAAGTGATAGCCCCAAAGAGTCACAGATATATATATACTATGGTCTAGGATTTCCCTCTACCGTTAAGAACCGAGTTGATATATTAATCTATTCTAGGAGGGAAAAAAACCCATTAGATACACAACTAGCATATAAGAAATACAAAGTGGGTGAAATTTGTTATACAATAAAAGAGTCACTCATTCCTGCTCTCATTCTATTCATACGACCGTGGCCACTGACAATCTTGCTACTTACAGACTGGATTTTTCCCTTTCTGGAACAATCTTTGGGACATATACACATACAGCAGCGCCCGTTATTTTTTCGCCAAGAGAACCCCAGCTCCTCAAAAGACAGAATCAAATCCACTGTTCCGGGGAGCATCCCCTTAGTTATTATTATTTGGATTACTGCTTATGTCACTAGGAAAAAATCAGTTCACGTAAGAGATTCCACAAAGCTCACAGTGTCAGAATCTTGATGTTTCCAGTACTTTAGGAAATATCAGGTTGGTACTTCACTCCGTATAAACAATTGATTGTCACACCACCATTAATCAAAACGTCGGAAAATGTTATTGGTTATAATATTTTTTGCCACAAGGGCTGAGTGTACTTGAGATTATTGGGAAGAATTATAATCTGGCTCGATAGGCCTAGTTACTTCATTTAGTTTTAAAGTTCGTGAAAATGGGTACTCTGTTTCTTTCTGGATGCAAACGCAATGCCAGACAGCTGGTAACTTGTAACCCCGACGTATTTAAAGTCTTAAAATGTTTCTTCTGTGTTTTGTTCTCATAAGTACTGAATAAAACCGCTGGTAGGTTTAGGGCTTGACCCAAAATGCAGTATAAAAGGAAGAGAAAAAAACATAAATACTCAACCCTAATATTATACACACATCCTATCCTACCCTCGCGTAAAATATAATATTATTCACTCGGTTATTAACTTTAAGCTACAGACTATAAGCTTAGCGCTTGTCTCATCGTTTAAACCTCCGTGAAATATAGTCTAGTCACTTAAAAGAATCAATCATCATGAATTAGAAATACATAAGTATCTCGTCAATACTCAATGATGAATCAGTGCATTTAATAGTTAGTTAAAATATTATCTGACTGGTTACTAGCAATTTAATTAAATTTATTAATAGCCGAATGAGTTTTAGATAGAAATATAATTTATTTTGCTATCCACTGTAACACGGTACTAGAGAAAATATAACTGACTTATCATTAATCACTCTACACTGTAATCTAGTGGAATGAAATAGGCGATTCACCACTTAAAACACTCAACACTACTAGATATATATATTTCACCTTTAGCGCAGAAAGTAAAACTGTCTCCAATCGACTAACTAAATGATACTTCTATTAACAGAGATCTTAGGAAACGAAAGCTAGAAGGTTCTAGTCTTTCTCGCTGAGAAGTACTGAATGAATTTTAGTTAGATTTCCCAGCGTATATATCTCTCCGAAATCAAAGAGTATATTATGTCTCTAACCCGAAACAGACTGAATTTGCCAGGTGTAGCACCTACGTCCAGATTTCCATATTTCCTATCTCATTCTACGAAATGAAAGGAATGAAGCCGTAACAGGCTCGCAAATCTAGCGGACAGTCTCTCTTTGATCTTGCGTAACATGATTTTCCAGACCGTGCAAGAGATTTCTGCTCGTCGAGAATTCACACTATTCCTGCCCTTCAGACTATGGGCATAAACGAAATACACGCACGCTCGTCTTTCATCTCAAGTCCCTTATATCACTTGTCTAGAACGAGTTAACACGATTCGATCTCTGGCGTTTAAAATTAACGTGAAACCGACTCGCGTTACTCATTACGTCTGCTCGTAAACATACATAAAAGAAAATGCAATTAAATGCCTGCTAACTTAGAAAAGAATGACAAAGGTTTGAATGGGAGAGTTAAGTCCCGACGGGCGTGGGTGACGAGACGTAGAAGAAGAAAATAAAGACAAAAAGAAAGATATATGAAATTGATAACATAATCTCTGCCACATTCCTGGACATTCGATTTTCGCTAAATGATGGTTTCCTTATATCCAGCTCATGGGGTTCAGCTTGTAATCTAGGCCGTATGGGATGTTTCTTAATCCCCTCTCGTGCCAATACCGAGAATATCCATGGTAGCTGGTTTATATGAATACCCTTTGTGATGCCTCTTCCGTCGACTCTTTGGATCTACCTTAGTGCACTCTGGGCAGGAATTTACATATAGGTTAATGTCCTCAGTAATACCTGGCCAGTAGTAATGGGTGGCTATCCTTTGTTTTGTGGCACCATTAAACAGGTGTTTACTCAAAGTTGTTATGTGCCACCATTCCATAATCTTGTTTCTATATGTGGATAGCACAACAATCTGTCCATGACTTTTCGTACCTCTGCCAAGGTTTCCTGTGCACGAGTCCACACTCCATATCGAAATCCCCCTTTCTTGGAATGTTATGGATTTTTGGCAGTTTGCCAAAGCAAGGCTTTAATGTGCTATCAGCTGCTTGAGCCTTTTTCATATTTGTCTGGTGCAATTTTAAATGTGTGTCCCTTTCTATGCTATTGGAGTCAGTCCTGGTCTGGACTGCTGCCATAACCACAGGTTTTACAGGGTCTCCTAGGAAAACATATCTATGCCCCAACATTAGGGGGTAGAATGGATCATCTAGTACTGCTGCATTTATTTCCCCTTCCACATAGCTACAACTGACTTGAATCTTTGCGATGGGCATAGTTATGGGTAATGCTCCCTTGAGTTTCCCTTGAATATCCACTGTTTCTGTGGTGATTTGTTCAGGGCGCACGAGAGATGCACAAACGACCGCATCATGGGACAAACTTGTGTCATACATCCTTGTGACTTGTTTGCCATCCACAATCTCCTGTATGGGTGGGTGGTGGAGGATATTCTGACTCACTCATCAGAAATCCTCACCTGTAGACATGCAGCATGATGAAGAGGATGTTTCCTCCCACACTCGACTGTATTGTAGTTGTTCATTTTGCAGAACCTGCACCACTTTTCTTCCTTTCTTGAAGGTTTCTTGTCATATCCTAGAGTGTTCTTGTCTTTGTAGTTACATCTTGCCTTGTTCTTGGTTGTATGGTCCTTTTGTTTCCGGAATTGATCCTGTGCAAGTTCATATTCCTCACTATCAGAAGTATCAGAAGTGTTTTGCGACTTCTGTGGAGATTCTGCCATTTTCTTTTTATGTCCTGGCATTTCTGCTTGAGCTGCTAGATATCTCTCAGCCCATTTTAACATATCTTCCAGCATCTCTGATCCCTGTTCCATTAGAAACTTCCTCATTTCTTGAGACATGGAATCTTTCAATGGTTCCATGACGATCATTTCCTTCAGATCCTCATAGGTTTTATGAAACTTTCCCAGACTACTTCGTTTCACCAAATACGTTTATAATCTAGCCGAGAACTGGTTTGTATGTTTCGCCGGCCTGAATCTCAGCCGTTCTAAATCTCCTTCTATAAGCTTCTGAGTTTAATCGTAACGTACAAGCAATGCCTGTTTCAATGCTTCGAAGTCATCTTTCTCTCTTTCAGGCATTCTCATAACCACGTCGTATGCTATACCTCTCAATCCTTGTGACAACTTCAAACACCATTTCCTCTTCTCCAGGCCATGCATAGAGGCAAGTCGTTCATACCTGTCTATTTAAGCTTCTATGGAATCCTTTTCCGGGTCAAATGCATCCAATTGGAAGTTCATAGTCCCATTTGAAACATCCTCTCTCAGCTTCCAATTTCTTGGCTTCTCTCTCAGCTTCTAATTTCTTGACTTCTCTCTCAGCTTTTAATTTCTTGACTTCTCTCTCAGCTTCCCTTTCTGCTTGCAATTTCATTTTCTCTCTATCCATATGTTTGTCCATTTCAGTTGTGACATACTGAATGGGAGCATCGCTTGTCAAACCTAACTCCTTTCCCATCTGCATGATCGCAGTTCTAAACTTCACCAAGTCAGCCATTTTGATTAAGTTGAGAAGGGTATGTATCTTTACTACAACTTAATTACTCTAATTAATCTTAATTAATTATGGACAATACAATATTCGTGCAGCCTTATGAGAGTCAACTATTTACTCAGAACTCTGTGGTACTTTTCTTAATAAAATAAATTCTATTATTGAACTTGTTCAAAAATTTATTTTATTTCAACTATTCTGTGGCACTAGATAGAAATAGTAGATATAGTATGGCTCAGGATTTACAAGTATAATCCCGTGATCGAGCCCCCAGTGTAGCGAAAGGTTTTTATGAGTGTAGTGTCAGTAGTGGAGCAGAAATAATATTCTGTCTTGAAAAAAAACCAGTTTATTTCCCCAAGGTTTTATGGTTAATGTTGCTTCATTTCAATGAAGATCCTAACTACCTAGGCATTACATTTGATCGCTCTCTTACTTGTAAAAAAACACTTTGACAGAAACCGAATGAGAGCAAGGCGAAGAATGACAATTATTTAAAAACCTGCTGGAACAGCTTGGGGTGCAGATGAGAGAGTGCTAAAGACGTTATACACAGGGCGAGTGAGACCAGTCCTAGAGAATGGCATTGCAGCATGGGCAACAGCAGCTAAGTCAAACTTCGATAATATCAGCAGACTCCAAAATCAAGCAATGAGAATTATAACTGGAGGTATGAAGACAACACCTATAAAATAACTCAAAAAGATTACTTGCCTAAAGCCAAAGGAGGATAGAAGAGACAGCAGGGCCCAACAACAAGCTGAAAAATGCAAGAGGCTAACCGTAATGTACCATAGAATAAATGTTCTTAGAAGGCAAAGACTCAAACGAAGCAACTTTTTTTTTCTTTTTCAAAGTGTTTCTGTGATTGACTTGTGTTTGCTGATTATTTGGATTCATTTCATTAAGTCCCATGCTCAGTTCATATTCTCTGGCTATTTCCATTAACAAATTATCGTTATTTTCGTTTGCTTCTTCCCGTTCTTCATCTTAGTTTGTTTTTGTTATCGATGACGAGATGTCGCCGAATAATATGTTCATTAATTCTTCTGCGAAAGAACATAACGATTTTTCTTAAACACAAGGTAACTCTTTAATTTTTTTTATTGTTCTCTGGAATTGAAGGTACATTAAGTAGGGTAATAATTTTCTTCTCTAATCGCTCTTTGTTTCTTTTTAGAAGAGCTTCATACATTTCTTTGGCTAAATGGTTATTCGGAATTTAAATATTTTTTTCCCCAATTAGAATTATAAAACTCAGAAAGATCGGAAAATATTGAGCGCAACTGTTATACCCGAACTGACCTGACCTACGTCGATTAACAGCGAATTGTTTATTGTTTTGACTTGATTCATTAATGCGCCAAACAAAATCAAAGCGCAAAAAAGCGAGAAGAAATATGTGCTTCGTAAATCTATTTAATTATACGGTTTTTATTATAAAAAAATTATTTTCTAAATTTCCCGGGTCACGTCCATTTTTTCCCCGGGACTCGACGGATCAAAATGTTTAAAAACTCTTGAGAATTCCCGAACCAGAAACCCTAGCACAGACACAATGAGCGCTAATTCGGTTGTACCCGTAACTTTAATTAGGTCTCTTTTTTTCGTGTCCATATTTATGACTTTTGGTTTGGTTTTTATTCAATACACACATACACTGGTGTTTATCTTATGCATGTGATACCTGGTTCAGCCCCGCATGGATTGTAATTTGGGTATGTAGTGTTCTTTGCTATATAATATTTTACATTGATTATTTTTCCTTGTGTTAGTTCTTCCACGCTGCAATTTCTCTGCTGTTTGTTGTGGTGTTGTCTGGTGTGTTTAGTGTTTATGATGTATCCGCTTCCATATTCGGAGGAGTTTGTAGGTTTTGTTTCACTATCTTTTTTCATCTTTTTTTTAATTGCAATTGAAATTATCTCAAATACATCTACTGGGCTTCTTCAACTGCCGCTGATCCCTAGGAGTCTGTACCAGAGTATTCATGCGCTCTTGCAGACGTGGTATCAGTAGCAGTTTGTTTTACACAGTGAGGTTGCCAGGATCATGCACGATGTCATATTAGTCGCCTCTTACGACATGCTAGAGGAAGCAGCAGTCTTATTCTTCCATTGACTCCCCAGAGACCCCCCGGGAAATACAGGGGCCAGAACGATCTCAAAAACAGTTAGATTGACAGATCGTGAGAGACATACACACTCAGGGAGATACGCCATAACTTAAGGAGGTTATTTCTTGTGCCATTGTGATTTCACGACAAGAAAACCATGGTGATTTCACAAAAAGAAAAAAGGCATCAGATTATTCAGAGAGAACAGATCTTGGAGCAGGTCAACCACTTTAAATACCTAGTAGCTGTTATAGACTGGAAGGAGGGCGTCAAAGAAGAGGCGGTCGGGAGACTTTTTCAGGCCATAAATCGAGGATTTCTCAGCAAAAGAGAAATTTGCAAGAAGGCGAAGATGGATATATACCACTCCACCTATATACCAGTCGTGACATATAGATGCAAGTCATGGACAATGATACAAGTCAAATCTTCGATCATTACATTTTTTATGACCTCCTTCATTTTCTCTCCTGTGCCCTTCCATTTGTTTTTTCTCACCCACTCCTTATCGTTGTTTCGCTTTCATCGACAAAGGTTATCTTATCACATCTTGTGACATCTCTCACTCACCCCTCTCGCCTGATTATTTTCTCCTTTGTTATCTGTGACGCGTAGCGAAGAAGCGAACTTGCCACATTAACTTTTCATTTATCGCAAGCTCCAGACGGAGTAAGAGTCTACACTTAGCGACATTCCTATTGTTAACCCAGACTTTTTGTCTGGGGTGATACATGAAACTAAGTTGTTCACAAGTTCCAATACGGGTACCAAATGGTATTGGGAGATAAGCTGCCAGTTCGCACATGACGTGTCGGAAGATGACAATTTTGGTCAAGATTAAGATAAGGGCAGTAAGATAGCAAATGTGATTTTGAAGTACAGAAAGCTACGTAATCGCTTCCGCCCAGACCTTGTGATAAAATAATTACAAGAAAGTAACATCTTGGAAGATATTATCTGGGATAGATCTGTGACGTAGGGAGTTTGTAAACATGACAGGCGAGACGTAAGAAGCAAGGCCTTATATGGTCAGGAAATACAGGCAGATAAACTTGTAAATGACATGTAAAGAAAATATCTTGTGTGTTGTGCAGAATGTTCTACAGATGAGGGTAGTGGGGAAAAAAGACCCCTTCCGATATCAGACACGAAATTTGTGGTTGGATTGGCACGGAGGAGCTAAAATAAACCTGAACTAGATAAGTAGTAATTACCTTGAAGAAAGAAGATCCAGAAGTCACCAATGGCTTTAAATGATGACAAAGATATTAGCGATCTATAATTTTTAGCCTGTGATTTGTGTAAATACATATCTGCAATCCTTACCAATCTTCTATTTTAACTTAATAAATGTACAGATATATTTTATAAATCACAGTTGATTGATTTTGTGAAAATTCTGTTTCTCTTCTCCAATTCTGGGAAATACAGCTTTTATTTTCTAACTTCCCTCTAGCCACAGTGGTTCAAGTTGCCAGCAATCTACGCTAGACGCCTACATCATACGGGTCTTGAAGACTTGCCTTGACATTTGGAGTGGTTACCCCCAGGGACGTGCTACTGCCACAGAATTTGACGATTGACGGATCAGTCAACACCACCCATGGGAACCAACATCGACGGAACACAAAACCAACAACAAATCATCGTCAACACCTGGCTAGTTAAGTATTACATTCAGGCCCACCAAAAGAATGTTTTGTTTTTTTCGATAGCCACTTTAAAGCCACTACCAGGGATGAAAACACCAGTGCTTCATTTTTTCTAAAGAACCCTATCCATGCCGTGATGTCAATCTGTCCAATGTTTACTCTCTGCGTCTTCCTCTATTTCTTTTTCCTTCAATCTTACCTGTTGTTACGATATATTCCAGCTTTCCTCTTTTCGTAACTTGCCCCAAAAAAGTGGATTGCTTCTTTCTAACATGTGGAATAAGTGTCCTTTGACTACTGGCCTCTTTCATGACATCCTCATTACTCTTTTTGGCTGTCTATGGTATTTTTAATTTTTCTGTAAAACCACATCTCTATGGTCTCTAGTGTTTACCCTACTTGTTTACTAATTTTCCATGACTCACTCCCGTCTGTCAGGATTGGTTCTATATAACACTTAAGAACTCTCTATCTTACTTCCATTGACAAAGAATTATTGCATAAAATACTCGTTTCACATAAAGATTGCCACAGTGGTGCAACATGCTGAGAACCCAGTATTTGACCAAGCTTCAGATTTAGCTCCGGTTTTTACTTGTCGACTGCATGCAGGTGAATCCCATCGTGGCTAGAAGCCAGGTGATGGAACCTGAGAGGTCGCTCTGTGCAGGATGTGACGTTTCCTTGGGCCAGCCCAGAACCAGAGTGTGACGGCATTGCCTCCCCTGCTTTGCAGTAGTTGTCCAACAGTGGCCAAAACTCAAGAGTATCTAATATGGGCTTCAAAGGTATCTACCTTCGCACCAGATTACTTTTGGCAAAGATGTAGATAGAACTCCGCCTATGCCGGTCCCAAGCCCGGATGAAAAAGGAGGAGGGCGGCCTGCATGGAGGCCGTAAGGAGGCAGCCCCTCCACCATGCAAAGGCACAACAGGCCAATCACCTGTTTACTTTAAACCACGATTACGAGTAACACAAGAGAGAAAACCGGACTGATTATAAAGGCAACGAACTGGAACGGACTACGGACTACGACTTATGGAACATGGAACACAAGAAGTATAAATGGGAAGGAAGAGGAGCTGGTGGAAGAGATGAGGAAAGCAAAACTAGAAATCCTGGCTATAACGGACACAAAGAAAAAAGGACAAGGAGTCATGGATCTCAATGGCAACACGCTGCTCTACAGTGGTGTACCCATATCCGAAAGAGCTAAAGGGGGTGTGGGTTGCATTGTGGCCCAAAATCAAAAAGATAGTATCAAGGGGTGGAACTTTGTCTCAGAGCGCATTATGGTTGTGAAACTAAAAGAAGGAGAAACCATAGTCAACCTGGTCATAGTGTATGGGCCAAATGAGGATGAGAGAGCAGAGGTCAAGGAGGAATTCTTCGAGCTGCTTCAAAGGACAGTGGATGACTGCCTAGATGAAGTTATCATGCTCGGAGATTTTAATGCCAGAGTTAAAAACGACCATGCTAGATGGGGTGGAGTAAGACCAGATATCAGGGGCTTATTGCTGCAGCGGTGAGCAACACAGAAGAACAACCTGATGACTTGGAAACCCTCTGGATTAAATTCAAGGATATCATAAAGACAGCTGCTACAGAAGCATGTGATGAAGTCCGACTTGGGAACTAGAGAAAGAGGACACCTTGGTGGACAGAGGAAGTCAAAGAGAAAATAAGAGAGAAGAAAATGGCATGGAAACAATACTTAGGAGCTAAAAACACAACAGGACAAATGGAAAAATATAGAGAATATGTGACACTCAGAACAGAAGTAAAGAACAAAGTGCTAGCAGCAAAACAGAAGTCCTGGGAAGAATTTGGAGAAAAGCTAGAAAAAGATGCACAAGAAAACCAGAAATTGTTCTATAAGACCCTAAAGAACACGAGGAAGGAAAAACAATGCCCTCTCAAATTTATAAAGGACAAGCAAGGCAAATTGCTTACTGCCCCGAAGGAAGTAATGGAAAGATGGAAAGAATATTTCTCAGAACTCCTTGATGGTGAGCAAGGTCAAACATCAGAAATGATAACCACTAGCACAGAAGAGGAAACCAATGGTGATGAAGATGACATAAAGATGGAAGAACTGAAGGCAGCACTGGAGAAAATCAAGATAGGCAAAGCAGCAGGGCATGATGGTATAACACCAGAAATGGTTAAGTACATGGGAGCATCAGGCGACCTGTTACTCTTAAGGGTCCTACATGCAGCATGGTGCAACAAGACCATACCAAAGGATTGGGAGATCGCCATCATAACACCAATTTTCAAAAAGGGTGACAATCGACAGTGTGAAAACCATAGAGGCATATCCCTTCTCAGTGTCCCTGGAAAAATCTACTCTAGAATCCTAGAGCAGAGACTCCGACGCCTAGCTGAGCCACAATTGGATGAGGTCCAGTGCGGATTCCGAGCAAACCGAAGTACTCAAGACCTAATCTTCACACTCAGACAGCTGAGTGAAAAGGCCCTTGAGTATAAGAGTGAGATCCATCTTTGTTTCATAGATCTGGAAAAGGCGTTTGACAGGGTCCCTTGGAGCAAACTTTGGGACTGTTTGGCAAGGAAGAATATTCCAGCACCTCTGATTCATGCTATACAGAGCTTCTACAAGTCTTGCAGAAATTATGTGAGGACAGCAAACCATAAGTCAGAAGAGTTCAGGACCACCACTGGTGTAAGACAAGGTGATATCCTATCACCTTACCTCTTCATACTCCTCTGGACGATGTCATCAAGGCATGTAAGGAGAGAACAAGAAAGTATTCAGTGGGGTACTGGAAGATGAGACAGGTCTATATTTCAGAGCTGGCATTTGCTGATGATGTTGCCCTGATTGCTAAATCAGAGGCACATCTCCAATCCAACCTGCAAGTCTGGAAGGAAGAGCTGGAGAAGAGAGGGATGGTCATAAGCAGCTCTAAAACAAAATCCATGGTGATATCACGAGAAGAAAGAAGACATCAGATTAAGCTGGGAGAACAGGTCCTGGAGCAGGTCGACCACTTTAAATACCTCGGAGCTATTATAGACCGAAAGGGAGGCATCAAAGAAGAGTTGGCCACTCGAAAAGCAGCAGCTGGGAGACTTTTTCAGGCCATAAATCGAGGATTCCTCAGCAAGAGAGAGGTTGGTAAGAAAACGAAGATGGCTGTATACCGCTCCACCTATGTCCCAGTCTTGACATATGGATGCGAGTCATGGGCAATGACTACAACCCATAAAAGCCAGATCCAAACCTCAGAAATGAGGTATCTGAGGAAGGTGGTTGAAGTAACAAGAAGAGACATGGTACGCAACCAGACGATACGTCAAGGCCTAAAATCCCAGCCCCTACAGACCCAAGTAGAACAGTCCCAACTAAGATGGTTTGGCCATGTCTGCAGAATGGGAGAAGATCGGCTACCACGACAAGCATGGGAAACAAAGAGCCAAGGATCCAGACCCCGAGGACGACCCAGAGTCCGCTGGGAGGACAACATTAGACAATCTTTGAAGGACCGAGGACTAGAATGAAACCAGGCCAGGAGGAAGACAGCCGATAGAATAGTCTGGCGCTCTCTCTTCCAAACCTCTACACCTCACGGTAGAAGGGGAACGACTAAGTAAGTAAGTAAGTAAAGATGTAGATAGAAGGGTGATGACACTTCTATTACAAAAGGAGTCTTCACAAGATATTCAAAATAAGCGAGAACAATACTGCTTTGGCTGAGTATGTTAGCTCTGTAATTCTGCCGACGCTTTTGTGAAGGGTTTAGGCACTTATTACTTTCAGCTCGTTTAAGCCCCCACCCCTGATTTACTCGGTGGAATTCTATAATTTTAGTATAGCTCTGTTTAGAGTGTGTGTAGTAATTTGACTGAGACAAACATGCAGTAACTTTAAAAGGATTAAATCGAAGTTAAATTTGTATAATTACAAATAACAAAATGTAATAATCACTTTAGGTTTTAACAGTTGGAAATAATTTGAATAGTTATGGATGAAGAAAAGTTATCATCACAGTCTTTAGGGAATGTGAGATATTACAAGAAGTTCAAGTGGCAGCATATATTTGAACTTAGCTGCCAATGACGGTTCTGCTCCTTCTTATGGGTTGGTTCTTTTCACTCTGCTCACGCTCGTCTCTGATCAAGGTTGTCGGGGGTAGCTCGTTTCCCAGAAACGTCAAGGAGAGTCTACCACGTGCGTTCTTCGTCTTAAAGCTTAGGTCACGGTTCCCTTCTTGTTCCAGAGATAGTACTTTCTGCTGGTACCACCAATAACTATGGTAAAAGAAAAGAACGAAACGCTCTTCTGAGTATGGCGTTTTCCACCCCATTGTTATGGGTTCCTATCTTCCCATACCACCATCCCAATTACTCAGACTTTACCCTCGATGAGAATTAAATTTAATCCCTCGGGATAAAACTTTCTTTACATTTAAATAGAATAGCTTTAGGTTTACATGACATTTAAATGAAAAGGGTAATAATACAGATATAGTCTGCTTACATATACATCTCCACTGATTGAAAAGTGTTCACAATATAAATTGAATAAGTTTTCATTTATGTTTTACACTGATTTAAGCTTGAAAACGTACATTAATTTTAAAGTGACTATGTTTATAGGGACATTTGCACTGCTTTGAAAATGTAAGTATTATACTTGGAATGTACATCATTTCTTTCATCTTTCCCTCCCTGCTCCATAGGGAACCTGGAACTACTTTATGCTTTTAGTTCTCTTTACGAAACTATCAATAAAGCAATCACCAGCCCGTGCAGTGGTGGTTCATGAATCATCATTCTATACGCTGAGGTTGCCAGCCTCAAATGACTTTGACATCCAATAGCGAGTTTCACACATTAAACTTCACATGGTGATATATACACTGTGAGGCAAAAAAATCCATGACCTTTAAATATTTTTAAAAACTCGGCCGAAAATGACCCGATTATTATGAAAGTTGGTGACAAATTTGATAACAATATCCCTTTTCGAATTTCGCGTCTCAAATTTCAAATTTCGCGCAACGAATTTTACGCCTTGCAGGTGGCGTTGCATACAACTGTAATTCGTCTGCTACAAAATGGCGTTCTCCGAAGAAGAAAAAACGGCAATCAAATTTCTTCGACAAAACAAAAATGATGGTGCGAAGCGACTTCTTAAGGAGTTTTCAAACAAAGAATGGACTTTAGGCGGACTGACATATCTTTTGTAAAAGATAGACCAAACCGGCACTGTTAAGCGTCGTAAAGGCACTGGCCGAACACGCACTGCGCTCACCAATGACAACATCAATGCTGTTAACTAGCTTGTGCAAAGTCAAGAAGGTCGTCCGCAAACACATCTTTCCCAACGTCAAATTGCTCGTCAGATAGGCGCTTCTCAAAGATCCGTGGGCAGAATCATCAAAAAGGAACTTAAGTTAAAATGTTTGAAGAAACATCGGGTGACAGAGTTGACTGAACGCAACAAAGAGTCACGGCTTTCATGGTGCCAACATCTTTTGCGTCGCTTCACAGAGCATAAAGTGAGTTTCATATTTTTCACGGATGAAAAACTTTTTACTGTTGCTCGACCTACCAATAGTCAGAACGATCAGTTGTATGCACCGGTTGTCACCAGAAAAAGAAATATATCTGCTAATCGGTTGTTGCGAGCAAAACCAACGTTCAGCAAATGAGTAATGGTTTCTGTTGGTGTCTCATCACTGGGCCGCACTGGAATTCATTTTGTTCAACCTGGTATCAATATAGATGGCGATTACTACCGTAATGAACTGTTGATAAAGTGCCTTCTTCCTGTCATGAGTGAAATGTCAGAATTCTTCATCTTCCAGCAAGACGGCGCGGCGCGCCTGCTCATCGAGCTAGGGATACAGTTGCGCTGCTCACTCAGGAGACACCTGAATTCGTCGAACCGAAATTTTGGCCACCAAATAGTCCAGATAGTAACCCCGCGGACTATGGGATTTGGGGCGTTCTGCAAGAGAATGTCTTCCGAAAGAAAATTGGCAACGTGGATGAGCTAAGAGAGCGGATAAAGCAGGCATGGGATGAGCTAGAACAGCGCACATTTGACGCGTCAGTGAGAAAGTAGCGCACCCGACTTTGAGCATGTGTTGCAGCTGGCGGCGGACATTTTGAGCCCCAACTGAAATAGGTAAAATGTAGGTAAATATTATCTCACCATTTGTACCAAATTTCATAATAATCGGGTCATTTTCGGCCGAGTTTTAAAAATATTTAATGGTCATGGGTTTCTTAGCCTCACGGTGTATATGTTAGTTCACATGTTAGTAATAAAATTTAAAATGTAAATCCCAACTTACGCCAATCCTGACTCAAAGACTATTTGCTCAGATGAATAAAGAGACGAGTCGGTCTCTTACACGCGTCTGGGGTGTCTTTAATGTGACTATAGATTCCCTCTCTGACTCCGTGTGTGTCTTCAGTTTCCTAGTCCCGGTGTTCCTTATTAAAATGTAGAGATTTCCGGTGCTTTGTAAGTCGTATTTGGTTCTCCGATAAAAGGTCCGGTTAAAAAAAAGGAATTATGAATCTAGTGTTCACTCTGGTGAGGTCTGATATTGTCTTGGCGAGCGTGAAATTCACAGTTAAATAATACTGCGAAATGGTCAGACTATATTCCTATCTCCCCACGCATTGTTGTTACGAATCTAATCAGAAAGATCCAATCATTTCAAATCATGCAGATAGGTTGTGATATTTTCAAAATAGTCCCACGTCAAATAAGGTGCGTGTCTGCAAATGTCACGTGTTACCATATATGGACATCTGATGCCTTGCATACACTCTCACAGACAGATCAGTAGACACACATGACAACATGGGTAAGCTGTAAACTTATTACTTTATTAGAAAGTAATGTTGTCATAACAAGTCGGCCCGGAAGCGCTTATGTTACACTTGTCTGCCCACATGTGTCACACAGACAGTAATCTCGTTATCTGTCGTATGAGTACGCAGAAACTCCGTGTCTGCCCATCTGGGTTACCAAACGAGTCGTCTTATCAGCGGTTCAATCTAAACATGCCGGCGACTATCTTATTTCAGTTGCTCACCGCAAGCTAGGCTGACCGGATAACAAACAGGTGACATCACAGAGAGGAGTGTCGAATGATTTGATAAAATCAAATATCTGCTACTTAGCAAAAAACAGAAAGAAATAAAAGTTTAACGATTGAGAGCAAATAATAAAATTCAGTACCACAAATGTACCGATACTGCCGGAGTGAAACAAAGATCGTGAAGAGGTCGTCCATTTCGTCACACAGAGCATAGTTTTTTAGCCCTGCATATCTGGAGACCCCTCTAAATGGCGGGTAGTGCTTGTCATTCTGCCTCTCTGTCCCCTTTGCTAGTTTAATACCAGAATCCTTTAAATTCATCCCGATAAACGGAAAACAAAAACCTGGAGCTCACGACACCAAAGCAACAAGTCAACTTGGATTTACCAGATTGACAACAGCAGCGATCTTCCTTATCCATTCGTATCCCTGTTTTTTTTATCCTTAGTTCTCACTTTCTGTTCTCTAACAGTATTTTTGTTCTTCTCCCCCCCCCCCCCCTATTCCCCCTCCCCCCCCCCCCCCCCCCCCCCCTATTGTGAAAATCTTGTTGTAAAACGGATGTTTTTTTTTTTTTGGTCCTTCGTCCGAGTAGGACTTGCACAATTTTATTTCATTTACCTTACGATCTATCATAGTTACTACAGTTCTCCCCCATTTTCTTATCCCCGCGGCCTCCCGTTGATTTTCGCACGAACGTATTTTTCTCTCACTTTATAGCATTGGACCATTGAAGTATTCGTACTTATCAGTCTGATCAAATGTCTTGTATTTATGATCGTGTTTATCGTCACTGGTTATAATTGTGTCCACGGTTAATTATTGCGCCTTTTATTTTATTTTATTTTTTTTTAAACGAAAATGCACACGATGTTGAAAATGTCATAATTGCGCTGGGCTGTTTGTGTCTATGAGAAATGCGACTGAAAAAAAAAGTAGTGACAAACATACGTCACCAGCAGTGTTAATGACATATGGGCTGCATTCACGTGATTTGTTTGTTTTTTTGCTTTCTTTTGGCGACACGTGATTTATATATTTCCGTTAAAAAGGAAACAGAAAAAAACTGGCACTGTTATAATTTTTGTAAAGAGGAATCTACAAGCGGATCAAAAAATTGATAAAGCACAAAAAATCTTAGCTTTACAAGAAGTAAAACATCCACACGAGAAAACTCGACAACGCTGCAGTAGGTAAGCACAAATTGTAGGGCACCTGACGTGTACAACAGAACAATGACGAACTGAGAGTTCATATGTATAGAAAAGGATAAAAGGGTTAATTAGCTGTGGAACACCTAAAAAAAATATGAAGAGCGCACAAGAAGAAAATGTTCTCACTACTAGGAAAAAAAAAAAAAAGGCTAGAAGATAACAAAACAGGAAGCGTCGTAAGAAAGATGATTTATAAATAGAACAAACATTGTCGCGTGACAACGATGGCAGAGATTTAAAAAAACCAAAATAAAAACAAACATAATGGCACAGTAAAGAAAGCACTGAAAATGGAACAATTATAACAGCTTGACAAAGACTTTCCATTATGGGAGAAATAAAACAAAAAAGTAAAAAAGACAGGAAAATTTTTTTCAGAACAGCACCACGATGAAGGTAACTGAGAGATAAAGCCAGAAGATGTTAACATAGACAACAAAAACACCACAACACTACGAAACAGTCACGAGAGGACTATGTCTTAGAAATGTGAATACAGAATATACAAATAAAATAGCTTGAGACACAGACAACTTATGTAAAATCAGGACGCTGTTTGTTTTCTTTACAGTTCTAGGCAAACATAAAATTTCAGTTAGTTCGCGCCAAGCCTTCCTATTTGAAGAACATAAGACTTCGGTTAGTTCGCGCCAAGCACTCCTGTTTGTAGAACATAAAACTTCAGTTAGCTCACGCCAAGCCTTTCGGTTTGCAGGGCCGTCTTAACAGCATTGTAGGCCCTGGACAAAGCAATGCACTGAATAAAAATGATGTCTTATGAACAATATGACAGAAACACAGCATGGGGCTCCTAGAATCGTAGGGGCCCTGGGCACTGCCCAGTGTACCCATGCCTTAATCCGGCACTGCCTGTTTGTACAACATAAAACTTCAGTTAGTTCGCGCCAAGCCTTTTTGTTTGTAGAACAAAACTTCAGTTAGCTCGTGTCAAGCCTTCCTGTTTGTAGAACATAAAACTTCGGTTAATTTGCGCCAAGCGTTCTTGTTTGTAGAACATGAAACTTCGGTTAGTTCACACCAAGCCTTATTGCTTGTAGAACAACATAACTTCGGTTATTTCACGCCAAGACTTCATATTTGTGGAACATAATACTGCAGTTAGTTCGCGCCAAGCCATCCTGTTTGTAGAACATAAAACTTCGGTTTGGTCAAACCAAGGATACTTGTTTGAAGACCATAAAACGTCGGTTAGTTTGCGCCAAGCGTTCCTGTTTGTAAAACATAAAATTTTAGTTAGTTCACACCTAGCCTTCTTGCTTGTAGAACATAAAACTTCAGTTAGATCACTAACTTTGTAGCCTTCCTCTTTGTATACCATAAAACTGCAGTTAGTTCGCGCCAAGCCTTCCCGTTTGTAGAACATAAAACTTCGGTTAGCTCACACAAAGGTTTCTTGTTTGTAGAACATAAAACTTCGGTTAGTTTGTGCCAAGCGTTCCTGTTTGTAGAACATAAAACTTCGGTTAGTTCACACCTAGCCTTCTTGTTTGTAGAATATAATACTGCAGTTAGTTCGCGCCAAGCCTTCTTGGTTGTAGAACATAAAACTTCAGTTAGTTCACTACAAGCCTTCCTGTTTGTAGAACATAAAACTGCAGTTAGTTCTCACCAAGCCTTCTTGCTTGTAGAACATAAAACGTCTGTTAGTTCACTATAAGCCTTCCTGTTTGTAGAATATAAAACTTCAGATAGTTCACACCAAACATTCTTGCTTGCAGAACATAAAACTTCTGTTAGTTCACTCACTATAAGCCTTCCTGTTTGTAGAATATAAAACTTCGGTTAGTTCACACCAAGCCTTCTTGCGTTAAGAACATAAAACTTCAGTTAGTTCGCGCTAAGATTTCTTGTTTGTATGTGACGGTATTGCCTCCCCTGCTTTGAAGTAGTGGTCTAACAGTGGTCAAAACTCAAGAGTATCTATTATAGGTTTCAATGGAGTCTATCTTTACACAAGACTACTCTTGGCAGAAATGTAGATAGAAGAGTAGCAAAGTTTCTATCACATGGGAGTCTTCACAAGATATTCAGATAAGCGAAAACAATGCTGGCTGTTGCTGAGCACGTTAATTCTGTAATCTGCCGACAACTTTTATGAAGAATTTACGCATTGATTTATTCTAGCTCGTTAAGCCCCCACCCCTGAGTTAATCAGTGGAATTATTATTATAATGTAGCTCTGTTTAGAGTGTGTTTAGTAATTTGACTGAGACAAACATGCAGTAACTTTAAAATGATTAAATCGAAGTTAAATGTGTAATATTACAAATAACAAAATTTAATAATCTTTAGGTTTTAACAGTTGGAAAATAATTTGAATATTTATGAAAAGGTTTTCATTATTTGAATGGTTTTTTATAAGAAGTTCAAGAGGCAGCATATATGTTAACTTAACTAATGATGATTCTAATCCTCCTTATGGGTTGGTTCTTTTCACTCTGCTCGCGCTCTTCTCTGGTCAAAGTTCAGGCGCCGCACGTTCCCAGAATGTCAGGGAGTAACGGCCAAGCTAGTTCTGCGTCTGTCTATAAGACCCTCTTATGATGGCGTCTCGCACAACGTCAGTTCACTTCTACATTCACTTGGTTCCAGAGATAGTACTTTCTGCTGGTACCACCAATAACTGGTAATAGAAATAGAAACGAAACGCTCTTCTGAGTATGGCGTTTTCCGACACATAGTTATGTGCCCCCCTTTTCTATTCTACCATCCCATGTCAGAATTTACCCTCGATGAGAATTAAATTTAATCCCTCGGGATAAAACTTCCTTTACATTTAAACTGAACAGCTTTAGCTTTACATTAAATTTAAATGAAAAGGTTAAATGTACAGATATATGCTTGACATTTACATCTCCACTGCTTGAAAAGTGTTCACAATATAAATTCATTTATGTTTCATTTATATTTAAATTTGTGGAAACGTTTGAAACTTCTATTAATTTAAAATGAATATTTTCACATAGACATTTACACTGCTTTGAAAATGTAAGTATTATACTTAGAATGTACATCATTTCTTTCATCTTTCCCTCCCTGCTCCATAGGGAGCCTCAACCTACTTTATGCTTTTAGTTCTCTTTACGATACTATCAACAATGCAATCACCAGCCCGTGCAGTGGTGGTTCATGAATCATCATTCTAGATACTGAGGTTGCCAGCCTCAAATGACTTTGACATCCAATAGCGAGTTTCACACATTAAACTTCACATGGTAATATATACATATATATGTTAGTTCACATGTTAGTAATACAATATGAAATGTAAATCACAACTTACGTCAATCCTGGCTACAGACTTGTTGCTCAGATGAATAAAAGAGACGGGTCGGTCTCTTACACGCGTCTGGAATGGCTGTTTGTCATCGCGCTTTTAGTTCCCCGCGTTCTTCTCTGCTACCGTTCGGTCACGGGGTCAGATTCTTACCGGCTGTCGGGAATTCCAGTCGAAGCGCACTAAACATTCGATAGGGGGTAATTAAACCTTCGCTGCAAAGTTATCGTTTTAAACTTCAGTTTTAAAGCTGCTTTTGGTGATAGTTAGTATGGTACTCATAGTTTCTGTTTCTTCTTCTTCTTCTTTTTCTTCTTCTTCTTCTTCTTCTTCTTCTTCTTCTTCTTCTTCTTCTTCTTCTTCTTCTTCTTCTTCTTCTTCTTCTTCTTCTTCTTCTTCTTCTTCTTCTTCTTCTTCTTCGTACACTCTCAGACGTCCACTTGAATGTTCTCAAAGAAGGCAGTAGTCAGTTTGAGGCTATTTGAATCCCCGTAAAGCTTTTCCACGAAAGGTGCAGGCGTCGGCCATATGCGCTTTCTCTGTACCACATATAAGGGGCAACTTTGAAGCAGATGTTCAGCAGTCATTTTATCAGTGCCACAGTTACACTGATCGGTAGTTCTTATCTTTAGCTTGTTTAATAGATGGTATCTCAATCTGTTGTGGCCAGTGCGGAGTCTGAAGATTACCACTTGTTCTCTTCTGTTGAGCTGTTAGTAAGCATCATTCTGTGTGTGCCCTGGATGTTATACATTCCTTTGTTTCTGTATCTGATTCTGATAAAATTCTTTGCCTCCTCAAAAGTTATGCTTGTATCAGGCTGAGGTAGATGTGAACCTTCTTTTGGTTGTTTCTGTTTAAGAACAAACATTGTACTATAATAACAACAGAAGATATGAGAGTCTGAAAAAGTGCAAAAAGCAATCTTTTTCAAGTTTTAATATGTCATCATTGTTACGTAATGACATTAACAGAATACAGAAACTGTACTCAGTTTATGCATTAATATAAAATACATATGTTATAGAAAAATTACATCGAGCAGAAATTTTTAGCAGCATGCTTCAAATAGGAGTTATCAAAAGATGAACTGACAAGTAATTAATCTTGGTTAAATCACATTCGATATGGGGTATTTAAACCTTCAATAAACAAATATTAGACAAACATAAAGGTACATTTTCAGGCACTCGTAAGAAATAAAGAAGTAGAAAACTAGACAACAGAAAAACAACAGACCTGAGTGGCTTACCCAGAACTCGAACCCAGGACCTTCCGCGCGACAACCCCGCCTAGCTATGCAAGCGAATCATACTATCATCCCTGCCATCTAGGCATCACCAAAAAATGATGCTTCGATGACGGGTTATTAGTGCGACCCGCAACACATAACACCGGAAATTAACCATGGGCAGCACCTTCGCTGCAAATGTATCTTTAGAAACTCCAGTTTAAAAGTGGCTTTTGGTGATAGTTAGTATGTTACTCTAAGTTTCTGTTTAAAATCTAACATTGTACTATAATTACAACAGAAGATATGAGAGTCTGAAAACGTGCAAAAAGTAGTTTTTTTTTTTTTTTTTTTTTTAGTTTTAATATGTCATCATTGTTACGCAATGACATTTACAGAATTCAGACACTGTACTCAGTTTATACATTAATATAAAATACATATGTTATAGAAAAATGACCTCGCAGAAGATTTTAAGCAGCATGCTTCAACTAGGAATAATGAAAAGATGAACTGACAAGTAATTAATCTTGGTTAAATCACGTTTGATATGGTGTAATTAAACCTTCAATAAATACATATTGGTACTGGTCTAGAAAGCGGGCCCCGGAAGTTCAGGTTTTTGAAAACGCGAATCCGACTTTTTATTTCCTCATACGATACATATTTCGTTTACCATTTCGTAAATTGTGTTTCGTTTCGGAAAAAGTCTGGGGCCCGCTTTCTAGACCAGTACCTAAATATTAGACAAACACAAAGGTATGTTTTCAGGCACTCGTAAGAAATAAAAAATTAGTAGAAAACTAGACAACAGAAAAACAACAGACCTGAGTGGCTTATTCAAGACTCGAACTCAGGACTTTCCGTGCGACAACCCCTCCTAGCTATGCAAGCGAATCACACTATCCTCCCTGCCATCTAGGCATCACCAAAAAATGATGCTTCAATGACGGGTCATTAGTGCGACCCGCAACACATAACACCGGAAATTAACCATGGGCAGCACCTTCGCTGCAAATTTATCGTTGGAAACTCCAGTTTAAAAGTGGCTTTTGGTGATAGTTAGTATGTTACTCTAAGTTTCTGTTTAAAATCTAACATTGTACTATAATTACAACAGAAGATATGAGAGTCTGAAAACGTGCAAAAAGTAGTATTTTTTTTTTTTTTTTTAGTTTTAATATGTCATCATTGTTACGCAATGACATTTACAGAATTCAGAGACTGTACTCAGTTTATACATTAATATAAAATACATATGTTATAGAACATGGACATCGCTGAAAACTTTTAGCATGATATTTGCCTTTTCAGTGACTGTTGGAATGATCATGTCCATGGATTATCTTCGTTGTTATCCACACTCCGTTCTCACAACCGTCAAAAGCATATATAGGTTTTAGTGAGATATCTTTTTTGGGTCATCGTGTTGGTCATGGTTTCCTATATACTGAGGATAATAATAATTCAACAATTTTAAACATCACTATTCCTAGGACTATGAAACAGGTTAGAAGTGTTTTGGGACTAATCCAATTTTATGGGCGATTCATTCCCCACTTGTCTACTGTCACCACACCTCACTCTAATTTATTAAAGAAAGGTCTACCTAACACAGTACGGTGGTCAAACGAGTGTCAGACCACTTTAGTGAAATTGACAGAGATACAACGGTAAAATACCTCCTAAGATAACATGTAAGGATAAAAACATAATGCGTAGGCTGCGAATAGTACATGATCGCCTAGACCGCGGGTCATCATCCTCCATAATAATTGACTTGCTAGACAGGAGGGGAACGGCGGATAAAAAGGAAAAAATATGACTGGAAAGATTGCGTGAGACTGGAAAGGCTAAGGAGACGCAATTTGGGGGGGATGGAGGAAAGTAAAAATTCACGTCCCCAAATTGACACGAAGTACGGAATGGACGCTTTTGCGATACCAAGCCCTTGATTTGAATTCAGCGGCTAAACGCAGATGTTCGAAATATTACAAAATTTAAAAAGTACTTTTTTCTTAATATTAATGTTAGGAATATAAAAATTAGCTGGCCGGATGGCCCATTCTGAGCAGTGAACTAATATGTTCTTAATTTTACAAACGGATAGATAATATTGAAGATAATGACAAAAGACAGTGTTGTTCACATCATCGACAGACTGTATTGAATCTAAAAGTGTCGCTATTTGCACAAAAAAACACGACCTCGAGACGCAGGTGTTCAAATCTACGTAGTATGGAAGAGAGGGACATTGGTGGTAGCTGTGTCTAAATATAACTTTTAACGACAAAATTTTGGAGGGGAGAGAAACGTTGGTTCAAAAATCAAGTACAATTTTGTAGAAACACAAGTAGAGACGGACAGACTAACAGATAACCATCCATACTTGACTGAAGCATGACTGAAATGACTTTAGGGTAGGAAATTTGAATTTAAAATAAACCTAGGCAGTGATTGGCTACAAACAATCATATTATTAGCGCTCAGTCGCGCAAGTGGGGCCATTCTTCAATAGTTGTTCAGTGATAGACACAGATTTTAAAGTGTGGTGATTTCCATATGAAAGAAAGTGAAAGAAGTTTAGGGACGCCATACTATAGCCAGCAGCTCAGCTGAGTTTTGCTAGCAATTCTGTGTTATTTATTCATAATCTGGTAAGATTGAAATTATTTCCTTATATATTTTGAATATTGTTTCATGTTCGAGTGATTTGATACTGCCTTATCGAAATCTAGCCTTACAAACAAGTAGGGATTTGCTCTAGACCCCCCGCCCAAGTCAGGGTCTAGGGACCAACAATGTACATAAACTCCAGCAAGGGTTAGGCAAGACAGATCAAGTGTTGAGAATAATGAAACATATTACCTATCCTCTTTTAGGGCAGACAACTAATAAATATTTTTCAGAACCTATAGTCTGGGAGGATCTATCTGATGTAAAACCACCATGGTAAATGTGCTGTTTGGTCAGAGAGATCTGACCTGTCTGTATGATGTGGTTGTTGTGTCAGTGTTGTGTCCAGACGTGGGTAGAGAATAGATTTTGACACATGGCCCATACTTTGATTGCAGAGCTGTGAGTTTCTGTTGTCAACAAAGCAGTGTCTAGTCAGTTGGTGACTTTACTCGAGTGTATCTGTGCAGTACTTGTGACAGAGACCACCATTATTGCCCGCCAGCACGGAGAGGTGGGACCACCAGATTTTCAGCACCAGAGCTACAACTACAAGATGAGTGAGCCTCTGGTCTGCTGGACATTCACCAACGCTTTGTAGTTACTAATACCCCCATAAAAATTCCCACCATTTTCTGGACACTGTGTAGTCAATATAGACAGGTGTGATGAGGCCACCCCAACAGCACAAACATTAACTATCCTCCCAAGTAGATGACTACTAGAACATTTTAATAAAACTAACTAGTATAGTACATATATATGTACACTATTGCATTTATGATATAATATTCCATGCATTTCTTTCATAATCTCTAAATCCTTTTAAGTTCTGGTCAACCTAAAAAATTGATCCAGAGCAAAATAAATGTAATATAATTCTATCAAAAATTTTACACACGTGAGTTAGTTCAGTGTATTTTAACATTTGTTAATATTATTAGTCTTCTTAATTATCTGTGGGTGTATTTATAAACTATCACACCACACTACACATCATAACCCTAGACATTTTATGTAGCCACATTCATTAAGAAAAAAATTAAGCGTGAGGTCGTAGTGGTAGCAAGAAAGGCCTTCTGACAATTCACAACTACATTTTATCTCAGGAGCCTTCACAGCTGGCCTCATACATTACATTTAGTAACATCACCATCATACAATACCATCAAACACCACTACATATATTGGGGTCTTGTCCAGGGATAATTAGCCCAACAGTAATATTAGGATCTCCTGGTGGGAGAAATAAAAGTAGGGAAATAAATTGTAAAATTTCCTTTAAAATTAAAAGTGTCCCTGCAGATAAAAGTTGGTGAATCTTCACAGCCAGTAATAATTAATTAGTTAACTGGTTAGTTAGAATTAGTTAGACTATAGTCATAAGAAGTACTTAGTGTATTTACTGGTTAGAGATTTATCTTGTATATTATTATATTGTCTAAAAAGTATGGCGGAGCTGGCAAAATTTAGATCAGCTGCTGTGCTCACCGCGAAGGAGATGGGAATGGATGGTCAGATTTTAATTCAATACGTAACGGCTGAATGTGATAAATATATTGAAAGGGAAGATAGAAAGGTAGCTGAAGAGAAGAGGTTACAAATTGAGGCTGATAGAGAAATTAAGAGGCTGCAGATTGAGGCAAAAGAAAAACGACAGCAAAGGGAGGCAGAAGAAAAAAGGTTGACTGCCGAAAGGGAGGCAGAAGAAAAACGACAGCAAAGGGAGGCAGAAGAAAAAAGGTTGACTGCCGAAAGGGAGGCAGAAGATAGAAGGTTGCAAAGGGAGCACGAATTACGACTAAGGGAGCTGGAATTACAAGGCCCGGCCCCTGAAAATGGTGCCAGCCCTTTTGCCTCAGATGCTACGCCCAGTCTGGGAGCCTCAAACTCAGCTATGGGGTTTCATTTAGACCATTTTGTTGAAAAAGACGATGACATAGAGGGGTACCTAGGACGTTTTGAGTTATTAGCTACTACATATGGGTTAGAGAGAGAGAGGTGGAGTTTAAAGCTATCACAGGGATTGAGAGGTACTTCTTATGAAGTATTTGCCAAAATGAACAGGGAAGACCAAGACAATTATGACATGTTAAAGCAGGCTTTGTTATTAAGGTACGAGAAGAATGGTGAATTTTATCGTAAGAAATTTAGAAATGCCAAACTGTTGTCTGGGGAGACATACCACCAATTCTCTGCTAGACTAGAAACCTATTTGGAGAAATGGACGGCTCTGGGGAAGACCCAAGATCTTAAGGAAATGATCATGATTGAGCAATTGAGAGAGTCCATGGCTCCAGACATGAGAAAATTTCTCATGGAACAAGGTGCAGAGAAGTTGGGGGAAATTTTAAATGTTGCTGAGAGGTATCAGGCAGCCCAGGCAGAGGTAAGTGGTGCTAAGAAGAAGCACATAGACAATTTTAAAGCTCCACAGCAATTTAATAAATTTGATAATAGAGAGCAGGGAAATAAAGGTAGGACAAACTTTGAGCGGCCAAGAAATGACTATCGCGACAGAAACTCACAGTTCAATGACCAAAAGTTCAATGAAAGAAAACCGTTGAACCAAGGAAAAAGATGGTGTAAATGGTGCAAGAAGGATAACCATAACACCGAATTTTGTAGAAGGAAACCTTCAAACATTGCTGCAATGAAGTCGGGGACGCAAAGATTAAAGGTTAATCCTAATGGACAACAGGAACCTTATCACCCCCCAGTTTGTGAGGATGTTATTTGTAATGGGGTCACCATAAGGTGCCTTTATGATACAGGTTTGGATTATGATTCAGTTGTGAAGTCTAGCCTAGTGGACCCAAGTCAGTATACCACAGAAACAGTGGAAATACAAGGGGCGACTAAGGACATACCACTCATGACACTTCCCATCGCAAGGATAACGGTGAAAACTCGCTATGTGGAAGGAGAAATCAGAGCAGCAGTGATAGATGAACCAATCTACCCTCTGATATTGGGGTGTAGATACGTCTTCTTGGGGAATCCCGAGAAACCGGTGATCATGGCGACAGTGCAGACCAGGTCACAGAAGAAGGAGGAAGAAGGTGAACCTATAAATGCTCATCCAGAGGAGATGAGGAAGGCGCAGGCTGAGGATAGGACACTCAAGCCCTGTTTTAAAAAATTGCCCAAATGTCACACACCTCCGAGCAAGGGGGAATATTTCATGAAGAACAAACTCTTATATAGGAAGACAGGAACTAGATCCCCTGGTCACGGACAGTTAGTTCTTCCCAAGATATATAGGGCAAACTTAATAAGGAGCTTACATGTTAGAACAGATGGTGACCATGAGAAAGTCGGTACCATCTGCCAAAAGATTGCTCGAAAATACTATTGGCCCGACGTAAATGTCGATGTTGAAAACTTTGTAGAAGCATGTGGCGTATTTCATGAGGGAACACCCACAAAGGGAAAATATGTGCAGGACCTAGAAACGCCACGGGGCAACTTTAGGCCTGAAAGGAAAACTAATTATACTCGGGTAGACAAAGTGGAATGGGAGCCCCCTTTTCACACCCAGTCTTCACTTGAATGGATTAACATGGCCACTATGCGAAGAGTACAAAGAAGAAATTTTACCCAGGATAGGATGACAATCCCTCGGTCAGACTTATATAAACTGGAAGAACAGACAAGAGAGCGAAGATCTCTCATAAGCAATCTAAAGTGGGGAGACAAACCCCAGAAAAAAATTGGTAGTGGTCGATTTGTGAGTGATGATTCTAGGAAGAAAAGTCCTCATTATAGAGCTTCTAATGGACGGGACCTGATGGGTTCCATGAAAAATCAGTATGATAAATTAAAGATCCAGATGTAACTTTATTAAGGACCTGGACAGATGAGAAGGCGGAAGAGACTGTTACCTCATCGTATCAATATGTGAACGAACTGACCACTCGTTTGAAAGCTGGATGGAAACTGGCAAATGATAATTTGAAACAAGCCAGGAAGAAACATGCAGCATATTTTAATAGGAAGGCAAAGGACAGGGAACTGGCAGTCGGAGAGAAGGTGCTGCTTCTACTACCGGGAAGCCAGAATAAATTACAAATTGGTTGGCAAGGTCCATATACGGTTCTAGAGAAGGTGTCTAGAACAAACTATAAAATTGACAAAAAGGGGAAGGAAAAAGTTTATCATGTAAACCTGTTAAAGAAGTATCTGGACAGACCACTCCAGGAAAGCACCCCCTTATTGACCTTGGCTATTGCAACCCAGATGCAAAAAGAACCACTCACCTCACATGAATACCCATTACATCCTTGTGAAACAGCAGCACAGGTAAAAGTCAGTAAGCACCTGACTAAAAACCAGAGGGAGAGAGTTCAACAGGTTCTGGAGGAACATACAGATGTATTAACAGATAAACCAGGCCATACAAATTTGTTACAGTATGACATGAAACTGGTAGACTCAAACCCAATCTGTATGAGAGCCTATTCTATTCCGTTCGCGAAGGAGAAGGCATTGAAGGAAGAAATAGAGTATTTGTTGAAGGAGGGGATTATTTCGCACAGTGAATCATCTTTTAGTTCTAGTGTCGTTTTGTTGAGGAAACCGTCTGGGGAACACAGACTGTGCATAGATTACAGGAAACTGAATGCTGTCACAGAAGGACAAGTGGATCCATTACCAGACACAAAACAGTTATTTGCCAGACTGAACAAGGCAAAATACTTTTCAAAGGTGGATCTTAGTAAAGGCTATTACCAGATCCCAGTGAAGCCTGAAGTGAGACCTTATTTGGCTTTTAGCACTTCGGATGGACATTATGAATTCAATATGCTACCATTCGGACTGAAAAATGCTCCGAGTGTGTTTTCAAGGATGATGCGAAAATTGTTGGATCCCCTGAATAACCCAGGTATCACGAATTTCATGGATGATATTCTCGTCGCCACAGAGACATTTGAAGAACACATTGAAGCTCTGGAGATGTTGTTTGATAGACTTCGGGAGGCGAATTTGACTGCTAGGCCAACAAAATGTTGTATTGGATGTAAAGAGTTGGAATTCTTGGGGCACACTGTATATCAGGGTAATATGACCCCTGATCCTAAGAACTTGGAAAAACTGCAGAGAGCACCTAGGCCACAAACAAAAAAGGACGTGCGATCATTCGTGTCGTTATGCGGATTTTATCAGAAATACATCAAATATTTTAACGCTATTTGTGCTCCTCTGACTGATCTGACTCGCAAGGGACTTCCAGATAAAATTATTTGAACTGCACAATGTGAACTAGCGTTCCAAGAGTTAAAGGAAAAACTCACTAGCAAGCCTATTCTCAAACTGCCTGATTTGACACAGGACTTTGTCTTAAGAACCGATGCAAGTAATGTAGGACTCGGAGGGGCTTTGTTGCAAAGATCATCTTCACCTGATGGGGAACTGAAACCAGTCGCTTATGCCAGCCGTAAATTGAATGTCGGTGCAGATTTCCTCAGTCGGCACCCCTGTGATCAAAATTAGAGTAGTGGCAGACGTGAGGAGTAATTTTACCTATGTGTATCGCTGGTGTTGGAACTTGCCATAGGCATGTTTTCAAGTGGGGAGATGTGTAGTGAAATTGACAGAGATACAACGGTAAAATACCTCCTAAGATAACATGTAAGGATAAAAACATAATGCGTAGGCTGCGAATAGTACATGATCGCCTAGACCGCGGGTCATCATCCTCCATAATAATTGACTTGCTAGACAGGAGGGGAACGGCGGATAAAAAGGAAAAAATATGACTGGAAAGATTGCGTGAGACTGGAAAGGCTAAGGAGACGCAATTTGGGGGGGATGGAGGAAAGTAAAAATTCACGTCCCCAAATTGACACGAAGTACGGAATGGACGCTTTTGCGATACCAAGCCCTTGATTTGAATTCAGCGGCTAAACGCAGATGTTCGAAATATTACAAAATTTAAAAAGTACTTTTTTCTTAATATTAATGTTAGGAATATAAAAATTAGCTGGCCGGATGGCCCATTCTGAGCAGTGAACTAATATGTTCTTAATTTTACAAACGGATAGATAATATTGAAGATAATGACAAAAGACAGTGTTGTTCACATCATCGACAGACTGTATTGAATCTAAAAGTGTCGCTATTTGCACAAAAAAAACACGACCTCGAGACGCAGGTGTTCAAATCTACGTAGTATGGAAGAGAGGGACATTGGTGGTAGCTGTGTCTAAATATAACTTTTAACGACAAAATTTTGGAGGGGAGAGAAACGTTGGTTCAAAAATCAAGTACAATTTTGTAGAAACACAAGTAGAGACGGACAGACTAACAGATAACCATCCATACTTGACTGAAGCATGACTGAAATGACTTTAGGGTAGGAAATTTGAATTTAAAATAAACCTAGGCAGTGATTGGCTACAAACAATCATATTATTAGCGCTCAGTCGCGCAAGTGGGGCCATTCTTCAATAGTTGTTCAGTGATAGACACAGATTTTAAAGTGTGGTGATTTCCATATGAAAGAAAGTGAAAGAAGTTTAGGGACGCCATACTATAGCCAGCAGCTCAGCTGAGTTTTGCTAGCAATTCTGTGTTATTTATTCATAATCTGGTAAGATTGAAATTATTTCCTTATATATTTTGAATATTGTTTCATGTTCGAGTGATTTGATACTGCCTTATCGAAATCTAGCCTTACAAACAAGTAGGGATTTGCTCTAGACCCCCCGCCCAAGTCAGGGTCTAGGGACCAACAATGTACATAAACTCCAGCAAGGGTTAGGCAAGACAGATCAAGTGTTGAGAATAATGAAACATATTACCTATCCTCTTTTAGGGCAGACAACTAATAAATATTTTTCAGAACCTATAGTCTGGGAGGATCTATCTGGTGTAAAACCACCATGGTAAATGTGCTGTTTGGTCAGAGAGATCTGACCTGTCTGTATGATGTGGTTGTTGTGTCAGTGTTGTGTCCAGACGTGGGTAGAGAATAGATTTTGACACATGGCCCATACTTTGATTGCAGAGCTGTGATTTTCTGTTGTCAACAAAGCAGTGTCTAGTCAGTTGGTGACTTTACTCGAGTGTATCTGTGCAGTACTTGTGACAGAGACCACCATTATTGCCCGCCAGCACGGAGAGGTGGGACCACCAGATTTTCAGCACCAGAGCTACAACTACAAGATGAGTGAGCCTCTGGTCTGCTGGACATTCACCAACGCTTTGTAGTTACTAATACCCCCATAAAAATTCCCACCATTTTCTGGACACTGTGTAGTCAATATAGACAGGTGTGATGAGGCCACCCCAACAGCACAAACATTAACTATCCTCCCAAGTAGATGACTACTAGAACATTTTAATAAAACTAACTAGTATAGTACATATATATGTACACTATTGCATTTATGATATAATATTCCATGCATTTCTTTCATAATCTCTAAATCCTTTTAAGTTCTGGTCAACCTAAAAAATTGATCCAGAGCAAAATAAATGTAATATAATTCTATCAAAAATTTTACACACGTGAGTTAGTTCAGTGTATTTTAACATTTGTTAATATTATTAGTCTTCTTAATTATCTGTGGGTGTATTTATAAACTATCACACCACACTACACATCATAACCCTAGACATTTTATGTAGCCACATTCATTAAGAAAAAAATTAAGCGTGAGGTCGTAGTGGTAGCAAGAAAGGCCTTCTGACAATTCACAACTACATTTTATCTCAGGAGCCTTCACAGCTGGCCTCATACATTACATTTAGTAACATCACCATCATACAATACCATCAAACACCACTACATATATTGGGGTCTTGTCCAGGGATAATTAGCCCAACAGTAATATTAGGATCTCCTGGTGGGAGAAATAAAAGTAGGGAAATAAATTGTAAAATTTCCTTTAAAATTAAAAGTGTCCCTGCAGATAAAAGTTGGTGAATCTTCACAGCCAGTAATAATTAATTAGTTAACTGGTTAGTTAGAATTAGTTAGACTATAGTCATAAGAAGTACTTAGTGTATTTACTGGTTAGAGATTTATCTTGTATATTATTATATTGTCTAAAAAGTATGGCGGAGCTGGCAAAATTTAGATCAGCTGCTGTGCTCACCGCGAAGGAGATGGGAATGGATGGTCAGATTTTAATTCAATACGTAACGGCTGAATGTGATAAATATATTGAAAGGGAAGATAGAAAGGTAGCTGAAGAGAAGAGGTTACAAATTGAGGCTGATAGAGAAATTAAGAGGCTGCAGATTGAGGCAAAAGAAAAACGACAGCAAAGGGAGGCAGAAGAAAAAAGGTTGACTGCCGAAAGGGAGGCAGAAGAAAAACGACAGCAAAGGGAGGCAGAAGAAAAAAGGTTGACTGCCGAAAGGGAGGCAGAAGATAGAAGGTTGCAAAGGGAGCACGAATTACGACTAAGGGAGCTGGAATTACAAGGCCCGGCCCCTGAAAATGGTGCCAGCCCTTTTGCCTCAGATGCTACGCCCAGTCTGGGAGCCTCAAACTCAGCTATGGGGTTTCATTTAGACCATTTTGTTGAAAAAGACGATGACATAGAGGGGTACCTAGGACGTTTTGAGTTATTAGCTACTACATATGGGTTAGAGAGAGAGAGGTGGAGTTTAAAGCTATCACAGGGATTGAGAGGTACTTCTTATGAAGTATTTGCCAAAATGAACAGGGAAGACCAAGACAATTATGACATGTTAAAGCAGGCTTTGTTATTAAGGTACGAGAAGAATGGTGAATTTTATCGTAAGAAATTTAGAAATGCCAAACTGTTGTCTGGGGAGACATACCACCAATTCTCTGCTAGACTAGAAACCTATTTGGAGAAATGGACGGCTCTGGGGAAGACCCAAGATCTTAAGGAAATGATCATGATTGAGCAATTGAGAGAGTCCATGGCTCCAGACATGAGAAAATTTCTCATGGAACAAGGTGCAGAGAAGTTGGGGGAAATTTTAAATGTTGCTGAGAGGTATCAGGCAGCCCAGGCAGAGGTAAGTGGTGCTAAGAAGAAGCACATAGACAATTTTAAAGCTCCACAGCAATTTAATAAATTTGATAATAGAGAGCAGGGAAATAAAGGTAGGACAAACTTTGAGCGGCCAAGAAATGACTATCGCGACAGAAACTCACAGTTCAATGACCAAAAGTTCAATGAAAGAAAACCGTTGAACCAAGGAAAAAGATGGTGTAAATGGTGCAAGAAGGATAACCATAACACCGAATTTTGTAGAAGGAAACCTTCAAACATTGCTGCAATGAAGTCGGGGACGCAAAGATTAAAGGTTAATCCTAATGGACAACAGGAACCTTATCACCCCCCAGTTTGTGAGGATGTTATTTGTAATGGGGTCACCATAAGGTGCCTTTATGATACAGGTTTGGATTATGATTCAGTTGTGAAGTCTAGCCTAGTGGACCCAAGTCAGTATACCACAGAAACAGTGGAAATACAAGGGGCGACTAAGGACATACCACTCATGACACTTCCCATCGCAAGGATAACGGTGAAAACTCGCTATGTGGAAGGAGAAATCAGAGCAGCAGTGATAGATGAACCAATCTACCCTCTGATATTGGGGTGTAGATACGTCTTCTTGGGGAATCCCGAGAAACCGGTGATCATGGCGACAGTGCAGACCAGGTCACAGAAGAAGGAGGAAGAAGGTGAACCTATAAATGCTCATCCAGAGGAGATGAGGAAGGCGCAGGCTGAGGATAGGACACTCAAGCCCTGTTTTAAAAAATTGCCCAAATGTCACACACCTCCGAGCAAGGGGGAATATTTCATGAAGAACAAACTCTTATATAGGAAGACAGGAACTAGATCCCCTGGTCACGGACAGTTAGTTCTTCCCAAGATATATAGGGCAAACTTAATAAGGAGCTTACATGTTGGAACAGATGGTGACCATGAGAAAGTCGGTACCATCTGCCAAAAGATTGCTCGAAAATACTATTGGCCCGACGTAAATGTCGATGTTGAAAACTTTGTAGAAGCATGTGGCGTATTTCATGAGGGAACACCCACAAAGGGAAAATATGTGCAGGACCTAGAAACGCCACGGGGCAACTTTAGGCCTGAAAGGAAAACTAATTATACTCGGGTAGACAAAGTGGAATGGGAGCCCCCTTTTCACACCCAGTCTTCACTTGAATGGATTAACATGGCCACTATGCGAAGAGTACAAAGAAGAAATTTTACCCAGGATAGGATGACAATCCCTCGGTCAGACTTATATAAACTGGAAGAACAGACAAGAGAGCGAAGATCTCTCATAAGCAATCTAAAGTGGGGAGACAAACCCCAGAAAAAAATTGGTAGTGGTCGATTTGTGAGTGATGATTCTAGGAAGAAAAGTCCTCATTATAGAGCTTCTAATGGACGGGACCTGATGGGTTCCATGAAAAATCAGTATGATAAATTAAAGATCCAGATGTAACTTTATTAAGGACCTGGACAGATGAGAAGGCGGAAGAGACTGTTACCTCATCGTATCAATATGTGAACGAACTGACCACTCGTTTGAAAGCTGGATGGAAACTGGCAAATGATAATTTGAAACAAGCCAGGAAGAAACATGCAGCATATTTTAATAGGAAGGCAAAGGACAGGGAACTGGCAGTCGGAGAGAAGGTGCTGCTTCTACTACCGGGAAGCCAGAATAAATTACAAATTGGTTGGCAAGGTCCATATACGGTTCTAGAGAAGGTGTCTAGAACAAACTATAAAATTGACAAAAAGGGGAAGGAAAAAGTTTATCATGTAAACCTGTTAAAGAAGTATCTGGACAGACCACTCCAGGAAAGCACCCCCTTATTGACCTTGGCTATTGCAACCCAGATGCAAAAAGAACCACTCACCTCACATGAATACCCATTACATCCTTGTGAAACAGCAGCACAGGTAAAAGTCAGTAAGCACCTGACTAAAAACCAGAGGGAGAGAGTTCAACAGGTTCTGGAGGAACATACAGATGTATTAACAGATAAACCAGGCCATACAAATTTGTTACAGTATGACATGAAACTGGTAGACTCAAACCCAATCTGTATGAGAGCCTATTCTATTCCGTTCGCGAAGGAGAAGGCATTGAAGGAAGAAATAGAGTATTTGTTGAAGGAGGGGATTATTTCGCACAGTGAATCATCTTTTAGTTCTAGTGTCGTTTTGTTGAGGAAACCGTCTGGGGAACACAGACTGTGCATAGATTACAGGAAACTGAATGCTGTCACAGAAGGACAAGTGGATCCATTACCAGACACAAAACAGTTATTTGCCAGACTGAACAAGGCAAAATACTTTTCAAAGGTGGATCTTAGTAAAGGCTATTACCAGATCCCAGTGAAGCCTGAAGTGAGACCTTATTTGGCTTTTAGCACTTCGGATGGACATTATGAATTCAATATGCTACCATTCGGACTGAAAAATGCTCCGAGTGTGTTTTCAAGGATGATGCGAAAATTGTTGGATCCCCTGAATAACCCAGGTATCACGAATTTCATGGATGATATTCTCGTCGCCACAGAGACATTTGAAGAACACATTGAAGCTCTGGAGATGTTGTTTGATAGACTTCGGGAGGCGAATTTGACTGCTAGGCCAACAAAATGTTGTATTGGATGTAAAGAGTTGGAATTCTTGGGGCACACTGTATATCAGGGTAATATGACCCCTGATCCTAAGAACTTGGAAAAACTGCAGAGAGCACCTAGGCCACAAACAAAAAAGGACGTGCGATCATTCGTGTCGTTATGCGGATTTTATCAGAAATACATCAAATATTTTAACGCTATTTGTGCTCCTCTGACTGATCTGACTCGCAAGGGACTTCCAGATAAAATTATTTGAACTGCACAATGTGAACTAGCGTTCCAAGAGTTAAAGGAAAAACTCACTAGCAAGCCTATTCTCAAACTGCCTGATTTGACACAGGACTTTGTCTTAAGAACCGATGCAAGTAATGTAGGACTCGGAGGGGCTTTGTTGCAAAGATCATCTTCACCTGATGGGGAACTGAAACCAGTCGCTTATGCCAGCCGTAAATTGAATGTCGGTGCAGATTTCCTCAGTCGGCACCCCTGTGATCAAAATTAGAGTAGTGGCAGACGTGAGGAGTAATTTTACCTATGTGTATCGCTGGTGTTGGAACTTGCCATAGGCATGTTTTCAAGTGGGGAGATGTGTAGTGAAATTGACAGAGATACAACGGTAAAATACCTCCTAAGATAACATGTAAGGATAAAAACATAATGCGTAGGCTGCGAATAGTACATGATCGCCTAGACCGCGGGTCATCATCCTCCATAATAATTGACTTGCTAGACAGGAGGGGAACGGCGGATAAAAAGGAAAAAAATATGACTGGAAAGATTGCGTGAGACTGGAAAGGCTAAGGAGACGCAATTTGGGGGGGATGGAGGAAAGTAAAAATTCACGTCCCCAAATTGACACGAAGTACGGAATGGACGCTTTTGCGATACCAAGCCCTTGATTTGAATTCAGCGGCTAAACGCAGATGTTCGAAATATTACAAAATTTAAAAAGTACTTTTTTCTTAATATTAATGTTAGGAATATAAAAATTAGCTGGCCGGATGGCCCATTCTGAGCAGTGAACTAATATGTTCTTAATTTTACAAACGGATAGATAATATTGAAGATAATGACAAAAGACAGTGTTGTTCACATCATCGACAGACTGTATTGAATCTAAAAGTGTCGCTATTTGCACAAAAAAAACACGACCTCGAGACGCAGGTGTTCAAATCTACGTAGTATGGAAGAGAGGGACATTGGTGGTAGCTGTGTCTAAATATAACTTTTAACGACAAAATTTTGGAGGGGAGAGAAAGGTTGGTTCAAAAATCAAGTACAATTTTGTAGAAACACAAGTAGAGACGGACAGACTAACAGATAACCATCCATACTTGACTGAAGCATGACTGAAATGACTTTAGGGTAGGAAATTTGAATTTAAAATAAACCTAGGCAGTGATTGGCTACAAACAATCATATTATTAGCGCTCAGTCGCGCAAGTGGGGCCATTCTTCAATAGTTGTTCAGTGATAGACACAGATTTTAAAGTGTGGTGATTTCCATATGAAAGAAAGTGAAAGAAGTTTAGGGACGCCATACTATAGCCAGCAGCTCAGCTGAGTTTTGCTAGCAATTCTGTGTTATTTATTCATAATCTGGTAAGATTGAAATTATTTCCTTATATATTTTGAATATTGTTTCATGTTCGAGTGATTTGATACTGCCTTATCGAAATCTAGCCTTACAAACAAGTAGGGATTTGCTCTAGACCCCCCGCCCAAGTCAGGGTCTAGGGACCAACAATGTACATAAACTCCAGCAAGGGTTAGGCAAGACAGATCAAGTGTTGAGAATAATGAAACATATTACCTATCCTCTTTTAGGGCAGACAACTAATAAATATTTTTCAGAACCTATAGTCTGGGAGGATCTATCTGATGTAAAACCACCATGGTAAATGTGCTGTTTGGTCAGAGAGATCTGACCTGTCTGTATGATGTGGTTGTTGTGTCAGTGTTGTGTCCAGACGTGGGTAGAGAATAGATTTTGACACATGGCCCATACTTTGATTGCAGAGCTGTGAGTTTCTGTTGTCAACAAAGCAGTGTCTAGTCAGTTGGTGACTTTACTCGAGTGTATCTGTGCAGTACTTGTGACAGAGACCACCATTATTGCCCGCCAGCACGGAGAGGTGGGACCACCAGATTTTCAGCACCAGAGCTACAACTACAAGATGAGTGAGCCTCTGGTCTGCTGGACATTCACCAACGCTTTGTAGTTACTAATACCCCCATAAAAATTCCCACCATTTTCTGGACACTGTGTAGTCAATATAGACAGGTGTGATGAGGCCACCCCAACAGCACAAACATTAACTATCCTCCCAAGTAGATGACTACTAGAACATTTTAATAAAACTAACTAGTATAGTACATATATATGTACACTATTGCATTTATGATATAATATTCCATGCATTTCTTTCATAATCTCTAAATCCTTTTAAGTTCTGGTCAACCTAAAAAATTGATCCAGAGCAAAATAAATGTAATATAATTCTATCAAAAATTTTACACACGTGAGTTAGTTCAGTGTATTTTAACATTTGTTAATATTATTAGTCTTCTTAATTATCTGTGGGTGTATTTATAAACTATCACACCACACTACACATCATAACCCTAGACATTTTATGTAGCCACATTCATTAAGAAAAAAATTAAGCGTGAGGTCGTAGTGGTAGCAAGAAAGGCCTTCTGACAATTCACAACTACATTTTATCTCAGGAGCCTTCACAGCTGGCCTCATACATTACATTTAGTAACATCACCATCATACAATACCATCAAACACCACTACAACAGCGACGGACAGAAATTATTCTGTACTGGACAAGGAATTACTCGCAATGGTATGGTCCATCCTCAAACTTCAACGCTTCCTTCTGGGCGTACATTTTTTCGTTGAGACGGATCAAAAGGCTCTCACTGTGCTCCAAAACAGGGACCTGAAGTCTTCCAGATCCATTCGGTATGCCATATCTTTGCAGCCTTTTCACTTCACAATTCGATCAATACCTGGATCGGAGAATGTCCTTGCAGATACGTTGTCCCGCTGCCCCCAAGAACCTACCGGGCAGTTCCGCCTTACAGAGTGTGACACTTCTGAACAGCCTACTGATCAATTGTAAATTATTTCGTGTGAATACATGATCGTTTCATTTTAAATTGACATGACTATCTTACCAAACGTCACCATCTTTTCATGTACATTGAATATCTAGTTCGCTACTTGAACAAAAACATTTCGGTGCGTTCATTTTAATCTAGGAATCTTCTTCTTTGATCCACAGTCCTCCGCCAAGTTGTTTTTGGTCGGCCTCTCTTTCGTTTTCCTTCAGGGGTCCATAGCATAGCTGTTATTGTGATGGCATCGGGGTCTCTTCTGAGGACATGGCCAACCCAGCTCCAGCGTCTGCCAGCTATGATGGTGTGCATGTCCTCTTGCTTGCTCCGAGTAAGCAGATCTTGGTTGGTGATGATATTCGGCCAAAAGATTCGGTGAATTTTTCTTAGGCATGTTGTGTAAAAAGAGGACAATTTCGACATTTCCTTCTCTGTAACTCTCCAGCTCTCCGCGCCATAGAGAAGCACAGAAAGCACACAGCTCTGATATAATCCTAATTTTGTGCTTGTGCTGTACTGAGAGGAGGACTTCCAGATGTTGTTTAGACTAAAAAAGGCTGTGCTTGCTTTGTTCATTCTGTTGTTCATGTCTTTGCTTGCTCCGCCGTCTGGTGTTACTATGCATCCTAGGTATGTGAAGGCATCTGTCTGTTCCAGTTGCTGATTCCTTACTGATATGGGCTCAGGGTTGCTCACATTGAGCGTCATGACCTCTGTCTTCTTTAGGTTGATGTTCAAGCCCACCTGCTGGCTATACTTATTAAGTCTATCCTTATTTTCCTGGATGTGTTGATGTGAATGTGCTAGCAGTGCAATGTCATCTGCATATTCCAGATCTTCCAATGTACAAAATGTAGTCCATCTTATTCCTCTTGGACAATCTAGGAATACAGTGACATATTTGGCACTTAAAAAGTGATATAATTATGAATTAACATTAATAACTTAATAACTTTTTGGTTTGTGATAATTGCATATCACAGTCGTTTTTGTGCAACCAATATAACTCTCTTTGCCGAGTTGGTGTGCTATTAACACTGTATTTAACTTTGATTGCGGATTAATTAGTGACATTTTAATTTTTCACGAACAATATTCGAGATTTAGTACCACACTATTTACTTAATTATTTTAGTATATTATATAAAAATGTGGTATATTGACATTATTTTACGATCACACATTAGTGACATTTTATGGTGTTGGCACATAAGTACAATTCATGTGTCCTTATTCGCATATCTGCTTAGGCCATGTTGTTGATTCTCCCGACACTTGCTATGGACTGTGTTAATTTTCTTCTATTGTTTTAATTTCCATATTGTTTAATTCTTGTTACCAATTATCACTTTGGCTCATACATTCATACGTCCATTACTTAAAATTTTAAACATTTTTGTCTCATTGTTGTCTTTATTTTTCATCATTTCTTTTCATCCTTCGATACTATTATTTCATTGCTTCATTGGTATTTCGTACCATTTTGATACATTATGTGTCATTTCTTTTGTTTGAATTTGTAATTTGAAATTTGTTTTCTTTTTTCCATACTTCATCCCACTTATTAATATTTACAAATATCTTAACATTTAAATGATATTACATTAATTGTTGAAATGAACTTGATCGATTTCGTCGGTATAATTTAAAAGAAAAAAAGCCTCGCTTTTTTTTGTCTCGTGGGGGGGAAGGTAATTGTTAAGTCCTTTTTGCGCATGTAATTTAAATGTTGAGCACATCTAAGAAAATATATATGATTAATTATTTACGTTCTGTCATACACGATGTTGAACACAAAAGCGCAACGCAGTGCGCTCAGGTTGGTTGCCAAAGAACAGTTACGTTATGAAAGAGATGCCTAATGTCTATGACCTGAGACGGTCGTCTATGGACGGAGCTGATTGTAAGTTTTGCCCAAATTGTGGGAAGCATCCATGAAGATATTATAAACCTCCTTGTATGGAGTATCTACGTTAGCCAGTACAGGGCTCGTTTGCATATTATATATTATGCTATTTTCGTCATTGCCAAGATCTGGCTGAACTTCGACACATTCGCCATGTTGTGTCGCTAGTGGGTTCCAGATCCTTACCGAAGATTATCGGGATTATTATTCAATATATCTAGAGGGTTATTCAATAAAACCCCTGTCGTTTTATACAAGCTCCGTAATGAAAGCCATGGTAGAACTACTTGCCGTAAAGTTCATCGCCGTCCTTGAAGGGTCGGCCGTTATAGAATGTCGATCAAGTCCATGATCAAAGTTATATGAGAATACAATGAACTATGATGTCTTGATGTTATAACCTAAACTATTGATATGATGCCTACTACTATAATGATTGATCTACTGTATTGCGTCCACCAAATAAACGTATGTCTGATGTCAAGCCATGACTCCAATCACCGTTGATTACCAGTTAGTGAAATTATGTATTAACCTTGGCCCATCTTTCGGCCCACGATGTTTAATGATTCGCGTTCAATATTAGTTGGCAATCCTTGTAAGACCGACCAAGACTGACAACATTTTAAAGTCAGTAGACATATTGACAGTCTCGTATAAAGGCACGCCGTGCTAACCAAATACATACACATATAAACGACGGCGCATCACTCCCATCAACTCTTTTCATATCCACATGCACCCATGCATGCCTAATCTCTCTTGTCAATATTTTTTCTGCCCCTTCATGCTTCTGTTTTTGTCATCTCTGACCTATGAAATTAACTACCCTACATTAACGCGGCGAGCTACAAAAATGAAATTAGGTGGAGAAAATCTTTAATTTCTCCTTAACATTTCTTTATAATTTAAAACTGTCTAATCTGTATAGAATTTAAAATATTAAATTAGAAAGTCCGTTACTCTCGGTAATATTTTCCTTTAATGATAATGCTGTTTTGTAACGGCTGCTACAAAGCAAATAATATGAAAAAAGCAACGAAAATCCACACAGCGATAGTATTTTGCAGAAAGTTATTTTCTAGTTAATTACTTTAGTCCTGCAATTATTAGGAAAGCGCTTAAACTGGTTTACATTTCACGCTTTTTCACGCCAAAGTCAGCTGATATTTCCCGCCAACGTAAACAATCCTCGTCTTCGCCAGTTAACAAGATTTATTACCTTCAGGTCAGGTGAAAAGGCGCGAAACTAAAGTAGCGACTTTTTAGAAGGCGCAAACAGCCGTGCTGGGGTTCTTTAATTCTGCAATAGATATCCTCTCTCTCTCTTTGTTTCTACAGTTTCCTAGTAGCGGTGTTCCTTATTAAATTGTAGATATTTCATGTGCTTGTAAGTCTTATTTGGTTCTCCAATAAAAGGTCTGGTTAACAAAAGGAATTATGAATCTAGTCTTCACTCTGGCGAGGTCTGATGTTGTCTTGGCGAGCGTGAAATTCACAGTGAAAAAAAACTGCGAAAAGGTCAGACTATATTCCCTCTCTTCCCACGCCTTCGTTTGTTTATGGAGTTAAATAAACGCTCCAATCATATTTAAACAGCTCGGGTGTAGTACTTTCAAAATATTTCCGACATGGAAAAATTTTGCAAAGGTCACGTCTCCCATATATGGTAATATGCTGTCCGATGCCCTCATGTTCAAACTTACAGACAAATCTCTGTCCATCATAATATTGTGACCAAGTTTTTCTGGCGTAATGACTCAGGGGTCGTCGCTAGTCACCTGTGTTTCGTCAAACTAACAAATCTGGTTCTTTTCAACACTCCTGCCCAACTCAAGCTTGGATAAACAAGCACCGTCGCTTGAAAAGATGGTCAGACAGATTATGCGATAAAATACTGTCGCTGACCGTCTAATAACCTGGCGTAACTTAACACTTCTTCGTGAAGCGTGAATGCGACACAATAAGATAAGAATTACTCCCGTGGCAAATACAGCCATAGGGGAGTGGGATGTTAGAGACTTTCCCCATGCTAAGTCCAGCATAAAGAGTAAAATGTATGAACGGGAAAAATGAAATGCCAAATAAAAGCGATTGGAGAGAAAAATGAAGAAGAAGAAATGATACTGCCGTAGGGCCGGAGGTTGAGACATCACACAAAAGGACAAGGACAGACATTTCGTCACATTGTACAACAAAAAGCTGCAGTTAGTTCGCGCCAAGCCTTCCTGTTTGTAGAACATAAAACTTCAGTTAGTTCATGCCAAGCCTTCTTGTTTGTAGAACATAAAACATCAGCTAGTTCATGACACCACAACGGGCTGATCACCCGTTTGCCAGTCACTTTGATTACGGAAACAACAACAAACGGATTGATTTGTCGTTGCCCTAAAGACGCCATTAGGCGTGATGGGAACAACGGCTAAGAAAATCTATTCGTTGTTGCCCTTAAGACGCCACTAGGCGTAATGGCCACTGACTGCTTTGACGGTCGTTGGCTAAGGACGGAAGAAGAAGAAGAAGAAGTTCATGACACGTCTTTCTGTTTGTACATCCTAAACCTTCAGGTACTTCATGCCTATCCTTCCTGTATGTAGAAGATTAATTAATCCTTGCCAATCCTTCCTATGTGTAGACCATAAACAGACATCAATTAATTTAATCCAATACTTCCTGTCTGAATATTATAATATAATAGCCCCTTTAGTCATAACTGACTATAGGAATGCGCCCCTGAGGTGACAGCCCTCAGCTGCTTATTTTCCTGGTGCTCCTTTCGATGTTTTCCCCTCTCCTCTGCTTGTTGTGTGAGCCTCTTTTCGCCCAATCTGAGGTGGCACCGTAAATAGCATCGCCACTTAGTGCGATCGGCATCTTCATCCTCCCATGTTGCTGAATCCATGTCCAGTGCCCTCATATCTCTCTTGCACACATCTTTGAACCTCAGCTGCGGTCGCCCAACTGTTCTCTTGTCATCTTCTAACTGTCCGTAGAAGATATCTTTTGGGATGTGACCATCTTCCATGCGGAGGACATGGCCAAGCCAGCGTAGTCTGCGCTGTCTAAGCAGTGTATACATACTTTGAAGGCCAGCACGTGACAACACCTCGACATTTGTCACTATCTTTCCACGAGATGCAAGGATGTGGCGTAGACACCGTAAATGGAAGGTACTGAGCCTTCTTTCTTGCCTAGCATAGGTCGTCCAGGTCTCGCTGCCATATAGGAGTGTGCTGGTGACGAAGGCGTTATATACCGCAGCTTTGGTCTTCGTTGTGAGTTTGGAGTTTCCCCAAACACGCGATGTGAGGCGGGCAAAGGTAGCTGCAGCTTTGCCAGTGCGGCTGTCAATTTCTATGTCCAGTGAGAGTTTGTCATTGATGGTAGACCCTAGGTATCTTAAGTGGTGCACCACTGACAATTCATACTTATCGATAGTTATAACTGTTGCAGTACCCACATCCTAACTCAGCACATTCGTTTTCTTTAGACTTATTGTGAGGCCAAAGTCCTTGCATGATTGGATGAAGCGATTCATTAAGCTCTGAAGCTCCTGTTGGCTTTGTGTGACGACTGCAGCATCATCAGCTAACAACAAGTCTCTTATAGTGACCCTTCTGATTTTTGTTTTTGCCTTCAGCCTTGAAAGATTAAACAGACGGCCATCTGACCTAGTGTGAAGGCATATTCCTTCAGCTGCATCTCTGAATGCATGTTTCAATAGTAAGGCAAAGAAGATCCCGAAGAGGGTCGGAGCCAGAACACAGCCTTGTTTAACGCCACTTTGTATGTCAAAGGGCTGTGATATGCTTCCAGCATATTGGACTGTTCCCTTCATGTCGTCATGGAATGACTTTATCATTTCCAGCAATTTAGAAGGGCAGCCTATTTTCAGGAGGATTTTGAAGAGTCCATCCCTGCTAACCAGGTCAAATGCTTTTGTGAGGTCTATAAAAGCGATATATAAAGGTCTTTTCTGCTCTCTTGATTTTTCCTGAAGCTGGCGGAGAGAGAAGATCATGTCTGTAGTTGATCTACTAGCTCGGAATCCACACTGTGACACTGGATATATGCGCTCAGCTAACTTGTGTAGTCGCATTAAGATGACTTTGGCAAAAACCTTACCAACAATACTAAGAAGAGAGATGCCTCTGTATTTATTGCAATCAATTCTGTCTCCTTTATTTTTATACAGTGTTACAATCTTGGCATCTCGCATGTCTTGAGGAATAGTTGTCTCTTATCAGCACTGGCACAGCATCCTATGCAGGGGATGTAATAGCGTGCTCTTACAGCATTTGATTAATCAGGAGGAATCCCATCACTGCCTGGTGCTTTGCCAGAGGCCAAGCTATCAATGGCCTTGCTGAGTTCCTCTAATGTTGGTTCGGCATCCAGCTCCTCCATAGTTGGCAGACATTTGACAGCATCAAGGGCTGCAGGTGTAACGGTATTTTCTCTAGCGTAAAGCTCAGAATAGTGCTCGACCCACCTCTCCATCTGCTTACCCTTATCGGTTAGCTTCTCTCCGCTGATGGTTTTTAGCGGTGCCGTCTTACTTTTTTGGGGGCCAAGTGCTTTCTTTATACCGTCATACATTTGTCTAATGTTGCCAAAACTTCAGTTAGTTCATGCCAAGCCTTCTTGTTTGTAGAACATAAAACATCAGCTAGTTCATGCCAAGCCTTCTTGTTTGTAGAACATAAAACATCAGCTAGTTCATGCCAAGCCTTCTTGTTTGTAGAACATAAAACATCAGCTAGTTCATGCCTGTGGTGGGTTTTGATGTTATGAATTATTGTTATGTATTATTATTGTATTAAATGAGATCAGCTATGAAGGTCTCTGAATTTAACAAATAGTATTGTAAACTTTTCAGAGTACCTTTCCGCTACCACCCTTTTGATCTCATTCAAAATTAATCTATATTATTATATAAAATGACTTCGTGTAGTGTCTAGGGTTGTGAATGTAGAGTGTAGGGTGCAATAACCAACTAACATACAAACAAATAGTTTATTATCCACAACAACCAACAGTATTACAACAATAACATACAAACGACACTTTAAAAGGCTATCTTATTTAAGAAAGTGGTTGAAATTTGTGTAAATAGAATTTTTTACAATTTATTATCCTGATTCTAATTTATTTTGAACCAGGACTGACAATCAAAAGTGAAATCAAAAGAATCATTTACAACAGTCCAATAACACAGTAGATCTTCTGTCCACACATACAATATTATTCTAATATAAGTGTGTAGTTGTATTCTTCTACTTTGAGGTAATACTGGTATCAACAATAGGTTGTTGGTTATAATCACTCCCTTTAAGTTATGTCTGTTTTCGTTTGTCACTTGTGGAAATATTAATAACTATTCACAGTTTTCTTCACTATCACTTTCTAGTTCTTTAAAGTTGAGCTTCCAGGTGCCGAAAAAGAACTTAACTTGGCAGGAGAATACAGGTAGATCGTTTCCTCTGCTCGCTTGACAATCTGTTCCACCTGTTTGATAGGCAATGGCCACTAACATGGGCTCGAAGTATACAGGCAGAGTCCTGAATCGAGCAGTTCTCAAGCGTTTGGTACTACATTAACGTCAGTACCCAGGACCCTGAAATGTGAAGGTTATGCATCCTTCTTTATACCTAGTATACAATACTATTCCACATTTAAGTACAGGTACATTACAAACAAACGAAAAGGGTCATAGCTTTATACCAACCTTTGCCACCATTATCTTTTGATGGGACAATGTACACCAGTATTCTTCTCCCCTAATAGTTACAACGCCACTGCAATTCCAGCTGTAATCTTTTCCATACAATAGGATAGGTGTTATGCTCCTTGATGACAATCATACATATTTTCTTGTAGTCTAACACCTCTCTGATAGTCTACCACATGGTGGATCAATCTCTAGGCTCTGCCTAAGTTTGCTACAGACCCACTTACTTATAGTCATACATTAATATCTCACATTCAATTTTTATTTTAGATACATGTTAATAAAGTCAATCTTACCACATTTATTCAATGAAATACACAAGTGAACGATGACTGGCACACTTTCGATCTGCCGTTCTGTCCAGGCTTTTGAGAAATATTGTTTACACAGCACAAGCCTGCTCTCATCGCTCCTTGGCAAAATTTTGTTATAAAATGGCGTCCTCACCTAATGCTTTTCCCCCAATATCAACTACTCTGGCCAATGATTATCCTTATTTCACTTGTAAACAAAGTCTGTCAAAAATACAATTCACTTTCTACTACGTTACTCGGGTAATATATGTTTAGTACGAGGTCGGCCAATAATATTTCGCCTCACTTCAAATTCCACCCAATCCCCTTCATCGTACTATCTTAGCCTTTCTTCGACCTAATTTTTCCCCCAAAAAATATGCTATCCAATCTAAGCAGATATGACTTGACCTGACAGTATCTCTGATTCTCTATGTATTATTACCAATATTTGATTATCTAATGGACTATTTAGATAACTAACTACATATTCTTAGTCAGCAAGTCTTCAGGTACACGAATATATGATTGTTATAGGGCTAAGCGGCTTGGTTCAATATTCATATTTTTTTCCATGTTAGTTGTTGATTTTTAAACTACCTCCCGTTCAATTCTTTTCTCATGTACTTTCAAGCTAATTACGAGAGTTTATGTCATTAGCAATAAGAGCTAAGCGTGTTTCCCTGACCGTAGTGTCCACTTTTTCTAACTTTTTCCTCGTATTCTGAAAACCGCCTAAGGCAATACTAGCAAGTAGTTTTATTTTTAGAACAATGTGAGACGTGATTTGCGTTGGGTTTTCTCCGTTTCCCCTCCCCTCTACAATGTATTTAGGCAAATACTTAGTTGACCTAGGGAAGTGGAACGTTTTTCGTCAAGGACGAATTTGAAAAGTAGGGTACCCTTTTGGTTCGGCCATTGCGTTATCAAATAATACGCTGAAGGCGTAGGTGACAACTTACGATTCTCGCCGAAAATTTTTAGTACTTTCTTATCTTTGACTTTATGCACTATACTGTTATAATCTAATTTAGATAGTGTATTTAGAAGCTTACCACAATGCCAAGCCTTCTTGTTTTTAGAACATAAAACATCAGCTAGTTCATGACACGTCTTCCTGTTTGTACATCCTAAACCTTCAGGTACTTCATGCCTATCCTTCCTGTATGTAGAAGATTAATGAATCCTTGCCAATCTTTCCTATGTGTAGACCATAAACAGACATCATTTAATTCAAACCAATACTTCCTGTATGAATATTATAAACCTTCAATTAATTCATGCCAATACTTCCTTTTTGTAGAACATAAACCTTTAATTAGGTCATACCAATCTTTCCAGTTTGTAGAACATAAACTTTTAATTAATTAAAACCAATCCTTCCTGTTAGTAGAACATACAGCTTTAATTAATTAATACCAATCCTTCCCGTTCGTAGAACATAAACCCTTAATTAATTAAAACCAATCCTTCGTGTTTGTAGAACATAAACTGTCAATCAATTCATGCCAATCCTTCCTGTTTGTAGAACATAAATTTCGATCACTTCATACCAATCCTTCCTGTTTGTAGAACATACAATTTCAATCAATTCATACCAATCACTCCTGTTCGTTTAACATAAACTTTCAATCAATTCATACCAATCCTTTTGTTTGAAGAACATAAACTATCAATTAATTCATACCGATCCTCCCTGTTTGTAGAACACAAACTGTCAATCAATTCATACCAATCCTTCCTGTTTGTAGAACATAAACTGTCAATCAATTCATACCAATCCTTCTTATGTGTAGAACATAAACTGTTAAGCAATTCATACCAATCCTTCATGTTTGAAGAACATAAACTGTCAATCAATTCATACTAATCCTTCCTGTTTGAAAAGCATAAACTGTCAATTAATTCATACCAATCCTTCCTGTTTGAAGAACATAAACTGTCAATCAATTCATACCAATCCTTCCTGTTTGTAGAACATAAACCTTCTATCAGTTAATACCAATCCTTCCTATTTGTAGAACTTATTCTTCTATGATCCTTAACCACTAACTGTTAAAGCAGTCAGTGGCCATCACGCCTGGTGGCGTCTTGTAGGGCAGCAACAAAGTGTTTCCACATTGCTTGTTAGTGCAGTGCCCTAGCTCTTGTTCATTCTTTGCATCTCAGCCTCCACAGTTCTCCGCGAAGTTGTTTTTGGTCAGCCTCTCTTTCGCTTTCCTTCAGGGGTCCATAACATAGCTGTTCTTGTGATGGCATCAGGGTCTATTCTGAGGACGTGGCCAATCCAACTCCTGCGTCTGCCAGCTATGGTGGTGTGCATTCCTCTTGATTGCTCCGAGTAAGCAGTTGTTGGTTGGTAATAGTACACGGCCAAAAGATTCGGAGAATTTTCCTTAGGCAGATCGTGTCGAAATTGGACAGTTTAGACACTTCCTTCTCTGTTACTCTCCAGCATTGCGCACCACAGAGAAACACAGAAAGTACACAGCTCTAATATAATCTTAATTTGGTGTTTGTACTGGGAAGACTTCCAGGTGTTGTTGAGACTGGCAAAGGCTGTTCTCGCTTTATTCATTCTGTTGTTGGTGTCTTTGCATGTTCCGCCGTCTGGTGTTACTTTGCATTTTAGTTATGTAAATGTGCCTGTCTGCTCTAGCTTTTGGGCCCTTATTGTTATGGGCTCAGGATTTCCCATATTGAGTGTCATGACCTCTGTCTTTGTAGAACATAAACCTTCAATTAATTTATGCCAACTGAACATGTCCCTCGCACTTCCTGTTGTTAGTCACAGCTGCCATGAGACTGAGCTGAAAATTGTTGTTGTCGTGTTTGACTTTACCACTTTAGATTTACGAGGATATTAACGGGCCGGAAATGGTAAAACGTAACAACTACGTTTGGTAGACAATGAAATCTAACAGTAGATTTGAGGAAAAGATTACTGTTTTAGAGAATAGAATAATGAAGTCACCAAGATCATTATTCCCCATACGATCATTTTCATATAAGTAAAAAATAGTTCATTTATCAGTACCTCCTGCACTTACCTCTATTACAATCACGCATATATGTGTGGAAGATTATGATAATTGATTTCATATATATATTATTTTATCTTCATCTTTCTTTTTACCTGTCTTCACCGACGCCTGTTGGGTTAACTTAAACCTCCTATTACTCAGTAATCTGTCCATCTTTTCTCATTTAGCACGCATTTAATGCGGGTCGCTACATTTCTTTGATGAGAGTCGACCAGAGACCCATTAGATAACCGTGAGCGGTAATTCTAACACCAGTGCCAGAGATCTAATCGTGTAGAGATCAGACCGAGACCAGATTTGAATAAATTTGAGTAGATAGTGTGAACCTAAATGAGAAATATTTATTACCTTTCCCTGAATCCGTTCGTGATAAGTAATTAACACGACGAATCGGGAGATCTAAAGACATTGCTCGCTTGAAATACGAGCAGAGGGACGAAGGAAACTCACACGTATTAGCGCATTGCCGATGCCTGGTCTAAACGTACGTAGAACTTCCCGTAGGTGAGAGGTCTGGTTTCTGAAGGGATAATTAACTATCTTCTTTCATCTTTTAATATATATACTACAGAAATCTAACTCAATTCATTCAGTACCTCATAGATTCCTCTAGACAATCTAGCTACGATTCTAGAATACTTGTAAAAAGTAAATTCCTAGTAGTCGATTGGAGATAGTCTTAGTAGCTCGGTGCAGAGGTAATACTATTTTAGTAGTTTTAGTGATTTAATCTTTTAAATCGTAAATTATATTTTACTAGTTACTTTCTGTGCAGAGTGATTTACTAAGTTAGGTCCGTAAACGGTATTTCTCTAAGTTTTACTGTGTTACAGTGAATAGCAGAAGAAATAAATATTTCTAGCGTAACTCTTCCAGTCATAAATACATGTTATTAACTGCTAGTAACCAGTCAATAATTTAACCTACTGAGTAAATGCACTGATTCATCATGAGTATTGACGAAATATGTATTTATTTCTAATTCATGATGATTGATTTCTTTTAATGAGTAGAATTTATTTCACGGAAGTATTTGTAAACGATGAGACTAGCTCTAAGCTTATAGTTTCTAAATTAAGTTAAATAACCGAAGTGAGTGATATCTTCTATGTTACGCGGGGTAAGGATAGGATTGTAAATTATAATATATGATGTGAAGTATTTGTATTTTCTTCCTATACAGTATTTGGGTCAAACCCTACAAACTTACCAGCGGCTTCCATTCCATATGAAACGGAACTAAACTTTATCAAAGAAAATTCTGATATAAGATCGGGTTTTTTCAAGGTGATGTCTAGTCTGGTGGTACACCCAGTGAGAGACCGAGCACCAACCCAAAAATAATATTAAGAATAAATGATAACTGGACTTATAGCATATCCAGAGTTCTTTTCCCAATTTCATAAACATTCAGCCTGTTGTGGCTACCAAATCCAACATTGTCATTACCTGTATAACGACCACGTGTTGTTAAGAAGATTGATCCTGAACCGATTTGTTTACCTGACATGTGATGTAACTATTGAAGATTTCAAGCTAATGTACACTGTGACAGTTAGATCTCTTAATTATTCTACTACCTGGACAAAAATTGAAGTGACCTTTATCAGCATCCTACTTACAAGAGTGAAGCAAGCGTTTCCCAATATTTGATTAATTAGTCGTTGGAGAGACTGGGGCTTGCTTTGCCAACCAACCAACCGTGGATGGGCTGTGGGTGCCATTATCTATTGTTCCAGATGTGGTGAATGCACCTTTGTAGGTAAGAAAGACTGAACTAGTGATCACAGGTGTGTCAGAGCGAGAAAATTCGTGAGAAGAATAATTCTATTTGAATATAACCCATGTACTTATTCTGTATTTGCTTATGCAAGTTTTTGCTAAAGCTGTTCCTCAATTTCATTTCAGAATAGATTAACTTATAACTCTGTTTTTTTTAATATAGAGGGAATTTTGGACCATAGCGTAAAACACCTTTGACTCTTTCGGGGGTTAATAACTTTGCTCTAACGGGATTTGTCTCAACAGAGGGAGGGAGGAGAAAACCTATGAGTCTAACTCTGTAATTAACTCATTAACCTATGTTCATTGTATTTGATTTTCATATTCAAAGATATTGTTGTGTTGTAGATTCTTTATGATAAATAAAATTTACATAAACTTTATTTACGTGTGTCGGTCAGCTTGTCCCAAAAGATCCCAAATCCATAGAGATAGTTTTCACGTCTTTGCGTCTAAGTGTCGTCACGTATATGTGTGTGTGTGTGTGTGTGTAGTTGTGAGTGGGTGAATATATCAATATATATTTACAGGAAGGTCTGTCCAACAAAGAATCTCAGTCGTATCCAATAGGCTGGATTGATTATCTCTCAAATCCAGGGACAGATTTTTACCTTTCACCATTTCACTTGTGAAAAATCTATTTCTTTACCTGATCTCTCACTGAGCTATCACCTGTTCTAGTCCTATTCAGCTGGGCCATAATTGATCATAATTACCCTATCAAAAATATACGACAATATGCATTAGTGCTTAGCAGCATAAAGCTTATTCGTTTGAATGACTTTTTCATTTTGTTGAATTTTTAAATTTTGTTGTTGTTGTTGCGGTTTAACTTTATAAAGGACGGAGCAGTGGAACCCATGTCCAACCCTCCTGTGTTGCCTTCTTGATGCTTGCGCAGATTAGAAAGATTAAAATTGTATGATAATACTATCAATTAGAAATTGATGGAAAGAACCAGATCAGGGATGAGCGGGCGGGCAATGGAGCAGTGCCCGAGGGCCGGCAGCAGTAGGGGCCCAGGCTTACCTACCTCCATCTATATCGGATAGGTGGTTAGGGCAATGACCCGTATTGGCCAGGGGCCCAGATAAATGCAGTCCGCCCCTGAACCAGACAGATACGTGTAGATAAATAAGTGAGGAAACGAAGCTAGAGTTGGAGAGGACACAGATAAAACCCACTGATAGCATTACAAGACAGTTCTGGGGCGCTTTCCTCTCGCGGAACAGTTACCGAGTTCCTGGATTTAAACTGGTAGCATCACACTCCAGTCTACCCAGCTGGAAATGGATACAATGCTCTGCTCTTGAGTTGGAGACGGCAAAGGCAGCGAGGAAAGGCACTTGTCAACCCACCTCATTAATAAAAGCTGGACCTAGTGTGGTGAAGTCTCTAACACTTTACTCCCCATGCGGCAGTATCTGCTATGGGACTACCTTTTACCTGTTTTACTTTGTTATGGAATCCCTAGAGTGTCAGAAATAGAAGTAGACTGAACAAACAAACAAACAAAATATGGAGAAGATAATGTAAGACAAATTTGAAAGGGATAACTACAACATGGAAAGGTTTTGGACGGATGTGACATGACAGGTTGGCTTGATGTAAACTTGTTAGAGGTGTATGCTCCACAGGGAGTTCAAAGGTCAGGATGATGATGATGATGAGGATGAGGATTATCGTCATCATCGTTCATCATTTTCATTCTCGCTCCCTATCGAGCATGAAGCCACCACAACACCTGGTCTCCTTACAGGAAGCCTGCATCAAGCATTCACATGCTCTTGCAGCAGTAGTTTCTGTAATAATCTGTTTTACATGATGATGTCGCCAGCCTCATACATAACCTCATATTAGTCGCCTAGTACGACATGCTTGAAGGTGCAGTAGTCCTATTTATTTTTATCTCATTAGAGCCCTCCAGGAACTACAGGGGGCGATGATGATCATGACTTTTTCATTTCCATGTACTAGTGACAAATATTGTTTCCTTCTTCTTCAATTACTCTGCCTGGTGAAGTAGTTGATCATGTCTCTCAACAACCTCATGTCTCTCAACAACCTCATGTCTCTCAACAACCTCATGTCTCTCAACAACCTCATGTCTCTCAACAACCTCATGTCTATAGTGCTATTGATCAATTATGATACTGACATCTTTCCGTGCCATGGTTTCAAACTGTCCAGTTTCTTCTCTGTTTGTCGTCCTGTATCTCCTTTTTCTTCTCTGTTTGTCGTCCTGTATCTCCTTTTTCTTCTCTGTTTGTCGTCCTGTATCTCCTTTTTCTTCTCTGTTTGTCGTCCTGTATCTCCTTTTTCTTCTCTGTTTGTCGTCCTGTATCTCTTTTTTCTTCTCTGTTTGTCGTCCTGTATCTCCTTTTTCTTCTCGGTCCAAATGTTACTAGTAAGCAAAATTTTACTCACTTCACAGCAACCTTAACGGTGGCTGAATTGTGATGGTGTCACCTCCAATCCGGGAGTATTGCAACGTCCTCTGTGTCTTAGAAGGGGGGGGGGGGGGATAAAAGTAATGAAGAATAACGAAGAACCGGGGGTCGATGCTGGTTTGGACAAAACGCGTTTGCGATGTCTTTTATATCACATGTCAACTTGACTCTCAAACCGGAATAACCTGACACTAGAACCTATTTTACCTGAGGTGACACTAACTTCGTCAACGGATATGGTCCTTCACAATGACAAGATGACAAAAGTTTCATCCAGAAATCAAACGTTGGGTACAACATTTGTTGTATACCTATTAGTTGTAGACAAATAGTCGGCTTGTTGGAGCTGCCATCGGTTGTATGAGGAGACCAGAAAATACAATTAACTTCGATTCTAAAGGCTTCATTGTTTTCATTTACTTATCATGGAGCGTTGAAAATGATGTCGGGTCGTTAATTTGTGGAGCATCTCCACACGACATCGGAATAATGATGACCACTGATTGTGAACTGGAGTGTTTGTGTTAGATCATTCCGTACAATACACCCAGACTTCCTTCTAGGGGAACTCTTTTAGAGGAGTTATTGAGAATAGCGTTTCTCATTAGGGGAAGTAAATAAAGTGTCATGCGCGATCTTTAGTTGGATGCAACACAGGACGCAGTTTAAGTTGGGCAAGTTGTTCCTGTCCATCTCTTGATGTTGTCTTCCCACTTATAGCGCTGTCTTCCCCTTGCACGTTTGCCTTCAACTCTCCCTTCTGTTATGGTCTTCTGCAAGGTGTTATGCCTTTTTATGTGGCCAAAGTATTTTAGCTGTCGAACTTTGACCTCCCTCATTAGTTCTCTTTTCATACCTAGATTTTCTAGGACCTCCTTATTTGTTTTCATCTCTTTCCATGAGATACGCCCCATTCTTCTATATATCCACATTTCAAGAGCCTCAATTCTTTCTTCCAACTGCTTATTCATCGTCCATGTTTCTGCACCATACAGAAATGCAGAATATATATATAACACTTTATGATTCTCAGTTTTAATTTGTGAGATAACTGTTTGGATGTCAGTATATGTTTCATGTTGTTGAATGTAGCTTTGGCCATTCCTATTCTCTTCTTGATTTCTGTTTCACATCTGCCATCTTCTGTTATTATATGACCGAGATATACGTAGCTCTTGACTTGTTCCAGGATTTCCCCATTTACGCTTATCTTTAATGTGGGTTTATCGTCCGTTTTGCTAATTATCATAGTTTTTTTGTTTTCTCAATATTAATGTCGAGTCCATATTCCTGACTTATACTGTTCACTTGCTTCACTAGTTCTTGTAACTCCTGTTCGCTTTCAGCTAACAACACGGTATCATCTGCATATCTAAGGTTGTTTATTGACCTTCCACTGATGTTCAGTCCTGGTATTTCTTGTATCTGTTTGAAAATTTTTTCGGTGTATAAATTAAATAGGCAGGGGGACAGCACACAACCTTGTCTGACACCTCTTTTTATGTCTATGTATGGTGAATAATTCCTTCCAGATCTTACTGTGGCAGTTTGCTCCCAATAAAGGTTACTGAGTATTCTTATATCTTTTCCATCAATACCTATGTCTTCGAGGCATTCAATTATTTTCTCATGATGGACTCTGTCAAAAGCCTTCTTATAGTCAATGAAGCACATATACATACTTTTTTGGACCGCTGTATATTTTTCTGCTAATATTCTTAGGCAAAATATTGCCTCTCTTGTTCCACTGTTCCGTCTAAAACCAAACTGCTCTTCCTGGATTTCGCTGTCTACTTTACTTTTTATTCTTTCCTGTATGATTTTGAGCAGTATCTTAATTGCATGACTCATCAGGCTGATTGTTCTGAAGTCTGAGCATTCTGTTGCATTTGGTTTTTTGGGCAATGTTATAAAAACTGATGTCTTCATGTCGTGTGGTATATATCCTGTATTGTATACATCGTTGCATATTTCTGTGATTGTATCTACACCAAAGCTCTCCAGAGCTTCTATCATTTCAATTTTTATGTTATCCATGCCTGCTGATTTTCCTTTTTGTATCATATGAATGGCATTCTCTACTTCTGATCTGAGAATGTTTGGGCCTTCATTAGAATCTGGTGATGGTTTTTTACCTCTGTTGTCCTCGAATAATTCTTTTACGTATTCTGCCCATCTGTTTGATATGTCAATAATGCTTTTCAATGATGTACCGGTCTTTGCTCGACATCCGTTGGTAAGAATTGAGAATTTTCCTGTAACAAAATATTTTCTAAAATTTGTATTTTTTTTTTTATTTTTTTTTTTTGGGTCCATGTACAGGAAAACTAGTGTTTGTCTTATGCACAGGATACCTCGTTTAACCGCATGTGGGTTATAATTTCTGGATCGTGTTCTTTATTTTGTATACCATATTACCTTCGTTGTTTTAATTGTGTTGGTTATTCCAGGCTGAAATTTCTCTGCCGTTTATTGGTATTTTGCCTAATGTCAGTAATGTTTTAGGTGTATCCCCTTCAATGTTCCTAGGTTTGTCTCTCTTCACCCTGTTACGTTTTAAGAGATTTGTAGGTATTGTTTTACTGTATTTTTTCCCACTTTCTTCATTGCAATGAATATTACCTTTAATTATCTACTGAACGTTTGTTGATCTTTAAGGATTGGTAATTTATCTTACTTCTTGTACTGAAATAGTGTGGGGAATATTATTTGTTAAGCTTTTTTTGTTCTTCTAAATTTGTTCTCTAAATGTCATACTTATAAGTAATTAATGTTAATAGGAGTGTGCTACATTATCATTAACACAGCGTCTCCTGCAGTGTGTATTTTGAGTTAGTATTTCAGAATCTGGTCAATGGTAGAACAAAGAATCGACAAGTGTCTATTAGGTAACGCTAAGTTAAATTCGAATACGCTGACTGCCCAGATAATTGTAGCTAGCTCTTAATAAAACTCAAGTATCTTTGTTTAGCCTTCTTTAACATCGTACAAGCGCTTTTATTATCAAGTATTTTTTATTTTCTAGTTCGGCTTTCTGCAACAAACACAGTGGCTAATGGGTATTTATAAAGTGTATTCTAACGGCACCCGTCTCTTTTGTGGTTTGACAATTCACTTTCTAATAGCACATAGTTTAAATACTTGGTTGCAGCAGACATCAAGACAAGTAGACTGGAAAACAATAGAAACCGAGAGCTGAAATACAATTTTGTGAAGGGTGTTGCGCTAAATTACAGACATTTCAAAAACGTTTGTTCGATGCTAAGGCGTTTTCAAGTGAGCTACACTCGTTGTTTCAGACAAGGATATCAAAATAAGAACACAATAGGATAGAGAATCTTTCATTGCATTGGGAAATATATGGAAATCAAAAGAAATCAAGTCCATCACAAACATCAGAATCTTCAATTCACATGTCAAGTCAATACTATTGCATGGCTCTGAAACATGGAGAACAATAAAAAAAAAAACAACAATAACCAAAAAGCTACAGACTTTCATAAACGGGTGCTTGCACAGATTAGCAGGATTGAAGTGGTATGAGAAGATCACGACTGGGGAACTGATGATAAGAATCATACAAGTGCCAGTGGAGCAATAGATGAGAAGAAGACGCTGAAGATGGATAGAACACACGTTGAGGAAACTTGTTGATAGCATTACTAGGCAGTCCTTGTTCTGGAATCCCCAGGGTAAGAAATGTAGAAGGTGACCTTGGATCACGTGGAGAAGAGAACTGGAGACAAACATGAAGAAGACATGGAAAGACCTTGAGGTGATGGCACCTTGAGGTGATGGTAACTTGAGGTGATGGTAACTTGAGGTGATGGTAACGTGAGGTGATGGTAACGTGAGGTGATGGTACCTTGAGGTGATGGTACCTTGAGGTGATGGTAACTTGAGGTGATGGTAACTTGAGGTGATGGTAACTTGAGGTGATGGTAACTTGAGGTGATGGTAACGTGAGGTGATGGTACCTTGAGGTGATGGCACCTTGAGGTGATGGTACATTGAGGTGATGGTACCTTGAGGTGATGGTACCTTGAGGTGATGATACATTGAGGTGATGGTACCTTGAGGTGATGGTAACTTGGGGTGATGGTACCTTGAGGTGATGGTACCTTGAGGTGATGGCACCTTGAGGTGATGGTACATTGAGGTGATGGTACATTGAGGTGATGGCACATTGAGGTGATGGTACATTGAGGTGATGGTACCTTGAGGTGATGGTACATTGAGGTGATGGTACCTTGAGGTGATGGTAACTTGGGGTGATGGTACCTTGAGGTGATGGCACCTTGAGGTGATGGTACATTGAGGTGATGGTACATTGAGGTGATGGTACTTTGAGGTGATGGTACCTTGAGGTGATGGTACCTTGAGGTGATGTTACATTGAGGTGATGGCACCTTGAGGTGATGGCAACTTGGGGTGATGGTACCTTGAGGTGATGGCACCTTGAGGTGATGGCACTTTGAGGTGATGGTACATTGAGGTGATGGTACATTGAGGTGATGGCACCTTGAGGTGATGGCACCTTTAGGTGATAGCACATTGATGTGATGGCACCTTGAGGTGAAGGTAACTTGTGGTGAAGGTACCTTGAGGTGATGGTACCTTGAGGTGATGGTACATTGAGGTGATGGTAACTTGAGGTGATGGTACATTGAAGTGATGGTACATTGAGGTGATGGTACCGTGAGGTGATGGCACCTTGAGGTCATGGTACATTGAGGTGATGGTACCTTGAGGTGATGGTACATTGAGGTGGTGGTACCTTGAGGTGATGGCACCTTGAGGTGATGGCACCTTGAGGTGATGGTACCTTGAGGTGATGGTACCTTGAGGTGATGGTACCTTGAGGTGATGGCACCTTGAGGTGATGGCACCTTAAGGTGATGGCACCTTGAGGTGATGGCACCTTGAGGTGATGGCACCTTCAGGTGATGGCACCTTCAGGTGATGGCACCTTGAGGTGATGGCAACTTGAGGTGATGGTACCTTGAAGTGATAGCACCTTGAGGTGATGTCAACTTGAGGTGATGGTACCTTGAGGTGATGGCACCTTGAGGTGATGGCACCTTGAGGTGATGGCACCTTGAGGTGATGGCACCTTGAGGTGAAGTACTTGAGATTCTTAATAAATGTTTTGAAGCATATGCCCCTTTCTAGAGCTAAAGGATGATGATGATGAATAGTGTTGTTTGTCCAGTTTAAAAACTCATACATATTTTTGTTGTAGCTAGGATGGAAACCATATTTGCACACATAGTTTAACTAACGATTGAAAGTTATTGGTGATATGACATAACAACCTGCAGTGTTATTGGGCGCGTGCTTTAAACCCACCATAAAAACACACTGGGGCGGGGGATATGGGAGTCGTAACATCTAGAACGGGATGTTGAGGACGATCGAGAAAAGATAATAAACAGCTTGATGTAATGGCATTCGAAGACGTCAGTCACAGAGTTGAAGGAAAACATCTAAGTTCGATAACTAAGGAGACACGTGTGGATTTGCGTCAGTCGCTTCAATTTGATTTCTCTTCCACCTTAATATAATAAATAAATGTAAAAGTTCCCTTCTCTTATTCCTTATTTATTTATTTGAAAGATTATGTAGTGCTTAAACTTCCCTGCATATATACCAAGGGTCAGTAACCGGTCGATCTTGTCTACCGGTAGATCACAAGGCATCATTTGGTAGATCCCTAGGTGTCACACGGTTAACCTGAGGATTAACCAGGGAGAGTTATTTTTGTGGTGCAGGCGTTGTCAATTGCTCAGCTTCGCCTTGCACCCGGGTGAAGATAGACAGCAGGAGCAGAAGAAGGCGAATATGAGACTTTGCGATAAGTTCCAAGCAGATAATCCCAGTGATTCTGAATCTCGTGACACTGTCACTCCTACCAATCTATCTATCCTCTCCTATAGCTCGCGAGCCCCCACCCCCTCTATCACTCTGAGTGAACAGAAGGGGAAGAACGGAAGAACTGTATGTCTCTCTCGCACACTTTCTTTCCTTCTTTATGTATGTAAGTAACCTGTTGGTAACGCAAACACGACTACAACATTTATTGGATTACTTATAGGTAACACAACAACCAAATAAAATAATACAAATGCAATGACGACTAAAACTAACTATACCTGGAAGAGAAGGTAGTAGTTAATACAAAACAAAAAAAACAAACAAAAAATAACATCTAATCTTAAGTCCATACTAAGAGATGATGATGATGAATTTAATCTACTCCTAACTACTAAAAAAAGGATATCTTGTTTCTTGGCCTCTGGCTGACTGTCAATAAAGTTCTGGATGTTTGTACACAATGGACATGTCTTTGTCTGTATTCAGTAACACTGTACGGCCCACTTAATTTCCTTCAGGTGTCGATGGCCTGCTCTTTTATTCTTCACAATGCGAGTTTTGACAATGCAACGCGCGGCTGGGTTGGCGTGTTCATAGGTTGTGTTGAACGCAATGCCAGGCTGCAGAGTCTTCGTCTGGTAGGCAGATGTCCACTTGTTGTGATGACTTTTTGCTCATGTGGTACTTGATGTAAATATGTTATATATTTTTATGGGTTGGCGCGGCAGTTTTACTTGGAGAATCTGTCCATTACGGCAGGTAATTTAGGATCTCAATAATTTTCGTAGGCACTGGTTGGAAAAGATCGTCCGTGTGTTCCTGCCACTTCTGATCAATAATTCTCGTGGGCAGCTAATTGTAACTCATCCATTACTGTGTAATTTCTGATTAATACTGTTATGCGGGGGGTTGTTTGTAGAAAGGCTCCTTTGCCGTTGCAAATTCCTTCCTAAACTCCCGGTTGCTTCTGTAGATTTAGTGCCGTGGGTTATTGATATCTGTGAGGTACATGTTCGCAGTATATCTGAGTGGCCCTACGTATTAGCTTTTCCCAACGACGCCAGGACTGGTATTTACAGTGTTATATTTATGGAAAAATATGTATATATATATATATATATATATATATATATATATATATATATATATATATATATATATATATATATATATATATATATATATATAACTGGAATTAAAATGGATGTATATTAATAATGTACAAACTATAGTCCACTAACCTTGGTTTTCATATAAAGAATTCACTGGACACAGGTCCCTGAACTTCCTCGTGAAATAACGAACCAATTCCGGCTGGCGGAATGCTTTCTGTAGCAATCCCGAGAGACAAATCTTCCTGGGTTTTATGTTGAGAATATTGCCTCCAGCAATGTCGGTGTTCTCTTTCCTGATGTCATGTGACGTTTTCCTATCCTGTGTGATGTTCCGTTTGTCTTTACTTTAGTTCAGACAACCAGTCCCCTTTACTCTGTAAAGTTTTCTGTAATATTTTGCTATGTTCGCTTTCATATTTTGCTTAGCCCAGACCATCTGTCTTTTGATTTCTGTGCAGTGTTTCTAATCTCTTTATAATGTCTTCTTTCATATTTATCTTCGTTCAGACTATCGGTTTCCATTAATCCAATATTACTTTGCCTGTTCCACGAGAAACGACTCATTCTAAAGTTTCATCGCTGATCTGTCTCCATCCGTCTGTTATGCTTTATTACTAGGCAAAATAATACGTGTGTATTAATGCCGTTGTGTAAACACAACCGAGCCGTATTGACGACTCCTTCTAATTTTCCCTGGATAGTCTGTTGTACTAATGTCTCATTGTTATGTACACACTCTATTGCAAAATTGGGTGCTTTCCCGTGCCTTAAGAAGAACGATTTATGGTGTTGACAATGGGTATAATAATAATAATAAATTCTTTAAGCGCCAAACACGGCGCATAAGGCAGAAACCAGTGCTCTCCAGGTTGTTCGTTGTGACACCACTCCTCTTAACTCTTGCACATTATTTAGGCCCAGCGTTCTTCCTTCTCTTATTATTGTTCTTCTAAGTGTTTCTTTTGGTCTTCCTTTTTTCCTCTTACCCTCAGGAACCCAAGTGAGCGCCTGTAGTGGTATTCTGTTGTTTTGCATTCGTAGGACATGACCGATATATGACCATCGTCTTTTCCTTATATAGTCGGAGACATATTTCTGCTTAGAGTCTTCTCTTCTGGGTATAGAAAGTCGAAATTCAAACTCATTCGCCCCTCGTGACACTAGGCGACAGAGACGGAAAAAACGAATTTTTAACCTATGTAAACTTCGGACTAGCCCTCCCCCATCGGAACTCAATAGCGCGGTGTCCTCTATGTTTTAGGGTACTTTCACCAATTCTCAGTGACAAACCGCAAGCTAGCCTACTGAAATTCACTTTATTCATGAACTGTATAAGACAGAAAGCGTTCTTCTCTTTGAATTGAAGTTAACATTTGGTCAAATATTTAGTTTTTTTCCACCGTTTTGTTGATGGGATTACATGAAAAAGATCGTGCGTCAGAGATAAACGTCACATATAGGTTGGACTTATTCCAAATTCCAGATACAGTAAAACCTGAAATCGGACATGATTTTATCAAGGCAGATCTTTTGAGAGAGCTCAGTGTTTCTAAAGTAGATCCCTACAGCTGCTGGGCTGCTATAGCTGATCTTTGTAATCCGAATATGCCTCAGGAACGTGAAGTACGTGAGATTCTCACGCTTGCCTTAATGATAGAAGTGTTATTCGCGTGACTTTTGGCTTAACGAGTTGCTGGGCCGAGACAATATAAGTTGAACGTGCTGACGTTTAAGTGTATCGGGTAAAATAAATTGCTACAGAAACCACCTCTGCCAGAGCACATGCGTGCTTTGGTGCAGGTTTCTTGCAAGGGGACCGTCTCCACAAGAATGACAGGGGAAATGGCGTTGACGTTTAACATGCACATGGAACAAGCAATTAAAATAAAGGTGTCAATCAATCGATCAATACCCTTTAGCTCCCCAAGGAGATTAGGCCTTCACCCAATACATGCCAAGTCCTTCTGCCCCGTGTCATCAGCAATAAAGGTGTGAGGTCCTTGAAATAAAGGCATACGTTGAAGACACTGTCTCTGTCCCGAGATCGATTTTTGGGGCGACTTCTTACCGATCTCTCTTTTACTACGGCAATAATCAGTTACATTTTTGTACTGATTTCATTTGCGTGATTTTCCATGGTCGCACCCTTTTCTTTCTGTTTGCTATGTAGCAGAGAGTTTGTTTATTCAAACATTGGACACTCCTTGTTGATGATAAACACATCACATTTGCAAGGAGCGGCTGAGGTAATATTGAACGTCAGGCAAGTTGGTAAATTCTTGTGTACCAAAGCTTGGCCGCTACAGATTAGCATACAATCGCCAGCGTGTTTGCTTAAATCGCTGATAAAGGCCAGAGTTCGGGATAGATAAAGAGATTACCCGTCTGCGAATAGATTACTTTCTGATAAAGTAATACATTTGTTACATCTGAAACACATTTGTCGTATGAGTTTACAGATGTGTTGGTGAGTTCGCCCGCCAGGGCATCGAATATATTTACATACCATATACGGAAGACTTGACCTTTGCATTACGTTAAAAATGTTTCCATGTCAGGAATATTTTGAAATCGACCTTTCCCCCCTCGCCTCCGCCCCACACCTCCCCCCCCTTCCCCTTCAACCAGAATGTTTGAAAGGATTGGAACTTTTGCCTAGCTTCGTAACAAACAGAGCGGGGGAGAACAGTGAATATAACTTGACGCGTCAGTCAGTCAAATTTACTGTGAAGATCGCTTGCCAAGACACAAGACTTGCCATAAGTTAGAATTCAGAATTCCATTTTATCAGACAAGGACACCTTCTATTGGAGAATCTTGACGGACTTACCAAACAGCCAGGAAATCTCTCGCATAGAGTGACTGCTTTATTGCTAGTTTCTTAAAGAGAGCTGAAACGCATCAGTAGTCCCACGTTCCATTTGGAGCAGGGAGGGAAAGATGAAAGAAATGATTTTCATTTTAATTATAATACTTACAGTTTCAAACCAGTGTAAATGTCAATGTTAATATATTCACTTTAAAATTAATTGAAGTTTCAACCTTTTCAAATCAGTGTAAACATAAATGTAAACATATTCTATCTGTACTATTACCCTATTCATTTAAATGTAAAGTAACTATAAAAGCTATTCAATTTAAATGTAAAGAAAGTTTTCTCTCGAGGGATTAAAGTTAATTCTCATCGAGGGTAAATTCTGAGTAAATGGGATGGTAGAATAGGAGAAAGGGGACACATAAGTATGTGTCTGGAAACGCAATACCCAGAAGAGCGTTTCGTTTCTATTCTTTTACCATAGTTATTGGTGGTGGTACCAGTTGAAGGATACTATCTCTGGAACAAAAAGGGAACAATGGCCTGAGCTTTAAGACGACGGACCAACTTTGTAGACTCTCCCTGACACTCCAGGGAACGAGCTGCACCCTAAAACCTTGACCAGCGAAGAGCGTTAGCAGTGTAAAAAGAACTAACCCAGCGGGAGCAGAAACAACCACTGGCAGCTAAGTGCAATATATAAGCTGCCAAAGTGAACTTTCTACATAAGAATTCTATCATCAATCAATGATGAATCCTGTCTGTTTAACTATTCAATTATTTTCAAACTGTTAAAACTTAAGTCATTATTAAATTTTGTTATTTTTAATTTTACAAATGTAACTTCGATTTAATCATTTTAAATGTACTGCATGTTTGTCTCGGTAAATTTACTACATACTCTCTAACCAGAGTTATACCAGAAGAATAAGAATTCCACTGAGTAAATCAGAAGTGGAGGCTTGAACGAGCTAAGATTAGTCATTGCTTAATTTTTCACAAAAGTTGTCGGCAGATTCTAGATATACGTGCTCAGCCAATGCAGAATTGTTTTCGCTTATCTGAATATCTTGTGAACACTCAATTGGGATAAAAGCGTCTTTACCCTTCTATTTACAAATCTGCCAAGAATAATCTTGTGCGAAGGTAGATACATTTGAAGCCCATATTAGATACTCTTGAGTTTTGGCCACAGTTGGACCACTACTGCAAAGCAGGGGAGGCAATACCGTCACAGTCTCATGCATGAAAATGGACGTCATCAATCACGAATATTTGACAAATTTGAATGAAAAAAATAAATAATTTTTAAAAATAATGAGAGTTCAAAATTAGTGAAAGAAAATATTTAAGAGATGCACAGAGACATAATACTTCTTGTAAAATAATAATTACAACAAGGAAGACGAAGAAGAACACAAACGGACAAGATAAAGAAAACATTCTGAGGTGGACCAAAATAAAACATTTTACTAGAGAAAGATCACGAGAAGAGAGAGAGAAAATATTCAACCTTTGATATGATGATAGCAGTGTGTGTGATTTAATTGTCTTTTTATTTTGTTCTTCTGTTTTGTACTGTAGAGTCAATCTTACAGTTTACACTCGATACTAACACTTCTTCACATTGTTATCTGCTTTAAAAATAAATAATCAAAAGTAATTCATGTTTTTGATGAACTTTCAGGCAGTACAATAATTTACCTTTGAGATTATAAAGTAGAAGCTAGAGACCAGAGGTTACAAATAAAGAAAGAACTTTGTAAATATACATGTGTCCCTTTCACGGCTGCCACAGCATCATGACAGTAAACACTCTGAGTATTTGAATAAATAAAGAGACAAGCCCGAGGCCTGTAAACAGTAAATAAATAATACAACGCGCAAAGGTATGTTTCAGGCACTCGTGAGAAATAAAGAAGTAGAAAACTGGACAACAGAAAAACAACAGAAGTGATAAGCTTACCGGAGACTCGAACCCAGGACCATCCCAACGACAACACCGCTTCGTTACGGAAGTGAATCGTTACTATCCGCCCTCCCAACTAGGCACGTCGAAATAGTGCTTCGTGGACAGGGTCATTAGCACGATCTCTCCACGCAACTTCGGATATGGATCTAGGAACGATCCAGACTAATTATAACGCAATCACTAGCTAACAGTATATATAAGTTTACGCAAGACAATATCCGTAATACACTGGCCAGTAAATAATAGAAGAATGAGAACCATACCGGACAGAGGGTAGGTTTGTATTGTATAAACATTTAAATAAACAATGAGGGGTGTAGTGGTATTGATGGTATTGTATGATGATGATGGTACTACATGTAAATTGTATGAGGCCAGCTGTGAAGGCTCCTGAGATAAAATGTAATTGAGAATTGTCAGAAGGCCTTTCTTGCTACCACTACGACCTCACACTTAATTTTTTTTTTATTGAATGTAGCTACGTAAAGTGTCTAGGGTAATGATGTGTACTGTGGTGTGATAGTTATAAATATACCCATAGATATTTAACAAGACTAATAAGATTAACAAGTGTTACAATACACTGAACTAACTCACGTGTGTAAAGTTTTTGATATAATTATATTACATTTATTTGTTCTGGATCAAGTTTTATTTTGACCAGAACTTGTTTTAAAAGAAGGATTTAAAATTTATAAAAATTATGCATGGAATGTTACATAATAAATGCAAAAGTGAACATATTTAAGTACTAGAATAGTTAGTTTTATTAAAATGTTCTGGTAGTCAGCTACTAGGGAGGATATTTATTGTCTGTGCTGTTGGGGTGGTCTCATCACACCTGTCTATATTGACTACATAGTGTCCAGAAAATGGTGGGAATTTTTATGGGGTATCTGCAACTTAATGGGGTTGGTGAATATCCAGCAGACCAGAGGCTCACTCATCTGGTATTTGTAGCTCTGGTGCTGAAATCAGGCGGTCCCACCTCTCCGTGCTGGCGGGCACTAATGGTGGTCTCTGTCACGAGGACCGCACAGATACACTTGTGTAAATCACCACCCGAATAGATACTTCTTCGTTGACGACAGAAACTCGCAGCTCTGCAATCAAAGTATGGGCCATGTGTCAAAATCTATTCTCTACCCACGTCTGGACACCACACTGACACAACAACCACATTATACAGACAGGTCAGATCTCTCTGACCAAACAGCACAGTTACCATGGTGGGTGTACATCCGATAGATCCTCCCAGACTATAGATTCTGAAAAATAATTATTAGTTTTCTACCCTAAAAGAGGATAGGTAATATGTTTCCTTATTCTCAACTCTTGATCTGTCTTGCATAATCCTTGCTGGTGTTTAGGTACATTGTTAGTCCCTAGACCCTGACTTGGGCGGGGGGTCTAGAGCAAAATCCCTACTTGTTTGTAAGGCTAGATTATGATATGGCAGTATCAAATCACTCGAACATGAAACAATATTCAAAATATATAAAGAAATAATTTCAATCTTACCAGATTATGAATAATTAACACAGAAGTGCTAGCAAAACTCAGCTGAGCTGCTGGCTATAGGATGGCGTCCCTAAATTTAACTCACTGTCTTTCATATGGGAAAACACCACACTTTAAAATCTGTGTCTAACACTGAACAATTATTGAAGAATGACCCCAAATGCGCTCTAAGCGCTAATAATATGATTGTCTGTGGCCAATCACTGCCGAGGTTTATTTTTAATTTCAAATTTCCTCACTAAAGTCATTTCAGTCAAGCTTCAGTCACGTATGGATGGTTATCTGTTAGTCTGTCCGTCTCTACTTGTGTTTCTACAAAATTGTGCTCGATTTTTGACCCAACCGTTCTCTCCCCTTCAAATTTTTGTTGTAAAAAGTTATATTTAGACACAGCTACCACCAATGTCCCTTCACTTCTATGCCAAGTAAATTTGAACATCTGTGTCCAAGGTCGTGTTTTTGTGTGCAAATAACGATATGTTAGATTCAATGCAGTCTGTGGCTGATGTAAACTACACTGTCTTTTGTCATTATTTTCAATATTATCTATCCGTCTGTAAAATTAAGACCATATTCGTTCACTGCTCAGAATAGGCCATCTGGCCAGCTAATTTTTATATTCCTAACATTAATATTAAGAAAAATTTACTTTTTAATTTTTTGTAATTTTTTCAGACATCTGCGTTCTTCCGCTCAAATTCAAATCAAGCGCTTGGTATCGCAAAACGTCCAATTCCGTACCTCGTGTCAATTTGGGGGACTTGAATTTTTTTACTTTCATCCATTTCCCCCCCCCACCCCCCCCCCCAATTGCGTCTCTTTAGCCTTTCCAGTCATATTTTTTTTTTCCTTTTGATACTCCGTTCCCCTCCGGTCTAGCAAGTCAAATTTATGGAGGGTGATGACCCGCGGTCTAGGCGATCATGTACATCAGCAGCCTACGCATTATGTTTTTATCCTTAAATGTTATCCTTGGAGGAATTTTACCGTTGTATCTCTGTCAATTTCACTACAAGGGGGAAACCCAAGGGAGATAGTTTGAAGATATAGAACGAACGGTAAAATGAAAGAATTAAAAAAAAAAAAATTCAGGTAGGTACACGTGTACATCATACATAACTGACACCGTTCAAATAAACACATACACACACGTTCACAGAACACATACACACACGTTCACAGAACACATAAGAACACATACACACACGCACAAGATTGGGCATGGGAGTGGATGGTGACGAATAAAAGAAATGGAAAATTATTGTTCTTACAAAAAACAAAAAAAGGAATTCCTCAGGGTCGCAATCCTCGAATGGAACTAATGAATGTTCGACAATCTCAATTTATTCAGACTGGATACATAATCAATGCAGCCTTTCTATGTTTCTGAAGAAGAAGAAGAATGAAGAGAAAGAAGAAGGATAAGTAGAAGAAGAAGAAAGACAGAAAAAAAAAGAAAGAAAGAACACAAACAACAGCTGTTAAGATAATACACTAACCATTATTCAGCAATGACAACCACTGTAATATGTACTTATCTGTTATTTGTACAGTGCACAGTGAAAGCGAGATTGAAGCGTAGGCTCTCAAATACAAAAGGATAGAGTGTCAAGATTGTAACTCAACAAAAGTGCCACGACGCAAGAAAGACTTAGCTGTATAGAAAACCCTGTTTTCTAATTGTAAATAGTATAGTCCCCTATTCGACACACTCTCGTGTTCTGTTAAAATCCTGATATAACGAGCTTAAGGAACATGCAAGTGGATACATCACATCACAAGACGCACGTGGTACAAAACACGAGCAGTTACTGGTAACGCGTTGACAAACGATACAATCGGCTTACTGTGAGATAGCCGCAGAAATATTGTAAATCAATCAATCTTTAGTGTGATGTTTGTGGTTATATTCTTAATTCTTCTTGTGGTTTTGTGGATCTGCATTTTTTTTTTTTCGTCTGGAATGTGTTCGTGATGAGAGAGGTAGAAAGAAAAGAGGTAAAGGATCCAGTTACACGCCCATTGAGGCGTATTGGGAATATGGTGTTAGGCCCATATTTTCTTGACCATCGGCACACTAGGGGTGATGTGGTCAGCACCACGCCGGCCGCCTTAACCTTCCCAGAAGTTACTCTGTTACCCAATTCATGAGGCTGGGTCGACCCCGGAGCCGTTTGCGATCTAAAAAATCCCACCTCAACTGGGGATCGAACCATGGACCACCGAGCTAGGAAGCCAGTGCACTAACCACTGCGCTACCACGGTTCCAAGAGAGGTAGAAGGAAATGGTAAAAAAAACATGGAGAAGAGAAATGGAGACAGAAATGGATGAAGAAGACATGAAAGATAACCTTGACCGGACGGAAGAGGAAAGCAGAATTTGGCGTTAAGTACAACCAACAAACGGGCGGAATAAGGTCTGATCTCATCAAGGCAACAGACAGAGATATTAGAGCGCCGTTGCGATAACTTTGAACCTGAACTAGTGACACGATGAACTTACCGGAGGGACGATCTTTTGTTTTATTATTATCTGTTACTAAGAGCATTTGATTGGTTAGAGCACAGTAGTTAGAGCGCTGGCCTCCCGCGGCAATGGTATCGTGTTTGAAACACGCTGGCGTCACGCTGCGGTCTACCCAGCTGTACATGGGTATCTGACTCTGTTCTTGAGTTAGGGAAGGAAAAGGCAGCAAGGAAGGGAACTACATCTCTCGAAACTGGACTTAATATGGTGAAATCTCTAACACTTGACTCCACTACGGCAGTATTTGCTATGGGACTACTTTCTTTATTACCTGTTGCTAGGATCTTTTATTGTTACATTTGTTATTGTTGGTAATATCGCGACGTGAACCCTCAAAAGCGTGAATGGCGTGTCAACGTGTATTTAAACTCATCACTATCATAATTCTTCAGCTCCTAACGGAGATTAGGCCTTCAACAAACTCACGCCAAGCCTTGCTATCCTGTGCCATTCAGTCATTGGATTTCCTTATCTTCAGTGCAAGCGTTGATGAAAGTCTGTAACTTCTCGAATGTCGTGTCTGTTGTCCTTCATGTTTCAGAGTCATTCAATAAAATTGCCTTCACTTACATACTTAGTCCTTCCTCGTGTACCTTGGGGTGGAGAGGTTTGTCAGAGATAGCGCAATACCATCCTAGCGGCTGTCTTCCTCCTGGCCTGGTTCCAATCTAGTCCTCGATCCTTTAGAGATTGTCTAATGTTGTCCTCCCAGCAGACTGTGGGTCGTCCTGGTGGTCTGGATCCCTGACTCTTGGTTTCCCATATTTGTCATGGTAACCTATATTCTCCCATTCTGCAGACATGGCCAAACCTTCGTAATTGGAACTGTTCCACTCGAGTCTGCAAGGGCTGGGTTTTGAGGTCATCACGTATCGTCTGATAGCGGACCATGTCACTTCTTGTTACTTCAACCACCTTCCTCAGATACCTCATTTCATTGTCTTTTGTGGGTTGTAGTCATTGCCCATGACTCGCATCCATAAGTCAAGATTGGGACATAGGTGTGATTGCCTTGACATTTGAGTTAAAGATTTGTACTTTTGTACTCATCTTCATTTCTTTTGGGGCCCATATAGTTCCAAATGCAATGGACATTCCTGCCATTTTGTATCCTTATTTTGATAATACCATATTCATGTTCATGCCTGCTAATATTGCTATTTGAAGCACGATGCGTTGGTTTAATATCCAATGTCAAAGGTCATCAAATTTTCGAAAGACACATGGTCTTTGATATTTGGACATGTGCCCTTTTATAACAGACCAACCCTGGTGTTTAGGATGAACGCGGCGCCACTTGCCAAAACGAGACATTTTTTAAAAGTGGTTTTGTATTTAGAGCAAAGCGTGTCCGCTTAAACGTTGAAGATCGAATTCAGCCAATATTCATTGCGGTGGCGGCATGTGATCTGTCTTTTTTTCGACTGTAGTATTTTTGTGTATGTGTGTGTGTGTTTGCAAAAAAAAAGGGGGGGGGGGGGAAGAGAGAATTTGTATTTATTTATAACTTGATATTTAATTTAATACTTTTGATACACAATTTCACCTGAGATTTTTTTGGCTTCCCCTGTGTTATTAATATTTTACAATATGATCGTTACCTACAGGCGTCTTTTTTTCATATTGGCGATGGGCGAGAAAAATATTAAACATAGCTGCAAAATCACTGTGCCAATGGGCGGAAAATCTTCCTCATTATTATGAGATAATCGCATAGAAAATCGGCTATAAGTATCTATTCTCTATTTTCCCAGTGACAGTAAGCCATACATTGTAAGGAATGGTCACGTGGACCCAATTATATAAGCTTCGGTACTATTAAAATGGCAAAATGTTAAGAGTGATTTAAGACACTTTTGAGACAAGATAAACTAATTTGTTCATCATTCTGTCACACTGTAAAACAATCCAGTCAATTAAAATTTTTTCTTTAATTTTCTTTTTTAACTTTGAATATCCTGTTCCATTTTTTTATGTTTTCCACACTATCTTTACAGCCATAAGACATAGGCCATTCTACAAACACGTATTGTCTTATTATCTACATTATTGTCTCACTACAAACACATATTGTCTTACTATCTATATTATTGTCTCACTACAAACATATATTGTCTTAATATCTATATTATTGTCTCACAACAAACACATATTGTCTTACTACAATCACATATTGTCTAACTAAAAATATATTGTCTTACTACAAACATATATTGTTGTCTTACTACAAACATATAAACTCTTACTACAAACATATATTGTCTTACTATAAACATATATTGTCTCACTACAAACATATATTGCATTACTATCTATATTATTCTCTCACTGCAAAAACATATTGCCTGACTACAAACACATATTGTCTCACTACAAACACATATCGTCTACCTAACTCTCCTACCACACAATCCATCCATAGGCAACACACCTTATAGCAGCCCAAAACAGTTTATACGAATTGCGCAGTACCACATAATGGCATCAAGGTCACAAAGAGCTGACGCTCAGAGACTGTGGATCAAAGACAAGTCAAGTCACCTAACTACAGGCCTAAACATTGGCTCAGTATACAAAAGTTACATTTCAGTACCTACATACATTGTTTCACAAACATAGTTTCTCACTGCCAGCAATAGAATAAGCATGTGAACATAATTTCCCTAACAGTGGAGGGCGGCCATCCTAAGAAATGAAACCACATTTCCTTAACGAGACTGCGTGCCGCAAGCAGGCGTCCTTGAAAACAGACCATCTTCCAATTCGGAACTTATATTGGGAGAATCGTCAGTGATTTGAATCCGGGACATCTCGTAGCTCATTCCTAGACTGCTATACGCCACAAAGTTAAAGATTAAATGTATGTTTACGTATGAACTAAAGGTTTATTTTGAGTTCTAAAAGCAGAAAGTACATGATGACAAGTGGTTTGAACATCCGAAACAAAACCACTGTGATGAAGAATGAAGGTTGTATTCTGGTGCACTAAACGAGACATAGTCCAGAATAAATCTGCACCGAAATGCATCGAGACTAAAATATACGCACGCTTGTTAATATGTGACGTGTTGTGTGTACACCAGAGACAGGAATCTGATCATGAGCGTGGAACAGCGAAGTCGTGTACCTTTGAAATAGCTGTGAATATTTAAATGGAAAAATGATGTGAGACAGCCAAAGTGATCAATATTGTTACGATAGTCTGTAGCCTAGGTTTGGACATAAATTGTGAACGCAACGTTAATAAATAGCGACCTGCTCAATGTACCTTACGCATATCTGAAACTTGGATTTGCATCTGAATGGAGAGTCGAGTCTTTTCAAACAGATGTTTGATCCTTGAGAATATGCAATAATGGAAGACGATGATTTGTCAAAGAAATATCCTAATTATAGTTGAAGACATACAGATCGGTAATTTGGAATTTGTTTACATTTTTTTTAATTTACTCATTTATTTATTTGACTGTGCCGCAGTGGTCAGAATTTTACTGTTTTGATGTTGGAGTCGACTGTAATTGCTAGTTGACACAGTCACATCTTCACTGCTAGCATAAAGGAGCTTCTATACTTCGCCAGTAATTCTACAAATATTGTTACAGTGAAGATGAGCTCCCCCAAACAGTATTTTTCCAGTTAAAGCACTGATTGTCAGCTCTTTTTGTCTCATTATTTAAATGTGTTTTCTTACTCTACGAAATAGACAGACAGGTAGACAGTTGGTGAGTTTGTAAGTTGATAAATGGATGTGCTAATTAATTAATTAACGTTCTTTATCAAGATAACCACGCATAGAGACGAAGAAAAACAAATGTAAACTAGGAACTCAAGAAAATCAGAAAAACGAGCAGCGGTAACAAATCAATGCTGTAACTAAATTTTAACTTGCACGGAAGGAAATACACAAGAACAAAAAATGGCAAGATTTGAATATCTTTTGTTTATCATTATTATATAAATTGGATTTGTGGACAGTGCGTTGCTCTTGAGAGGTATTTGGGGAAACTTCAAATGAGAGTGAAGGGTTTATAATAAATGTGACACTGAGCCGATTGTCACAAACCGAGATGCCTCAGGGCGTTAGGAAACATTACAACCTAGGCTGCATGACGTAACGGCTTTTAAAAAATGCATGATGTTTGCTGTTAGAACTTTTACAATAAATATTTACACAAATTTTCAAAAAGAGTAATCAGATTGTGAACTTAAAATTTAAAAAAAAAAAAGAAAGATAAACGGAACAATTTACATTTGATAGTGAAAACAGTTTCAATAATTTATAGCTATATTAACTAAAATGAGCACATACGACAAAACATCATAATGAATACGTTTATTTATTTATTACCTTACAGCTTTCCCAAGGGATCTAGGCCTTCAACAAACTCCAGCCAAATCTTCATGTTCCGTACCATCAGCTCAAGTTATTTCCGTGACTTCATTATCACTTTCATTTCTGTCTTCACTTCTCTTCTCCGTGTTTGTTATTTTTATTTTGGTGGTCACTATCTTCTGCCTGTCGTATGCTGGGGATTCCAGCACAAGGACCGCCTGGTAACTTCTATAGGTTTGTCTATTGTGTGTCCTAGCAACCGTCAGCGTTCCCTCTCATTTCATTGTTACTTGTCTGACTCTTGACATCAGTTCACATTAGTCAGCATATCCTACAATTTTAGTCCTTCTATATCATGCAAGCACCAACTTATGAAAGTTTGTAACATCTTTATTGTTTTTGTTTTTCCTGTCGGCGTTTCGGAGCTATACAGCAGACTGATGTCACATTAGAGTTAAAGATTCAGATTTTTATGTTGGACTTGCTTTCTTTTGATCCAAATATATTTCCCAATGAATGAAAGTTTCTCTTGCATTATTATTCTTTCTTTTTTTTTTAAATATCAATGTCTGTTCCGCCAACTTTTTCTATAATAAAGCTAAGATACATGTGAGATTCTACATCTTGTCGAGACAATATTCGATCCTGTTTTATATTCGTCGCGACATAGGGAAGCTACAGAGCAGAGCGTCTAGTGTCCTTCATTTAAAATGTTGGAAAGACGAATATCAGAAAGATAAACTATAGATATCTCTTTGATGATATTATCCTCTTTCTATCCTTTTCTCCTTCTTTGTACCATTATCATCTTATTTTTTTCTGTTATTGTTGTAGTAATATTATTACTTATTATATTTTTTTCATCATTTTCTGAACCTGTGCGATTCTTTCCGACAACCAGTAGTTTTATTCCCTTAAAATTGTTGGTTCTTGTAATCCACTTATTTTCTAGTTCTCCAGTTTATTCCCAAAGATCCGCTTATTTCTTTACCATCTTTTATACTTCTTGACGTGCTGTTGGTCGCTTTCGTTTCTTTGTCCTTTATTTAGATATTTCTCAATTTTCTTCTTCGTGTTAATTTATTTCTGATTATTATACGTTACTGAGAAATAGTAATTTACCATCAACATGAGAGTTCAATAGAAAGAGATAAAGAAATAGGGAAAGGAGACATGGGGAGAGAGATATCACATTTGGTAATTCCTAACTTGACTCAAGGCTCTGATTTTATGTGCGGGAATCAGCAGGAAAAGAGAATTAAAGAGATTAAAATCACACGAAGAAGGGAACTGAAGACAACAATTAGGGTTTAAAAACAAAGGAAAGAGTTTGAAACAATGGCACAGAGCAGGAAGACTTGATGTGTGTTTGTTGAAGACTTGTGCTCCTCGAGGAACTGAAAAGCAATGGAGATGAGGAGGAAAAACTAAAACAAGTTTTAAAAAACTTAATAATATTGCAGCTACCATAAACAACCTATTAGGAACAGATATCGAAAATTTAAAGAAGAAAATATAGTAAACTATCTAATGGTTCTAATTTTAAAACATCTAAAGACAGGCGGGTTTTCGACCAGGTAGAGGCACTAGCGCACCGCTGTACCAAGAACAACAGGCAGCCGTAAGAATAGAGGGGGAAACATCAGAATGGTTTGAAGTACAGAAAGGAGTAAGACAAGGCTGTACCCTTTCCCCTTACCTGTTTAACATTTATGCCGAGAATATCATGAGAAACGTAAGAGATGACCAAGAACACACAGAGTTTGACTCATTTAACATCGGCGGGTACCAGATCCCGGAAATCAGATATGCTGACGACACAGTCCTCCTATTGACCAACCCAGAAGGACTTGAACAATTAATTATGTCCACCAAAAAACAAAGCGAGGCCCAGAATCTATACCTAAACACCAAGAAGACCAAAGTATTGACAACAGACAAAGTAAAGACCAAACCAGAAATTGAAATTGATAACGAAGAACTGGAAAGTGTTAATGAATTCGAATACTTAGGATCAATCATCAACAGCTCTGGCGACTGTGCAGTAGAAATTAAAAGAAGACTTGCAATTGCTTCACATAAACTAATACAGATGAAAAACCTATGGCAAGGCACAAGCAAAGAAACAAAGTTACAACTGATCAGAGCATGTATATTCCCAGTAGCAACATACGGCTGCAAGACTTGGACACTCAATAAAACAGTTGCAAAAAAGATTACATCATTCGAAATGAAATGCTACAGAAGGATGTTGAGAATACCCTGGACAGAAAAAAAGACCAACAGAGAAGTACTGCACTCACTAAACGTACAGGAACATTGGCTCCTAAATACCATCGCAATAAGGAAGCTGAAATTTTTCGGTCATATAAAAAGACATAATAGTCTGGAAAAAACAGTGATGGAAGGCATGGTCCCTGGAAAAAGGGGAAGGGGTCGACCTAGACGACGGTGGACCCAGGACATCACAGAGAGTCTGAACTTGTCTTTGGCTGATGCAGGTCGACTTGCCCAGAATCGTGATGCGATCAGAGCAGCTGTAATGGAGACAACGTTCTGGAAAGAATACGTCACATGATGATAAAGACCATTGTGACAAAGTTATGTAAATATATTACATGAATCCACACGTTTTGCTTCCACCTGTTTCCCACCTTTGCTTGCTTATTAATATTCACGTTTTGCTAACGCAGAAGGCATGCGCTTCGATATCTGTCGAACTCATATTTTAGCCACGCCTATTTTCTTTTTCTCTATGTCTTACAGGCACTAGGAATGTTTACATACAAGACTTATTAACTAGTCCACGACGGGGCAGATAAGACAATTAACGCGCGTAGACAGAATGAATCGTCTAATGGTAGAACCAAGGGGCGATAAGTCAAATCGTACTTTCGGTAGTACAGTTGTCAGGGGGAATTAAGCGAATGCAAGAAAGGGGAGATAATCACAGTTGTCCCCCCTCCCATACGGTCGTTCGTGATCCCCAGGGGCAGTAATCAGCTACAGTACTGCGGACAATATCAAAAGACAATTCTCGCTAGCGAAGATTTATACGGTCGGCGAAAGCGTGAAAATAAGCTTTGATTCAATAATCGACCACAGATTTTCCCAAAAATACGGGCAAGACGTGAAATCTCGCACTGACTAGCAAATTTCAGACCGATTCATATATATAGCCCAGCCTTTAAAATCATTTATCGAGTAGCCACAGAATTTTCAGAACAACTAGCTTCGATTTCTAGACAATTGTACTAGTGGAAAATAGATTTCGATTGGAGATAGTTTTAAATTTCTGTGTTGCGGTAAATATTTGTACTAGGATTTTCTGTGTTGAGGGATTTAATTGTTAAGTCCGTCATTATATTTCACTATGATTTTTCTGTGTTTATTAAATAGCGTATTAAATAACTTATAGCTAAATTTTCCAGCTGTAATGTAAAATTTAGTTACTCTCTAGCACCCAGATAAAAGAGATATTTTAATTGACTAGTAAATGCACTAGGCGATGTCGTACTGACGAAATATATTTATCTCTAATCCATTATGTGTAATTTTGTAAATGACTAGGCTTAGTTCACGGGGTTTTTTTTAACGATAAGATAATTTATACACTTGTGGTTTCTATCAAATTTATAACCGAATGGATTATAATAAATTTTGACCTATAGCTATCCAGATTCTTTTCCCATTTTTTCATGTACATTCAGCCCGATGTGGCGAAACTAACAACATTATCATGTCCCGATCACCGACCACTGTGTTGTGGCGAGGAATTTTATCCCTAGAAATTTACATACCTGACATTCTCTTAAAGTATTGGAATTACAAGCTAATGACACTGTGAACACTAGATCTCTTAAGTATTTTCCTACCTGGACTAATTGATGTGAACTACACAGATCCATTAAACAATAACAAAGTAAGCGTTCCCCAAATAACAGGATTAATCAAACTTGGAGGAGCTGAGGCTTATTTTGCCAAAACAAACCCAACACTGGATTTGCTGCGTGTACCATGGAAATATGTTCCAGATGATTGATCAACTTAGGTAAGAGAGACTGAGAATGTGGCCACAGTTTGTCTGAAGCGAGAGAAAGAAGGAGTGAGTAATTCTTCTATTGTATAATCATTGTACTGACTTTGTTTCCTTCCTTTCCTTAATGTTTGCCAATACTGTTTATTAGAGGATAGATTAATTAGAAACTCTGTTCTTTACAATATAGTCAAATTCTATACCATAGTGCTAACCTTTTGACCTTTTGGGAATTAATAACTTCTTCTAACAGGATCTTGTCTCAACAGAGGGAATTGCACTTATGTGTCTAGTGCTTTATTATTTCTGTAACCTATGATTTTTTTATATTTGATATTTGATGCTGTATGTTGTGAAGTTTTCTTTATGATAAATAAACTTAACATAAAACTAAATTTCCTGTGTTCGTCAGCTCGGCCCAATATCCCTACACCATTACTATAGTTTTCACGTTTGTGCGTCAAGTTGTCGTCACATATCTGTGTGTGTGTGTGTGTGTGTGTGTGAGTGGTTATAGTATATATATGTTAATATATACAGAAAGGTAAACTGTCTGATAAACAAATTTCAGTCGTAAGATAGGCTGGACTAGAGTATCTTCTCAATCCAGGGACAGACTCTACCTTTTTCACCATTTCACTCGTGAAAATCTATTTCTTTACCTTATATCTCACTGAGTGACCACGCTTTTCAGTTCTATTCAGGCGGGACCAGAATCTATCTTAATCACCTATCCGAAATCTACAACAGTTATCTCTAGCTTATTGAATAGATGGTATCTCAATCTGGTGTGGCCCGTTATCGTGCGTTAAGGTTAGAAGTAGTTTGTTGAGCTAGATTAATCTAGTCAAATGCAAGATCTATATGGAATAACATAAATAATGTGCGTAATTTAGGGGGAATCTTAAAACAGCCCAGAAGAACATCTATTAAAGCTATCTCTTTTCAAGCCCCACACCATACGTATGTATTCTTAAGTAACACCCGCTCTCTCTCTCTCTCTCTCTCTCTCTCTCTCTCTCTCTCTCTCTCTCTCTCTCTCTCCGTCTTTCTCACTAGTAGACATAGTAAGAGCTTACGAAGTCACTGACTAATAGATATAGATGAAGCTCTTGAACAGCGCATGAATAATATTAAATTCATTACAGAAAAAGTTATGTGTATTTTAAATAAAACAAGTAAATCCAATCACAGCATTAACATTAATTAAAAGATGTTATTAAAGCATGTAAGGAGAGAACATGAAAGTATTCAGTGGGGTACTGGAAGATGAGACAGGTATGTATTTCAGAGCTGGCATTTGCTGATGATGTTGCCCTCATTGCTAAGTCAGAGGCACATCTCAAATCCAACCTGCAAGTATGGACGGAAGAGCTGGAGAAGAGAGGGATGGTCATAAGCAGCTCTAAAACAAAATCCATGGGGATATCACGAGAAGAAAGAAGACATCAGATTAAGCTGGGAGAACAGGTCCTGGGGCAGGTCGACTACTTTAAATATCGCGGAGCTATTATAGACCGAAAGGGAGGCATCAAAGAAGAGTTGGCCACTCGAAAAGCTGCAGCTGGGAGACTTTTTCAGACCATAATTCGAGGATTCCCCAGAAAGAGAGAGGTTGATAAGAAAACGAAGATGGCTATATACCGCTCCACCTATGTCCCAGTCTTGACATATGGATGCGAGTCATGGGCAATGACTACAACCCACAAAAGCCAGATCCAAACCTCAGAAATGAGGTATCTGAGGAAGGTGGTTGAAGTAACATGAAGAGACATGGTAAAATTGTTTTTAAAATAAATAAAAAAATTTTGTTTCCACTGTAGTAACATAGTTTTTGTCAGTGTTAAGTCTGATCTACCATTTAGTTGGCTTAGTCGTCTGTATTAGGAGCTTAAGTGCCAGTTAATAACAGCGGTAGATTAGATAACTGATAACAAGGAGGAGGTATCACAGTTAAATTACAGAATATTTTTTTTGTATTTTTCTCGTAATTGGTAGGGAACCAGTGTATCCTTTTTCTTACTTCTTTCTCCGGTAAGTCATAATCAGTTATTTGCAATGGCTGAGGGTGCTAAACTGAGAGCAATGCTGAGAGAGGAAGCAAGGGAAGATGGATTACAAGGAGAAGAAGCAAAGGCGATTGTCAACGAAGAACTTGACAGATATGATGCGGAGAAGAAAGAAGAAGCAGCTAGGAGAAAGAAAGCAGAAATCAGAGAGAAGGACAACGCAGATGAAGCTAGGGAGCAGAAGAAGATTGATGAGGAAATGGAAATTCGCAGGGCGAACGAAAGAGAGAAGGAGAGACCGCACGAACTGGCGCTTAAGACCCTAGAGGTCCAAAGCCGTGGGGCTGCCTCTACCTCCAGCAACGGAGACTCTCTACCTCAGTCACAGATAACTGATCTTTCCAACACTCAATCTCCTCAACTAGCAGCTATGTCTTTTGCTCTTGAATCCTTCCCAAGCCCCAACGAGAAAATTGACTTATCTAAAAAAATTTGAGAGAATAGCAAATCTGTACGGGTTAGATAGGTCACGTTGGTATTTGAAGCTTTCTCAGACTTTGAAATGCTCTGCGTATGATGCGTACGCGAAACTGGAAAGCAGTCACCAAAACGATTACGACATGTTGAAGAAAGCTTTACTTGAGCGTTTCGAAATGAACGCTCAAAAATTTTTGCAACTGTTCTGTAACCGCAGAAAGGAGAGCACTGAAACGTTCCACCAGTTCTCTTCTCGTCTGAAGGGATACTTGACAAAGTGCCTGCAGCTTTCACAGCTTACCTCTACCTATGAAGGACTTGAGGAGTTCGTTGTAACCGAACAAATAAAAAACACTTTGTCCAGTGACATCCATAGATTTCTGGCCGAACAAGGCGCAGAAAAGCTAGAAGACATTTTGAGCAAGGCGGAGCGATATAACAATGCGCTGGCCGAACTTCCAGGAGCAAAACGCAAACCGACAGAAGAACCTTCTCGGAAAAATAATCTAGAACAGTCTTCCCATTCTTCTCACCACCATAACCCCAGAGAAACTGTACCCCAGAATTCCCCTCCGGAAAAATCTAAATATTATAAAAACAAATACCCACCAACAAAAAAAATTCTGATCAACCCAACCGGTCTACATGGCAGCGCGGCCAGAAAGGACAGGGTGACAAAGAGTAAACCTCTGCGCACGGGACATCGGATTAGAGCAAGCACATCGGGCCGAATCGCATCGGTTGCTTGCAAACAGCCTCGCAAGGAAGAATTAGTGTCAGTGATTCTCAACCTGAGGGGGAGAGGCCCTCAACGCGAGGAACTGCTATTTTGAACGGGACTTCATGCATATTATAGGCTGCTCGTGAAACAATACCTAGAGGGGCTCGTAAGCACTACAAACCATATTGGAATAGTGAACTAGAGCAACTGCACAACGACGTGGAAACATCTCGAAAGCAAGCAGAGACCAGTCCATGCCAAGAACACCACAATAACTACCAGCAAGCTAAGGCCAAATTCCAAAGGGCCAAGTTGCAGGCCAGGCGGAGATGCTGGAAGGAGAAAACAGAGTTCTGGAACTTCGAAAAAGATACAAGGAAACTGTGGAAGCTGGTAAAACAACTTAATGATGAGGGTACAGGGAGAAACTCAAAGATTGCACTGCACAAAGATGGAAACATCCTCATGGGAAAACAGGCAGCTGATCACTTTGCAGACACCTTTGCTAAAGACAACAACATCGAAGTTAGCCCAGAGAAGCAGCAGGAGACTCGGGAAACACAACAATACGCAGGACGAGATGGAACCATACCTGAAGCTATGGAGGCACCAATCACATTCAGAGAACTGGAGCTTGCAATATCCAAATTGAAAATGAGAAAGTCGCCAGGAGTTGATGGAGTGTCCAATGAAATGATTAAGAACTTGGGAACCGCAGCAAAAACAAAGCTGCTGCAGATCTTCAATATCTGTTGGAACTCAGGCAGAGTTCCACAGACCTGGAGGAAAGCAATCGTGATACCATTCCTAAAACCAGGAAAAGACAGTTCCACTGCCTCCAGCTACAGATCAATCAGCCTTACAAGCTGTCTCTGCAAAACAATGGAACGTATCATCAACCTCAGGCTACAGTGGTACCTTGAAAGCGAAAACCTTCTTGTACCACAGCAGGCGGGCTTTAGGCAGTGTTACTCTACCGAAGATCAGGCAACTTACCTTTCCCAAGAGATTAAGGATGCGTTCCAAGATAAGAAACTGGTACTAGCAGCATGGATAGATCTAAGGAAAGCATTTGACAAGGTTTGGAAAGAAGGGCTTCTGAAGAAACTGAGAAACTGTAGAGTGAATGGTAGGATGTACAAATGGGTGAAAGCATACTTGCATAGCAGAAGAGCCCGAGTACAGCTAGATGGCCTCAAGAGTAAGAAAATTCTACTGCGTCGGGGCGTCCCTCAGGGAGGGGTTCTGTCCCCCACACTTTTCCTAGTCTACATCAACGACCTAGTTGCTGAACTACCACATGGAATGAAAGTGGCAATGTACGCTGATGACCTGGTAATATGGTGCACAGATGAACGTGCAACAGTGGCCACCAAACTGCTACAAAGAGCTATAGATGCATTAACCTCGTGGGCAAATAGATGGTGTGTCAGCATCAACACAGACAAGTGCAGCACTACGCTCTTCGCCCTCTCTCCCAAACAAAAAGCTGGTGTCATCAAGATAAATGAAGAGCTCCTGAGAGAAGATAAACAACCCACCTATCTCGGAGTTGCATTCGATGATAGGCTGACATGGAAGCAGCACATCAACAAGGCAGCAACAAAGGCTAGGAGGAAGTTAGCCATCCTGAGAAAACTAAGTGGAACCACATGGGGAGCCAGCGAGAAAATACTTAGTAAAGTTTACCAGCAGGGCATACGACCACACCTGGAATATGTGTCAGCTGCGTGGTGTCCAGCATCAAACACCACATTACAAGAGCTAGATAAGGTGCAAAACCAGGCGCTTAGGGTCATCTCGGGGGCAATGAAATCAACGCCTATAGTGGAGATGGAGAAAATAGGGAGGATACAAGCACTGCGAGAACGCAAAGACACAAAAGTGCTAACACAGGCAGAAAAGTTCCTCTGTATGCCAAGCCATCCAATGAAGGACAGATTCCAAAACTAGCAATGGGGCGATTGAAAAGAAGCAGCTTCATCCACCAGGCCATACGATTTCGTAGACAAACCTCAGACCTGCCTGAAGTTGAAAGCCCCCTAAAGTCTGTGCCAGCACAAACCCCTTGGAGAGAAGAGCCTGGACTACCAATACACATCCAGACAAAAGTGAAAGGAATATTCGACAGGGATGAACAGAACAGCGTGCAACGTAGGACAGTCACTCTCAGTTTCCTGGATGATGAATACCCACAGGACCTCTGGGTCCGAGTGTACACGGATGGGTCAGCACAGAATGCTGTCAAGAATGGAGGAGCAGGAGTGTACATAGAATACCCAAACAACACTAGGGATACGGTCAGAGTACCAACGGGGAAATTCTTTAACAACTATGATTCAGAAATCCAGGCAATCAAGGTGGCAACTGAGAAACTGTTGAACCCCAATCTCGGTCCACAGCCTGTGGTATTCCTGACATATGTAAGATCAGCACTCCAAGCACTTCAGTCCAGAAAATTGCCAGGTATACAAGCCCTACTTTCTGAACTGTGCAACCAGCGCAGGGTCGCCATGCAATGGATACCGTCTCACTGTGGAATACCAGGAAACGAGAGAGCGGAAAAACTGGCTAAAGAAGGTGTTGCAGACGAGCAACCGGATGTACCAGTTACGTACCATCAGAAGGAAAAGATGATCAAATCAATCAGAAAGCCACCAACACCAACGCAGGATGACTACCAAGCTATGAACAGATCAGAACAAATTGTCATTCTGCGCCTCAGAACAGGAAACAACCGGCTCCGCAGCCACATATATACAAAATTCAAGATTGGCAATTCAGCTATGTGTACATGTGGACAGGCACCCCAGACTGCGGAGCATGTACTTCAAGATTGCCCCGAATATGATATATTCAGGCAATCCCACTGGCCCAGAGAAACAACACTGGAAGTAAAACTATACGGACCTCTGTATGAACTACAAAAGACAGTGAAGTTTATACAAGAAACAACATTGCAGATATAGACAATATATTTCAAGCGAACGAAAGAAGAAGAAGAACAGGACTTCAACATATTGTTTGTTTGATACAGGTTTGTCCTTCGATTGCATTGTGGCAAGACACTTGGTCAAACCCGGTCAAGAAACAGAAGAAACCTTCAAACTTTGTGGAGTTTTCAAAGGAGATGCACCCATGACGCTTTCCATCGAATTGGTAGAGATACACTCTGATTTTGTCAGAGGTGTGATCAAAGCGGCTATTATGGATGACCCGATCTACCCAGTCATGCTTGGCTGTAGATATGTGTTCATTGGGAGACCGAAAGAGCCAATTGTGGCAGCAGTAACCACAAGAGGGCAAACCAAGAAGGAACGAGAGCCTGCGCCAAATTTGTTACCTAATGAACTAAAAGAGGCGCAACACAAGGACCCTACCTTGGAGCCCTGCTTTAGGAAACTGCCCATGGCCAAGGACCCCAGACACAACGGGGACATTTTTTTCTAAGGATGGCGTACTTTATCGTAGAACGGGCAACCCTGAACAAGGGCATAATCAGCTCCTAGTACCGACGCAGTACAGAAACCAAATCTGAAATATGGGGCACTCTCTTCCCTTTGGCGGACATATGGGACAAAACGGCACAAATCAGCAAATATCGATTCACTATTGGTGGCCAGGAATGAACTCTGATATTATCAGGTACGTGAAATCCTGCACCAAGTGCCAACGGGTGGCACCCAAGCATTGGACACCCCCAGTTCACATGGGTAAAATGCCAATAGTGGGGACACCATTTGAACGGGTTGCTGTCGACATTATAGGACCCCTGGAAAGGACTAATAGAAGGAACAGGTTTATCCTGACCTTAGTCGACACATGCACTATGTGGACCGAAGCTATACCGCTAACATGCACGGATTCCAAGCATGTCGCAGAAGCCCTAGTGCAGATATTTACACTGTTGGGATTCCTTCAAGTTTTGACGGATAACGGATCCCCATACCGTAGCCTGTTAATGGAGGAGATCGTTAAGATCTTGAAGAACCAGCACATCTACACAAACCCTTATAATCCGGCCGGAAGTGGGTTATAGAACGTGTTAACGGAAGCTTCACCATGATGTTAAGTAAACTGGGACAAGAGAAACCTGAAGATTGGGACCTTTTCATTCCTGCAGCCTTATTCGCCTACAGGGAAGTCCCACATGCCTCTACAGGATTTCCCCCAGCTACTCTTTTATTCGGCAGACCTATTAATGGGCCACTAGAAGCCTTACTTCGGTCCCTGACAGACCAGAAGGCTGATGAGACAGTCGTCTCAGCCAATAAATATGTATCGGACATAAAGGAAAGGTTACAACTAGAATGGGACCTAGCTACGACCAACCTTAAGAAAGCACGCGCAAAGCATGCTAAACGATACAATAAAGCCGCTAAAGAAAGAAAATTGCAACCAGGAGAAAAAGTTTTGTTGCTACTCCTAACCGGGAACAACAAACTACGTATCGGATGGCAAGGGCCGTTTACCGTCCTTAAAAAAATCTCGAGAACTAACTATCAGATCTCTATTAAAGGAAAGGAGAAGGTCTACCATGTAAATCTGTTAAAGAAATACTTGGAAAGACCTGTGCCGTCCTCCGAACATCTCCTGGCGGTCGCCATAGCTACCGAAGATGACGATAGTTGCAGGGAATTTCCACTGCAAACACACGGAATCTTTCATCGATGTCAAACTCGGCGACACTCTTTCAAACGCACACGGAATACATTCCAGGGAAAGAAAAAGTACGGGCAGACTTTATGAGTCGGAATTGGACAGCGACGGAGGAGGAAGATGAGAGTGAAGAAAACAGTCACCTGGAAGCTACGGATACAGGGAAATCTATTTCCATAAAGTAGACATGAAATGGTTTCATATCTTCAAGCCGGGACGTACTGTGACAGAGTTATGTAAATATATTACATGAATCCACACGTTTTGCTTCCACCTGTTTCCCACCTTTGCTTGCTTATTAATATTCACGTTTTGCTAACGCAGAAGGCATGCGCTTCGATATCTGTCGAACTCATATTTTCGCCACGCCTATTTTTGCACTAGGCGATGTCGTACTGACGAAATATATTTATCTCTAATCCATTATGTGTAATTTTGTAAATGACTAGGCTTAGTTCACGGGGTTTTTTTTAACGATAAGATAATTTATACACTTGTGGTTTCTATCAAATTTATAACCGAATGGATTATAATAAATTATACCGTTGCGCGGGTTAGGATAGATACTGATATTGTGATTAAATATCGTGTATTTTCTTCCAAAAATTCAGTACAGATCACAAAACCAAACCTACCAGCGGCTTTATCTAAATCTGAGAAAACGGGTCTAAGTCTAAATCCAATAGACGCCAAACAAACATTCTTATGCAAATAGCGGGTCTTCAAGGTTGACCTGTTCAGCCCTCTTGTTTCACACCCAGAGAGAGAGAGAGAGAGAGAGAGAGAGAGAGAGAGAGAGAGAGAGAGAGAGAGAGAGAGACAGTACACCCATATAAAAATAAGAATAATTGTAACTGGACCTATAGCTATCCAGATTCTTTTCCCATTTTTTTATGTACATTCAGCCCGTTGTGGCGAAAAAATCAACATTAACATTTCCCGATTACCGACCAATGTGTTGTGGCGAGGAATTTTATCCCTAGAGATTTACATACCTGACATTCTCTTAACGTATTGGAATTACAAGCTAATGACACTGTGAACACTAGATATCTTAAGTATTTTCCTACCTGGACTAATTGATGTGAACTACACAGACCCGAGTAACAGTAAGAAAGTAAGCGTTCCCCAAATAACAGGATTAATCCAACTTGGAGGAGCTGGGGCTTACTTTGCCAAAACAAACCCAACACTGGATTTGCTGTGTGTACCATGGAAATATGTTCCAGATGATTGATCAACTTAGGTAAGAGAGACTGAAAAAATGTGGCCACATTTTGTCTGAAGCGAGAGAAAGAAGGAGTGAATAATTCTTCTATTGTATAATCAGTGAACTCACTTTGTTTTTTTCTTCCTTTTCATTATGTTTGCTATTACTGTTTATTTCAAGATAGATTAATTAGAAACTCTGTTTTTTACAGTATAGTCAAATTCTATACCATAGTGCTAATCTTTTGACCTTGTGGGCGTTAATAACTTCTTCTAACGGGATCTTGTCTCAACAGAGGGAATTGCACTTTTGAGTCTAGTTCTTTAGTATTTCTGTAACCTATGATTTTTATATTTGATATTTGATACTGTATGTTGTGAAGTTTTCTTTATGATAAATAAACTTAACATAAAACTTAATTACCAGCTCGGCCCAATATCCCTACACCATTACTATAGTTTCATGTTTGTGCATCAAGTTGTCGTCACTTATCTGTGTGTGTGTATGTGAGTGGTTATAGTATATATGTTAATATATAGAGAAAGGTAAACTGTCTGATAAACAAATTTCAGTCGTAAGATAGGCTGAACTAGAGTATCTTCTCAATCCAGGGACAGACTCTACCTTTTCACCATTTCACTCGTGAAATCTATTTCTTTACCTTATCTCTCACTGAGTTACCACCTTTTTCAGTTCTATTCAGAATCTATCTTTATCACCTATCAAAAATCTACGACAGAATGGGACGCTCGTTTTCCGGGAGTTTGAGCTAGATCTGGAACTAGTACCACAGAAAGGGTGCGAAGTCCTTAGACTTGTGTTTTTCTAGTACGTCAGATTGAGTTGTTTACAAATTTGGATCTAGTCTGTATCTAGATAATAGACTAAAGTCTAAGATTTAAATCTTTTTTATAGTCTAGATAGAGCAGAGTGTGGTTGTCTCGTAAGTTAAGTAACACTAATAATAATTATCCCTTAGACAAACGTTCTGTTTATTGGCTTGCTGACCACACAAATATATCATTGGTTTTTTTTTTCACAGCATTGTAGAGTATATACAATTAGATTTAGAGGGTGATCTTTGTCGGAGAGATGTTATGTAATGATTTTGTAATACAAGGCCGCTGGTAGCGTGTGATTGTTTGACAATCACCAGGTTTTTTTTTTTTTTGAAGCAGCGGTGTTTTGAGCCAAGCTAAGGAGTGCATTCTGACTTTAAGGTCAAGTTAATAGCCTCCCTTACCCTAACTGACTTCAGGTGTGGACTTGTAGGTGGACTTAAAAATTAAGGGAAATTCGTTTTTTGTCTCCTTAAAAATGTTTTTAAAATAAAAAAAAAATTTTGTTTCCACTGTAGTAACATAGTTTTTGTCAGTGTTAAGTCTGATCTACCATTTAGTTGGCTTAGTCGTCTGTATTAGGAGCTTAAGTGCCAGTTAATAACAGCGGTAGATTAGATAACTGATAACAAGGAGGAGGTATCACAGTTAAATTACAGAATATTTTTTTTTGTATTTTTCTCGTAATTGGTAGGGAACCAGTGTATCCTTTTTCTTACTTCTTTCTCCGGTAAGTCATAATCAGTTATTTGCAATGGCTGAGGGTGCTAAACTGAGAGCAATGCTGAGAGAGGAAGCAAGGGAAGATGGATTACAAGGAGAAGAAGCAAAGGCGATTGTCAACGAAGAACTTGACAGATATGATGCGGAGAAGAAAGAAGAAGCAGCTAGGAGAAAGAAAGCAGAAATCAGAGAGAAGGACAACGCAGATGAAGCTAGGGAGCAGAAGAAGATTGATGAGGAAATGGAAATTCGCAGGGCGAACGAAAGAGAGAAGGAGAGACCGCACGAACTGGCGCTTAAGACCCTAGAGGTCCAAAGCCATGGGGCTGCCTCTACCTCCAGCAAAGGAGACTCTCTACCTCAGTCACAGATAACTGATCTTTCCAACACTCAATCTCCTCAACTAGCAGCTATGTCTTTTGCCCTTGAATCCTTCCCAAGCCCCAACGAGAAAATTGACTTATCTAAAAAAATTTGAGAGAATAGCAAATCTGTACGGGTTAGAAAGGTCGCGTTGGTATTTGAAGCTTTCTCAGGCTTTGAAATGCTCTGCGTATGATGCGTACGCGAAACTGGAAAGCAGTCACCAAAACGATTACGACATGTTGAAGAAAGCTTTACTTGAGCGTTTCGAAATGAACGCTCAAAAATTTTTGCAACTGTTCTGTAACCGCAGAAAGGAGAGCACTGAAACGTTCCACCAGTTCTCTTCTCGTCTGAAGGGATACTTGACAAAGTGCCTGCAGCTTTCACAGCTTACCTCTACCTATGAAGGACTTGAGGAGTTCGTTGTAACCGAACAAATAAAAAACACTTTGTCCAGTGACATCCATAGATTTCTGGCCGAACAAGGCGCAGAAAAGCTAGAAGACATTTTGAGCAAGGCGGAGCGATATAACAATGCGCTGGCCGAACTTCCAGGAGCAAAACGCAAACCGACAGAAGAACCTTCTCGGAAAAATAATCTAGAACAGTCTTCCCATTCTTCTCACCACCATAACCCCAGAGAAACTGTACCCCAGAATTCCCCTCCGGAAAAATCTAAATATTATAAAAACAAATACCCACCAACAAAAAAAATTCTGATCAACCCAACCGGCTATTTTCTTACATAGGGCAGGGAGAAACTCAAAGATTGCACTGCACAAAGATTGCACTGCACAAAGATGGAAACATCCTCATGGGAAAAACAGGCAGCTGATCACTTTGCAGACACCTTTGCTAAAGACAACAACATCGAAGTTAGCCCAGAGAAGCAGCAGGAGACTCGGGAAACACAACAATACGCAGGACGAGATGGAACCATACCTGAAGCTATGGAGGCACCAATCACATTCAGAGAACTGGAGCTTGCAATATCCAAATTGAAAATGAGAAAGTCGCCAGGAGTTGATGGAGTGTCCAATGAAATGATTAAGAACTTGGGAACCGCAGCAAAAACAAAGCTGCTGCAGATCTTCAATATCTGTTGGAACTCAGGCAGAGTTCCACAGACCTGGAGGAGAGCAATCGTGATACCATTCCTAAAACCAGGAAAAGACAGTTCCACTGCCTCCAGCTACAGATCAATCAGCCTTACAAGCTGTCTCTGCAAAACAATGGAACGTATCATCAACCTCAGGCTACAGTGGTACCTTGAAAGCGAAAACCTTCTTGTACCACAGCAGGCGGGCTTTAGGCAGTGTTACTCTACCGAAGATCAGGCAACTTACCTTTCCCAAGAGATTAAGGATGCGTTCCAAGATAAGAAACTGGTACTAGCAGCATGGATAGATCTAAGGAAAGCATTTGACAAGGTTTGGAAAGAAGGGCTTCTGAAGAAACTGAGAAACTGTAGAGTGAATGGTAGGATGTACAAATGGGTGAAAGCATACTTGCATAGCAGAAGAGCCCGAGTACAGCTAGATGGCCTCAAGAGTAAGAAAATTCTACTGCGTCGGGGCGTCCCTCAGGGAGGGGTTCTGTCCCCCACACTTTTCCTAGTCTACATCAACGACCTAGTTGCTGAACTACCACATGGAATGAAAGTGGCAATGTACGCTGATGACCTGGTAATATGGTGCACAGATGAACGTGCAACAGTGGCCACCAAACTGCTACAAAGAGCTATAGATGCATTAACCTCGTGGGCAAATAGATGGTGTGTCAGCATCAACACAGACAAGTGCAGCACTACGCTCTTCGCCCTCTCTCCCAAACAAAAAGCTGGTGTCATCAAGATAAATGAAGAGCTCCTGAGAGAAGATAAACAACCCACCTATCTCGGAGTTGCATTCGATGATAGGCTGACATGGAAGCAGCACATCAACAAGGCAGCAACAAAGGCCAGGAGGAAGTTAGCCATCCTGAGAAAACTAAGTGGAACCACATGGGGAGCCAGCGAGAAAATACTTAGTAAAGTTTACCAGCAGGGCATACGACCACACCTGGAATATGTGTCAGCTGCGTGGTGTCCAGCATCAAACACCACATTACAAGAGCTAGATAAGGTGCAAAACCAGGCGCTTAGGGTCATCTCGGGGGCAATGAAATCAACGCCTATAGTGGAGATGGAGAAAATAGGGAGGATACAAGCACTGCGAGAACGCAAAGACACAAAAGTGCTAACACAGGCAGAAAAGTTCCTCTGTATGCCAAGCCATCCAATGAAGGACAGATTCCAAAACTAGCAATGGGGCGATTGAAAAGAAGCAGCTTCATCCACCAGGCCATACGATTTCGTAGACAAACCTCAGACCTGCCTGAAGTTGAAAGCCCCCTAAAGTCTGTGCCAGAACAAACCCCTTGGAGAGAAGAGCCTGGACTACCAATACACATCCAGACAAAAGTGAAAGGAATATTCGACAGGGATGAACAGAACAGCGTGCAACGTAGGACAGTCACTCTCAGTTTCCTGGATGATGAATACCCACAGGACCTCTGGATCCGAGTGTACACGGATGGGTCAGCACAGAATGCTGTCAAGAATGGAGGAGCAGGAGTGTACATAGAATACCCAAACAACACTAGGGATACGGTCAGAGTACCAACGGGGAAATTCTTTAACAACTATGATTCAGAAATCCAGGCAATCAAGGTGGCAACTGAGAAACTGTTGAACCCCAATCTCGGTCCACAGCCTGTGGTATTCCTGACATATGCAAGATCAGCACTCCAAGCACTTCAGTCCAGAAAATTGCCAGGTATACAAGCCCTACTTTCTGAACTGTGCAACCAGCGCAGGGTCGCCATGCAATGGATACCGTCTCACTGTGGAATACCAGGAAACGAGAGAGCGGAAAAACTGGCTAAAGAAGGTGTTGCAGACGAGCAACCGGATGTACCAGTTACGTACCATCAGAAGGAAAAGATGATCAAATCAATCAGAAAGCCACCAACACCAACGCAGGATGACTACCAAGCTGTGAACAGATCAGAACAAATTGTCATTCTGCGCCTCAGAACAGGAAACAACCGGCTCCGCAGCCACATATATACAAAATTCAAGATTGGCAATTCAGCAATGTGTACATGTGGACAGGCACCCCAGACTGCGGAGCATGTACTTCAAGATTGCCCCGAATATGATATATTCAGGCAATCCCACTGGCCCAGAGAAACAACACTGGAAGTAAAACTATACGGACCTCTGTATGAACTACAAAAGACAGTGAAGTTTATACAAGAAACAACATTGCAGATATAGACAATATATTTCAAGCGAACGAAAGAAGAAGAAGAACAGGACTTCAACATATTGTTTGTTTGATACAGGTTTGTCCTTCGATTGCATTGTGGCAAGACACTTGGTCAAACCCGGTCAAGAAACAGAAGAAACCGTCAAACTTTGTGGAGTTTTCAAAGGAGATGCACCCATGACGCTTCCCATCGCATTGCTAGAGATACACTCTGATTTTGTCAGAGGTGTGATCAAAGCGGCTATTATGGATGACCCGATCTACCCAGTCATGCTTGGCTGTAGATATGTGTTCATTGGGAGACCGAAAGAGCCAATTGTGGCAGCAGTAACCACAAGAGGGCAAACCAAGAAGGAACGAGAGCCTGCGCCAAATTTGTTACCTAATGAACTAAAAGAGGCGCAACACAAGGACCCTACCTTGGAGCCCTGCTTTAGGAAACTGCCCATGGCCAAGGACCCCAGACACAACGGGGACATTTTTTTCTAAGGATGGCGTACTTTATCGTAGAACGGGCAACCCTGAACAAGGGCATAATCAGCTCCTAGTACCGACGCAGTACAGAAACCAAATCTGAAATATGGGGCACTCTCTTCCCTTTGGCGGACATATGGGACAAAACGCCACAAATCAGCGAATATCGATTCACTATTGGTGGCCAGGAATGAACTCTGATATTATCAGGTACGTGAAATCCTGCGCCAAGTGCCAACGGGTGGCACCCAAGCATTGGATACCCCCAGTTCACATGGGTAAAATGCCAATAGTGGGGACACCATTTGAACGGGTTGCTGTCGACATTATAGGACCCCTGGAAAGGACTAAAAGAAGGAACAGGTTTATCCTGACCTTAGTCGACACATGCACTATGTGGACCGAAGCTATACCGCTAACATGCACGGATTCCAAGCATGTCGCAGAAGCCCTAGTGCAGATATTTACACTGTTGGGATTCCTTCAAGTTTTGACGGATAACGGATCATCATACCGTAGCCTGTTAATGGAGGAGATCGTTAAGATCTTGAAGAACCAGCACATCTACACAAACCCTTATAATCCGGCCGGAAGTGGGTTATAGAACGTGTTAACGGAAGCTTCACCATGATGTTAAGTAAAACTGGGACAAGAGAAACCTGAAGATTGGGGACCTTTTCATTCCTGCAGCCTTATTCGCCTACAGGGAAGTCCCACATGCCTCTACAGGATTTCCCCCAGCTACTCTTTAATTCGGCAGACCTATTAATGGGCCACTAGAAGCCTTACTTCGGTCCCTGACAGACCAGAAGGCTGATGAGACAGTCGTCTCAGCCAATAAATATGTATCGGACATAAAGGAAAGGTTACAACTAGAATGGGACCTAGCTACGACCAACCTTAAGAAAGCACGCGCAAAGCATGCTAAACGATACAATAAAGCCGCTAAAGAAAGAAAATTGCAACCAGGAGAAAAAGTTTTGTTGCTACTCCTAACCGGGAACAACAAACTACGTATCGGATGGTAAGGGCCGTTTACCGTCCTTAAAAAGATCTCGAGAACTAACTATCAGATCTCTATTAAAGGAAAGGAGAAGGTCTACCATGTAAATCTGTTAAAGAAATACTTGGAAAGACCTGTGCCGTCCTCCGAACATCTCCTGGCGGTCGCCATAGCTACCGAAGATGACGAAGATGACGATAGTTGCAGGGAATTTCCACTGCAAACACACGGAATCTTTCAACGATGTCAAACTCGGCGACACTCTTTCAAACGCACACGGAATACATTCCAGGGAAAGAAAAAGTACGGGCAGACTTTATGAGTCGGAATTGGACAGCGACGGAGGAGGAAGATGACAGTGAAGAAAACAGTCACCCGGAAGCTACGGATACAGGGAAATCTATTTCCATAAAGTAGACATGAAATGGTTTCATATCTTCAAGCCGGGACGTACTGTGACAGAGTTATGTAAATATATTACATGAATCCACACGTTTTGCTTCCACCTGTTTCCCACCTTTGCTTGCTTATTAATATTCACGTTTTGCTAACGCAGAAGGCATGCGCTTCGATATCTGTCGAACTCATATTTTAGCCACGCCTATTTTCTTTTTCTCTATGTCTTACAGGCACTAGGAATGTTTACATACAAGACTTATTAACTAGTCCACGATGGGACAGATAAGACAATTAACGCGCGTAGAGAGAATGAATCGTCTAATGGTAGAACCAAGGGGCGATAAGTCAAATCGTACTTTCGGTAGTACAGTTGTCAGGGGGAATTAAGCGAATGCAAGAAAGGGGAGATAATCACAGTTTACCCCCCCCCCCCAATAAGGCGTTCGTGATCCCCAGGGGCAGTAATCAGCTACAGTACTGCGGACGAGATCAAAAGACAATTCTCGCTAGCGAAGATTTATACGGTCGGCGAAAGCGTGAAAATAAGCTTTGATTAAAGATTTTCCCAAAAATACGGGCAAGACGTGAAATCTCGCACTGACTAGCAAATTTCAGACCGATTCATACATATAGCCCAGCCTTTAAAATCATTTATCGAGTAGCCACAGAATTTTCAGAACACCTAGCTTCGATTTCTAGACCATTGTACTAGTGGAATTACTTTAAATTTCGATTGGAGATAGTTTTAAATTTCTGTGTTGCGGTAAATATTTGTACTAGGATTTTCTGTGTTGAGGGATTTAATTGTTTAGTCCGTCATTATATTTCACTATGATTTTTCTGTGTTTATTAAATAGCGTATTAAATAACTTATAGCTAAATTTTCCAGCTGTAATGTAAAATTTAGTTACTCTATAGCACCCAGATAAAAGAGATATTTTAATTGACTAGTAAATGCACTAGGCGATGTCGTACTGACGAAATATATTTATCTCTAATCCATTATGTGTAATTTTGTAAATGACTAGGCTTAGTTCACGAGGTTTTTTTTAAACGATTAGATAATCTATACACTTGTGGTTTCTATCAAATTTATAACCGAATGGATTATAATAAATTATACCGTTGCGCGGGTTAGGATAGATACTGATATTGTGATTAAATATCGTGTATTTTCTTCCAAAAATTCAGTACAGATCACAAAACCAAACCTACCAGCGGCTTTATCTAAATCTGAGAAAACGGGTCTGTCTAAATCCAATAGACGCCAAACAAACATTCTTTTGCAAATAGCGGGTCTTCAAGGTTGACCTGTTCAGCCCTCTTGTTTCACACCCAGAGAGAGAGAGAGAGAGAGAGAGAGAGAGAGAGAGAGAGAGTACACCCATATAAAAATAAGAATAATTGTAACTGGACCTATAGCTATCCAGATTCTTTTCCCATTTTTTTATGTACATTCAGCCCGTTGTGGCGAAAAAAATCAACATTAACATTTCCCGATTACCGACCAATGTGTTGTGGCGAGGAATTTTATCCCTAGAGATTTACATACCTGACATTCTCTTAACGTATTGGAATTACAAGTTAATGACACTGTGAACACTAGATATCTTAAGTATTTTCCTACCTGGACTAATTGATGTGAACTACACAGATCCGAGTAACAGTAAGAAAGTAAGCGTTCCCCAAATAACAGGATTAATCCAACTTGGAGGAGCTGGGGCTTACTTTGCCAAAACAAACTCAACACTGGATTTGCTGTGTGTACCATGGAAATATGTTCCAGATGATTGATCAACTTAGGTAAGAGAGACTGAAAAAATGTGGCCACATTTTGTCTGAAGCGAGAGAAAGAAGGAGTGAATAATTCTTCTATTGTATAATCAGTGAACTCACTTTGTTTTTTTCTTCCTTTTCATTATGTTTGCTATTACTGTTTATTTCAAGATAGATTAATTAGAAACTCTGTTCTTTACAGTATAGTCAAATTCTATACCATAGTGCTAATCTTTTGACCTTGTGGGCGTTAATAACTTTTTCTAACGGGATCTTGTCTCAACAGAGGGAATTGCACTTTTGAGTCTAGTTCTTTAGTATTTCTGTAACCTATGATTTTTATATTTGATATTTGATACTGTATGTTGTGAAGTTTTCTTTATGATAAATAAACTTAACATAAAACTTAATTACCTGTGTTGGTCAGCTCGGCCCAATATCCCTACACCATTACTATAGTTTCACGTTTGTGCGTCAAGTTTTCGTCACTTATCTGTGTGTGTGTGTGTATGTGAGTGGTTATAATATATATATGTTAATATATAGAGAAAGGTAAACTGTCTGATAAACAAATTTCAGTCGTAAGATATTTCTGGACTAGAGTATCTTCTCAATCCAGGGACAGACTCTACCTTTTCACCATTTCACTCGTGAAATCTATTTCTTTACCTTATCACTCACTGAGTTACCACCTTTTTCAGTTCTATTCACGCGGGACCAGAATCTATCTTAATCATCTATCCAAAATCTACGACAACCATGATAGCCAGGGAACAACTAATAACAGTTTATCGGAACACTATTGGATTAATGCAAAACTTGGAAGCTACAGAATTGTAGCGTAAGTTTTTTTCTACTATGAAGATAGTGTTTAGAGAAGAAATAGAATTCTCTCCAGAATGTATGAAGTCCCAGTGTCAGAGAAGAGCACTGGTATCAGAAGTGAGCTACGGCTGCGAATACTCTGAGCTAGACAATAGTTTAAGGCTTCAGAAATATACTTTGTTTGCCACCTTACCTGTTGTAACTCATGTGATATTGTAATAAAATTAGAAAAAGTAACTCACTTAAACAGTTAAAAATTTAACAAGTCACTTGAGTACAATTTCATAATTTATTATTTACATCTATCTAATTATGTAATGAAGGGTGAGTGTTGGACGATGGTGATTATGGTTTTGTATTTACAGCAAGTGATAATATAATTATAAGTTTAAACTTAGAGAAAAAAAAGTCCCCATGGGATCTTTAAAGTTAATTTAAACCAAAAATGTTCTCTCACTGTTGTTATTTATACTAGTCTGTCTCTTTTAAGCTCTGCCCTAATTTGTCATCATCTGACAGTTGAATGTCTCACAGTGGCCATCAATAGTTAGTATTTAACTCAGCTTTGACTCAGCACTTGTCCAGATATGAGTTGACACATAACACTGTTTATCTGAAAGTCACACTTCAGTACAATCCCAGCAATCAGGGGAAAAAAGCTTTTGAACACTTCAACCTCGGGTCTCTAGTTATGGTTAGGTAGCAGGATCGAAGGTCCACTTGACTTCCGGGTTTTTGAAATTTGACTATAGAACCTGGAACAAGGAGTAGCGAGTGGCTAGGCAATGTCATGGAGACCTATTAGTTCCTATTGTGTTTATGAGATGAGGGTGTCATCAGATGTTTGCATGTATGATACATGATACATGGCCGTGTATGATTTAGATATAGTGAGACAGACTGGTGTCTACTGCAAAACATTGTCTCAAATATAATAATACATGATTAATCAAAGCAATATGAATATATGGACAGGTTGCAACCTTTGCTTTTCTCACCTACATGCCAAGTCAGTACTGGTCTTACTGGTAGGTTATAGACCCAGACAAACTCAGAATATATATATTTAGCCCTGACAAGGACTGTGGTGGTTATATTTTAGGTTTTCTATCTACGAGAATCTAACAGCAATTATCAAAAGCATACCTATGGCAAAACAGGTTGCTTGCATTTCTCCTTGCCAAGTCAGTTACTGGTCTTGACTGGTTGGTTTAACAACAGAATATATATATATTTAGCCCTGACAAGGACTGTGGTGGTTATATTTTAAGTTTTCCAATCTTCGATAAACAATGTCCGATACATTTCATGATATTATTCATATAAATATTGATAGTAAACCTACACACCCTATAAGATCGATTCCAAGCTCTTACGAAGACTGTAATTTGTGAATCAGAACGCTTGTTAACGCTCCGCCTGCAAACTAGCACAGGTCCCATCACCCTTGTCAGTGTGTATGCTCCTACTCTGTACTCTGCCTCAGAAGCTAAAGATGAGTTCTACGAGAATCTAACAGCAATTATCAAAAGCATACCTAGGCAAGAACAGCTTGTTCTCCTTGGTGACTTTAACGCTAGAGTGGGTGCCGATAATGTTTCATGGCCTCATGTCTGGGCAGGTTTGGTATTGGCAAGATGAATGAAAATGGACAACGGCTCTTAGAGTTGTGCGTCCACCATGACCTCTGCGTGACCAACACCTACTTTCAGACAAAACCCCAGCATAAGGTGTCATGGAGATACCCACGATCCAAGCACTGGCACCAACTTGACCTGATTCTTGTCAGAAGGCCACTCATCAGGTCTGTGCTCTCCACGCGCTCGTACCATAGTGCAGACTGTGATACAGATCACTCCTTGGTTTGCTGCACAATCAGAGCACAACCAAGAAAACTCTATCGTGTCAGACATGAAGGGAAACCACGCATTGATACCAGCAAGATGTCAGACCCTTTCATGATCGCTCAATTCACTGCGACCTTCGAGAAAGTGCTCAGTAGCCCTCAGCATGGTGATACTATTACAGAGAACTGGGAGCATCTACGGAACACCATTCAAAGTACTGCACTTGCCACCTTTGGTAAGAAAACAGCCAAGTCAAATGACTGGTTTGATGCTTCATCAGATGTGATGGCACCTGTCATTGAAGCTAAGCGCAGTGCTATGAATGAATACAAACGTTCACCGAGTGCCAGAACCCTACAGATCCTGAGGGCTACGAGAAGCAAAGTTCAACAAACTGCTCGACGCTGTGCAAATGACTACTGGCTCCAGCTCAGTGAGAGCATCCAGATCGCAGCGCAAACAGGCAACATTAGACAAATGTATGACGGTATAAAGAAAGCACTTGGCCCCCATAAAAGTAAGACGGCACCGCTAAAAACCATCAGCGGAGAGAAGCTAACCGATAAGGGTAAGCAGATGGAGAGGTGGGTCGAGCACTACTCTGAGCTTTACGCTAGAGACAATACCGTTACGCCTGCAGCCCTTGATGGTGTCAACAGTCTGCCAACTATGGAAGAGCTGGATGCCGAACCAACATTAGAGGAACTCAGCAAGGCCATTGATAGCTTGGCCTCTGGCAAAGCACCAGGCAGTGATGGGATTCCTCCTGATTTAATCAAATGCTGTAAGAGCACGCTATTACGTCCCCTGCATAGGATGCTGTGCCAGTGCTGGGAAGAGACAACTATTCCTCAAGACATGCGAGATGCCAAGATTGTAACACTGTATAAAAATAAAGGAGACAGAAGTGATTGCAATAACTACAGAGGCATCTCTCTTCTTAGTATTGTTGGTAAGGTTTTTGCCAAAGTCATCTTAATGCGACTACACAAGTTAGCTGAGCGCATATATCCAGAGTCACAGTGTGGATTCCGAGCTGGCAGATCAACAACAGACATGATCTTCTCTCTCCGCCAGCGTCAGGAAAAATCAAGAGAGCAGAAAAGACCATTATATATCGCCTTTATAGACCTCACAAAAGCATTCGACCTGGTTAGTAGGGATGGACTCTTTAAAATCCTCCTGAAAATAGGCTGCCCTTCTAAAATGCTGGAAATGATAAAGTCATTCCATGACGGCATGAAGGGAACAGTCCAATATGCTGGAAGCACATCACAGCCCTTTGATATACGAAGTGGCGTTAAACAAGGCTGTGTTCTGGCTCCGACCCTCTTCGGAATCTTCTTTGCCTTACTCTTAAAACATGCATTCAGAGATGCAACTGAAGGAATATGCCTTCACACTAGGTCAGATGGCCGTCTGTTTAATCTTTCAAGGCTGAAGGCAAAAACAAAAAAATCAGAAGGGTCACTATAAGAGACTTGTTGTTCGCTGATGATGCTGCAGTCGTCACTCAAAGCCAACAGGAGCTTCAGAGCTTGATGAATCGCTTCACTAAAGCATGCAAGGACTTTGGCCTCACAATAAGTCTAAAGAAAACGAATGTGCTGAGTCAGGATGTGGGTGCTGCACCAGTTATCACTATCGATAACTATGAATTGGCAGTGGTGCACCACTTCACATACCTAGGGCCTACCATCAATGACAAACTCTCACTGGATACAGAAATCGACAGCCGCATTGGCAAAGCTGCAGCTACCTTTGCCCGCCTCACATCGCGTGTTTGGGGAAACTCTAAACTCACAATGAAGACCAAAGCTGCGGTATATAATGCCTGCGTCACCAGCACACTCCTATATGGCAGCGAGACCTGGACGACCTATGCTAAGCAAGAAAGAAGGCTCAATACCTTCCATTTGCGGTGTCTACGCCGCATCCTCGGCATCTCGTGGAAAGATAAAGTGACAAATGTCGAGGTGTTGTCACGTGCTGGCCTTCAAAGTATGTATACGCTTCTTAGACAACGCAGACTTCGCTGGCTTGGCCATGTTCGCCGCATGGATGATGGTCGCATCCCAAAAGATATCTTCTACGGACAATTAGCAGATGGCAAGAGAACAGTTGGGCGACCACAGCTGAGGTTCAAAGATGTGTGCAAGAGAGATATGAGGGCACTGGACATGGATCCAGCAACATGGGAGGATGAAGCTGCCGATCGCACTAAGTGGCGATGCTATTTACGGCGCCACCTCAGATTGGGCGAAGAGAGGCTCACACAAGAAGCAGAGGTGAGGAGAAAACGTCGAAAGGAGCACCAGGAAAATAAGCAGCTGAGGGCTGTCACCTCAGGGGCGCATTCCCATAGTCAGTTATGACTGAAGGGGCTATTATTATAATTTGTGAAGAATGTATGCCTTGCATGCAGTGGTAACTGACATAGTATAGACAGCACTCTACTGGTCTTCTGGCATGATTTTTAGTTGTGTGTAATTTTGAACTGAGCATTCTCGCCTTATATATTGTGAGCGCAGGTGAGGGGGCAGGTAGGTTTTGTCTCTTTTCAGCACTGAAGTTTACTCTCATTTTGGGTATTATGTGTAACTGTCCCATCAATCGTTCCAATACACACTCAACTAAGTTTATCCCTCACGTTGTCTTATATTTCCTTTATCTTCCCCTACTGTGAGCTTCCTTTTCATATACCTAAACCTGCAATCGGGTATGACATGTATTTACTATAAATTTATGAAGTCTATCACTAGGTTAGACCTGGGATGTAAAAGTCAACTAAAACTTCAAATATTTTCATATATACATACTTCTTCCAACTTTCCTTTAAGATTTCCATTCCTGCATATCCCTTCTGTGAAACGCTATAACCTTTTTTTTATAATTCTCTTATACATAGTCTCCGTTCACAAGAAATTCTGTACCTAACTTTCGACACTATTGCTTCGCCATTGTGAAATTTTGCATACCGGCTTCTCGCTGATAACATAACCAAATGCGCATGCGTGACCGCTACTATTTTTAGACTGCTTAGTCACACAGTGTTCGTTGAGTCTTCATGCCGTTCAAGGCTCTTGCCGAAACCACAATTTATTTTTTCTCTGTTCATTCTATCAGTCCATTAACTAAGCGTGTTTTTGCACACTTTACTACAAGAATGATAAAAATAAGCACTTAAATAAATAAACGTGAGAAAACAGCAAGGGGGGGGGGGATAAATAAATAAAGCCAGACATATTAATGAAACAATACAATTACACGAACATATTTAACCACATTGTAGAGGCAAGGTCTGTTATAGGATTGTTTGGGCCCCTGATAAATCTAAACTTTGACGCCCTATAAACTTGTTTGATAACAAATTATTCGGGATTTTTCAGCACGACATCAGAATCGTTAATGTTAAATGTGCTTGGCGCCCCGGTGCATAGCTTGAGCTGCCGGTAGCTAAAAGATAAGGTGATAAATATATATAGTAAGGATGAATGAATCTTGGGCAATCAGCAACACTGCCACAGAAATACGCCCAATACTACACCTTTGAAGAAGCTTTTTGAAGTCTGCTAGTCACGTTTTGTAGAGAAACTTGAAAACTTGAGCAAAATATTATATCAGGTAGAATGTGCTTGCAGGAGATAAAGAGCAGAATAGTCCAGGCCAGAACAAGATTCTCATAAATGAGAAACGCACAACACAATCAGTCACTGTTAATGAAAGTAAGACGGAATGTTGCATCGAACTAGCGCTCGTTTATACAAGTGAAGCATGGACAGTGAATAAAGAAATTGATTTTCAATTTATCAAAAGTTCGTTTATTCATATTTTCTTCGTAAGTATAATTTCTCTTCTATATATTTTATAAATTTCTTCACTTATTTTAAAGTATTTTTTTCTTTTGACTAATTTGAGAAGATAAAGGAAGAATAGGACAGTTGACCACATCCGTCGTGTCGTTTGAGGCGACTAAGTCTAGGTAGTGCTTGGGGTTGGAGACCCAGCCATGTAAAACAAGTTACTATAGAAACCACCATTGAAAGAGCATGTAAGTGCCTTGGTTCAGGCTTTGTACACAGAGGCCTCCACAGTGGTTGTCCCGTGTTCCATAAGGTTCGAACAACGGAGGGATAGAAGAGGAATCATGTCGTTTTAACTGTTAACTGTTAAATGGGGGAATGCCGTAGCGGCGAGGAAGGGAACTGATCATCCCACTTCTAGAATTTGGGCCTAGTATAATGACGTGTTTGGGAGCCGTGGTAGCATAGTGGTTAGTGCACTGGCTTCCTAGCTCAGTGGTCAGTGGTTCGGTCCCCAGATGAGGTGGGATTTTTTTGGGCCACAAACGGCTCCTGGGTCGACCCAGCCCCAAATAGATACCAGAGCAACTCTGGGAAGGTTAAGGCGGCCGGCGTGATGCTGACCACATCACCCCTAGTGTGCCGATGGTCAAGAAAATATGGGCCTAACACTATATTCCCAATTTGCCTCAATGGGCTTGTAACGGGATCCTTGACCTTTACCTTTTGTAATGACGTGTTTAGCACTCAACTCCCCTATGCCAGTATCTGCCAGTGAACTACCTTTAACTTTTTTCTGTTTTTTTTTTTAAAAACCTTTCAAGCAAGTTAAAGAAAACAAGATTGTTAACACATTTAGTTGTATTTTTATGCTGAAAAGCACTATGGTATCATACTTCGCACAATAAGAAACGAATAGTTTACCATTTCTCAAGAAACTTTTGGTTAACAAGCACAAAGTGCTAAAAATGGTCTTCAAATGAAGCGAGAATCTAGCAAACATAACCTTTGATCAAGTTCTCATTATGGTCATGTTGTGAAATGGTTTCCTCTATTTTTCCTTGCCGTCTCGCCGTGTGATGAGAAAGAGCGGCCTCTGGAAATGAGTCGAGTTTTCCGCCCGGCTGAGCCGCCATGTTGGGTCGGTGATTAGCGAGGTAATGAGCACTGCTGAGTATCAATACGCCCGTGCCATCCCAGCATGCCTTCCACTCCAGGACACAGCCAATCACAGGGCTCCTCAGATGGACTCCTTCGTCATTTCCGATGCTCGTTCAGAGAGAAATCTCAACGGGCGGATCCTCGTTTGCACGCAACTTCCGTTTTCTAGAACCTTACTACCCGAGGTTAGCACTTCCTGTTTCGCCCTGCTTTCCTTGTTTGCAGACGTCACAATACTAGCAGATTTGCCTACAGCAGAGACACGGGAAATGAACTTCTGTGTTGTCTGTAAAGAAAAGATTGTTAGCAAGAAATGATATCCTCTTGTCTTCTTAATGTCCAATTAGTTCCTTTAAAGCTTAGTAAAGTAGAATAATAGTATATAAATGTCAACTGTAATTACACCCTTCAGGAGTTTCTTATTACAAACCTTTACTTTTCTTCTAATGAGACAGGCTAGCTCAGCAAGAAGTCTGTGTTCTTTTCAGATGTTTCTAGTATTAGAAACATTATTAATAGCAGAAGAATTTGTTGAGGCCTTCAAACACAGAGGGCTCCGAGTAGATGACGTACGCCTTCAAGAAGATAAATAATAAAAAGAATAGACAACTGTTCCTTCCGTCATGTTGTACTGTCACGGGATTTGCCTCCCCTTTGCTCTGCAGTAGTGGTCCACCAGTGGCCAAAACTCAAGAGTATCTAAAATGGGTCGTCAAAGGTGTCTACCTTTGCATAAGTTTACTCTTGGCAGAGTTGTAGATAGACGGATAGTGACGCTTCTATCTCAAGGTAATATCACAAGATAATTCAGAAGTCGAGAACAATGCTGCATAGGGCAGATCACTATTAACTTATATCTGATCCGGCACCTTTTGTGAAGTTTTAAGCAGTGGTTTGGAAATTCCTTTTATAATTAATTTTGGCTCTATGGCTGTAAATATGTGTATATATTTTTAAAGATTCTCTATCATATCTTATCTATAAGGACTAAATCAACTATGAATTTTTAAAACAACATATAACAAATTTAATAATCAATTAGTCTTTAACAAATTTTAATTAATATGGATGAAGATGATTTTAGGAGGTTTTAAAATTTGTCTTCACTGAGACTTAATTGGGGACTGATGGTTATTAGTGTCCTTTGCATGCCTGATTCAAAAGACTTAGTTTGCTGAGTACTGCAATGGGTCGTTGTCAGGTTTTTTGTGATGAGGACTCTTCCCCTGAGACAATGTCGAAAGGGCGACAAATACGAGGTTGTTCATAGGGCTGGATATTCCATCAAGTGAAATGAATTTGTATAGAAAGAACCGTTGCAGGAGCATATGAATGCTGTGGTGCAGGCGTCTTGCAAGAGAACCAGTTGCGCTAGTGGCGCCTCCTTGCCCCATAAATAGCAAATAAGGAAATGATGATATTACACAGAGCGTCCAATGGCATTCTGTACTTGGTTATATATATATATATATATATATATATATATATATATATATATATATATATATATATATATATATATATATATATATATATATATATATATGATTTATATATATATATATATATTTTCCCTATATATATATATATATATATATATATATATATATATATATATATATATATATATATATATATATATATATATATATATATATATATATATATATATATATATATAATTTTTTTTCAGAATACACTATTGATTAAAATTTATGTGAGTGTTGGGAATGGTTAAAGAAAGGTAAATTGTTGTTGTTCTGTTGTTGTTGCTGTCTCTGTTGTTTAACTGCTGAACTCGGCGCTCTTTCGCAGTCAGTGTCACGTTGAAAAAATCCATGTGTTCTGTAGCTGTTGAGGCATTATGGAGTTCCTATGAAGATCATTAACTTAATAAAGAAGACCTATGAAGACATAACATGCAGAGTTCTTCATGAAGGACAACTTACAGAACCGTTTAGGATTAGAACGGGAGTGAGACAGGGATGCCTCTTGTCTCCAAGTCTTTTCTTACTAGCAATAGATTGGGTTATGAAAACACCGACATCACACAACAGAAATGGAATCCAGTGGAATCTGACTAAACAGCTTGTTGATTTAGATTTTGTTGATGACTTGGCTCTTCTGTCCCATAACCATAATCAGATGCAAGAGAAAATGAAAATTCTCGATGAGAGGTCACAACAAGTGGGCCTGAAAATACATAGGGAAAAGATAAAGATTATGAGAATAAATGCAAGAAATGATAACAAGGTTTAACTTGAAGAAATATCACTAAAAGATGTAGAATCGTACACATATCTTGGCAGTAATATAGACAACGTTGGATGGACAGACAGTAATATCAAAAAAAGAATACAAAAAGCACGAGGAGCATTCATTGCTTTGGGAAACATATGGAGAACAAGAGAAATCAAGTCCAACACGAAAATAAGAATCTTCAACTCAAATGTCAAGTCAGTCCTATTGTATGGCTCTGAGACATGGAGAGCAACAAAACAACAACCAAAAAGCAACAGACTTTTATAAACGGGTGCTTGCGTAGAATAGAAGGACTGAAATGGTATGACAAAGTCAATGTAGAGTTGATGACAAGAACCAGACTAGTGCCAGTGGAACAAGAGCTGAGAAGAAAACGCTGGCGATGGATAGGACACACATTGAGGAAACCTGTTGATAGCATTACAAGGCAGACCTTGTTATGGAATCCACAGGGAAAGAGAGGCAGAGGTAGACCATCTTTTGAGTATTGCGTCTCCTAATAGGAGCATCAGGCGACCTCCACTTCCATCCACCAATTCATCTTCCTCAGAAATTTTACACTCTCTGTGCGTTGATTTTAACCTGTGATTCGGATGAAAGTGCTTTTGGAAAACGGAAATCGGCAATTTAAATATACATAAACATACATATACACTTTACTAGAGTGTTGGTATAATAACTATATACTCTATGATACCATCATCCACTCCCTGCTCTATATCGAGCCTGGTTCCACCTCTGCCGTTGGTTTTTGTGAAGAAACCCGCTTGAAGCAGTCACCAACTCTTGCAGTGGTGGTTTATGTGTAATATTATTTGCAGTGATGAGGTTGCCAACCTCATATGCCACTGTACATCCACAAGCAAGTTATACACGTCGAAATGCAAATATAAGTGATAAAATGTACATACTACAACTTACACCACTCAGCCACCTTGGCGCTACACGCACACAACAAATCATACCGCTTATAAAACAGTGCGCATCGGTGCGCTATTGTTTTCATATATTCAACTCCACTTGACAAAACATTCTGAAATGACAAAGATAAGTTTATAGATAATTATTGTTATTGTTGTTCAGAATCGACATCACTACACTCCGGTCAAACCCATAGGTGCTCAGTATCTCCTAGCAAAGGGCATGAGTACTAATTTTTCCTGTTGCGCGCTGGTTATAAATAGATAATTAATATAAAATGAACATGTGGGGGAGCAACTTTATGAGCACATGCTGAAAGTGAGCAACTATGAGGACAGACAATATGTTACGTACGTAGATAACTGGCACTCACATGACATGAGACCTTACAAGGACTCAAAAAGAATGTACCTATTTATTTATTTTTTTCACCTTTTTGACCAGTGTGTTGAGAGACATGTAACAATTACCGGTTGCAACTCAACTGCGAAAGTTTCACTTGAAATACCCGCTGCGCGCATGCGCACTTTTTTTATTCTTTGTAAGGTATGCTTAAAAAACTTACAGAGATTATCTTACTTTTGTGATAGAAAGCATCCTCGTACCACGTCTTGAGGCCGAGAATACATTTTTTGAAAAGGGTAAAATCTTTTATGGACACCCTGTACATTCATCATCATCATTTGTTTGCACCTTGCGGGGTACACATCCACCATTCTAGCTGGTCACCTTTCAGGAAGCTTGCGCCCAAAGCGTCAAATGCTCTGTCATTGCTGGTTTCCGTAGCAATTAGTTTTACATGATGAGATGCTTTCCTCTCTCAACACGGCAGATTAAATACATTGATTAACAAGGAGAACGCAAACCTACAAGATGTGCAAACCTACAAGATATGCAAATTTACAAGATGTGCAAATTTACAAGATGTGCAAACTTACAAGATGTGCAAACTTACAAGATGTGCAAATTTACAAGATGTGCAAACTTACAAAATGTGCAAACTTACAAGATGTGCAAAGTTACAAGATGTGCAAACTTACAAGATGTGCAAACTTACAACATTATAGTAATTCTGTATTTGTCTATAGCACACTCGTCATTTAATTATCGCTCATACACATCATCGTCGAGATAATGATTAGGTGCGAAGAATGAAAAATAATCCTTCTTCCCAAAAACACTTAATAACAATTAATACTAGAAAACAATAATCTAGTTATCTATACTACTACAAAGTAACTGGCTGCATGATTGCGTCGCTGACTCTCTGAATGGTCTCATCTTCCCATGAGCAGTGTTAGAAATGAAAACTGCAGTCTTCCACAAAGTCCTTCAGTGTTGCCAGTTATAAAATAAAGAAAAGTAGACAATTTTCCATCTGTTTTTGAAAGCTTGATGCTTTCCATGGATCGCTAGCTATGGGCCAATCGAAATCACTTCATAAACGCGACAATGAAACTTTTGTAAAGAGAAAAATTGGTATTTGTAGTGGGTGATAGATTTAATTAGCGTAATAGGCAGGACTTGAAAGCCTCTCTAAACCGGCTCGACACACTGCCGGTTGGCACTCTTCGTGAACACGTTTACGCATGCGCGGCAGGAAGCAGAATTTGGTAATAGCAAAATGGCAGGCCGCTTCAGACAGAAACCAGGAATACAGAAATGAGAAATTGTTAGCGCGCGTGTGTGTGTGTTTCTAGAAAGTGACGAGTATGGCAGCAGCAATAGTCTGTGGCGTAATCTTTCCAGTCGACACGTGTGTTTACTGGAGAAAAAAATATGTCACCGTTTCCAATGGATAACTTTCCTTGTTGATGTAAATTGTGGTTCTAAAGCAACGCCATTAGCAATATCAGCCTTTCCTGTTCTTTAGCAGATGTGAATCATTATTAATTGACCATAAACATCATACAAATTATTGTTAAAACCGAGGATGTTGGTGAGGGAAGGCGGCCCCCTTTCTGTGTTATGAAACTCGTGAGATTGTTATTGTTGATCATAATCTACATCATTGCACTCCGGGCAAACCTATATGTGCTCAGTCTCCCTCATCAAATGTCAAAGGATGTGAATGCTAACTGTTTCTGTAGCGCGCTGGTTGCATAGACACGGTGTGCATCTTCTATACGTTCATCCCAGTTAGTCTTACGTTTGATGCCAAATGTTGATTCATATATTGCGGTGTCGTTCTCTAACAGGCGATCAATTTTTGCCTATAGTATTTCTCCATTACCCATGTACAATGCCCCTACTATGGGTGCTCTCAAGGCTTCTTCCCTTGATGTCGGCTATGTTCCCATGCAGGGCGTATCTTCTGTCTGTGGTTATCCGCATATAGTCTTTTACCTGGGCCATCGCATATCTGGATCTATTCTAATCGACAGCAATCCAAGCATGTACCTCATCGTCACAATTAGGGTATCTTGCGTACAGCCCAAGACTATACGCATCCCATCATTCTGTATGCCTTCCAGCCGTTCACATTGTGATACTGACTTGGTGAGTATTCTCATCCCATAATCTACTACTGATATCACTAGCTGATGATAACGGAAATGCAATAGTCTCTGCGGAAAAAAAAAAACGTAAAATCAGACGACATTGAAGTGCCAAATATTAACATTTTATCCTGAAGCCATAATAAAGACAATAGTTTTAGAATGTCCTACTAAAGAAATTCGAGTGGTAGAGAGGTTAAAGCTCTTTCTTCCCGAGGCAATGTTACCGGATTCGAAAGCTGGTAACTTCACATGTCAGTCTACCCTGCTGTAAATGGCTACCTGACTCTGCTGTCGAGTTAGGAAAGCCAAAGGTGGCGAGGAAGGAAACCGCCTTATGGATCTTATAGTAAAGTCTATTACTTCACTCTTTACGGCAGTAACTGCTATGAGGCTGTCCCGCCTTATGGATCTTATAGTAAAGTCTATTACTTCACTCTCTACGGCAGTAACTGCTATGAGGCTGTCCCACCCTATGGATCTTATAGAAAAGTCTATTACTTCACTCTCTACGGCAGTAACTGCTATGAGGCTGTCCCGCCTTATGGATCTTATAGTAAAGTCTATTACTTCACTCTTTACGGCAGTAACTGCTATGAGACTGTCCCGCCTTATGGATCTTATAGTAAAGTCTATTACTTCACTCTCTACGGCAGTAACTGCTATGAGGCTGTCCCAACCTATGGATCTTATAGTAAAGTCTATTACTTCACTCTCTACGGCAGTAACTGCTATGAGGCTGTCCCGCCTTATGGATCTTATAGTAAAGTCTATTACTTCACTCTCTACGGCAGTAACTGCTATGAGGCTGTCCCACCCTATGGATCTTATAGTAAAGTCTATTACTTCACTCTCTACGGCAGTAACTGCTATGAGGCTGTCCCGCCTTATGGATCTTATAGTAAAGTCTATTACTTCACTCTCTACGGCAGTAACTGCTATGAGGCTGTCCCACCCTATGGATCTTATAGTAAAGTCTATTACTTCACTCTCTACGGCAGTAACTGCTATGAGGCTGTCCCACCCTATGGATCTTATAGTAAAGTCTATTACTTCACTCTCTACGGCAGTAACTGCTATGAGGCTGTCCCAGCCTATGGATCTTATAGTAAAGTCTATTACTTCACTTTCTACGGCAGTAACTGCTATGAGGCTGTCCCACCCTATGGATCTTATAATAAAGTCTATTACTTCACTCTCTACGGCAGTAACTGCTATGAGGCTGTCCCACCCTATGGATCTTATAGTGAAGTCTATTACTTCACTCTCTACTGCAGTAACTGCTATGAGGCTGTCCCACCCTATGGATCTTATAGTGAAGTCTATTACTTCACTCTCTACGGCAGTAACTGCTATGAGGCTGTCCCGCCCTATGGATCTTATAGTGAAGTCTCTAACACTTCACTCTCTACGGCAGTAACTGCTATGAGGATGTCTTTACCTTTAAAAAATAAAGGTAGTCCCACTGTCGATACTGCCGTAGTAGAGTTAAGTGTTAGAGACTTCACTTGACTAGGTCGATCATTAGAAGCGACTAATACAAAGTAAGCGCATCGGACTGGGAACCCTATCATGTAAAATAAATAGCTACAGGAGCCACGTGGCAAGAGTACATGAATACTTTGATGCTGTCTTTGAAAGATTATATTTTACCGTCGTAAACCGCAAGCATTAAAAGAAACGTGGATGGCAGTACGGCAGGAAGCACATACATGTGCTTTGTAGTATGAAGAACGTTGAAGATAGATGTCGCTCGTGTATCCGTGTTGGAGGTAGACATCTTGAATGTCTTGCCTAAGTTTAGCTTATTATTTTTTTAAATTGTTTATTTCTGAGCTTTAAAATAAATTATATGCATTGTTAATGGAATATAAACGTGTAAAGTGTGTATACATCATTTTAAAACTCTATATATATATATATATATATATATATATATATATATATATATATATATATATATATATATATATATATATATATATATATATATATATATATATATATATATATATATATATATATATATTTGTTGGTACCTGAAAAGAAAGTGATAAAGAAAATAAAACACGGATTAGCGGAAAGAGAACTAGTAGTAGTTAATACGTGTTGTATTTTAATACTTTTATCTAAATTCATCATAATCAATCTAGGTACCATTACAGTAAAGATTCTCCAAACAGTCTGCCTTTTTCTTCTGACAGCAGTGTAAAAATTGAAATTATTCGAAAATGGGTAAACTGGTCTGTGTACCCGTACCACGCTCAGAACAACGACCCGAAAAATTCTAAGTGTCCGTGTGTCTTAAAAAAAAAAAAATGGCGTGTACACAAGTTCCATCTGGTTGTCTTTTCAATTCGACGTCTCCGTACAGTCGCCGTACTCTCACGGCCCGTTCTCGATCACGGACTTGTCGCTATGTGAATCTCGACTCATGCAATGAAATTTAAAAAAACAAAAACGAAACAAAAACGCCCCTCCAGGGTAAAAAAAAAAACTCGAATTTCAGATTTCTTCAATGGCGTTAAACGTTTCACTCTCTGGAGAACGCTTCCCACCAGAACGCGAAAGAACAAACAAATTCCCACCAGAATATGAACGAGGAAATTTACACCAAATGGCCGAGCAATTCGCTTTGGAAGCGAAATCCGATATTTGGAGACCGGGCCTTTGTCGCTTCCATAGATAGTCGATACTTCTGCAGATTCTGATGATGTATGTGCTCCTGAGAAAAACACATGTTTACTTTGTAACGCTGGATATTTGTTTCTGTAAGTAAAGTGATTTTTTGGAATTCCTTAAATCGTGATATAGTACTTACTACTTAAAAGAAGAGAAAAAAACACGATATTTACCTTTATGAATAATACTCGTATATATCTTAAGTGCGTCTGAGTGGTAGAGGGGTTATAACGCTTGCTTATCGAGGAAAGAGGCCCAGGCTCGAAACGGTCCATGCTTCAGTCTACCCAGCTGTTAAACTGGGTACTTAACTCTGCTTTCAGTTAGGGAAAGGAAAGGCAGGCAGGAAGGAAACAGTCACTCTACCTCATAAAATTTAGACATATTATACGTGAAGTCTAAGACTTCCCACCCCTACTTCAGTCTAAGACATCACATCCCTACTTCACTCTAAGACTTCCCACCCCTACTTCAGTCTAAGACTTCCAACCCCTACCTCATACCAAGACTTCACACCCCTACCTCAGTCTAAGACTTCACACCCCTACCTCAGTCTAAGACTTAACACCCCTACCTCAGTCTAAGACTTAACACCCCTACCTCGGTCTAAGACTTCACACCCCTACCTCAGTCTAAGACTTCACACCCCTATCTCAGTATAAGATTTAACACCCCTACCTCAGTCTAAGACATAACACCCCTACCTCAGTCTAAGGCTTCACATTCCTACCTCAGTCTAAGACTTCACACCCCTATCTCAGTATAAGACATAACACCCCTACCTCAGTCTAAGACTTCACACCACTGCCTCAGTCTAAGACTTCACATCCCTGCCTCAGTCTAAGACTTTACACCCCTAAGTCAGTCTAAGACTTCACACACCAACCTAAATATCTTATATGGTATAAACTTCGCGCTATATATATATATATATATATATATATATATATATATATATATATATATATATATATATATATATATATATATATATATATATATATATATAAAAGGATATATATACAGTGGCGGCTTTCTTTAATGTGCTGTTGAGCTGCAGCACTCCCTATAAAAAAAAGGACTGCATACTGTCTCTACTAACGTAATCCGGACAGACCAAAAAATTGAGGTTACACCGGAAGGGTTGAATAACTTGAATACAAGACAACAACAAAAAATATCTAAGACCGTATCGTGGAGTGCTGCGAACGATTTCAGTTCAAGTGACCTTGACCTCTTATAAGCGAATGCTTGTTATACACAGCTGCGTTTGGGTTGAATTTATTTAACTCTTTGACTCCGGAACAACGCTCTGAGCGTGGTTTTTAGACTATCACGAATGAAAATTACGGCACAGGGTGAAAAATAATTGCGGAGTCAAAGAGTTAACAAGTGCTGCAACGAAAGACAGCTCCAAGTGCAATGAACTGTAATTAAAGGGAAGTTACAATGAAAATTTTAAACACGAGAAATAGCAGCATAAATGTCTGTGTAACCTGGTTTGAAACTCGGGAAACTGCTTCGACTGACAAGGATTACTCCTAGTTGCAGTAAACTTTTAAAATAACTTTTCAGATGTTCTTGACATATTTTAGATGAGATAAGACACTAATCATTTGTGTCTGGGTTGATATTTTACATGGTGGTCACAATTTGTGAGTGTTATGTACCGTATGCAGCACCCCCAATGACAACCCCCTGGAACCGCCACTATATATATATATATATATATATATATATATATATATATATATATATATATATATATATATATATATATATATATATATATATAAGAATCTGGCTCATACGTTTGCTTTCATACATATTTTAAAAAACTGAATCTCCTTGCACAGATTTAGACTGCACACAGCTCTGTATTAGATGCTTCGAAATCACTTAGGTCTGGAAATTAGAGTTAATTCCTCTGACGGCGGGTGTTTTGCGAAATCCTGGCCTGGGAAAACTTTTGTTTAATTCCTCTGTGACTTGGTCTGGGAAATTAGAGTTAATTTCTCTGACGGCGGATGTTCTGCGAAATCTCTGGCCTGGGAAAACTTTTGATTAAATTCCTCTATGACTTGTGCTCAAATTCCTAAGTTTCCAGTCTTGCTTTAAACATGCGGGTTTACTTGTAAATTCCTAAGTTGCCCAATACTCGATCTGTTACTTATAGTTGTGGAATTTATAAGTCCAATGTCTCCTTTTTCTTTCTGGCTTTTAGGAGTCGCTGATATTACTTGTGCGCTGCAGTCTCTCTGTGTGATCTGTGTATGTGTTTTCATCACACTATATTCTCAGTTCTTAGTGCAAATCACAGCTTGCACTTCTGACTAGTTTGCCAATAAAATACATTGTATATTTCAGCTCCTCAAAATGAACCAATCCAATCGAATCTCGTTCAGCACTACGTGGGTAGGGGCGTTTTTCAAATTTGAAAAATACCCTCACGTGTTTCAAAATATTAAATTTAATATCCACTCGTGAACTCTTACAGTCATGTCATATCTTTGCGTCAGACTTCCGCCTGCAGCTTGTGCACAACTCATAACCACCATCTGTGAACTCATTTGATGTCCAGATGCTACCTATCGCCAATATTGTCTCTCTAGACAGATTATCGTGATAAACACACACAGGGGTGGTCCCGTGAAACGATAAACGCATCTACCACCTGTGTAATCTGCCCACCTCAGACGGCTATCTCAGACAAACAATATTGGCTTCTATAGATGTTGATCGGGCGAGACCGTTTTGTCATGATAAGAATCTCGCTCGCTGACCGGTGATAATGACTGGGTATTGTTACGATGAACCCCAGTTCACCTGGTGGAACGTAAATAAGTCTGAGGAGTGGTAAGTCCCATAGCAAATACTTCCGTAGGGGAGTGGACTATTAGAGACTTCACCCTACTGATCCAACATAGAGAGTAAATAATGGTGCATAAAATATGCCACATAATAATCACAGGGGAGAGAAAAATAAGAAAATATCACTCGCACGGGAATGTACTGCAATCCAGCCGGAGTGGACGTGAGATCGCACAACTGTATCGTCACAGAGAGAGAGATATCAAATGAATAGTTTACTGAATCACCTTCAGCTGGGTGGCTCTTAAAATACGAGTCAAAGCATATTTTCTCACAAAGGTGGGCGGAGAATACAACGTTTTTGACAACTTAGATCAGTGCTCCGCAACCGGTGTGCCCCGGCACACTGGTGTGCCGCGAGCGTCTGCCTGGTGTGCCGCGACACCACGAAAGAATTGAAGTGCTAAATGTTAAAATTTCATCCTGAAGCAATAATAAAGACAATAGTTTTAGAATGTCCTACTAAAGAAATTCGAGTGGTAGAGAGGTTAAAGCTCTTTCTTCCCGAGGCAATGTTACCGGATTCGAAAGCTGGTAACTTCACATGTCAGTCTACCCTGCTGTAAATGGCTACCTGACTCTGCTCTCGAGTTATGAGAAGTGTATGTATTTCAGAGCTGGCATTTGCTGATGATGTTGCCCTGATTGCTAAATCAGAGGCACATCTCCAATCCAACCTGCAAATCTGGAAAGAAGAGCTGGAGACGAGAGGGATGGTGTAGTAATTTTTGATAAGATAGGTCTGAGATATTTATGGTCCCGTCCGAGCAGAGGTGATAGTGTTAACTATGTGAGAGTAAGGTGTAAGAAATAGTTTTTCTTTTTCACGAGGGGGTGATAGTGTAAGAAAAAGAACAATCTCTGGATTGAGTAATTGCTCTAATCCAGCCTATCTTTACGACTATATTTAAATTAGACGCACTTTCTCTCCTTGTACAAACAAATACAAGTTACACTACACTCAGGTACACACAATTTTGTGACAAATACGTACAAACGTAAAAACAAACTATGGATAACATATAAGGGTAGGGTTTTGACCAACACTATAGCTTAAGGTTTATTATGTTTATTTTCACTAGAAATATCACAACATCAAAAGCCTTTACATCAATGAAGTATAGTGTTACCAACAGATTACTGGTGACAATGTATATATTTATTATAATATGTATCTGTCGGAGGGAAGATATTTGTTGTTAGGATCAGGATGCTTTCCTGGCCAAAGATACATCACCCATGATTGATTGATACTTTTGTTATATGGGTTATCTCCCCTGGAGATCGAATTTGGCGTATGAATCTGGATTTCGTTAGTCTGTGCCTTGTTGGGCCAGAAAACAGATTGTTCTTGCTTAGGTTTATGCAGGAATGTTTATGGTCCGAGTCTATGTTTACTCTGTGTCTATTTCAGACGATTCGGTCTTATATCGTGATATCTTGGTATGTCTAAGTGGAACAATTTTTCCTTGTACTGAACTTTGAGGTCAGGGAGTTTCTGCGCATGCCGAGAAGGAAAGAGTGTCTTCCGGGATGATGGAATGCCGGGCGAAAGCCATGTTGAAGACGATTCCCCAGTCTGTGATCTCTATGATTTGTTATGGGGAAGAAGATGATTTCTGATATGTTTATTAAGTCTACTAGTCCCCAGTGTTTATTCTATAACGCCAGGAGAGGGGCGTATGTGTTCTGCTAGTGTTTTTCCCATGCCCAGGTAAAGAACATTTTACTGAACTTTTGTCGTCCTAGGCTTAACTGGGCAGATGTCTACATTAGGATTATCCATATCCATATGTCGGGATGATATGTTACCTAGCAGCACTGTAGATGATTGTATGCAGCATTTAAGATGAAAGAATATGCTGATTCTTGTAGAAACATTTGTGTTTATGAACAAAGCTTCTATTGAAGATTTGCTATACATCTGTGTAGTGAGCGATGCTCAAAAGGGAACCAGAAGCCATTTTGGATATTAACTTTGTAGATCATCAATCAGAGAACGGGGATGCCCCTTATTATCAGGTGATGATTAAGAGATCACAGTTATAAAGAAAACCCAATACTGGTGGGTTAACAGATAGATTTGCTGAACTTTACCTAAAGGAATCTTCGCTAGAAAAGAGGTTCTGTCTAGGAGTCAGGCTTGAACAGTATTTATTAACTGACACGCTCGGTCAGTAAGGCCTGATGATTATATTGATAAACAGTGGAAATCTAAGTGCTTGTCTACAGATGTTCCATTGTGATGTTATTCAACATGAATGCTAACTTAAGATGGTAGACCATTGATCAACAATATGCTATTTATGTCGACCTGTGTTCCTGTAACTATACACGTACTGTCTAAGTGTGTGCGTCCTATTAAACAGTATGAAACCACCACAGTAGTCCAGCCATCCTTGACTTCCACCTGTGATTGGAGTGAGTGTCCTGTGAACCTGTCGAACTGTCATCCATTCGCGTTATCATTATTGATGTTTACACTCACTCATTGCATCAGAATATACGCGCTTAACGGTACACCTTGTCAGGGCCCCAACAGTCGGTAACCTGACCCATTTACAGAACATTGTGACTGGACGAGCTATATCACAAAAAAACAGTCCATGTCAATCTGGTGCAAGAAACAAGATTTATCATATAGTTTACAGACCAAAAAAAATGAAATATATTCCAATAGGCCCTCCCTCTTGTAAAGGAAAACAAAGAAAATCCCAACAGAGGTAGTTAACCCAAAGAGATCAAAAATTAACAGTGGTGTAGGGGATAGTCAGGACGGGTAATAAACAAGTCCCTAATTTAACCTATCCCGTTGTCATAAGAGGTTTTGATGTTACTAAACTATAGGCTATCCTGGACAAATAGATGTATCAGAGGATACCAGGATAGTGCCAGATAAGAGACTGGTCTTATAAGTAATACCCCTTCTCTGAAAAGAGCAAGGGTGTATAGACATCAAAGTGGGGTCAAGCTATGTAAGTTCTCAGAGAAGATGATGATGTAGTACTCTGAGTCCCTAACTGCTACCTCTTAAGATCCCAATTTGGTAAATGATTAACTGTGTTATTTTATTTGGCTACGTCTAGGGTAATTTATCTAATATAATAGTTATTAATTTCACCACAGACTTTAACTTTAATAAAATTATTAAGCAAGACTGTATGAAATTTTTATGTACAATTTAATTGTCCTGAACCTCAATCTTTACAGGTCAGGAATACTCAAAAGCAATAAAACGATATTTACACATCAAAATAAATATATTGGAAAAACTTCCATTTTTGTAGAGTGTTCACTGGAATAACTACACATACAGTTTCAGTTCATATGAGTGATAACGTCTGCTATTACTATGCTGTAAGTTCTCTTTATTATTTTGATGGTCTTATCTATTCATCCTAAAAAGAGTTGTAATCCTAGTTTGATTACTCTTGGGTGAATGATTGGATAAACTGACACTGGCCTTTATAAAGGACTTATCTTAGAATGTTGCTGCTGCTGTTCATATACACAAGTCAGTACCACAAACTTTATAGCTCCTGACTGAGAAGATGGGGTCTGGCTCCAGATATATAAGGAACTCTCATCTCCCACAAACTTCCTCTCAAGTGAATGCAGCCACGATGTAATTTCGTGATATAACCTGGAATAAAAGGACAACCACATTCCATGTAGAAGTCTGCCTCAATTCACTCACCCACAAACAACACTAAGTCTTACCCTTTTTCAGTTATTGTGCTAACAAGTTGCACAAGACCTAGAATTTCTTTGCCTACAGTCCGTTCCATGTGATCATTCTTTCTCTGTATTGATTCAATGTTAGCGTCCTTAGTCCATGCTTGGCTTCCGTACGATAATCATGTTAAGTACCAAACAGCATGTGACCTATTGATTACTTCATTCTAACCTTTCCTGTACGTTTATCACATGATCTTTGAACAGTATGTCACTCCAGAGGAAAATACCAATTTAAATCACTACTAAAACTTACTGTCGTAATTTGTTGCCATATTTGCAAACACTATACACATTTTTGTCATTTCGAACATGTCTGCAAAACTACACACATTCATAAATGGGTCAGTATGGCACAACACATTAGTTTCACTTTCCACTTAGCATTAACACATACTCTGGCTATACACAGGTTAATAATTAACAAAATATGCAAATAAATATATCTTTCTTACCCTCAGGCAAATATATTCCCATACACACAAGCTGAACTGGCCTTCTACGGGATCTAGAACTGCTCTCAGATCAGAAGGCAAAGACTTGGTCGTTCTGTCTTTTAGTTTCTGTCAGCTCGGTGCAGATTTTTGAATCGAATGGCCCAGATCGTACTACCTTGTTACTATTTATAGAACTACATCCGCCCAATCGGAGGCAAAGTCAAAAAGTCTTTCTAGGAATTTTGACTTAGGCGATTCTGAGCTCGCTTGTATAATCTGACTAATTTTAAATATTTTATATTATAGTTATTAGTGGACCGATTGTAATTATTAAAAGTGATAATTAAACGGCCAATTTCTCTCTATCGTTCTATATAGTTTTCCCTTAGTTATTCCTTTGCATATCAATCTGGGTAATTTTAAAGTAATTAAATTTGGCATTACCCTGATGTGAAAATATCACTAAAATAAATTTTTCTACTACAATAAACTTTTATCATGCGTGAATATTTATGCTTATGTGTTAAGCAATATCAGCGCTATAATTTGAGATATTTCCTTCTGTTTAACTATTTTTAGTTGTTAAGAAATAAAATATCTTCGTTTGGTCAAAAACACAAAATAGCCTCTATTGTCACGTCAACCAAAATTTTCTTATCACTACAAGAAAAGGAAACAAATTGATTGGTTGTTAAATTTGTACTATACTCTTAGATAATTTTTGTTGGGCGGTAACTTTTGACTTGCTTCCTAGACAAATTCAAATACACTAGATAAATTTTTGGCGGTAAATTTGACTGGGTTCTTAGACACATTTCAAATCCTATAGTTAACGTTAGCTAGTTTTTGACGCGGGGAATTTGAGCGTGGCGTCATACAGATTAAAAATTTTTACGACACCCGTGAACACTCAGATTAGTGAGATATATAAAAAAAAAGAAGATTGGTATGTTAGTGGTAACAAAAAAGAAAGTTAGGTTTCGTTCTTCCAGCTCATTCAATCATTCATACAGTGGCCACTTTCATATTTGCTTACCCAATCGTTGACGCAGGCATTCCATGGAATTAAAATCTAACAGGTATTAAGACTATTCAGAGTCCTATTCTTTGTCAATTTCAGCCCCAGACTATTCGGTTTGCTGACTGTTATTTTCCGGTAGTCGCTGAAGTTGATGCGTTAGTTATGTTCCTGGATATTCTTCTTTTCACTGCAGATAGTTGTTTGGGATAAGTTTTCTATGTGTTGGCACCGTCATAGGAAGTAATATGTATATCTATTGTTCCCGTGTGGTCTAGCTTCAGGCGACTGAGACGCTCTCTGACGTGATGGAAATTTGAAAGAATGATACTTATCGGCTGTTCTGAGGGAAATAGCCGAGTATGACCAGTGAGTTCTCTTGAGTATAATCCCGTGGAACAAACTTACTGTCATATGTTTGAAAAAATAGTGATAGAACTTCTGCCACAGCAGGCTGTTGATATATCTATATATGGAACAATCTTCTGGTATTGTCTGTTCCAGTCATAATTAAAATTTGTTGTTAGTTTTCTTGGTTTTGACTACTCTCATGGATGGAGAAGGTGGACCGCACAGGGGTCACAACACAAAGATTTCACAACCATAATCTCTGGATGTTTTAAGAACATAAGACCGTAAGACCATCAGACCACTAGATCGCAGGGTAATGATCCGCCTGGATGTAGGAAAATATAAACATATAACCATAATATAAATCATATACTAACACGCGTTTAGGTAAGACTTCTATAACCACTCCGGTATAAATGATATTAAAACACACAAGTGCCTAGCTTGTCTTATCGCTTTTAACACGTGATATAGACACTTAGTCTTTTACAAAATTACACATAATGAATAGAATTAAATTGTATTTCGTTAATTATCAGTCGCCCAGCGTCTTATAATTATTTTAAAGCATCTCTTACTGGGGGAATAGCGAGTAATTAAATTTACGTTTACAGCTGGAAAAAATTAGCTATATGTTATTTCATACACTATTCAAATAACACAAAAAATCCCAGTGAAATATAATGAAAAACTTTAAAACTTGAAAAGAAATCACTATAAAAAATGCATATATTAAATATAAATTAATATATATATATATATATATATATATATATATATAATATATATATATTATATATATATATATATATATATATATATATATTATATATATATATATATTTATATTATTATCCATATATATATATACCGCAACACAGGAAAAATGAATTAACTCCACGTATTATAAGAAATCCGATTGTACTATGGCTCTATAATAGCGAGCTAGTTATTTCAGAATATTTCTGCAGCGACTGATAACTGAGTTTGGGGAGACGTGGTATATATCTAGAAATGCTGTTTCTTCCCTCCTTAGTGCAAAAATTCGCACCTACGTCCATGTTTGGGCAAATCTCCTGGTCGATTCCTGAATTAAAGGTTTTCTACGCCCCTCTGCCGAATGCGTAAACGTTTGCTAGCGAGTAGCCGTCCTTTGATCCCGGCTCTCTCTGTAGCTAGTTGCGTCCCCTGGGACCGCGAACAAACGGATGGTCGGTAAATGTGGTTATCGCCCCTTTCTGCATCCGCTTAATTCCCCCTGTCAAATGTAACCGATCAAAGGTACGTCTTCTGTCATATCCCCCTTCAGGCAACGCACTTGGCCCGTCCCCTTTTGAAGGAATGGCAGTTAGAGATCTGAAAAATTGTATTGATAGCGCGTGAAGGAAGACAGGTAGGCGTGGCTAAACTATAGTAAGACAGCTAGCGAAAAGGCATGGCTTTTACGCAATAGCCCGTGTATGCTAATGAGGAAAGCCAAGGTGGGAAACCCACGATGGATGAGTTTATTGAAAAAGAATGAGGGGTGCCGGTGAGAGTAAAGTGAACTGATCAAGGTGGACGATTTTCATAACCTGTCACAGTTTCGTCCCGGCTTGAAGACATAAAACCATTTTTCTTGTTTCTTTTATGACAATAGAGCTGCCTTGATCTGTAGCTTCCGGGTGATTGGTGTTCGCAATTTCATCCTCCTCTTCCGTGCTCCAATTACTACTCATAAAATCTGCTCCTACGTTCAGTTTTCCCGGAATGTATTCCACTTTGAAGGAATACACGCTTAGTAGCAAAGCCCAGCGCATAATCTTCGCGTTGAATTCTTTATTCGCTCCAAGAAAAGCTAGAGGAGAATGGTCTTTCTGCACCGTGAATGACACTCCGTACAGATATTCATGGTGTCTCCTTATCCCATGTACGAGTGCTAGACACTCTCTCTCAACTGTGGAATAGTTTCGCTCTGCTATATTCAGTTTACGGCTGCCATAAGCAACGGGAAATAACAGATTTGGATCGTTGTCATCTGCTTGTAGTAGTGTTGACCCGATGCCTTGACCCGATGCGTCGACCCGCAGTATAAAAGGTTTCTTGAGGTCAGGTAGCCTCAGAATGGGGTATTCGGACAACTGTCTCTTGCGAGTGACGTAAGCGTGTTCGCACTTAGAATCCCAAATAAATATTTCCGGTCGCCCATTTTTGGTAAGGTCAGTAAGGGGTGCCGTTAGCCCGTTGAAATTTTTGATAAATTTCTGATAATATGCACACAGTGATAGAAATGAACGTGTGTCTTTCTTCGTTCGGTCCCTTTTTGCTGCAACTATTTTCTCAATATTCTTGGCAACTGGCCACATGCAGCCTTGAGAAATGGTATGCCCCAGGAAGTCGAGCTTTTCAAATCCGATGAGACAATTGCTAGGTCTGGCTGTGTGGTCAGTTTCCTGTAGTCTCCTGAGGAGCATAGCAACCGTAGCAATATGTTCGTCGTAGTTTTCCGATGCAATTAATATATCATCTATGAAATTATGGATATGGGGACTTTGCAAAGGTTCTGAAAGCTTTCTCGTCATTCTGGGGAAGACTCCTGGTGCGTTGTGCAATCCGAAACGCATCAAGTTGAAGGTAAAGTGTCCTTCACTGGTGCTGAAAGCTAACAAGGGCTTAATTTCCTCCTTGATCGGTATTTGATAATAACCTTTACTCAGGTCAATCTTGGAGAAAATTCTTGCCTTGCTAAGCTTCGTGAACAGCTCAGAAGCGCTGTGGAGAGGTTCCGGCTAGAATTCCGTTACAGTGTTAAGTAAACGGTAATCTATGCACAGCCGAACTTCCTTACTGGGCTTCTGTAACAGTACTACACTCGAACTGTAAGGAGAGGTAGATTCACTGATAATTCCTGCTTGACGTAGCTTGTCTATTTCTCCGCGTAGTGTATCAGCTTTAGCGTACGGAATGGGGTAAACTCTGGTTCGAACAGGGGTCTCGTTTGTCAGTTTCATATCGAACTCTATGAGATGTGTTCGCCCAGGTACATCCGTTAAAACTGCAGTGTACTTTTTCAGTAGCGCCCTCGTTTCTGGCTGTTGAGCTTCAGAGAGACTGTCACCGAATTTTACATCTTTGAAAGATTCTGTTTATTGCAATGGATACTCCATGCAACTATCGTTACCTTCCTTATCTTCTGTCGCTATGGCGACCGCCAGGAGATGTTCGGAGGACGGCACAGGTCTTTCTAAATATTTCTTTAGCAGATTTACGTGGTAGTCCTTCTCCTTTCCTTTAATAGAGATCTTGTAGTTAGTTCGTGAGATCTTTTTAAGGACGGTAAACGGCCCTTGCCATCCGATGCGGAGTTTGTTGCTTCCGGTTGGCAGTAACAACAAAACTTTCTCCCCTGGTTCGAGTTCTCTCTCTTTCGCTGCTTTATTATATTGTTGAGCGTGTTTTGCGCGTGCTCGCTTAAGGTTTGTCGTTGCTAGATCCCATCCTAGTTGTAACCTTTCCTTAAGTTCCGATGCATATTTACTGGCTGAGACGACTGTCTCGTCAGCCTTCTGGTCTGTCATGAATCGAAGTAAGGCTTCTAGCGGCCCCTTGATAGGTCTGCCGAATAAAAGTGTAGCTGGTGAGAACCCTGTAGATGTCTGTGGAACTTCCCTATAGGCGAATAAGGCTGCAGGAATGAAAAGGTCCCAATCTTCAGGTTTCTCTTGGCCCAGCTTACATAACATCATGGTGAGGCTGCCGTTTACACGTTCTACTAACCCACTTCCGACCAGATTATAAGGGCTTGTGTAGATGTGCTGGTTCCTCAAGATCTTAAAGATCTCCTCCATCAACAGGCTACGGTATTGGGATCCGTTATCCGTTAAAACTTGTTGAGGGAATCCCAACCGTGTGAAAATTTGCACTATGGCTTCTGCGACATGCTTGGAATCCGTGCATGTTAGCGGTATAGCTTCGGCCCACAACGTGCATGTGTCGACTAAGGTCAGGATAAACCTGTTCCTTCTTTTAGTCCTTTCTAGGGGTCCTAAAATGTCGACAGCAACCCGTTCAAATGGAGTCCCCGCTATTGGCATTTCACCCATGGAAACTGGGGGTGTCCAATGCTTGGGTGCCACACGTTGGCACTGTGCGCAGGATTTCACGTATCTGATAATATCAGTGTTCATTCCTGGCCACCAATAGTGAGTCGATATTCGCTGAATAGTGGCGTTATGTCCCATGTGTCCGCTAAAGAGAAGAGAGTGCCCCATTTCTAAGATTTGGTTTCTGTACTGCGTCGGCACTAGGAGCTGATTATGCCCTTGTTCAGGGTTGCCCGTTCTACGATACAATACTCCATCCTTAGAAAAGATGTCTCCGTTGTGTCTGGGGGCCTTGGCCATGGGCAGTTTCCTAAAGCAGGGCTCCAGAGTAGAGTTCTTTTGTTGCGCCTCTTTTAGTTCCTTCGGTAACATATTAGGCGTAGGCTCCCGTTCCTTCTGGGTTTGCCCTCTTGTGGTTACTGCTGCCACAATTGGCTATTTTGGTCTCGCAATAAACACGTATCTACATCCAAGTATAACTGGGTAGATCGGATCATCCATAATAGCCGCTTTGATAACGCCTCTGAACAAAATCAGAGTGTATCTCCACCAGTGCGATGGGAAGCGTCTTGGGTGCATCACTCTTGAAAACTCCACATAGTTTGACGGTGTCTTCTGTCTCTTGACCGGGTTTGACCAAGTCTCTTGCGACAATGCAATCAAAAGATAAACCCCTGTCAAAAAGATAAGTTTTTGAAGTCCCGTTCAAAATAATAGTTCCTCGCGTTGAGGGCCTCTCACCCTCAGGATGAGAATCAGTGACATTAATTCTTCCTTGCGAGGCTGTTCGCAAGCATCCGATGCGGTTAAGCCCGTGTGCTTGCCCTGATCATATGTCCCTGGTGCAGGGGTCTTTCCCCTGTCTTTACCTTTGTGGCCGCGCTGTGGGTTGATCAGAATTTTTTTGGGTGGGATATCTGGTTTTGTAGAATTTCGCTTTTTCCTGGGGAAGAAAGTTGGGTACAGTTTCTCGTTGGTTATGGTGATGGGAAGAATGGGAAGACTACTCTAGATTATTTTTTTTCGAGAAGGCTCATCTGTCGGTTTGCGTTTTGAGCTGGGAAGCTCGGCCATAGCATTTACGTAACGTTCAGACTTACTAAGAATGTCATCAAACTTTACGGCGCCTTGTTCAGCCAGAAATCTACGCGTTTCATTTGAAAAAGTGGTTTTTATTTGTTCTGTAAGAACAAGTTCCAGAAGTCCTTCATAAGTGAGATGGAGCTTGGAAAGTTCCATGCACTTTGTCAAGTAGCCCGTCAGGCGTGAAGAGAACTGGGGAAATGTCTCGGTGCCCTCCTTCCTGCTGTTTCTGAACAGTTGCAAAAATTTGCCAGCGTTCATGTCGAACCGCTCCAGTAAAGCCTTCTTTAACATGTCGTAGTTGTCTTGATGGTTGCTTCCCAGTTTTACGTACACATCATAAGCAATACCTTTCAAAACCTGTGAAAGTTTGAGGCACCACCGGGAACTCTCTAACCCATACAGTGTCGCCATTCTCTCAAATTTTTCTAGAAACGAGTCAATTTTCTCATTGGGGCTTGGGAAGGGTTCCAGGGCGAAAGACATAGCTGCGAGTTGGGGAGATTGAGTGCTGGATTGATCAGTTAAAGAGGAATGGAGAGAAGACGGCTCTCCATTGCTGGAAGTAGAGGCAGCCCCACGACTTTGGACCTCTAGAGCCTTAAGCGCCAATTCATGCTGTCTCACCTTCTCTCTTTCCTCATGCTGTCTCTCCTTCTCCCTTTCGTTTGCCCTGCGAGCTTCCATCTCTGCCTCTAATTGAGATTGACGCTCTTCTCGCTCTTTTTCCATCTGCCTAGCTTTTTTTCTCTTTCCTTCTCCCTAGCTGCTGCTACTTTCTCTCTGGCTTCTGCTTCCTTCTTCTCCGCGTCATATCTGTCGAGTTCTTCCCTGACAAAAGCTTTCGCTTCTTCTCCTTCCAATCCCTCTTCCCTTGCTTCCTGTCTTAGCATTGTTCTAAGTTTTTCCCGCTCAGCCATGTCAAATTACTGACTGCGACTTACTTGAGAAAGAAGAAGAAAAGAAGGAGAGAATCTCTCTATCCTTAGCCGCTTATGAGAAAAATCAACCAAACAAAAGTAATATTTACCTGAGATACCTCCTCCTGTTATCAGTTATCTAATCTATCGCTGTTATTAACTGGCTCTAGGCTCCTAATACAGACGACTTAAACCAAATATGGTAGATCAGGCTAACCACTGGAAAAACTACTATTACTAACGGTGGAGACCCAAAAAAAATTCTATTTAAAAAAAAAATTTAAGGAGTTAAAAACATGTTTCCTTATAAAAATCCACCCACAACTCGCCCACCTGAAGTCAGTTAAGAGTAAGGGACGTAATTAACTTTGACGTGAAGTCAGAATGCGGTCCTTAGCTTAAGCTCAAACCCTGCTGCTTCTTAAAAAAAAACCTAGTGATTGCTAAACAATCACGCGTCCTAGCGGTCTTGAACAAAATTACCATATATCATTTTTCTGACAAAGATTATTTACCATAACAAAGTTTCACTTAATTCTATGATGCTGTGGAAAGAAAACCAATACTATATGTGTGTGTGGTCACACACCCAGTAACTGAGAGCGTTGTCTAGGGGATAATTATTTAATGTTCCTTAACTCACAAGACAGCTCACAACACACTCTATCTAGATAAAACTTCTGATTCAGTATCAGACTTTAGACGTTTATTTAGACTCAGACTTAGATCTTAATCCTGGAGCGATCCCTCCATTATGTCGTAATTTGTTATAAGATAGGTCTGAGATATTTATGGTCCCGTCCGAGCAGAGGTGATAGTGTTAACTATGTGAGATTAAGATGTAAGAAATAGTTTTTCTTTTTCACGAGGGGGGATAGTGTAAGAAAAAGAACAGTCTCTGGATTGAGTAATTGCTCTAATCCAGCCTATCTTTACGACTATATTTAAATTAGACGCACTTTCTCTCCTTGTACAAACAAATACAAGTTACACTACACTCAGGTACACACAATTTTGTGACAAATACGTACAATCGTGAAAACAAACTATGGATAACATATAAGGGTAGGGTTTTTACCAACACTATAGCTTAAGGTTTATTATATTTATTTTCACTAGAAATATCACAACATCAAAAGCCTTTACATCAATGAAGTATAGTTTACAGACAAAAAAAAATGAAATATATTCCAATAGGCCCTCCCTCTTGTAAAGGAAAGCAAGGAAAATCCCAACAGAGGTAGTTAACCCAAAGAGATCAAAAATTAACAGTGGGGTAGGGGATAGTCAGGACGGGTAATGAACAAGTCCCTAATTTAACCTATCCCGTGAACACTAAGATTAGTGAGATATATATAAAAAAGAAGAGTGGTATGTTATTGGTAACAAAAAAGAAAGTTAGGTTTCGTTCTTCCAGCTCATTCAATCATTCATAGAGTGGCCACTTCCATATTTGCTTACCGAATCGTTGACGCAGGCATTCCATGGAATTAAAATCTAACAGGTATTAAGACTATTCAGAGTCCTACTCTTTGTCAATTTCAGCCACAGACTATTCGGTTTGCTGACTGTTATTTTCCGGTAGTCGCCGAAGTTGATGCGTTAGTTATGTTCCTGGATATTCCTCTTTTCACTGCAGATAGTTGTTTGGGATAAGTTTTCTATGTGGTGGCACTGTCATAGGAAGTAATATTTATATCTGTTGTTCCCGTGTGGTCTAGCCTCAGGCGACTGAGACGCTCTCTGACGTGATGGAAATTTGAAAGAATGTTACTTATCGGCTGTTCTCTGAGGGAAATAGCCGTGTATGACCAGTGAGTTCTCTTGAGTATAATACTGTGGAACAAACTTACTGTCATATGTTTGAAAAAATAGTGATAGAACTTCTGCCACAGCAGGCTGTTGATACATCTATATATGGAACAATCTTCTGGTATTGTCTGTTCCAGTTATAATTAAAATTTGTTGTTAGTGTTCTTGGATTTGACCACTCTCATGGATGGAGAAGGTGGACCACACAGGGGTTACAACACAAAGATTTCACAACCATAATCTCTGGATGTTTTAAGAACATAAGACGTAAGACCATCAGACCGCTAGATTGCAGGGTAATGATCCGCCTGGATGTAGGAAAATATAAACATATAACCATAATATAAATCATATACTAACACGCGTTTAGGTAAGACTTCTTTAACCACTCCGGTATTAAAAGATATTAAAACACGCAAGTGCCTAGCTTGTCTTATCGCTTTTAACACGTGATATAGACACTTAGTCTTTTACAAAATTACACATAAGAATAGAATTAAATTGTATTTCGTCAATTATCAATCGCCTAGCGTCTTATAATTATTTTAAAGCATCTCTTACTGGGGGAATAGCGAGTAATTAAATTTACGTTTACAGCTGAAAAAAATTAGCTATATGTTATTTCATACGCTATTCAATTAATACAAAAAATCCCTGTGAAATATAATGGAAAACTTTAACATGTGAAATCACTTAAATGCTTATATATATATATATATATATATATATATATATATATATATATATATATATATATATATATATATATATATATATATATATATATATATATATATATATACCGCAACACAGGAAAAATGAATTAACTCCACGTATTATAAGAAATCCTATTGTACTATGGCTCTATAATAGCGAGCTAGTTATTTCAGAATATTTCTGCAGCGACTGATAACTGAGTTTGGGGAGACGAGGTATATGTATCTAGAAATGCTGTTTTTTCCCTCCTTAGTACAAAGATTCGCACCTACGTCCATGTTAGGGCAAATCTCCTGGTCGATTCCTGAATTAAATGTTTTCTACGCACCTCTGCCGACCGCGTAACCGTTTGTTAGCCAGTAGACGTCCTTTGATCCCGGCTCTCTCTGTAGCTAGTTGCGTCCCCTGGGACCGCGAACAAACGGATGGTCGGTAAATGTGGTTATCGCCCCTTTTTGCATCCGCTTAATTCCCCCTGTAAATGTAACCGATCAAAAGTACGTCTTCTGTCTTATCCCCCTTCAGGCAACGCACTTGGCCCGTCCCCTTTTGAAGGAATGACAGTTAGAGATCTGAAAAACTGTATTGATAGTGCGAGAAGGAAGACAGGTAGACGTTGCTAAACTGTAGTAAGACAGCTAGCGAAAAGGCATGGCTTTTACGTAATATCCCGTGTATTCTAATGAGGCCCAACGGGCTGATCACCCGTTTGCCAGTCACTTTGATTACGGAAACAACAACAAATGGATTGATTTGTCGTTGCCCTAAAGACGCCATTAGGCATGATGGGAACAACGGCAAAGAAAATATATTCGCTGTTGCCCTTAAGACGCCACTAGGCGTAATGGCCACTGACTGCTTTGCCGGTCGTTGGCTAAGGACGGAAGAAGAAGATTCTAATGAGGAAAGCCAAGGTGGGAAACCCACGTTGGATGAGTTTATTGAAAAAGAATGAGGGGTGTCGGTGAGAGTAAAATGGACTGATCAAGGTGGACGATTTTCATAACCTCTCACAGATGGTCATAAGCAGCTCTAAAACAAAATCCATGGTAATGTCACGAGAAGAAAGAAAACATCAGATTAAGCTGGGAGAACAGGTCCTGGAGCAGATCGACCACTTTAAATACCTCGGAGCTATTATAGACCGAAAGGGAGGCATCAAAGAAGAGTTGGCCACTCGAAAAGCAGCAGCTGGGAGACTTTTTCAGGCCATAAATCGAGGATTCCTCAGCACGATAGAAGTTGGTAAGAAAACGAAGATGGCTGTATACCACTCCACCTATGTCCCAGTCTTGACATATGGATGCGATTCATGGGCAATGACTACAACCCACAAAAGCCAGATCCAAACCTCAGAAATGAGGTATCTGAGGAAGGTGGTTGAAGTAACAAGAAGAGACATGGTCCGCAACCAGACGATACGCCAAGGCCTAAAATCCCACCCCCTGCAGACTCAAATAGAACAGGCCCAACTAAGATGGTTTGGCCATGTCTGCAGAATGGGAGAAGATCGGCTACCACGACAAGCATGTGAAACAAAGAGCCAGGGATCCAGACCCCCAGGACGACCCAGAGTCCGCTGGGAGGACAACATTAGACAATCTTTGAAGGACCGAGGACTAGAATGGAACCAGGCCAGGAGGAAGACAGCCGATAGGATAGTCTGGCGCTCTCTCTTCTAAACCTCTACACCTCACGGTAGAAGGGGAACGACTAAGTAAGTAAGTAAGTCTGGTCGTTCTTGGCAAGCGATTCCTCAGAGTAAATTTTCACAGTGAAATAACACTGAATAAACGCCAGGTTATATTCACGGTCCTACCCCGCTCTGTTTGTTATGGAGCTCAAATCATCAGCCAATCTGATTTGAATATTTTGCATGACTCATCTAGTGCAAAATTTTAAACATTACTTTTCTGAAAATGGGCTGTAAACATCCGATTGGCCTGTGTACGAACTCACAGACATGTCGGTAAACTCATTCGACAACGTGTGTCAGATGTAACACTTAATACTTTCTTACAAAGTAATGTCGTGGACACGAAATTATTATATCATACGTGTCCGATCCAAATGTGTCGCACAGACGGGCAATCATGTTATCCGTTGCCTGAGCAAACGAAAACCGACTACGGGAGAGTAATTTTATCACCCGGCCCAGCTTGCGAAAACAGAATCATGCGAAACGGAACAAACCCACATTGGTCTTCACCTGCTTTAATCTCAGCAAATCTGTGCCGCATCAAGCAAAATGTGATTATTATCACCTACAAGGAGTGTAAAAATGATTTGACAATTTCAAATATCTGCTACTTAGCAGAGAAAGAAAGAAAGTGCGGCAATTGAAAGCACGCAATGAAATCCGTACCACAAATGTACCGATTACTGCCATATTGAAACAGAGATTAGGAAGAAGAAGGGGTCGCCCTAATCCAATCTGTGACATAGTTCCTAATTTCAAACACTCTGAAACCGGAAAGAAACATGATTTTATCATAGCAGATCGTGTGACAGCTCAGTGTTTCTAAAGCAGACCCCCACAGCTGCTGGATTGCCTTTCGCTGTTCTGGAGAATAAAAAGGAGAAAAACATTATTACCAACCTGTGAACAATTCGATTACGTGTGTCTGAGATGGAGAGAGAGAGAAAGATGGAGATAGAGATAGAGAGAAAGTGAAAGAGAGAGACATGGTGAGAGAGACAGAGAGTGAGAGAGAGAGAGCGAGAGAGATAGAGACAGACAGAGGGGTAAGTCAAGAGTGAGAGAGATATAGACAGACAGATAGAGACTAGGATATGGAGAGAGTGAGAAAGATAGAGATAAAGAATGAGAGAGAGTGAGATAAAGAGTGAGAGAGAGTGAGAAAGAGTGTGAGAGAGTGAGAGAAAGAGTGAGAGTGAGAAACAGTGTGAGAGATAGTGAGAGAGATAGAGTGAGAGAGATAGAGTGAGAGAGATAGAGAGCGAGAGAGAGGCAGAGAGAGAGCGAGAGAGACAGAGATAAGGAGAGTGCGAGAGAGAGCGCACGATGTAAAATAGATCATTATTGTTACTGTCTCCTAATATTACTATTCTGTTCGTAACATTTATTTAGTAACTATCATTACTGCTATTCCAAGTTCTGTTGCTGGTACTATTGCTACCACTGGTAAAAGCTGGATAATGCTTTTTTCAGCAGCAACAATCATGTCTTAACAGCACCATTAGTTCCATGAACTTTACGAAAAATGATAGAAGATTGAGAGCGATGATGAAGAACAATGAAGAGTGATGACCACAGCTATCGCCGGTACTTAGTTCTTTTGTTTGTTTTTTCCCCCCTCTTACCTGGTGGGCCTAGCATTCGGTGGGGGACTAGTTACAGTTTCAATGTTCACACTTTCAGTGACAGAGATGGAATGGCTGGTTTTCTACTGAACTAGTGATTGGAGGAGGAATCAAAGAAGGATGTTCAGCACATAGTAAACAGTCACCATGTGTTTAAAAAATTTTTTTTTTAATGAGGCATGTCCTACAGTTCATTGTCGTGTTCGTCAGTAATAACTCAGGCATCGATTCTTTAATTGCTGTTTTGAGTCTTTTTAATGTTCATATGACAGCTGTGAACGAAGCGCTGTGTTGGTGTGATACATCCCCCCGCCGACGAATTCGGGCGCCGAAAAACGCACAATGATAAGCAGTATTCTTTTTTTTTCCAGAGATGTTTGTCTTCTAGCGGCGAGGCGAGCACCTTTCAACCTAGACATAAATCCGTTGGTTGTATCAGTACGCAATTGCTAGTTTAAAAAGAAAAAAAAACCCAAACTGTAATATAACGAACACATAACTAATTCTCCATACCTAAAGGTCTTTTATATTTGGACATGCGCCCTAATATAACCGGCTAGGTTGAACGGGACGCGCCTCGCCAAAAGGAGGCAAAGTTTTTAGTTTTTTTTTTTTTTTAAACAACCCAAACTGTATGAACTCTGGTGCAGCGCTAATAATGCTAAGACCCGGAAAGGACTGCTAGAATGAGGAAGCCCTGGTAAAAGCTGGCCCTGAGAATGGCTGATAACTACGCAGACTCCGGCGTGCTCTGTGGTGTATAACAGGTATGATTCTTCTTCATTTGTTTCTGTTATCTTTTACACCACGGAGCGTTGGGGTCAAAGATTAGTATCCGGCCTGATGTGATGTCACGTTGATGTTTGTCCTCCCTCAGTTCGTCGTCATCGACTGGGCACCTTGGGAGGATGAACCCCGCGATGAACCAGTACTGTATTGAAAATCGTCATCCATCAACTTAACATGCGACGCTTCACAGCATGAGCAGTAGATAAAAGAAGATGGTATACTAATTAGTCCGGCAGCTTTTTTAATTTAATTAGTGCAGTTCTTGATGATGATGATTATGGTGATGATGATGATGGTTATTATGATGATGATGATGATGATATAATAAACACCGACACAAGAGTGAGTTTGACAAGCTATGTGGATCATATTCACAATTAAATTTTAATGAATGGAATTATTTTCTTCATCATCACGTCACTTTTCTCTCCGTACATGACGTCACTTTTCTCTCCGTACACCATATCACTTTTCTCTCCGTACATCACGTCACTTTTCTCTCCGTACACCACGTCACTTTTCTCTCCGTACATCACGTCATTTTTTCTCTCCGTACATCACGTCATTTTTCTCTCCGTACATCACGTCACTTTTCTCTCCGTACATCACGTCACTTTTCTCTCCGTACATCACGTCACTTTTCTCTCCGTATTGAGCCACAAATGCAGATGGGCCACTTCCAGTAAGCCTGAACCGAAGCAGTCATGCGCTTTTGTGTCAGGTGTTTCTGTAGCCATTTATTTTGCATGATGCCGTAGTCAACCCCGCGCACAAGAATCTTACGACATGCCCGAGGGAGCTGTATACCTATTATTTGTATCCTCAAAGACCTCCGACAACCACATCGGGAAATGGATGAAATAGCAGTACCTTAAAAAAAACCATAAACTAGCTAGCAGCGTTTTATTAGTTTCCTATTTGAGAAAGTCATCGCAATTTAATATTAATCAAAAACACACAATGTGCGTGTAACGGAGTATTTGCTGTAACAGCTCCCGCAGGCGGGATGGCTGGACAAATATATGGTTTCGCTGATAAATGGCGATCAGCATAAGTCGGGCTTACAGATGGCCGACAGGTGTGTGACTATGGAAATATAACATACGCGAATGTGTATAGGTTCTTTAAGTGTGTCTATGATAAGTCACTCACACCACAGCAACGTAGAAGTCAGGAAATGTTGTAAGACCTGGCAACGTTATACAGTTTATTGACGAGGCGGTCGCGTATACATCATAGCAAGACAATTCACAGCATACTCATGAAGCAACGTGTAAGTAAATCTATAACAACGGTTGCATAAACCACCACAGCAAATCATGGGCATTAAGTACAAAATATCCATCAAGAAACATGAATCAGCAAATAGGTGAATAGGCTGCAGAACATAGCAGCACATATTTCATCTCATAATAGTACAGCAGAAATATCATTCCAGTTCTCAATAGTCCATGACTTTGAATCAATATGAATACCATGCCTTAACAAGCCAACGAGATCCGTGGCTTTGAAAAACAAGTTCCCTGGGAGAAAACAACATTCTCTTCAACACACTATCTATCTGCAAAACAATCCCTCACAGGAATATGAATATAGAATAATGGCCTGTACTTCTTCTTCTTCGTTCGCCCTGAAAAGGACGGTGGTTGCGTTGTGTCTGTTTACGCCTAAGCTGTGATATATGCACCTTTCGGTCGACACATCCGACTTCAGCACGGCATTTTTTAGGGACCGGGTTTGCCTTCCCATTGCGATCCGCACTCGCTCAGCCAGACTGCACTGCTGCAGACTGTTTTCAGGACCACCACGTGGCGGTGGAGTGCGGTCTTGACCAGCTCTGGTTCGCTGGTCCTGATGCAAGCAGTACAGCTATGGGTCGCTGACTGCATTCACTATTGCTGCATCTTGGGGTCCCATGGCCTGTACAATCCGTGGCCTCATAATATCTTCAATAAAGTACCTTCTACAATTATCAAATATTCCTTTCACAAAAGGATATATACTGGAACACACTAGAGAAATGGTAAAACGGCCATTTCCAAGCTCTACCAGCAAAGTACTGTCACGAAAAATCAGCTGCTTAAAACAGCTCAGTACAATTCATTCAAGCGCGAACTCGCAGCTTGAGATGTGAGCAGAATTCATCCGCCTTTCCTCCAAAACAATATTATAGAACCTTCGACCCGATTCCTTATCATATTTTTTTAAATAAAGAAACAACTAGTCGGGTAACAGTTTAAACATTACTCCGCAACAACCCCCGACTAAAAATTAGCGTTAACTAGCGTGTACAAAAAATCGACCCGTACATTCCAGTCTTTAACACTTAACTCCCCTTAATTAAAATATGACAACAGTGCGTTATATTGAAGCCTTAGAGTTTAATACAAGATATATTGAAAGACTAGTGACAGAAGGTCCCTCGTTATATTTATATAATTATTTTAATGTACACAGTGTACACTGAATTCATTGTTTTACATGCGATGAAAATCACAATGCAGCACATGCATTCATCTTTTACTGAATGCACTCAACACGCCTGGGATGGGTAGAGCAGATGTTTCGCTGAATTGGGGTTATGTAAATATTATGTAAGTGGTCATTAATGACTTAAAACGTCCATGTTGTAGTGAAATTGACCGAGATACAACGGTAAAATACTCCAAAGATAACATTTAAGGATAAAAAACATAATGCGTAAGCTGCTGATGTACATGATCGCCTAGACCGCGGGTCATCATCCTCTATAAATTTTGCCTTGCTAGACAGGAGGGGAACGGAGGATCAAAAAGGAAAAAATATGACTGGAAAGATTGCGTAGCAAGGCTAAGGAGACGCAATTGGGGGGGATGGAGGAAAGTAAAAAATTCACGTCCCCCAAATTGACACGAGGTACGGAAATGGACGCTTTTGCGATACTAAGATTTTGATTTGAATTGAGCGGCAGAACGCGGATGGTAGGAAAATTACAAAAATTTAAAAAGTAAATTTTCTTAATATTAATGTTAGGAATATAAAAATTAGCTGGCCGGATGGCCTATTCTGAGCAGTGAACTAATATGATCTTAATTTTACAAACGGATAGATAATATTGAAGATAATGACAAAAGACAGTGTAGTTCACATCATCGCTAGACTATATTGAATCTAAAAGTGTCACAATTTGCACACAAAAACACGACCTTGGGAACAGGTGTTCAAAGTTACTTATTATGGAGGAGAGGTGTTTTGAGCGGTAGCTGTGTCTAAATATAACTTTTTACGACAAAATTTTAAGGGGAGAGAAAGTTTGCTTCAAAAATCAAGCACATTTTTTTTAGAAACACAAGTAGAGACGGACAGACTAACAGATAACCATCCATACTTGACTGAAGCATGACTGAAATGACTTTAGTGTAGAAATTTGAAATTAAAAAAAAAAACCTTGGCAGTGATTGGCCACAGACAATCATATCATTAGCGCTCAGAGCGCATTTGGGGTCATTCTTCAATAATTGTTCAGTGTTAGACACAGATTTTAAAGTGTGGTGTGTTCCCATATGAAAGACAGTGAATAAATTTAGGGACGCCATACTATAGCCAGCAGCTCAGCTGAGTTTTGCTAGCAATTCTGTGTTATGTATTCTTAATCTGGTAAGATTGAAATTATTTCTTTATATATTTTGAATATTGTTTCATGTTCGAGTGATTTGATACTGCCATATCATAATATAGCCTTACAAACCAGTAGGGATTTTGCTCTAGACCCCCCGCCCAAGTCAGGGTCTAGGGACCAACAAGGTACATAAACTACAGCAAGGATTATGCAAGATATATCAAGCGTTGAAACAGATTACCTATCTTCTTTTAGGGCCAACAACTAATAAATATTTTTCAGAATCTATAGTCTGGGAGGATCTATCTGAGGTAAACCCACCATGGTAACTGTGCTGTTTGGTCAGAGAGATCTGACCTGTCTGTATGATGTGGTTGTTGTTGTGTCAGTGTGGTGTCCAGACGTGGGTATAGAATAGATTTTGACACATAGCCCATACTTTGATTGCAGAGCTGTGAGTTTTCTATCGACAACAAAGCAGAGTCTATCCGGTGGGTGACTTTACTCGAGTGTATCTGTGCAGTTCTTGTGACAGAGACCACCATTATTGTCCGCCAGCACGGAGAGGTGGGACCGCAAGTTTTCAGCACCAGAGCTACAAAAAGATGAGTGAGCCTCTGGTCTGCTGGACATTCACCAACTATTGGTAGTGACTAATATCCCCATAAAAAATTCCCACCAGTTTCTGGACACGGTTGTAGTAAACATCAATATAGACAGGTGTGATGAGGCCACCCCAACAGCACAAACAGTAAATATCCTCCCAAAGAGATGACTACCAGAACATTTGAATAAAACTAACTATTCTAGTACTAAAATATGTACACTTTTGTATTTATTATGTAACATTCCATGCATAATTTTCATAAATTTTAAATCCTTCTTTTAAAACAAGTTCTGGTCAAAATAAAACTTGATCCAGAACAAATAAATGTAATATAATTATATCAAAACTTTATACACGTGAGTTAGTTCAGTGTATTTTAACACTTGTTAATCTTATTAGTCTTCTTAAATGCCTGTGGGTGTATTTATAACTAACACACCACATTACACATCATTACCCTAGACACTTTACGTAGCCACATTCATTAAGAAAAAAAAAAATAAGTGTGAGGTCGTAGTGGTAGCAAGAAAGGCCTTCTGATAATTCTCAACCACATTTTATCTCAGGAGCCTTCACAGCTGGCCTCATACAAGTTACATGTAGTAATAACACCATCATACAATACCATCAACACCATCAGTTGTATTCGAAATTGAAAGATCGAAGTCAATATGTGGAAGCCCTTATTATGTTGTTATGTGTACGTATTTTTAAAAGATGTATAAAATAACTGTTACCATATGTTTATTCCCGCGTATGACAATGTAAATAGTTCATAATATCCACTAGCTCTACAATACTTCACTTAAGAGTGCACCATATTGTCTACCGGTCTTTTAAAAACTATTGTTTCATTTTCAGTAGACTCTTCATGTCAATGTCAGTCTTTCAGCAGACTTTTGCTGTCCCTATTCATATTTCGCTTCAATTGCATGTATAATGTTGATTTCGCTTGCAAAAATCAATACAACTTTCGTCAAACAATGTAGAAAATATATTTGTATATGGGATGTAGGTTTGGTACACATTATACGAAGTTTCACAGTTCGAATCGTTTTGAAATCCTAAATGTTTTTGTTGTTTGCTACCTTTTCTTTGATTGTTTTTTTTCTGGGTTTTTTTTTTGGGGGGGGGGGGGGGGGGGGGGGGGGGGGGGGGGGTTTTTAGACTGCGAAGATTTAATAATTTTTTTTTTTTTTCAAATAATAACTACATTTTATTTGTTTCGATTTTGCTGCATTCAGCAAGATCCTTAGGACCATTCCATAGGGAAAGAGAATGATAAAGGTAAGTGCTCGCTAACTAATCAAGGTTTTTATTGTAGATTATTTATAATAAGTAGGGCTGGAATGTTTAACGATTAATTAATCTAATAATCGGTTTCAGAGTGTTTTTATTAATTAATTTATAAAATAAATTTTAATCGATTATTCCATTTTAAGCAATGTTTAGGCTATACATCGGATTCGTGGACTATGAAAAGGCATTTGACAGTGTAGACATAGAATCGCTTTGGAAATTGATGAGGCCTTATGGAGTTCCTATGAAGATCATTAACTTAATAAAGAAGACCTATGAAGACATGACATGCAGAGTTCTTCATGAAGGACAACTTACAGAACCGTTTAGGCTTAGAACGGGGGTGAGACAGGGATGCCTGTTGTCTCCATTTCTTTTCTTACTAGCAATAGATTGGGTTATGAAAACATCGACATCACACAACAGAAATGGAATCCAGTGGAATCTGACTAAACAGCTTGATGATCTGGACTTTGCAGATGACTTGGCTCTTCTGTCCCATAACCATAATCAGATGCAAGACAAAATGAAAATTCTCGATGAGAGGTCACAACAAGTGGGCCTGAAAATACACAGGGAAAAGACAAAGATTATGAGAATAAATGCAAGAAATGATAACAAGGTTGAACTTGAATAAACATCACTAAACGATGTAGAATCGTACACATATCTTGGAAGTAATATAGACAAAGTTGGAGGGACCGACAGTGATATCAAAATAAGAATACAAAAAGCAAGAGGAGCTTTCATTGCATTGGGAAACATATGGAGAACAAGAGAAATCAAGTCCAACACGAAAATAAGAATCTTCAACTCAAATGTCAAGTCAGTCCTATTGTATGGCTCTGAGACATGGAGAACAACAAAAACAACAACCAAAAAGCTAGACTTTTATAAACGGGTGCTCGCGTAGAATAGAAGGACTGAAATGGTATGACAAAGTCACAAATGTGGAATTGATGACAAGAACCAGATAAGTGCAAGTGGAACAAGAGTTGAGAAGAAGACGCTGGCGATGGATAGGACACACATTGAGGAAACCTGTTGATAGCATTACAAGGCAGTCCTTGTTCTGGAATCCACAGGGAAAGAGTGGCAGTGGTAGACCAAAAAATAATTGGAGAAGAGAACTGGAAACAGGTGAAAATGATGAGGAAAACATGGAAAGAACTTGAGCGTATGGCACAAGACAGGAAGACTTGGCAGGTGTTTGTTGAAGTCCTATGCTCCTTGGGGAGCTAAAGGGTATTGAATGTTGTTTGCTTAAATGCGAGAGCATTAGCTATGTTAGAGGTTTGTGATATGGAAATTGGCAAATATGATCAATATTAATAAATAGTATATTTGTAACTTTTCAGTATTTTCATTCAGGACGATTTTGCCTTATAAAGAGTAAAATAAATTAATTCCATTATGATTTCAAAGCGAAATGTTATTTATGATTTTTTTAAAATAATTTGCCACAGGGTGTCCCAAAAACTTGGTGGTTCTAAAGACATATAAGTCTTACACCATATCAAGCAAGCTGTAATTATTGGCCTAGTCAGCCATATGTATATAACAGTACTTCGAGCACTATATAGCTAGTAGTGGTGCGCAACAAAGCAATTTGTGATAATGCGTTCCTATGCTTTATCGTCCTGTACCGTTTTCATCATCTTCTTATTCTATTTCTCTCTTTGTGCTCTTTTATCATTTTTAAAGTAATCTTTCTTATACACGGATTTTACCTAAGTATAAATTAAATCACACCTTTTATATTCTACAACCTGAGGAATACACCTGGCTCGGTGGACAAGTTATTGTTTGGCACAGGATATGGCCATATAGGCCATAGAAATAATTCGTTTGATACTTTAATCCACTGTTTCAACAAAACGTGCGTCACCACATTTGTACAATAACATACCCGCCACAGAGCTCGACAACAAAGGACTCGTGATACGTACAGGAATGTTTTTTACCAGATAGTAACTGTCACAGTGTAAATATTATAAAATATTAAGTTGGTCACGCTGTAGAGGGTCGACCTTGATACAAATTTAAAACCCGTTTGGCCAGTTGGGCCAGAACGGAAGAGGATATGAAACTTTTGGAGGGAAGGCATTCTAGGAGATGTCTACCGTCCCGTGCGGACGTTGTCCCTTTGTCAGCTGTGGTGCTGGGATTATGTGAATGCCATTTTGGTTTATATTTCTTACCGATTTTCAGGTGGTCAGGATTATTTGGTATACTGCTAGAACGTTTGGTGTAGTTCTAGTGGTTTTTGCCTGGATATTACTTATGTTAAGTATTTTGCGTCCACTTATTGCTTTGCTTCAGTACAGGGCTTAGCTAGTGAGCGAAAGTCATTGTGTAGTCACTGGATAGATTAGATCGGTGATTATGTTACTGCTATATTGAGCTGTTGATTATGGCAAGTAGTTTGGCAGTTCCATTGCTTCGTTATTCTATGTGTATTATTAGCCGTGTGTGGCTTTTGTGTGTGCGCAATATGTATTAAAGGGACCAAACCTGTTTCATGTGTTATTGCATTATTCATGTCAGCTATTGTGTACTGTGGTCTTACCTTTAGACAGCGGGCTAGGAGTCTAGTCTGAGTATATATTAAACCCATAGTACCAGTAGAGAGTATATTCTGACAGTAACCTATGTTGAGAGCGGCATGTTGTCTACGCGGCGAAACAACGAAAGGTGTTTAAAAGGAAGCCGCTCTGCCCGAAAAGCGACACAATGGATCTTCTCGAACCGCAAAAAAATTAAGACTTCGTGACTAGTGGCAGATAATTTCTGTATCGGGCGGCCAATCCAAAACCACGGTTTGTCTCGCAACCGAACACCCAGCACCGAGTGTAACGACGACAGCCCACCTTCTTTTAGCGATTGACTTGCACTGAAATTTCACGCGAACATGCTGAAATCACCTGACAAGATGGACGCCTAGTTACTGGATTAGAGGGCGGAGTCATAGAACACAGCCCACGACTTCTCACATATAGGCAACTCAAAATATAACGAAAAGTTCGTCAGAATTCGGTACGGATTTTCCAACACACGCGGAGCATAGAGTTTCCATCAGCATAGCCTGTTCACAACCTATTTTATAATTTATTCCTGTGTCGATATATAATTCATACCTGTGGAATTTAATCTTATATGGGAAAGGGAAAAGGAGGTTAGTCAATTTCAGAAAAACTATTATTAATGTTTTTCTTTTTCATTATTTAATATTACTTTTTGCACTTAGCCTCATAGCTAAATGTGCGAAAGACTGCTTTTCCATTACTTCTATTCGTAAATGGTTAATTAAATCAAAGATTTTTGCTCTAGGATAATATAATGAAATAACTCATAGTTAAATACTTTATCTATTTTCTAGATCATCATTACAGACTTATATCAGCACACACTTTCATCCTCAATACATTTAATACTTGATATGAGCGCCTTTTGTCCTGTGCCTCAATAAGAGAATTAAAGATAGAAATTTCAGCTAGGAAGAAGCCATGGTGAGGAATAAGATAAAAGAAAGTCAACTATTGATATTAGATATGAAACTCATTACGCCATTTCTGTTTCTTCAGTTCTGCGGAAGTCTGGGTATACACATTATGTGTTTGGCGTCTAGCCAGAAAGAAGTTAGTAAAGCCTACGTCTGGATAGCAGAATTCACAATATAGAATATCATACACTTTCTTAGTTACAAAGAAGATCTCCACGTCCACGTTTGTAAACGTTGGTGACGCAAGCTTTTTTATCACCGGTTTATCAAGTGCTCACAAGTTGATTTTCCTATACACTAAGTTCAACTCATTGAAAATTGTATTTCATTACTGCATCTCCTCACAAGTTGATTGGTATTTCGAGTTCAAACTCACTCACAAGCTTTACGCTTGAGTCCAGTTAACACACGCACAAGTTGATTCTCATATATATATCAAGTTCAACTTTCTCAAAAGCGTATTTCCTGAATCAAGATTGCCTACTCACAAGCTGAGATATATATATATATACCTGTCACATAAAGTAGGGGTTATTGAATTTAAAAGTTATCCACAGACAATATATTTCAAATTAGTTCATTTATTCCTTCATACAAGTAAACTTGAGCATCATTACAAGACATTTGCGGTATAAGAAGTGTTATGGCTTTACTCACATGATTTTAGTCGCACTTGCAACCAAGGCGGGGTAGGTACTTCATTTTCACAAAAATATTCCAATATTTCTAAAAACGTGTAGGGCCCCCGTTTGCCGCTAAACATGCATTGCAACGACGTCTCATACTGCAAATAAGCCTTCTGGTGTTGTCTTGAGGAATTCTCTGCCACTCCTGCTGAAGGGCCTTGGCTAACTGCTGAAGAGTCTGTGTAGCGGCTGGACGTTGTTGGACGCGTCTATTCAGGAGGTCCCACAAATGCTCAATAGGAGACAGGTCAGGGGACATCGGCGGCCATGGTAACGTTCGGATATGCTGCATCTGAAGGTGATCTTGGACGACGCGAGCACGGTGAGGACGTGCATTGTCATCCTGGAAGATGAAATCTGGTCCGTGCCGTTGAGCAAATGGCACAACGATAGTCTCGATGATGTTGTCACGGTAGTAGAGCCCTGTAATATTGACCTGGCATATGTGAAGGTAAATAACTGGATTCATTGGCGGAAAACGGGGTGCAAACAGTATTACATTAGTAGGAGATGGGCAAGGAAATCTCATCAAGACAGCAGAGGGACAGGAGACGGGATGGGCAGAGCACTTCGGAGAAACTCTGAACAAGGAAATACCAGAGACACAATTGAATGTTCCTGAGGCTGAAGACGATCTAGATGTGAATACAGACATTCCACGAGGGGAAGAAATCATCACAGCAGTCGGGGGGTTAGAGAACGGTAAAGCTCCGGGCCATGATAACTTAAATGCAGAGCTATTTAGGACAGACCCTGAGCTGGCAGCAGAGCTATTGGAGCCACTGTTTGCACAGGTGTGGAAAGCGGGGACAGCACCATCGGAGTGGAACAGGGGAATGGTTGTCGGATTGCCCGGGGGGGGGGGGGAAGATCTTGCGGACTGCAATAATTGGAGAGGGGTCGCTCTTCTCTCTTTTCCCAGCAAAATGCTAGGCAGGATGGTTGTACAGAGAGTTTCGGGGGCAGTGGACTACAGGCTGAGGAAGGAGCGGGCAGGATTTGGAAAGAACAGAGGATGTGTAGACCATATGTTCGCTCTCAGGAGCATTGTGGAGCGGTGCTCGGAATGGCAGGGACAGCTTTACATAAATTTTGTTGATTTTGGGAAGGCTTTTGACAGCATGCGTAGGGACAGTTTATGGAAGGTACTGAGGGCTTGTGGAATTCCAAGCTGCATAGTGACAATCATAAAAAGCCTCTATGCCAACTTTGCGTGTGGTGTTGGGCGGAGCAACCTAGCCTTCGAGGTGAAGACAGGGGTACGACAGGGATGCCCCTTATCAGCCACTCTTTTTTTTGGCAGTCATGGACTGGGTGATGCGCCAGACAACAGAGGGCAGTCCGGGAGGAATGGGATGGACTGCGTTTTCTGCATTGGAAGATCTGGAATATGCGGATGACATTGCACTGCTGGCACATTCACATCAACACATCCAGGAAAAAACGGATAGACTTAATAAATTTAGCCAGCAGGTGGGCTTGAACATCAATTTAAAGAAGTCTGAGGTCATGACGCTCAATGTGAGCAACCCTGAGCCCATATCAGTAGGGAATCGGCAATTGGTACAGACAGATACCTTCACATGCCTAGGAAGCATAGTAACACCAAACGGTGGGGCAGGCAAGGACATCAACATCAGAATGAATAAGGCAAGAACAGCCTTCTTTAGCCTAAATAACATCTGGAAGTCCTCCCAATACAGCACAAGCACAAAATTAAGATTATACCAGAGTTGCGTGCTTTCTGTGCTTCTCTGTGGTGCGGAGTGCTGGAGAGTCACAGAGAAGGAAATGTCAAAATTGTCCTCTTTTCACACAACATGCCTAAGGAAAATTCACCGAATCTTTTGGCCGAATACCATCACCAACCAAGACCTGCTTACTCGTAGCAAGCAAGAGGACATGCACACCATCATAGCTGGCAGACGCTGGAGCTGGGTTGGTCATGTCCTCAGAAGAGACCCCGATGCCATCACAGGAACAGCTATGCTTTGGACCCCTGAGGGAAAGCGAAAGAGAGGCCGACCAAAAACAACTTGGCGGAGGACTGTGGAGGCTGAGATGCAAAGAATGAACCAGAGTTGGGGCACTGTACGAAGGATGGCCACCGACCGTGCAAAGTGGAATCAATTTGTTGTTGCCCTACAAGACGCCACTAGGCGTGATGGCCACTGACTGCTTTGACGGTCGGTGGTTAAGGATCGAAGAAGAAGAAGATATGTGAAGGTCGGTCCTGTCATTCATACAGATGCCTGCCCACACCATTACACTGCCACCTCCATAACGGTTGTGTGCAACAGTTGCAGGAGGCTGGTAACGCTTACCTCGCCGTCGCCAGACACGTATTCGACGATGATGAAAATCCAAAACGAAACGGGACTCATCAGAAAACATCACTGATGCGCACTGTTGATTGGTCCACCGATGATGACGTTGGCACCAATCCATTCTTGCTCGCCTGTGTTGTGGTGACATGGGCAAAGCTACAAACGGTCTGCGTGAGGCCAGTTGCACTTGGTGCAAACGGTTTCGTACTGTCTGAGTTGAGACCCGGATCCCAGTGGTCTGTTGAAGGTGTTGCTGAAGTTGAGTAGCATTTAGAGTCCGAGTTTGAGGGCCTGAGTAACAAGAAGTTGATCTTGGCGGCGTGAGGTGACTCTTGGGCGGCCAGTCCGAGGCAGATCAGCCACTGTGCGGAAATTTTGATACCTGTTCCACAGTCTGCTGACAACTGACTGTGAAACATTGAGGTTCCGAACAACATCCACTTGCCGACTTCCGGTTTGCAACACGCCTATGCCTATCCATCTCTGCTGTTCTGTCAAACGTTCCATGACGAAGAAAAGAAATTTTATCTGTTGCAGAGTCTTTTTATGCCTGTCCATGGTGAGTAGTGTTCATCAAACCCGAGATACACGCATTTTTGTGAAAAAGAATAATGTGTGAACTTTACGGATGGGCCCCACCTCTGTTCTTGGGATTGGCTTACTCATCACGAGTCACCAGGTCAACATGATATTGCACGTGAGAGTGGAGAAGAGCGTGCTCGATATGTCCATACAACCATTAAATTACGAAATCCACTCTTTTGTTAAATAATACATACCATCTTAAAATATCCCCTACTTTTTGTGACAGGTATATATATATCAAGATTACTTATTAACAATGTGATTCGCTAAGATATCAAGTTCAAATCATCAAGTTTAGCTACTCACTATGACAGTGCATGAAGTGAGTTCATCTACTCTCATCGTGTATTTCCCGACATAAATTTGCTCTGACAAGCTGCTTCTTTGCACGAAACACACTTGTTACCAGAAGCTCATTTCGTGAAGAGCCCCAGTTTTAGTCAAAGCCTTTTCAAGATTATACATTTTCCTGAGATAAATGTCAACAATTTGTTGATGCTAGAGAAATTTCCCAGCTTTGATGGTGTCACATAATGGATTGGGGTGACCTCTTCTTCTTCCTAATCTCTGTTTCACTACGGCAGTAATCGGTACATTTGTGGTGCGGATTTTATTGCATGCTTTCAATTGTCGCACTTTCTTTATTTCTTTCTCTGCTAAGTAGCAGATATTTGATATTGTCAAATCATTTTGACACTCTTTGTAGGTGATAATAATCACATTTGCTTGATGCGGAACAAATTTGCTGAGATTAGACCAGGTGAAAACCAATGTGGGTTTGCTCAGTTTCGCAAGATTCGGTTTGCTCAAGCTGGGTCAGGCAACAGATAACAAGATTACTCGTCTGTGCAACACATTTGGGACAGCCACGTATGATATAATCATTTACTGTCCACGACATTCTTTGTAAGAAAGTAATAAGTGTTACATCTGACACACGTTGTCGTATGAGTTTAACGACATGTTTGTGAGTTCGTCTGCAAGGCAATCGGATATTTACAGCCCATTTTCAGATGAGTCATGCAAAATATTCAAATCAGATTGGCTGATCATTTGAGCTCCATAACAAACAGAGCAGGGTAGGACAGTGAATATAACCTGACGCTTCAGTCAGTCTAGTTCACTGTGAGATTCACGCTGTCAAAGACACCAGACTTGCCAGTAGTTAGAATTCGGAATTTCCATTTATCAGACTGGACACCTTTTATTGGAGTATTCATCGGGACTTACAATTCAGCCCAGGAAATCTCTAACATTTTAAATAAGGAAAACCAGAATATCTGTGGAAACTGAAACACACGGAGTCATAGAGGGAATTATCTTATTAAAGAAACGACACGCCTGACGCTCGTAAGAGGCCGATTGAAGTCTCTTTTATTCATCTGAGCAAAAACGTCTGTGAGCCAGGATTGGCGTAAGTTGTCATTTTACATTTTATATTACTAACATGTGAACTAACATATATATGTATATGGCCATGTAAATTTTCATTGTGAAAATCGCTAGTGGATGTCCTAGCTATTTAAGGCTGGCAACCTCAGTGTACAGAATGGTGATTTCATGAACCACTACTGCCAAGGGCTGGTGTTATGTGTAAATTTAATAACATTGGTTGTCGCTGTTCGACTTCCTTATTGATTTGTTTGGAGACCGTTGTCTTGGTTTCAGGAAGTGACGTCATTACGTCTGCTGGCCACCTTTTAAGACGTGAACTTTTTAAGTCGGCTAACCAAAGCGTGCCCTGCAAGGATTCTGTGTGTGGCATCTCAAGGGTTAGACGCTTGTGTATTTGCTCCTGAGAGATATATGATTTTCCTCGATCTTCATTACATTGTACCATCACTAGCTTGCCCATAAACCTCCGTGTGGTATGTCTAGTTATTTTATGAACGATCTGAAGAGGATGCTGTGAAGTACGTGAGTGACTTATATTAAAATAAACTGTGTGAAAATGTCTTCGACGTGTTTCTTAGTACGGGACTGTACTACGACGTTATAGACCGTCATAATGATGCCTTATATGCATGAACATATTCTCTCTGAAGTATATTGGAGCTGTCAAGATGTTAAATAAAGTATTCTGTGAATTGTCCAACCTTGCCTTGAAAAGTGATTCGTATTTTTAAAGTTACGGTGTTCGGGCGGGGAATGAAAAGGTCATACTCCTATCGACACTTGCTAACAAACAGTGTCCTAATTAATATATAATATATTCAACGAATATATCTGCAAGAAAGCCACAAGCACACATTTAACAAACCCGACCCCGTATCAGCTGGTGATTGCTTTATTGCTGGTTTCGTGGAGAGAGCTAAAAGCAAAAAGTAGTCCCAGGCTCCATATGGAACAGGGAGGAAAAGATGAAGAAATGATGTACATTCTAATTATAATATTTACAGTTTCAAACCAGTATAAATGTCGATGTTAACATATGCACTTTAAAATTAATGAAAGTTTCAAACTTTTCAAATCAGTGTAAACATTAATGAAAACATATTCAATTTATATTGTGAACACTTTTCAGTCAGTGGAAATCTAAATGTAAACATATTCTATCTGTACTATTAACCTTTTCATTTAAATGTAATGTAAAGCTAAAGCTATTCAATTTAAATATAAAGAAAGTTTTATCCCGAGGGATTAAATTTAATTCTCATCGAGGGTAAATTCTGAGATAAATGGGATGGTAGAATAGAAGAAAGGGGACACATAAGTATGTGTCGGGAAACGCAATACTCAGAAGAGCGTTTCGTTTCTATTGTTTATCATCGTTATTGGTGGTACCAGCAGAAAGTACTATCTCTTAAACCAGAAGGGTCAGGTGGCCTAAGCTTTACGACGAGGGACCAACTTTGTAGACTCTGCTTGACATTTCTGGGAAACAAGCTACACCCGACAACCTTGACCAGCGACGTGCGTGAGCAGTGTAAAAAGGGTTATCAGCGGGAGCAGAAACTACTATTGGCAGCGAAGTGCAAAATTTACGTTGCCAAAGTGAACTTTTTTTCATCGACTCTACTATCAATCAATGATGAAAAATTTCTTCTAAACGATTCAAATTATTTTCAAACTGTTAAAACTTAAGTGAATATTAAATTTTGTTATTTGTAATTTTACAAATTTAACTTCGATTTAATCATTTTAAATGCATTGCATGTTTGTCTCAGTCAATTTACTACACACACTCTAAACAGAGCGAAACAACAATAATAAGAATTCCACTGAGTAAATCAGAGGTGGGGGCTTACTGAGCTAAAATAATCATTGCTTAATTCTTCACAAAAGTGGTCGGCAGATTCTAGAATTAACGTGCTCAGCCAAAGCAGCATTGTTTTTGCTTATCTGAATATCTTGGGAAGACTCCTTTTGTGATAGAAGTGTCAGTATCCTTCTATCTACATCTCTGCCAAGAGTAATCTTGTGCGAAGGTAGATACCTTTGAAGCCCATATTAGATACTCTTCAGTTTTGGCCACTGTTTGACCACTACAACAAAGCAGGGAAGGCAATACCGTCACAGATGGACGTTATATCTTCCAATTTCTCATTACTACACATGCAAAGGTTTTCATCAATAGGTCCTCGTCTTGGAGATAGCCCACGCGGCGTAACATACTTCTACATTGGGCAGTCTATGTGTACCTGTGTATAATCATACAGCGGAGAAAAGTTGAGAGAAACATAAACAGTATAGATTACACTTCAGTGTGGCAATACTTAATATATCACATCATCATTTCACTATTTACGTAGGTTCACTCTCATATTTAATTAACAACATTTTTACATTTCATCTGTGAAACCCAGTGGAGAGTATTAACCTTCTCTTTTTCTTGTCCTTATCTCGAATAGGTCTCTTTCTTTTTCTTACGAACCAATTTCTGGAGACCTTCTTGACAACATTCATAGGCCAACCCGTAGACAACTTTTTTTCTTTTTTTTTTTAAAATAAAGTTTTGCTTAGTTTTATCGAAGCGCCTCCTGTTCAACCTACTCGGTTATATTAGGGCGCATGTCCAAATATAAATGACCTTCAGGTTTGGTTACGGTATAGAACCTATTATATGGCCCTGACACATGGTGAACAATAAAGACAACAACCAAATAGTTACAGACTTTCATAAATGGGTGCTTGCGTAGAATAGAAGGATTAAAATGGTATGACAAGGTTACCAACGTGGAACTGATGACAAGAACCAGACAAGTGCCAGTGGAACAAGAGATGAGAAGAAGACGATGGCGATGGATAGGACACACACTGAGGAAACCTGTTGATAGCATTACAAGGCAGTCCTTGTTCTGGAACCCCCAGGGCAAGAGAGGCAGAGGTAGACCAAGAAGCACATGGAGAAGAGCGCTGGAACCGGAGGTGAAAATGATGAGGAGAACGTGGAAAGAACGTGAGATGATGGCACGTGACAGGAGGACTTAGCATGTGTTTGTTGAAGGCCTATGTTCCTTTGGGAGTGGAGAGTTATGAATGACAGTATAGAACGGTCAGTCCCATAGACAACTAATGTTGTAGTTACACACGATACGACACCATTCATCAAAGCCAGATTGTCATTTGCCCATTCAACCATCAATGACCAGATAGTCTTGATGTATAATACAGCCAGACACCATAGCTAGAGTGACCAATACCCTTTTCAAGTTGTAGTTGCCCAGGAGTGAAAGTTTGTCATAGATTGCGTCGTACGTGCATATTTTATTTTATTCATCAGCAAGTAGAATACTTGCCAAGTTATCATCATCGAGTGTAAACTAATTATTTATAGGACTAAAGACTTTTCATCATATTTGTCACAAGTCCAGTTTTTTTTTTTTTTAACGTACGCCCGCTATTACTCGAGGCGAGAATCTCCGGTTGGTATATCTAACCTGAGACTGATTTTTACGTGAGTATCCCTTTTTTCCCTGTACACTGGCAGGTGTCCACTCGCCATTCAGGCAGATACTCGCCGTCTTCGGAGGGTACCCATTAGAGCTGGGTCGGCTCAGGAGCCGCCAGTTCTTGGTCGACGACACTACTTCAAATGTCTTCGCCAGGGCTCGAATTAATCCAGTCTAAATCCCGGTCGACGACACTCAGTCAAATGACCTCGCCCGGGCTTGAACCTGGATCACCCGATCGCCAGCACACAGTGGTAACCATTACACCAGCAAGTCCAGTTTAAAGTTTAAGAGTGCTAAACCCTCTGTGGATGGGAAGGAGTGAAGCTCCTGACCGGGTTGGAAGGAAAGTCCTCAGGTTCCCCAGCCTCGCAATGACATGTCATTGGGCGGAAGGGCTGAAAGCCCAAGTGCCGCTGGTTAAGGAAAAAAAAAAATGTTTAAGAGTAACTAAGTTGTTAATTAATTAATTCGATATTATTTTTTAACTTTTGTTGATTGTATCATCTTGCACCATTGTTTATTTTCTGTTGTGATATATATATATATAATTTACCTCTCTCTCTCTCTCTCTCTATATATATATATATATATATATAGAGAGAGAGAGAGAGAGAGAGGTAAATTAATTTATATCTTAGTTTATCACTGGTTTACGTCTTTTGTGTAGTGGATGCTTAAGTGCATTATTGTTGTCTTCCGGCTAAACCGGAGTTGGGGACTCTTGTATCTTTCGGGACCCCATAGTGAAACTGTCGCTGGAGATCAGAATACCTGCTGAAACCGTCTTACTCTCAGAGAGGATTCACCTTCTCTCATTCACTCTTGGTGTCCTCTGTAGACCTTCATACCTACGAGCCATTACCATAAGGGGGCCTAGAGGATTGCATCCCACATTCAACTTTGTCATTCGACATAAAACCAAATCACCTTGCGACACGCTGTCAGTAGCATTTATAACACATAAGGAAGATTGATGAAAACTTGCTGCAATATGGACTCCATACTCTTTAAGGCGCAAGTGTGTTAGTCAGGCTCTCTAAGAACAACTAAAATGCTGGTTCCATGTTCAACCGTTAGGGGCGACAAGAGAAAGGAGGAATACAGTAGAAAGCGCATGTTGCATTGTAAAGATAGCATCATCAAAGGAGGATTTGATGGCGTAGATTATTTCAGAATGTCTATATGAAATCATCTTCCTCTACTTCTGTTAGTAACTCTGTTAATACAGCTCCTGCAGTTGCTTAAAAGTAACTGTAATAAAAGGGCACACCGATCGCAAAGTTAACGTAGAAATGAAAGGAAAAATTGTAGTTCTCATGAAAGAAACAGTGTTCCGTAATTCAGTCACTGCGCATGGCAAAATAACCACGCCATCATCATTACACCTTCTCGCTCCTCGTGAAACATAAGCCTACATCTATAGCTAGCCACAGATTTCCCTTCTGGAAAAGGAGCTATAAGTGTGTAGGTATGTTGACATAACTGAAACATATCTAAATGTAGAATTGTTAACATGAAATAAGAATAATAAAGATACAAGGTGTTGATATGTGTGTGTATCTATATATATATATATATATATATATATATATATATATATATATATATATATATATATATATATATATATATATATATATATATATATATATATATATATATTCGCAAAACAAAGCCAAACAAACTTATAATGGATAAAGAAAAACATGAACAGAACTTGAACGGATGTCACAAGGCAAAAGAGCTTGGCAATTGGTGGAATACCTATGAACCATGGGGAGCTATAATCTAGTAATGATGACTACAATGAATAAAAAGTTATTGGCGGCAGCAGACGGCACTAGTAAGTACAGTGATCGAAAAAACGCGACGGCGCTGACTATGTCGTGTTCAGCAGGTGCAGGAGTCCCTTCCACAAACAGGAAATACGTTGGACATAACAGGGCAAAGTAAATGTGGGATAGAATATTGATCGACCGATAGATCACATGGGATGATTTGATAAATCTCTAGGTGATGAAAATTGAATAAAACAAAGAAAGAATCTTTATACCCTTTCCCACAGCTATTTACGAAGCTCGGTATCCCCAGAATTAAAGGCATTTTCCCGTGCTCCCAGTGAAAAACTGACACACTGGAGTACTAAAAATGCCTTTAGTCGTGAACTACACGAGATAGGTACACGAAATTTTCTCTGATTCGGTAAAATGTCACTTAATTTGAATTTGTCACCGCTCTGTGGATGGAATTGCAGAAGTATATCGTCTGGCAGAGATAAAAGCTGTTTATAAGCTGCACTTAATCCAGATACTCTGAAAACTGAAAACAGTTTAACAAAGGCCTTAGCAAAAAATACAGAAGTAATGGTCATCTCAAAGAAAATGACTTTTCCAGAATATACTATCAGAGTAAAGGTAACAGTTTCAATAGATTCAAATACCTAGGCACGTTAGTAACATCAAATGGAAGATGTATATCAGAAATGAAGAGCAACATAGTCCTGGCAAAAACAGTATTCTATAAAAATGAAAGATGTATTATGCAACAATTATGTATCAATGGAAGTATCAGAGTTCTTCAGTGTTATATAGGACCTATTTTGTTATACGGGAGTGGGTCATGGAAAATTTGTAAACAAGTAGGAAAAGCACTTGAGGCTACAGAGATTGGGTTTTACAGAAGATTGTTAAAAATACCATGGACAGCTAAAGGAAGTAATGAGGATGTCCTTAAATAGGTCAGCGTGCAAAGGAAGCTTATCCAACATGTTAGAAGGAAGCTTATCCACCATGTTAGAAGGAAGCTTATCCACCATGTTAGAAGGAAGCTTATCCACCATGTTAGAAGGAAGCAATCCACCATGTTAGAAGGAAGCAATCCACCATGTTAGAAGGAAGCTTATCCATCCTGTTAGAAGGAAGTTTATCCATCCTGTTAGAAGGAAGTGTATCCACCATGTTAGAAGGAAGATTATCCACCATGTTAGAAGGAAGCTTATACTCCATGTTAGAAGGAAGCTTATCCACCATGTTAGAAGGAAGCTTATCCACCATGTTAGAAGGAAGCTTATCCACCATGTTAGAAGGAAGCTTATCCACCATGTTAGAAGGAAGCTTATCCACCATGTTAGAAGGAAGCTTATCCACCATGTTAGAAGGAAGCTTATCCACCATGCTAGAAGGAAGCTTATCCACCATGTTAGAAGGAAGTTTATCCATCCTGTTAGAAGGAAGCTTATCCACCATGTTAGAAGGAAGCTTATCCACCATGTTAGAAGGAAGCTTATCCACCATGCTAGAAGGAAGCTTATCTACCATGTTAGAAGGAAGCTTATCCACCATGTTAGAAGGAAGCTTATCCACCATGTTAGAAGGAAGCTTATCCACCATGTTAGAAGGAAGCTTATCCACCATGTTAGAAGGAAGCTTATCCACCATGCTAGAAGGAAGCTTATCTACCATGTTAGAAGGAAGCTTATCCACTATGTTAGAAGGAATCTTATCCACTATGTTAGAAGGAAGCTTATCCACCATGTTAGAAGGAAGCTTATCCACCATGTTAGAAGGAAGCAATCCACTTTCTTTGAGCGTTATGAGAAGAAGAAGAAAGCTGGAGCACATCATAACAACAATCGTAAGATTGAAGGAACAAGAGATAGAGGTCGACAAAGAGAGAAGATACTGGTCAGTTTGACATCATGGCATGGTAAAAACGTCAATAACAGAACTGATAAATGATATTGGAAACAGGAACTTGTGGAGAAACATTATCACCTACGCCACCCGGCATGGTACTTGAAGAAGACGATCTTTAGAGATCCCAGTGTTTCTAAAGTAAATCACGACAGCTTCTGTGTTGCCTACCGTTGGGATAGACCAAGTAGATATGGAAACGCCCAGCAAAGACAATATTTATAAGCTGAAGTCCGTGCTGGGTAACATCTGACGGAAACCAACAGACTTCCATGAAGGACCCGTGCAACGTTTCATGGGTATGGACGCGAGGGTAAATAATGAAGGAAATTATTACTTTCTTGTTCCTTAAGTTAAACTTTAATTTGTGTGACGGGGGAACACTTCATAGATCTTGAAATAATGAAAGTTGCGCTGCAGTGTTTTAAATATTACTATTGATCACATTTCTTGCCGCTAGGATAGCATTGCACTCTCTATCTGGCTACCCTCTACACCCCTAGATAGAAGAGGCACAACAAAGTAAGTAAGTATGTTTCTTGTGCTCCTGGTATACTTGAGAAAGCACAATATAAAGCCGTGTGCAGTTTCATAGTGTCACGTGTTGAGACAAAGAAGGAACAGGCCTATTGATCCCTCAGGCATGTCGTACAAGGCGACTAATTTGAGGTTGTGCAAGGGGCCGACAACTTCACCATGTAAAACAATCTGCTGCAGAAACGACCACAGCAAGAACATTGTGAGGGTATTGCCTCCCCTGCTTTGCAGTAGTGGTCCAACAGTGGCCAAAACTCTAAAGTGGGTCGTCAAAGGTGTCTACCTTCGCACAAGGTTACTCTTGGTAGATAGAAGGGTAGCGACGCTTCTATCCCAGGGGAGTATTCACAAGATAAGCGAAAACAATGATGCATTGGCTGAGCACGTTAATTCTATGATCTGCCGGCAACTTTTGTGAAGGATTAAGCAATTTTTGTTTTCAGCTCGTCAAACCCCCACCTCAGATTTACTCAGTGGAATTCTTATTATTCTAGTATAGCTCTGTTTCGAGTGTGTTTAGTAAATTGACTGAGACAAACATGCAGCACATTTAAAATGATTAAATCGAAGTTAAATTTGTATATTAAGAAATAACAGACTTAATAATCATTTAGTTTAACAAGGGTTAAAATACTCGAACAGTTAAAAAGAAAATGTTCATCATTGAATGATAGTAAGTTTTGTGAAAAAAGTTCACTTTGGCATCTTATACGTTTCACTTAGCTGCCAATAGTAGTTTCTGCTCCCGCTGATGGGTTATGTTCAGATAGGTCACTGGAGTTACGCGTCTCTGGTCAAGATTAAAGGCGCAACACGTTCCCAGAAATGTCAAGGAGTAACTGCCAAGCTGGTCCCGCGTTTCTACGACTGTCCACTTCTACCCTCACTTTGTTCCAGAGATTAGTACCTTCACTGATACCACCACCAACAACTATGGTAAAAGAATAGAACGAAACGGTCTCCTAAGTATTGCGTTTTCCGACACATACCTATGTGCCCCCCCTCCCTCCCCCACCCATCTTCCTATTCCACCATCCTATTTAACTCAGAATTTAACCTCGATGAGAATTAAACTTAATCCCTCGAGAGAAAACTTTCCTTACATTTAAATTAAAAGTTAATAGTACAGATAGAACATGTTTACATTTACATTTCCACTGTTTGAAACGTGTTCACAATATAAATTGAATCTGTTTTCATTTACATCTACACTGATTGAAAAGTTTGAAACTTTCATTAATTTTAAAGTGAATATGTTTACATAGACATTTAAACGGGTTTGAAACTGAAAGAATAATACTTAAAATGTATATAATTTCTTTCATCTTTTCCTCCCTGCTCCATATAGAACTTGGAATTATCGATGCTGTTAGTTCTCTGTAAGGAGCTAGCAATAAAGCAGTCACCAGCCCTTGCAGTGGTGGTTCATTAAATCATCATTCTATACGCTGAGGTTGCCAGCGTCAAATGACTTGGACATCCACTAGCGATTTTCACATATTAATACAATATATACATGATAGCTATATCATATATATGATAGCTGGATCAGAATCAGAACTTCAAGACCTTACCTCTAGACTGGAGAAAGTAACAAGAACGTATGGGATGGAAATTAATATAGAAAAAAGCAAGATATTGGTGAATAGCCATAAGAAACATGTTCCGACCAACATTACGTTAAATGGGCAAACGTTAGAAGAAGTTAACACCTTTAAATATCTCGGGTCCACTATATGTAGTGATGGAAGATCAAGTAAAGAAATAAAGACAAGACTTGAGATGGCCTCAGCTGCCATGACAAGGTTGAATGTGATCTGGAAAAGTAACATCAGTTTTCCTGTGAAGATCAAATTATACAAATCACTTGTATTATCTATTCTCTTGTATGGATGTGAGGGCTGGACACTCACTGCAGATACGGAGCGAAGGATTCAGGCTTTCGAGCATAAATGTTATAGAAGAATTTTGCGCATTTGCTATAAAGAGCACAAAACAAATGTCTATGTTAGAGAGAAGATAAACACCTATGCAGGCCACCAAGAACCACTTTTGTCATTAGTGAAACGTCGAAAGCTTGCCTGGTTTGGGCATGTAACTCGTCATGACTCCCTTTCGAAAACGATCCTTCAGGGAACAGTCGAAGGTAAACGGAGAAGAGGAAGGCAGAGAAAATCATGGGCTGATAACATCAAAGAATGGGCAGGACACGGTTTTTCCACACTTGTACGCATTGCTGAGGATAGAGAGCAGTGGAGGACCCTGTCTGCTGATGCTTCCACCATGGCACCCCTACGACCCATGACGGGTTACGGGCTGAGATGATAATGAATATATACATATTAGTTCACATGTTAGTAATAAAAAATATAGAATGTAAAATGAAAACTTACGCCAGTCCTGGCTCACAGACCTTTTGCTCAGATGAATGAAGTTAAGGCACTTGATTAAGCGTCTTACACGTGTTCTGGGGGTCATTACTTTTATAAGATAGTTCCCTCTATGACTCCGTGTGTTCCGTTTCCTCAGACAGTGCTTTTCCTTATTAAATTGATAGAGTTTTCCTGGGTTGTTTTGTAAGTCCTTATGAATACTCCAATAAAAGGTGTCCGGTCTGATAAAATAGAATCCTGATTTTAACTACTGGCAAGTCTGGTGTCTTTGGCAAGCGATTCTCACAGTGTCTTAACTCTAAAACGCGTCAGATTATATTCGCTGTCCTCCCCCGCATCTGTTTGTTATGAAGCTTAGCAAAAGCTCCAATCATTTTCAAACATAAATGTTGGGTAGGGTAATTTCAAAATATTCCGACGTGGAATAATTTTGCGCGTGATGCAAAGGTCACGTTTTCCAAATATGGCAATCAAACCTCCCATGCCTTGTGTACCAATTCACAAACACATCGGTAACCTCTCTCAGCAATGTGTGTAAGATGTAACATCTTATTACTTTATCGAAAGTAATCTTGTCAGTCCTGTCTGTCCAAAGTGTGTCATCCCGTATTACCTGATTTGCGACGAGCGCAGTCTGGCCTTATCAGCAATTAAGCAAATACGCTGAGCGATTTTAGTGTTTAATCTGTAGTCTAATGTCGACTGCTTTCGCGATAGCCAACATGGTTGTCATTAATATTATCTCTGCCGCTCCTTGCAATGCTTTGGGGGAAGGGACGGGTAACAAACAGACGTGATGATCTATCTCTGAGAGGGGTGTAAGAAGGAAAATACAAAATATATGCTACACATAGCAGAGAAAGAAAGTGCGACAATTGAAAGCACGCAATAAAAATCAGTACAAAACTTTAACTGATACTGCGTAGTGAAACAGAGATCGAGAACGGTCGCCCCATTATGTCACAAGCATGCTAATACTTTTACAATCTTCCTGCACGGAGACCCGTTGCAGTAGTGGCTCCGTAGGGAGCGAAATGGAAAAATGAGAATGGTGATGACAATGTATCCTTTAATGGAAAGATTTTTACGTTTTACATATGTTTCGAAATCAGTTAAAGAAGAACGAGAAGAAAGAAAAAAGGAAGGAAGGAAGGAAGGAAGGAAGGAAGGAAGGAAGGAAGGAAGGAAGGAAGGAAGGAAGGAAGGAAGGAAGGAAGGAAGGAAGGAAGGAAGGAAGGAAGGAAGGAAGGAAGGAAGGAAGGAAGGAAGGAAGGAAAACGATCAGAAAATAAATTACTTCTCTTGTCACGTGATGTATTATGTATGTAAAGTAGTAAATGTGTTTATATTGCAACAATTAACTATAGACACATCCAGTGGCGTACTAACGGGGTGCGAGGGGGCGGTGCGCCCCGTGTGACAGCCAGAAGGGGGTGCCATCGGATACCATTGTAACAGTACTGAACTGTTTAGAAATCTTCTCGCAAGCACGATATATTTTTCTGTGTTAATTTATGGGGGGAGGGGGAGGGGGGAATGTAGGATCCGCCCCGGGTGCCAAATTCTTTAATTACGCCCCTGCACACATCATACCGTGACAAATTAAGTGACGAGACACTAAATATTTCAACTGCTAGCTGCTGTCACCAGTGACAGGATAAAACGCTGGCCATCATCCAAACACCCCTAGTTCCCTACTCCCGATGTCGTGTCGTGTTGATGTAGATAGCGTGGCCATGTTTGTCCCTCCCAATATTTTCTCACTTAGAGCAGCAATTATCGTGTCGAGTTGGGCTTATTGTCATAAACAATTAATAACAGTTATGAAAACCATTTCGATTAATGCCTTCATCAACTATTTGTCAGGAGCCGTGTGTTCAGACATGCTGGCGCTAAGGGAAACTACAAGCGAGACCTGAAGGAGAGATCGAAATGCCGTATATTTAAGCCATTCCGTCAGACAGCGGCCACACAAGGTGAGCGGGTGGCACTTTTTGTCTGGGTGACAGAAGGAGGGAGCACGCGCTCCAGGGAGTCTTCTGCGTGCTCTTATCTGTAGGGTGGCTACAAGTGCCTGCAGGAGGGGGAGAAGAATGTGTGACAGGGCTAGCATTTGAGATAAGCGTCTATCGTCGATTGCCTGAACACGTGCATACAATCAACGCGCCCTGGCTACCACAATAAAGTGGACACTGATAGTAGAATATGGACAGTCATTAAGTGGGTTGATGGTGGCCAGTTTGAGAGATTCAGTGGATGGGAGAGGGAGGTGAGGTCAAGCACTTCTCAGTAGTTCTCCAAGAACCCTTCACCTGTCCTCGCTTTCCCCATCTGTGAAATACGGCTGTGACACGTCGTAGGCGGAACAGACATCGAGTTTGGAATCTAACAATTATTCTCCAACTCTTAAAAAGTTCAATAGCTTGTGGTTAGAGCGCTTGCCTCTCGCAGCAATGTTACCGGATTCTGGGATCAAATCCCGGTAGCTCACGCTCCTGTATACCAAGCTGTAAATTGGTACCTGACTCTGCTCTTGGGTTAGGGAAGGTGAAGGCAGCTCGGAACGGAACTGGTCACCCTATCTCATAGAGCTGGACCTCGTATAGTGAAGTGTCTAGTGCTTTATTCCCTACGGAAGTATCTGCTATGAGGCTACCTTAAGTTTGCGATCTCAGGGCTGGCACTCTACTTTGACTTTGACTGTTTTATTTGATAAAGTCTTGCATAAATTATTGACTTCCAGGTAACAACTTGCTTTAGAAGAATCGACGAGAGGAATAAACACATCAATAACAGTGTCTAATGAATAGACATAAACAGCTTACGTAGCATAAAATTGGCAAAGTTTATTAAAAACTGTGAGGTAAATGCTTACATACAAACGACAACGTTTACTGAAACAATGGAAATAATATATGGAGCATCAAGATTACAACGTATATTGAGGTAATGGAAAAATGCATATAAATCAAGATGACAACGTGTGCTGAAAGTACAGGGGAAAAACATAGAAATCAAGATGACCAAGTGTATAGGAACAATGGAAAAACGTCTATAGCATCAAGATGACAACATGTATTGGAACAATGGAAAAAAACATATATAGTATAAGCTGACAACATGTATATAAGCAATGGGGAAAACAACATATAGCGTCAAGATAACAACGTGTATGGGAACAATGAAAAAAGTATATATCATCAAGATGACAACGTGTATTGGAACAAAGAAAAAAATGTATATAGTATAAGCAGGCAACGTGTATAGATACAAAGAAAAAAAACGTATAGCATCAAGATGACAACGTGTATGGGGACAATGAAGAAAATAGTATTTACAGTATCATCAAGATGAAAACGTGCATTGGAACAAAGGAGAAAACGTAAATAGTATAAGCCGGCAACGTGTATATAAACAATTGAAAGAAAAACGTATATAGCATAAGCCGGCAACGTGTATAGAAACAATGGTAAAACATATAAATCGTCTGATTTTAGGACCTTGCACAAAATATCTGTGAGCATGTAATACCCGGTTCAATCCCTAATAGCGGACAACGTTTAAAGAAACAATAGGGGAAACTATATCATCAAGAAAACAATGTGTATTTTAACACTGGAAACAACGTATATACCATTAGGATAACAGCATTTACTGGAACAATTGAAACAACGTATATATCATCATGATAACAACGTGTCTTGGAATAATGGAAAAGAACACAAATATCATCATGATAACAATTAACAACGTGTCTTGGAACTATACAAAAACATATATATCAAGATGAGGATGTGTATTGTAAGAAATTTAAAAAAACACATATATATCATAAAAAAGACAACGTGTATATTTGTACAATGGAAAAAAAAACGCATATAACATACGCAGACAACGTGTACAGAAACAATGATAAAAAAAACATATAACATCAGGATAACACAGTATGAAAATAAAAACAACTATTATAACAATGTGGTTGGAAGGAATCCAGCAGTTAATAGAATCTAGTTTGACGAAGTGCACTGACAGAATTGAGCAGCATTTACGGCATTAAGATAACAACCTATACTGCCAGTTTTGAAAGAATCGAACAAGCTCCCTAACGCAATCGTGCTGACAGGATAGCAGCGACAGTAGAAGTGAATGATAAAATTGACAGATGTATTGACTAACTTTGTCATCATTATTATTCATCATCATTATCACCACAGCCACACACCGCCCACATCATTACAATTAAAGTCGTAACTCTTATTATCGCCTTCGTCTCGACCGGGGACTTCATTTCAATCAATTGTTGCAGCGTTGTTAAGGGTCAAAGAAAGTATCTGCAAGTTACAAAATTGCATTCCAGGCCACACTGGGAAAGAAACGAAACAAATATTTATCTCTGGGTGTCTGCGCTTTTGTTGTGTAATAATTATTGTGGAATTGGTATTGCATGCCAGCATCCCTCAGACGCTACATTCAAAATAATCACTGCCGCCAAGGGATAGGGAGACAACTTTACAAAGCTAATTCCGTTCGTGCTCGGCTGTCAGCGTCATCAATATGATTGGTCCGGATTCTATGGCCTTTGAAATATTAATCAATGCAGCTCTTCATCTAAGAGGAGTGAGCCTTAGCCCCATGTGTGTCTAAAACTATTGTTGATGGAACACCCGGCGAGTCTGAGCATTTTAAGACCGGGAATCAAATAGAATTTTCAAAAAAAGGAATTTTTTTCTTTTCATTTTTTATTTGTTAAACTTGAAATGCTTCACTCTGTCCCACCCTTCTCTGTGATTGGACGAAAAGAGCTGCCTGTTACAGTATCGACGTTGAATCAAGACTTCATCCAACTCCCGCCAAGGTTGGCGGCCTTGAGTTTCAATTATAGTGTGGCATCGAATCCCTACACTCTAGTAACAGTAAGATAAACATACACAATGATTTTCGACTGAGGGTTTAAATCTGCTTCCAAGCGATAACAAAACTAGACACTCAAGCCAAGGGTTGCCCATCTCACCAACAGAAAGGCTTGTTTTTGTTTAGATTGTTTGCCAACGTTATCATGGGACCTGTTGTTCCATGGGATTGGAAGAATGACGTGAATTTTTTTCCCCCGTTACTGTTGTCGGAAGCTGCTGACACAAGAACACAATTTGCTATAGCTACAAATTTGCAAAATGTTATTCAATGATTCTGGCTACATTGTGCGCAGTATGGACAGTTTCTAATTTGCGAATGTCAATTATCAGTCCTAATGATGCATGCTGACAATGTTGTTTTGTTTTCATTAGTTCATGTATTTCTCTAAGCGCTGTTTCGAACTTATTCCATTTGATATAATTTGGAAATGCTTCCAGTATAAAACTGCCTATTAAATTAAAATGTGTTAAATCTAATCCATAACGTCGTTTACAAACACAAAATATATTTAGCCCATGTTCAAGAAACCTCTAAACTGCAGAGCTCCCGGGTATGGAAATTTAAATACGGTTGTCAAAGACGCTGTGAATGTTGTTATCTCTATTCAAACAAGAACGATTCTATTTTCGAAATATTAATCTTACTTTAGATGTTCCTGTTGTCTAAACATTAATTAGTCACTGGCTATTTAGTGGGGAAATAAAAATGGGCATTACATTTTCTCCATTGCTTATGGGGTGAATACGTACAAGTGAATCGTTATGCGTCAGAATCTGCTGTGGGACTATCTTTTTTTTTTTATAAAATGTGACATAACATGCAGTAAAATATTTAACGACTTATAATTGCATGACTCAAGAGTCAGCTGAATGTTCTCTAATCTCTTCGGCACCTTTTTTTTTTCAGACTGATAGTTTGTTTCAATAATAATGTAACTACAATAAGGCGACTACGCCGTAAGAAATGGTAACATCGCAGAGTAGACACTTCTATATGGTGTGGGCTTCCCACCCAAGCTAATATGGGAGACATAAAGACTGACTCAGAACGCCCTGGAACTTGCTGGCTAAATGACCTCTTGTGAAGCTGTCACGGGTTGCCTCCCCTTTGCTCTGCAGTGATGGTCCAGCAATGGCCAAATCTTAGAGTATCTAATGTGGGTCTTTAACGGTATCTACCTTCGCATAAGATTACTCTTGGCAGAGATGCAAATAGAAGGATGATGATGCTTCTACCTTGAGGGAGTTTTCACAAGATATTCAGAAATCAAGAACAATGCTGAATGTGTCTTAGCACAGTTAACTTATTATCTGCCCGCCGCCTTTTGTGAAGAAATATATTGTATGATTTAGCTCTTTCAAACCCCCAACTGATTTAATTCTGTGAAATCTTAATTTAGTAGCTCTGTTTTAGGCGTATTTAAGGTGATTGAGACATATGCGTGCAGTACACTAAAAATCATTAAATCAATTATATCTTTGTAAAAATACAAATAACAAATTTAATAATCAATTATATTTAACAGTGTAAAATGAATAATTCGTTTAAAAAAAGGTAATCATCACAGGGTGATGATATGGATATTGAGGGAATTGTCTGAAAGTTTACTTGGCAGCTTTTAAGTTTGTACTTAGCTCCCAGTAAGTTTATTGGTTTCTGCTCCAGACGATGTTTGGTTCTTTGCCGGTTACGGGCTGATTCACTCTAGTCACTGGTCAAGTTTGGAGGTTTTGACTCGTTCCAAGAAATATCAGGGAGTAATCACAAAGCTAGTCCAGCGTCCTCAAGACCCGTCTGATGATGGTGTCTAGCGTTGACAGCAGGCCAGTTATAGCACACACTTTGTTCCAGAGATAGCACCCTCAACTGGTACCACCGACTAGTATTATGAAAGAAAAAAATCAAATACCCTCCTGAGTATTGGGTTTCCTGACACACAATCATGTCCCCCCCCCCCCTTTTTTTTTCATTCCACCATCCCATCTACCTCAGAACTTTACCCTCCTTAATCCCAGTGTTCAGAAAACATTCATTACATTTATATTGAGTATCTTTACATTTGCACTGGTTGAAAAGGTGATAAATATTATAAGTATGTACATCAGTTCTATCATCATTCACTCCCTGCTCCATATGGATATTGGGACTACCTCTGCGTTTTTGTTCTCTATGAGAAACCCGCATAAAGCAGTCACCAGCTCTTGCAGTGGTGGTTCATGAAACCATCATTCTATATGCTGAGGTTGCCAGCCTAGTATGACATGGACATCCACTAGCAATTTTCATATGTTATTAAATGCAAAATATAGAATTTAAAAATGTACAACTCACCCCAAAGTATATATGGGAATATTGACTCCTGGCTCAGAGACATAGTTAAGGCAACTTGTTTAAGATGCCTCTTACACGCGGTCAGAGATATTACTTTACACTAGGCTTCCACTCTGACTTTGTGTTCACATTCCTAGGATTCTGGCTTTCCATGTTAATGTAGATAGAGCTTTCCTGTGATGTAAGTCCACAAGATGCTCAAACAAGGTCCGGTCCGATAAATGGAATTCTGATCCTATTCCTTACTCTGGCTAGCTGGCTGTCTTCTTGACGAATTTCACAGTGCTCTAAACCGGCGAAAGTGTCAGATTATATTGCAACTTTCGTCGTGTGCACGTGGTTATTACAATCTGACCAGGCTCCAGTCAGAAGTGTTGTTTATAACATCTAGAATTGCTCAGCCAAGTGTATTAAATCATGTGTGTTATGATGGGGTTTATCCCAACAATTTCCCCATAGGAAAATTATCCGTGATTTTTTAAAAGTCACTTTCCATATAAGGAATTGTTAATTCCGTCGATTATCGGTCCTATTTACACTCACGACTTCCTACATTATCACAAATAATGTCTTCCCGGAAACTTATTACAACATTCCGTCTTTCAGATCTTTCTTCTTCTTTGATCCTTAGCCGCCGACCGTCAAAGCAGTCAGTGGCCATCGCGCCTAGTGGCGTCTTGTAGGGCAACAACAAATTGATTCCACTTTGCTCGGTCGGCGGCCATCCTTCGTACAGTGCCCCAACTCTGGTTCATTCGTTGCATCTCAGCCTCCACAGTCCTCCGCCAAGTTGTTTTTGGTCGGCCTCTCTTTCGTTTTCCTTCAGGGGTCCAAAGCATAGCTGTTCTTGTGATGGCATCGGGGTCTCTTCTGAGGACAAGGCCAACCCAGCTCCAGCGTCTGCCAGCTATGATGGTGTGCATGTCCTCTTGCTTGCTCCGAGTAAGCAGATCTTGGTTGGTGATGGTATTCGGCCAAAAGATTCGGTGAATTTGTCTTAGGCATGTTGTGTGAAAAGAGGACAATTTCAACATTTCCTTCTCTGTAACTGTCCAGCATTCCGCACCATAGAGAAGCACAGAAAGCACACAGCTCTGATATAACACTGGCTAACAAAAAAAAATTTTTTTTTCTTTCTCTAACATTTCTATGTTTTTCTGGTCAATTTTAATGCGCTGTTTTTAAATCTGCAAACCGTTTTTCTCTATCAGGTCGGGATCTCTAGAAATACGCAATTGAAGTTTTTTAACAACGCATACAGTATTACAACATCATTTGTACAAGAAGTATAACAGTTATGTAGGCTTGAATTTCTTTGCAGTCGACTTTCGTCGGTGAATGGCATGTGGTACATCACGATGAAGCATCCAACAATAATCGGCAAGCATGGTCACACTCCACCGTCCTTGATAACGTGACTCCATTACGGCGATATCTTGATGGAATCGTTCTCCATGTTCATCGCTGACTTCGCCAAGGTTGTCAGGGAAAAAGTCAAGATGCGAATCAAGCAAATGGATTTTGAGGGACATGTTACAGCCCATAATTCTGTATGCATCTATGCACTGCTTAACAATATGCACATAGTCGACAGATTTGTGATTTCCTAGAAAGTTATCGACGATCGATTTGAATGCCATCCATGCGCGAAGTTCACTACCATGTAACAAGTTCTCGAATTGTTTGTCTGTAATAACTTTCCTAATCTGAGGTCCTACAAAGATACCTTCCTTTATCTTTGCATCGCTAATCTGCGGAAACTTTTCTCGAAGATAAGTGAAAGCTTTGCTCGTTTTATGTAACGCTTTTACGAAATTCTTCATGAGCCCCAACTTTATATGTAACGGTGGTAAAATGATGCTGTCTTTGTTAACTAATGGCTCGTGTATTACATTTTTTATGCCCGAGCTGCATACGATCCCTGATAGGCCACACCTTTCTTGCATAATGTTCCTGTCTGTTGCGGCTGTCCCATTCACATAGGAAGCAACAAAATTTAGTATACCCAGTCTGCATGCCCGTGAGAATTTCAATGACCTTTAGGTCTCCACAAATCCGCCATTGGTAGTCATTGTACTTTATTTTTGCCAAAAGTATAGCCATATTATCATAAGTTTCTTTCATATAAACAGAGTAGGCGACTGGAATTGATGAAAATAAATTTCCATTATGCAATAACACGGCTTTTAGACTAGTCTTGGAAGAGTCGATGAAAAGTCGCTATTCGTTGACTATGTGCTCATGACCGAGGTGCACCATTAGACCTTTTACATCTTTGCAATAGCAAATGTCATCATCCATCTCAAAGTATTGAACAAGTTCTCTGTGTCTATGACGAAATTTAGATATTTGAGTATTGGGCGCTAAAAGATTCCATTCTTTGAGTCGCGAACCGAGTAATTCTGCTTGTCCTTTGGTGAGAGCGAGATCACGTATTAGATCTGAAAGTTCTGAATGGTTAATTAAGTGAACACCATTATTCACCGGTATATAATCCGAGTCAGAATTAGTTTCTAAAGCAGGTAAACTATCACTTTCTGATGGTTCATTCACGTCCAACGGGTATTGTTCTGGTGGAACTGGGATCGGACACGTGATTGGATCATGAGGATTTGGTTTTGAAACCGATTCAATATTTGGATACATCACAGACTTTCTAGTTTTAAAAGTGAAACCATAGATATTTGTCAAGCAGAAGTAACAATCAGTAGCGTGATTTGTCGGTTCACGCCATATTACTGGCACTCCAAAAGGCATCGACTTATGCTTCGGCGATTTTCGTAACCAACCTGCCAATGTATTTGCACAAGTCGAACAAACTGCATTTGGCTTCCAAGATGTATTTGCATCATCAACTTTCGAATCGAAATAAAGTTCATATGCTTTCTTTAGCAATGGTGTAAAGTTTTTCTGGTGAACACGATCGGTAAAATATCCGCATACGTAACAGAACAGATCAGCCGGATTGCTACTACTTCTAGAAGCCATTTTTCGATCACAATTATTTCAAAATACAGTAACTATTTGAAATATAACGTAACATATAATGCATCTTTTAGCAGTATAAAAAGTAGAATTATTTTGCATTTTATTAATTTTTTAAAAAGTTATTTGTAAAAATGAAACGGAGCAAATAACGGTTTCCCAAAAATATATTTATTCACAAATATTTAAGAAAACCGACGTGATTAGAGTAAACGGATTTCAAATTTGAAATCAAGCGCAAGGAAACTGACCTAAGAACACTTATTCTTATATAAGAAAGAAAAATGTTGATTTGTCAGTACCAATCTTAATTTTGCGCTTGTGCTGTATGGGAGATACTTCCTGATGGGTACTTTGTTGTTTAGGCTAAAAAAAGCATGTTGTTCTTGCCTTTATTCATTCTGATGTTGATGTTTCTTTGCCTGCCCCGCCGTCTGGTGTTACTATGCATCCTAGGTATTTCCAGACTTGTGCAAATAGTGGTTCTAATAGTTCTGCTGCATTAGCTCAGGGTCTGTCTTTAATTGATGTTAGCCCACCTGCTGGCATTTAAGTCTATCATGGCCAGGATCTTTTTTCCGACTGCCCTCTGTTGTTTTAACCCCTTTGATGATACTGTGATGATTTCTTCTTTTCGTGGAAATGTCCTGTAAATTTACATCTAGATCGCTTTTCATCAGCCTCAGGAACCATTCAATTGTGTCTCAACGAAATTGGTGGTTCCTTGTTCTGAGAGTTTCTCTGAAGTGCTTGGCCCATCTTGCTTTTTCCTGTCCCTCTGCTGTCGATACTGATGAGATTTCCTTGCAGCTTATCTCTTACTAATGACAATATTGTTTGCACCTCGTTTTCCGCTGATGAAGTGGTTTCTAATAGTTCTTGCTAGCTCAGGGTTATTTTGTATACTGTGCTTTGTTCATTTCTCAGTGCTGCCTCTTCTGCCTGTCTTGCAAGATCGTCTAAGAAATTCCTTTTGTCGGCTCGGGTTTGGCGTTTAACTTCCTTGTCCAGCTGTAATATTGTTTGTACTGTTTTCGCTATATAGTTTTGTTATTTTTTAACGTGTGCTTTGTTCCTGGGGGACTTCGCTTCTAAGAAATTCCTTTTGTCGGCTCGGGTTTGGCGTTTAACTTCCTTGTCCAGCTGACTGTACTGTTCGCTATATAGTTGTTTTAACCTGGGGGACTTCGCTTCTGATGCGTGTCTGTAATAGATCACCACCTGGATAATTTACTGCCCTGTACCGGTGTAAACAAACATTCATCGTGGGACCATCTGGGTTGTGTTCTCTCCACGAGAGAAATTAGGAAGTTACAATAGACATATTACACGATAACCAAGCTCGCGGGGCGATCTTCTTGTTAATCCGGCGCGCCAATGTCTGGTACACGAAAATTTAACAACACGACTGTCGGTCAATATTACATCACCTGTTTACTCTCTCATCGGGGATGATCAGGTAAACAGACATGACGAATTATTGCACGAAGAAGTGTAAACAAGTGACTGGGTACGTACTTCTGTGCTCCGAAAATGAGAAATAAGTAGAAAATGGGGAGAGAGAGAGAGAGAGAGAGAGAGAGAGAGAGAGAGAGAGAGAGAGAGAGAGAGAGAGAGAGAGAGAGAGAGAGAGAGAGAGAAAATACGAAAAGGGGAGCGACCAATACGTCACAGAAGCTGCTACAGACCAGCTAGCCGGCAAACACAAAAAATGGTTATATTATTGTACTTAATGATGATGACTGTGGGGATGATGATTATTATTATTATTAATGTTATTGTACTTACTAAAATAAAGTACATTTTCCCTAAAAACCCCACCTTAGTTTGTTAACTATTCATCAATTTGCCCCTTGTGGTTCCCGGGGGGTTTCTAATAAGACAAGTAAAGAATAAAACTACTGCTCCCTTGGGCACATATCATAAAAGGCAACAGATAGGCAGAGAATGTGGATGGCAATAGCATCGTGTAAAAGGAATTGCTACAGAAATTACTGCTACAAGAGTTTGTGTTTCGGTGCAGGCTTCTTCAATGGTTCATCTACAGTTGTGGCTCAATGCTCCACATGGAGCGTACTGATCAAGATCCATCAAATTAGGATACTGTCTACAGAGTGGTGTCTACTAACAATAATCATTTAGCTGTTTTTATTTCCCCTTGATCACAGACAATGACACCAGGCAGTATATTATCATCTTCAGCTGCCATCTCCGCAACGAAGGTCGGCTGCAATAGATCTCCGACGTTTTCTACCTCTTGTCTTGATAGTGCACTCTGTAGACTCTTTTCGGAATTTCTTGATGTTATCTTCCCACTTATAGCGCTGTCTTCCTCTTGCACGTTTGTCATCAACTCTGCCTTCTATTATGGTCTTCAGCAAGGCGTTAAGTTTTTACATGGTCAAACTATTTTAGCTGCCTAATTTTGATCTCCTTCATTAATTCTCTTTTCATATCCAGGATTTCTAGTACCTCCTTCTTTTCGTGAATTGCAGCAGCAATATTTAATAAAATTGTCATCGGTGCTAAAATATCCAAATCTGTCATTTCCCGTATCAGGTCCGGATGTTGTTATGTACGGATGAAAGACAACTGTCAAGATCAAGCTTTTTAACTTAATTAGAGACGAATGAACACATAGAGAAGACAACTGGAGATAGACATGAAGGACGTTAAGAAGACATGGAAAGATCTTGAGCTGATGGCACGGAACAAGAAGACTTGGCATACATTTAATGAATCTTTATGCTCCTTGGGGAGCTAATGCGTGATGATTGAATGAATGAATGACAGGGGTGAGGCCCCATGTGGTGTCTCTAAAGAGACAAAGAAAACAAAAGACCTACTGCACGTGCTGACATGTCTTGAAAAACGAATAATACGACGTTGCGCGCGCATTGGGCTGGCAACCTTATTAGGTAAAACAAATTGCTGCAGGAATAACTGTTGCAGGAGCATGTGAATGCTTGGTGCAGGCTTCCTGACAGGGTGACTAGCAACCATGGGGGCTGTATACTCCGTGCGGAGCGCAAAAGAAAATGATGACGATGATGATGAAAGGTTACCGAATTGCGAGTTAAAAATCTGGTAGCGTTACGGCTTCAGTCTACACAGCTATAAATGGGTACCTGAATCTGCTCTTGAGTTAGGGAAGGCAAACGCCACATGGAAGAGAATGGTCACTGTCGTAATTTTAGATAGGTTTGAAAGATATTTATGGTCCCGCCTGAGTAGAGTGGATGGTGATAAGTACGTGAGAAATAAAGGTGTGAGAAATAGATTTCACGAGTGAATAGTTTAAGGAGAAGATCTGTCTCTGGAATGAGAAGTTTCTCTAGTCCAGCCTATCTATACGACTATCTTTTTAGTACAAGACAATCTTGCCCCTCCCTATACCTAGAAATATAAGTTTAACTACACACACACATACACAACTATGTGACAACAAGACACACAGACGTGAAAACTATGGTTAATTGGGTATGGGTCTGACCAACACACAAAGTTAAGTTCTTTTGTTGTTTATTATCATTAAACTTGACAACACCAAATATTAAAGAAAGATCAAATAAAATCAGAATTACATGCATAGAAAATTAACAGAATACAAGTGCCCTCCCCTTATTGAGAAAAAGAACCCAAAAGTTAATAACCCCAAAGGTCAACGGTATCACTATGTTACAGCATAGACAGTAAAGAAAAGAACAAAGTTCCTACTAAAGCTATCCAGTAAAGTAAACAATATTTAAGCGGAATCCAGATAATACACTTTTTCTGTAACAAAGAAAATATTCACTCTCTCTGACATACGTGGCCACTCACTCGCTCTTCTTACCTACTCTTGGTGAACAAAATCTCTTGGGCATAAATTCCTGAAGATATAATTTCCAGTGTTTTTATCTTCCAAATTGACCCCAGTCCCTCCTCAAATAATTAAATTTTATAAGGGGGACGCCTAATTTGGTGGTTGATTCCTGGATAGACAAATGTCACCTCGAATAGTTCATGTAGAAAAACCGAGATCTTGTGTTCACAGTAAACAGTAGAAAATACTTCCAGTATAGGGAAACATCTAGTTGCTAAAAACACTGTTATTTATGATGGTGATGGTAAATCCTATCGGCTGGCTCAGGGGTGAGTGCCGATTTTTGAAACAGCGTAACTTGCTGGATAAATCCGCTGATACGACTGTCAAAAGTCAGATAGTAATGTTATTTGTGTACGCCACAGTGGGCTGATAAAATTGAATGAATATATGGGTATTGGTAAGTCCAGTTAACTTTAATATTTAATGTTTATGTGTCTGTTTGGCCAATCCTGTTCACAAATGAACTTGGGGACGTGTAAGCCAAGAAGAAGCCAACATTCACCAATCAGTAAATGAAGAAAAGGACCAAAAAATAGACCGCTGGTCGCCCTTGATCAGGTCATGCTTAAGAATAGAGAAACATTTATGAAAAAAATGCCACTAGTATAGATAGCTACATATATGTACACGGAAGGGGACAAGAAGATCTCTTATCCTCTCCGTTAGTCCTGATTAAAGTTAAAAGGCACACGGTGTCTTTAGCCTATCCTATCGCGCATCGCTTAGCGGGTGCAGGTTTGGTTGAGGTATGCAGCCTTTCCCCTCTTGCCCCGGTCACGATCAGCGTACACTGTCTATTATTATTTAATTATCCATACGCGCACTTAACAAATATCGCCGGTCATTAATAGCTATTAGATTGTCGGCGTCTGTGGGTCGTCGTATGGTATTAAATAACAGTCACGTACTAAAATTACACAAAATGAAATATAACGTGAATTCTATTCTGCCACTTATCAGTCGCGTCTAGTGTATTAATTAGTCAACTTAAACGTCTCTTCTTATGTGAGAAAGCGGGTGATGGAAATAATATTATAACTGCACATCTGGTTAAAAAACCGTTACGCGTTATTTATTTCACTAGTTCTAACAGCTAGAAAATCACAGAGAATTATAATGGTAACTTTTAACACTTTAACGCGTTTAAGCACAAATTTATATTACCAGAAAATCAGAATGAAATCCCCACGAAACTATTAACACATCTTCCACAATGGTTCTAGACTACGTGTTTAGACTATTCGAAAAATTCTGAGCGACAACTGATATCTGGTTTTGGAAGCCCCAGTTTATATATTATCATGTTATTATGATCTCTAGAGGATGTTAATTTTCACACTCTTTTGCATAGCAGAGAAATCAGAAACCTACGTTCCCAAGATAAAAGGTTTCCACGGCTGCTCTTTCGGCGTTGCTAATCGACAACAGCGACTTAAAACCGTGTAACGGGTATCTTCCGAGATTTAGCCCGCTTCTGGAGATCAAAGCGCTAACACCCCCTGAGTGTACGAACATCAAAGGGTCCTCGGGAAAATATTTCTGCCCGAGCGTCTCACTTCAAAAGGTCGGTGTTATTCACGCGCTGTCTGTCTGATATCCGATGATTGACAGATCAGCTCGCGGGAGAAACTCAGGTAAACAAACGTGGTTCGCTCCCTGTTATGGCTGGCAAGTCGCGGAAGTTGGTAAACCACTTCGTTTGTTTACGTTTCAAGGAAAAGAGGCGTGGATTAAAAATGAGTAAACGCAGGCTGTCAATGCATGGCTTTGCTAACGAATCATAGAACGCCAACGAGGTCACGAAAGACTGTCAGATACTGTATGTTATATTTCCATTATACGTCACAGTCACCACAACTTATAAAGCTGGACCTAGTATAGTGAAGTCTCTACTTCAATCTACATGGGGCAATATCTACTATGAGACTGCTTTTACTTCTAAGTTATGTAGCCGAGCGTAGGCCTAAACATATGACAGATAAGCATTTAATAATCCACCAAACTCACAATGAAGGCCAAAGCTGTGGTGTTTAATGACTGTCGCCAGAGCACTTCTATATAGCGGCGAGACGGTTTATGATAAGCAAGAAAGAAGGCTCAAAACCTTCCATCTACGGTATCTACGCCACATACCTTGGTATGTCTTGGAAGGATAAAGTGACATATGTCGAGGTTCTGTCACGTGCTGGCCTTCAAAGCATGTATACACTGCTTAAACAGTGCAGACTACGCTGGCTTGGTGATGTCTACTGCATGGAAGATTGTCGCATCCTCAAAGATATTTTATACGGACAACTGGCAGATGGTAAAAGAACAGCCGGACGACCGCAGCTGATGTTCAAAGGTGTGTACAAGAGAGACATGAAAACATGGACATAAATCTACCAACCTAGGAGAATAAAGCTGCCGATCGTACCAAGTGGTAATGCTCCCTACGGCGTCACCTCAGATTAGGCGAAAAGAAGCTCTCACAACATGCAGAAGAGAAAAGAACACGCCGAAAGGGATATCAGGAAAAGAGAAACTGAGCAACATAACAGCAATATTCCTCCACGCAGGCCACAGTTAAGAATTCCTGGTGTATTTTGTTTTTAACAGGGCTTAAATAATTGATATAGCAGAAAAATGGGGAGCAGCTGGAAGAGTGAGGAAGTACGCGACTCAGTTCATCACTATCACCCTTCAAATCCTAACTTTACCTTTAGACTGGTAAGTAATAGAATGACCTCCGCTTAGAGTGATAGACCATTATTCTATATACTAGCAATAACCCGTCAATATTGAAAGGTTTTAATTATAGTGTGTTGTTTCGGTTACATGTATTATAGACGGTAATATTACCACTGTGGTCATTTCATTGCAGGCGACCGTCATTAGATATTTGTAGTGAAAATTATATGAATGTATTAAATATGAAGACATGGAGTAACCTTATTAAATGACATGTGGAGCAGTGATAATGATCTATTGGACCGTAAATTGACTAAATAACTAACATTTCTTTTATGACAACATGTCTCGTAATTGTTCGTGCATCTTTTAAAATCTTGTATAATCAAACTATTCATGCACTCCGTCATTTGCGCACTTTTGTGCGCAAATGACGGTGTGCAAGATGTGACTGACCGACCACCAAAATGTAACATATGTCGCAGGTTATTTAAACGTGGCTTGTTGTCCTCGAATTGGGGTATGATAATTCTTGGGTGATCACTACCAACACAGTCTCACCAGCGACACTCGTTCATAAACTTAACAGAATCTGTGGTACAGTCTTATGTACATATATATTTCACCAATACAGAATCCTGGACATCGGTAACATCATGTATGGCTAACATATGAATAACAAGCCGGTGGCACCTAACAATAGCTTCAGACACATCTCCTGGTACACTGCTCATCGTAACATGACTACTGGCATTCTTGCGCACAAAGTCGCCTTACTTCTACTATCTTGGCCTCCTCTAGTGCGGCATGCATCTCGCACCAGGAATCTCCTAGTCAGATCAACCACTAATAACCTCTGATTACATATGACTCCTAAAGTCAACACAGACGCAGCATCCTCTCCTCGCGTCTACAATTCACATTTAGGCCTTAATGACTCCTAAAGTCAACACAAACGCGGCATACACTCCTCGCGTATACAATTCACATCTAGGCCCTATAACATCACTTCTAGACTCAACAGTCCAACAATAATCACTTCATATAATATATCACATCTGACCCGTCTTCTATAACGGCCATATCACTTCCAGACCCTACAGTCTAACAATAATCACTTCAGATAATATCACATCTGACCCGTCTTCTTCAATGGTCAGTCACACCACTACATCTAACATTACAAACACCTCTTGGTCTTACAGACAGTTCACTATCCAACATGCTCTCCACGAGCTCCCGTGAATCTCACCAACGTATGACACCCCTGAACAACACTACAAGTATATTACTTTAGAAATAACACATGACCGTGAAACATTCGAATGTCACAATTCTAGTCGCATTCAACCGTAACAACCATTCACTCCGTTACCCACACACACCTTGAAACATACGTCATGTGTATCATGACAAATATCCCAAGCTTTTTCTGTCTGTACGTAATGCTCCCTAAAATAGTAACACGCAACAAAGAAAAGTGCGCAAAACACGGTGTGCATGCACCATGTTAACAACGTGCGTGTTCAGACTTTTTTTTAAACCTCGGATGCAAAACAAATATTTTGGTTTTTTAATATTCTCCCGAAAATAGTAACGCTCGACAAAGAAAAGTGCTCAAAGGTTGGTGTGCATGCGCAATGTAACGGCGTGCATGCTCAGACTTTGTACAAAATTATGTATGTTACGTCGGTCGGTCTCACTCAAAAAAAAAAGCCAGAAAAAAAAGTGCGCAACGCAGGGTGTGCAATTTGCGCGGCGTGGGTGTTATATAAAACAAATACTTTGGTTTTATTTTATTTTATTTTTTTATAATTCTTTCACGAAATTAGTAACGCTCAACAATGAAAAAGTGCGTAAAAATTGGTGTGCATGAGCCCTCACCCGATGTACAAATCATGAAAGCTTGAAAGTTTTTGTTAAAACTACTTATTATCAGGAAACACTCTTTGAAAACAATCCACGTACTTTCACACGAAATGTTGTCATCAAAGAACTTTTAAATTGAATCTAAAATAACATAATTCTCGCCGTGTGTACGTTGGTCACAGCTGAAGAATGCAGCCTTGTTGAAAAATTGTATTGTTTTCATTAAATATACTCTACCGAAAATAGTTACAGTCAACAAAGAAAAGCGTTCAAATGACGGTGTTCATGAACAGTTTGATTACACTGTAAAATGGAAAGAAACAAAAAACACTCTAAGAATGTACTTCTTTCTGCTCATCCGGGAACGGGAACAGCACACTATAATTAAAAACCCGTGAAGTTTGACGGGTTATTGCTATTATTTATATATTCTTGAATGTTTCGTTGAACCATGCGAGATTGTATTTTTTTCGCAGCTAGGTCACTCTTCTTCTTTAATAACAATATGTCCGTAGAGCTACATTCAGACCGTCGCTAACATCACGCCATTGCAGTTTTTAAGACAGTGAAGGCTTCCGAGTGAGTAGGCTCGCTTCTGTTTCCTCTTCTTCTTCGTCATCAGAATCATCGTGGTTAGTGCACTAAAAGTAGATAGTTTTTTTTTTTCTGTGCGGCAGCGGTGGTTCAAATAAATAACAGTTCGGATAAATGACATTCGAATAATCGACGTTCTACTGTAATATGATTGTGTCAATATGGATTTAATAGTTTACATACAACAATTGTAGCAAAGTGTGCAAAAACACGCTTAGTTAATGGACTGATAGAACGAACAGAGAAAGAATAAATTGTGATGGTTTCGGCAAGACCCTTGAACTGTATGAAAACAAAACGAAAACCGTGTTACCAAGATTAACACGAAGTAGGAAATTTTTCTAAGCATTCTAAAAATAGTAGAGGTCACGCATGCGCATTCGTTTATGTTATCGGAGAGAGGCAGGTAGAAAATAAAATCCACAATGGCGGAAGCAAAGTGTCGCAAATTAGGTAAAGAATTTCTTTTGAACTGGGACTCTGTATCAGTAAATTGGGATAAAAGTTATGGATTTTCACTGAAGGGATATGCAGGAATGGAAATCCAAAAGGAAAGTTGGAAGATGCATGTATATATTAAGATATTTGCAGTTTTATTGGACTTTCACATCACAGGTCCAACCTAGTGATAGACTTTATAAATTCGTAGTAAATACATGCCATACTCGATTGTAAGTTTAAGTATATGTAAAGGAAGCTTCCAGTAGGGGAAGATAAAGGAAAAATAAGACAACGTGATGGATAAACCTAGTTGAGTGTGTATTGGAACGATTGCTGGGACAGTTACACATAATACCCTAAATGAGAGAGATCTTTAGGGCTGAAAAGGGACAAAACATTGCTGCTCCCCGAGACGCCCGCGCGCACAATATATAAGGCGAGAACGCTCAGTTCAAAATACACACAACTAAAAAAACCCAACCAGAAGACAAAGTAGAGTGCTGTCTATACTACGTCAGTTACCACTGCATGCAGGGCAGACATTCTTCGCAAATTACAGTCTTCATAAGAGCTTGGAATCGATCTTAGAGGGTTCTATATTCGAATTTCAAAAACCCTGAAGTCAAGTGGACCTTCGATCCTGCTACCTAAACATAACAGGAGCCCAGAGGTTGAAGTGTTCCATAGTTTTTTTTTTCCCCCTGATTGCTGGGATTGGACTGAAGTGTGACTTTCAAAACAACAGTGTTATGTGTCAACCCATATCTGGAAAAGTGCTGATTCAAAGCTGAGTGACATAGTGACTATTCCTGTGGCTAATGTGAGACATTCAACGGTCAGATGATGAGAAATTAGGGAATAGAATAAAAGAGACAGACTAGTATAAATAACAACAGTGAGAGAACATTTTTGGTACAAATTAATTTAAAGATCCCATGGGGACTTTTTGTTTAAGTTTAAACTTCTAAATATATTATCAACTTGCTGTAAATACATAACCATAATCACCATCGTCCAACACTCACCCTTCATTACCTAATTAGATAGGTGTAAATAATAAGTTATGAAATTATTCTCAAGTGACTTTTTAAATTTTTAACTGTTTAAGTTGAGTTACTTTTTCTAATTTTATTATAATATCACATGGGTTACTACAGCTAAGGTGGCAAAGTATATTTCTGAAGCCTTAAACTATTGTCTAGCTCAGAGTATTCGCAGCCGTAGCTCACTTGTGATACTAGTGCTCTTCTCTGACACTGGGACTTCATAGATTCTGGAGAGAATTCTATTTCTTCTCTAAACACTATCTTCATACGAGAAAAACCTAACGCTACAACAATAATATCATCATCATCATTATTTTTCTTTAAGCTCCCTACGGAGTATGGAGCAACCACTTCAGCTGGTCGCCTTGTAGTAAGTCTGCACCAGGCATTCACGTGCTGTTGTGGCAGTGGTTTCTGTGGCAATTAGTTTCACATGGTGGTGTTGCCAGCCTCATGTACAAACTCAAATGAGTCGCCTTGTACGACATTCACAAGGGTGCAGTAGTGCCACTCTTTCTTTGTCTCTTCAGGGACCCCCGGGTACTACACGGGGCATACAACAACATACTGTATACCAATTTACACCTGCTAGTTAACACGCAATAAAATGTATCCGTCCACATATAGTTAACATACAACAATGTTTAAGCTCATACATCTAAGTATGATTTGGTTTTAAGGACTATTGTCGTGAAACATTCTAAATCCACATATATAAATTAAAAGGTAAATGTAAAGCCTAACACATAAATTCAATAAAAGGGAAAGAAGAATGGTAAAGAACAGTGCTGTCACAATGACTGTACTCGAGATCCCCCTTTTTCTACTTCGTCTGCATATTGAAACGCTTTCACGTTTGATAGTAAAGCCTATAGCAGCATACACGCCTTTCTAACAATAAAACGTGTACTGTATTTCTTAGGAAACCTTGAGATACGCAAGCTGATTAATGACCTAGATTAATACTAGCATTAATTTCATTTTATACACTGCGTAATGAAAAGACAGATGAACTTAGGGTAGAGAGAGAGAGGGCTGAACGGAGGAACGTATGCAACACTAACACGCGTCTCGCGATATAAAATTAATGCCACCCCCAAGCGTAAGGCATGAAGCACTAACTTTTTTTTCAAATATAGACAGTGATAAAAAACACTACCAATACGAGGGTTAGGTTTAAAAACCTGTTTAATGCTTATTAGTAAACATGACATTATACTGTTTTATGTCTGAAAGCCTGACAGTACCGAGACACCACATCGTATCGAAGTGAACGGGAGGTAGAAGAAAATGCATATTTTGAACGCAGCCACTTAGCTCCATTAAATTTATATATTTGGGTTCCTTAGGACTTGCTGACAAAGAATATGTTAAGTGTTACGCAAATAGTCTAGGAATTAACAAATTATAGCCAAAAGAAAATAGTGAGGGTGTCTGACAGCACCAAATCAGAATTGCGCAGTGGCATGTTTTGAAACCACCATTTTACGGGAAATAGGCCACCATGTTAAATCCTATTTGATTGGCGGGAAGTATATGTAAGGCGAAACACGATTAGTCGGACTGCAAATACTATTTTTGGTTGTTAGGGGAAACGTAGGAAGGGTAAATTTTTTCAAAAGCTTGTGTAAACATGGTCCTATTGGCTAGACCCGCTGATATAGTCAATTAGGAGCGTCTGTTCAGTGCCACATTTTAGAATAAACTTACTAAGAAACAGTGCGTTGAGATCCAGCTCATATTTTTCTAAATAAAAGCCTGGGACAGAGGCAGATCGGAATTTGTGCCATAATTCATCGCCAGTCAACGTATTTGTTTATTATTTCCATGAATTGTGGTGAGATTGACATATTTGATATCTTTTTGATGAAAATTGAATGTGAATTGATAATTTATGTCTGTATATGTGTGTGGTTCAGTAGCAAACATGAGGCAAAGCCTAGATATTGCTCCAACCTGAACAAAACTTGTCGGAGAGAAGTATATCTGCATGGGATCGCCAAATAGTCTACTGACACCTATCTTATTGACTAGAAGGAACTAATGCTGGAATTGCAGAGGCGTAGTAACCATTAAGGAGAAGAATACTGGTGTAAATTGTTTCAGATGAAGCTAGCAGTTGGCCTACCGCTCTGAACTCAGTGTTTGTTATGTATTGTGTTCAGTGTGGAAACAGATTATAAATTAGTTCTGAAGTAGGAGGTACAACCTTCTTGTTTCAGGGACCGTGGTCCTAACTTATTGAAGCAGCACCTGGTCTGAGTTTTGCTGAATCCAGAGGCTGATAGCATACCCCTTGATCCAGATAGCGACCAGTGAGGTGTCTCAAGAACACAGTGAAGCAAGCGAGCAGAGGAGACTGTTTCCTGCCGCCATCACAGAAGATAAGATTCTGTGGCCAGAGCAGCTCAATTTTATGTGCCCCCTCTAAAATTGACAATATATTAAATAAAGAGGGACAATAAATTGTTTCAAATGACAGGAACTGTGAACTTTTCCCAATACTATTTCCACCATAAGCAAACACTTGAAGTCATGATGACAAACAACAACCTAGCTTGAAAAAGCCAGTATTACCTCATAGTACCACTTCACAACTTACACAAATAGGATAATAATAATAAAATATGTCAATACAAAGATCATATCTATAAATTGTGTACATACAACTTGTAATTACATTTGATTGTGATTCCTGGTTCACTGTGTAGTTGAATCAGGATATCTATTATTGAAAGGAATTAATACATATATTTTTAAACTTTAACACTTGACTCATTTAAGATAGTCTTATAGAGTGTTATATGTGTGTGAGTGTCACAGTGTTGTAAAGTGTTGTGGAATAAATTAAATTGTTTATCTGTCTGTTGTTGTTGTGACTTACACTTCATCATTATCATAACCCTAGACATTCAACGTAGTCATCACAATATTCCAGAATAATTCTGACTGAGGTATAAATGTGGTAGCAAGTAAGGTCATCTGTAATACACCACACTTATTAGATACAGATACCTTCACAGCTGATCTCAGTCATTACACTAAGTCCCCTATAAATATTTATATCATCCCACTTTACCACATATATTGGGGTCTCGCTCCCGGGATATTGAACCTTCCCCTAGCATATATATTGGGAGTAATTCACTTCTGGAAATAATAAAAATTTAAAAAGGTATCCTTGGGTGGAAAATAAATAAGGTTGAGCTCTCAGTGCTTGTGGTTGTCCTTAGTTAATTAGACATAGATAAAATTGTTTGGTTAAATATTTTATACATTTACCTGTTAGAAAATGGCGGACCTGGCCAAATTTCGATCTGCTGCTGTGCAGACTGCTAAAGAGTTAGGAATGGACGGGCAAGTTATGATTGCTTATGTCACTACTGAATGTGACAAATTTATTGAACGTGAAGAAAGAAAATTTGAAGCTGAAAGAAAGTTAGAGGCTGAAAAGGAAATTAAGAAGTTACAATAAGAGGCTGCAAATTGAGGCTGACAAAGAGGCTAGAGCATTGGAGGCGGATCGTGAGGCGGAAATAAAGAGGCTCCAGTTGGAAGAGAAAAAGGCTGAAAGGGAAGCAGAAGAAAAAAGATTGACTGCCGAAAGGGAAGACAAGCGATTGGCTGCAGAGAGGGAAGCAGAAAAGGAGAAGAAGAGATTACAAAGGGAACATGAGTTACGACTAAGGGAGTTTGAGTTTCAAGGCCATGCTCCTGAAAATGGTGCCAGTCCCTTTACCTCCGATGCTACTGCTAGTCAGGGAGCCTCAACCTCAGCTATGAACTTTCATTTAGATCATTTTGTTGAGAAAGACGATGATATCGAGAGCTATCTAAATAGATATGAACTATTAGCTACCACGTATGGGTTAGAGAGAGAAAGGTATAGCTTAAAGTTATCTCAAGGACTTCGTGGTGCAGCTTATGAAGTTTTTGCCAAAATGAGCAGAAATGATCAAGAAAATTATGACATGCTAAAGCAGGCTCTTTTGTTAAGATATGAAAAGAATGGAGAATTTTATAGGAAAAAAATTTAGGAATGCTAAACTACTGTCAGGTGAAACCTATCACCAGTTCTCTGCACGGTTAGAGACATACTTGGAGAAATGGACTTCTCTGGGGAAAACCCAAGATCTTAAGGAAATGATCCTTATAGAACAATTAAGAGAGTCCATGGCTCCAGACCTGAGAAAGTTTCTCATGGAACAAGGTGCAGAGAGACTGGGTGAGCTACTAAATGTCGCTGAAAGGTATCAAGCAGCTCAGGCAGAGGTATCAGGTAATAAAAAGAAACAGGTAGAAGATTTTAAGGCACCACAGAACTTTAATAAATTTGATCCTAGAGATCAGAACAAGGGTAAGCACCAGTTTGATAGGCCACGGTATGACAATAAAAATAAAACCCCACAATTCGATGAAAGGAAATTAGATGAAAGAAAATCTTTCAACCAAAAAAGGAGGTGGTGTAAGAATTGTCGGATGGACAATCATGATACTGACCGTTGCAGAAGGAACCCTATAGTAATGGCCACCCTTCAGGTCAGGTCGACCTCAAGAAAGGAGGAGGATATTATGTTAAATACCACTCCAGAAGAGTTGAGGAAGGCGCAGGCTGGGGATAAGACCCTCAAGCCTTGTTTTAGAAAATTGTCCAATTGTCACACACCTTCAAGAAAAGGAGACTTCTACATGAAGAACCAACTAATATACCGGAAGACTGGAACTAGATCCAAAGGTCAGGGACAGCTGGTACTTCCTAAAAGGTATAGGACAGACTTAATAAGGAGCTTACATGTGAAACAAGATGGGGACCATGAGAAAATAGGTACCATCATTCAAAAGGTGGCTCACAATTATTATTGGCCCAAGGCAAGGTGGGACATTGAGAATTTTGTAGAAAGGTGTAGCATAGCACATGAGGGAACACCCACAAGTGGGAACATTGATCAGGACCTGGACACGCCACGGGGCAAACTTAGGCCTGACAATAAAAAGAATAATAAAGTGGACCAAGTGGAATGGGAAGCCCCTTTTCACGGACAAGCTTCAATTAATTGTTTTACAATGGCCACTATGCAGAGAGTGCAAAAAGATGTCTTACCCCAGGATAAGCCGAAAATCCCTCAATCGGACTTAAACAAACTGGAGGAAGAGGATGTAGAGAGGAAATCTCTCATCAAGAATTCTAAGTGGGGAGATAGCCCCAAGAAAAGAATTGGTAGCGGTCGTTTTGTGCATGATAATTCTGGGAAGAAAAATCATCACTATAGAGCTTCGAGTGGAAGAGACCATACCGGTGCATGGACAAATAGGTCCACAAAATTAAAGGTCCATATGAAGCGCTGTTAAGAACGTGGACTGATGAAAAGGCAGAGGAAAATATTACATCCTCTACCAATATGTGAATGAGCTGACCACTCGTTTAAAAACTGGCTGGAAACTTGCCAATGAAAATTTGAGACAAGCCAGGAAAAAACATGCTGCCTATTACAACAGGAAAGCTAAAGACAGAGATTTGGCTGTGGGAGAGAAGGTACTGCTTCTTCTACCCGGTAGTCAAAATAAGTTACAAATTGGATGGCAAGGTCCATATACAGTTCTAGAGAAGGTGTCTAGAACCAATTATAAGATAGATAAGAAGGGGAAAGAAAAAATCTATCATGTGAATCTCCTGAAGAAATACTTGGAAAGAGAAAATCAGGAAGAGACACACTTGTTGACCTTGTCCATTGCAATGGAGATGAAAAAGGAACCACTTTCATCATTTGAATATCCATTACACCCCTGTGAGACAGCGGCACAGGTGAAAATCAGTACACATTTAACGAAAAATCAGAAAGAGAGAGTGAAACAGGTTCTAGATAATCATACAGAGGTGTTAACGGACCGACCGGGGCATACAAACTTATTGGAATATGATATGAAACTGATAGACCCCACACCTGTCTGTATGAAACCCTATTCGATTCCTTTTGCTAAGGAGAAAGCCTTGAAGGAAGAGATAGACTATTTGTTGAAGGAGGGAATAATTTCACACAGTGAATCTTCGTATAGTTCCAGTGTGGTGCTCTTAAGGAAACCCTCTGGAGAACATAGACTCTGTATAGATTACAGGAGACTGAATGCTATCACAGAAGGACAGGTGGATCCATTGCCGGATACAAATCAGTTGTTTGCCAGGCTAAATAAAGCTAAATATTTCTCAAAAGTGGATCTGAGTAAAGGATACTATCAGATTCCAGTAAAGCCTGAGGTTAGACCGTACCTAGCTTTTAGTACCTCAGAGGGACACTATAAGTTTAACAGATTGCCATTTGGATTGAAGAATGCGCCTAGTGTCTTCTCTAGAATGATGAGAAAATTGTTGGATCCTCTGAATAACCCATGCATCACAAATTTCATGGATGATATCCTTATAGCAACAGAAACATTTGAGGAACACATTGACTCTCTGAACATGCTGTTTAATCGACTTAGAGAAGCAAATTTAACAGCCCGACCAACCAAATGTTGTGTTGGATGTAAAGAATTAGAATTCTTGGGACACACAGTTCATCAGGGAAACATGACCCCTGACCCCAAGAATTTAGAGAAACTAAAGAAAGCCCCGAGACCACAAACCAAGAAAGACGTGAGATCCTTTGTCTCATTATGTGGTTTCTACCAAAAGTATATCAAAAACTTTAATTCCATATGTGCACCGTTAACTGATTTGACACGTAAAGGAAATCCAGATCGAATTACATGGACAGCACAATGTGAATTGGCTTACCAGGAATTGAAGGAAAAGCTCACAAGCAAACCTATTTTGAAATTACCTGACTTAAGTCAAGAATTCATTGTAAGGACGGATGCCAGTAATATCGGGTTAGGTGCGACCCTGTTACAGAAATCAGATGCATTGGATGGGGAATTAAGCCCAGTGGCATATGCTAGCAGAAAGTTGAATAAAGCTGAAACCAATTACTCAACTAGCGAAAAAGAATGTCTTGCAGTAATATGGGCGATAAAGAAATTCAATATTTATCTGTATGGGAAGGCATTTAAGTTGCAAACGGATCACAAACCCTTGTCGTTTCTAGCGCAGGCTAGGCATGAAAATTCTAGGTTACTCAGATGGTCCTTACTTTTGCAGCCATTTGAGTTTAGCATAGAGTATATTTCTGGAAAAACAAATCTGGGAGCGGATTTTTTAAGCCGCCATCCGTGTGATGAGAATCACCGTAAGCCCCAGAAATAATAATAAATTTCTCTATGTGTATATAGAATTATAGACTGACATATAACGTCTGTTTTAAGAGGGGAGAATTTGTCGTGAAACATTCTAAATCCACATATATAAATTAAAAGGTAAATGTAAAGCCTAACACATAAATTCAATAAAAGGGAAAGAAGAATGGTAAAGAACAGTGCTGTCACAATGACTGTACTCGAGATCCCCCCCCTTTTTTTTTCTACTTCGTCTGCATATTGAAAACGCTTTCACGTTTGATAGTAAAGCCTATAGCAGCATACACGCCTTTCTAACAATAAAACATGTACTGTATTTCTTAGAAAACCTTGAGATACGCAAGCTGATTAATGACCTAGATTAATACTAGCATTAATTTCATTTTATACACTGCGTAATGAAAAGACAGATGAACTTAGGGTAGAGAGAGAGAGAGGGCTGAACGGAGGAACGTATGCAACACTAACACGCGTCTCGCGATATAAAATTAATGCCACCCCCCAAGCGTAAGGCAAGAAGCACTAACTTTTTTTTCAAATATACAGTGATAAAAAAACACTACCAATACGAGGGTTAGGTTTAAAAACCTGTTTAATGCTTATTAGTAAACATGACATTATACTGTTTTATGTCTGAAAGCCTGACAGTACCGAGACACCACATCGTATCGAAGTGAACGGGAGGTAGAAGAAAATGCATATTTTGAACGCAGCCACTTAGCTCCATTAAATTTATATATTTGGGTTCCTTAGGACTTGCTGACAAAGAATATGTTAAGTGTTACGCAAATAGTCTAGGAATTAACAAATTATAGCCAAAAGAAAATAGTGAGGGTGTCTGACAGCACCAAATCAGAATTGCGCAGTGGCATGTTTTGAAACCACCATTTTACGGGAAATAGGCCACCATGTTAAATCCGATTTGATTGGCGGGAAGTATATGTAAGGCGAAACACGATTAGTCGGACTGCAAATACTAATTTTGGTTGTTAGGGGAAACGTAGGAAGGGTAAATTTTTTCAAAAGCTTGTGTAAACATGGTCCTATTGGCTAGACCCGCTGATATAGTCAATTAGGAGCGTCTGTTCAGTGCCACATTTTAGAATAAACTTACTAAGAAACAGTGCGTTGAGATCCAGCTCATATTTTTCTAAATAAAAGCCTGGGACAGAGGCAGATCGGAATTTGTGCCATAATTCATCGCCAGTCAACGTATTTGTTTATTATTTCCATGAATTGTGGTAAGATTGACATATTTGATATCTTTTTGATGAAAATTGAATGTGAATTGATAATTTATGTCTGTATATGTGTGTGGTTCAGTAGCAAACATGAGGCAAAGCCTAGATATTGCTCCAACCTGAACAAAACTTGTCGGAGAGAAGTATATCTGCATGGGATCGCCAAATAGTCTACTGACACCTATCTTATTGACTAGAAGGAACTAATGCTGGAATTGCAGAGGCGTAGTAACCATTAAGGAGAAGAATACTGGTGTAAATTGTTTCAGATGAAGCTAGCAGTTGGCCTACCGCTCTGAACTCAGTGTTTGTTATGTATTGTGTTCAGTGTGGAAACAGATTATAAATTAGTTCTGAAGTAGGAGGTACAACCTTCTTGTTTCAGGACCGTGGTCATAACTTATTGAAGCAGCACCTGGTCTGAGTTTTGCTGAATCCAGAGGCTGATAGCATACCCCTTGATCCAGATAGCGACCAGTGAGGTGTCTCAAGAACACAGTGAAGCAAGCGAGCAGAGGAGACTGTTTCCTGCCGCCATCACAGAAGATAAGATAAGATTCTGTGGCCAGAGCAGCTCAATTTTATGTGCCCCCTCTAAAATTGACAATATATTAAATAAAGAGGGACAATAAATTGTTTCAAATGACAGGAACTGTGAACTTTTCCCAATACTATTTCCACCATAAGCAAACACTTGAAGTCATGATGACATTCAACAACCTAGTTTGAAAAAGCCAGTATTACCTCATAGTACCACTTCACAACTTACACAACTAGGATAATAATAATAAAATATGTTAATACAAAGATCATATCTATAAATTGTGTACATACAACTTGTAATTACATTTGATTGTGCTGGAACAATCACTCACAACACAGGTACGCACGTAGAAGTCATAGATGGTTATAAACGGCTGGTGTAAGTTAATGATCGTTTTATTACACCACAACACGTTCATGAAATACACAGAATACACAGTCACAATTAAGTACATGTCATAGCAATACAATAATACAGTACTCCAGTCACATCTCCACTTCTCATAATCATTAGCGCTATATAATATTACTACTGGATCCTCTCAGCAACGGTCGGCATCCCCGTGTTAATATAATGAATTCCTCAAATATGCCTAGCAACGGTCGGCATCCCCGTGCTAATATAATGAATTCCTCAAATATGCCTCATCAAAGACGCTCTCAACATTGGCGCTCTAATGTAAATAATAAATGGCCTCTCCAACGATGCTTCCAACATCAGCATTATAATAACTAGACAATGGATCCTTTTTCCCAGCAACGGTTTATCCTCGCCGTGCTGACAATAATAAATTCCTCAAATATGCCTCATCAAAGACGCTCTCAACCTTGGCGCTTTAATGTAGTTATGGATCCTCTCAACAATAACGATGGCCTCTCAAATATCCCTCATCAAAGACGCTCTCAACCTTGGCGCTTTAATGTAGATGTGGATCCTTTCAATAATAACGATGGCCTCTCAAATATCCCTCATCAAAGACGCTCTCAACCTTAGCGCTTTAATGTAGATGTGGATCCTTTCAATAATAACGATGCCCTCTCAAATATCATATAGATCCGGTTAGCCAACGGACATCATCCTCGTCGTGCTAACTACATCAATGGTGAATACTTTCGGCAATTTCTCGCAAGACTGCACTCCCTGGCAATCTGCAGTAATCTCGCCTTCACTCAACTTGACATTTATATATTCAAACATAAGTCCTGGATCCTTACCTCTTCAAAAATACTCACAAACACAATTCTCCAATAAACTCTGAAATTATAGGCCTACACAAATAAATGGCCTTTATAACTTTTGCACTGCGCAGGCATACTCGAAACACACACTGTAGTTTTTTTTTTTTTTTTTAACCTTTATTGGGTCAATATTTTACAACATCCATAGTATTTACAAGAGTTAAAATTTATATACATTCCAAATACAAATAATGTAAATTACATAGTATAGACTACTCCCCTCCCTTCCCCTCCCCCTTAAAAAAAAAAAAAAAAAAAAATCACAATCACTACCAAAATTTTAGATGATGAAGTAAATGAGGCTATAAACATCGACACCCTACTGTGAGATGATTGATGAAGACTTATACACTAAAAGTTGTTTATAATCAAAGCAACTTGCTTGTAAGATTAAAAAAAAAAAAAAAATCACAATCACTACCAAAATTTTAGATGATGAAGTAAATGAGGCTATAAACATCGACACCCTACTGTGAGATGATTGATGAAGACTTATACACTAAAAGTTATTTATAATCAAAGCAACTTGCTTGTAAAAAAAAAAAAAAAAAAAAAAAAAAATCAATAGAGGTTTAAGTACTACAACACAAAAATTTCAAATCTGTTCTATTATGTTTTGCGTCATGCGTTCGTATATTTGTGTAAATATTGTACTGTCATAATGTCCATTGTCGTATACAGCTCTGTTCCTACATGTCCAAACAAGGTATCTAAAGTCAGCTAACAAAGTCAGTAGCTTAAGTTCTATTCGTCTCGTCATCTGTGGTAACGTGTTCATCGTGACTGCTCTATATAAATTAAGTGTCTGTTGTGAGTGTGGGGCTATTAGCTTCCTTAACTTGTTTAAAGTGGGGGCCACTGTCTTACATGTGTAAAACAAGTGGTCTTCTGTCTCTGTAATGTTGTCACTACACAGTTTACATTTGGGCGCTAATCTGTTTGCCTTTATTGATGATCTGTTAGCTATTGGTGTTAAACTGTGTAGTAGTCTGTAAGTGACTTCTTTTGCTTGTGGTTTAATGTCTATTGCGTGAATGTTTGTAAAACTCTGTGTGTAATCGGTTATAAAGAGGTTGTACCCTCTTCGTGTGTTTATAGGTGTTTCCTGTGCTGCGACTAGAAGTTTGTATATAAGTTTAGTGTCTTGTTTTATTAAATGATTATTCCCTTCTAAATTTTGTAGACATATTTTGTAAAAAGGTGGTGGTGTACCAAAAAATGGGGTTGATTGTTATTCAACTTACAAAGGTTTAATAATCTTAAACCAATGTAGTAGTGTGCCAGCGGGTATAGACTCGGGCTTTTTATAACTTCCCCTATGTATTTAATCCTTAAAGCTTTTATTTTAGTGTTGATGTCTTGTAAGGCTATCCCCCCTTTATTTTTAGGTTGTATTAAAGTAGTGTGTTTAATACTGTGCCAGGTATTCCTAAAAATAAAGGTCCTAATTAGTTTATTTATTTCTGTTATAATCTTTTTAGGTACTATTTGTATATTAGCTGTGTAAATTATTTTTGGCATAATAAAACAATTAACTATAATACTTCTTCCGAAAATGGTAGCCGTTTTATATTTGTAAATTTCTAACATATTTTGGATTTTCTCTATCAATTTTGTCCATGTTTCTTTATTGGGGTCTTGAGGATTAAAAGAAAAGTTAATTCCATAAATTTTAATTTTATTCACTACCGTTAATTGAAAAGGGAAGTCTGACCTATTGCCCCATTTACCTATTCCCATTATGCTAGATTTTTGAATATTTAGTTTGGATTCACTAGCGTATCCAAACTCTGTGAAAACCTCTAAGATATTTTTTATAGAATCCTTTGTTGTTGGAAAGAATATTGTATCATCGGCGTAGGCCAACAATTTTCTTTCCCCTACACCAGGGACGAAAGTCCCCGTGATATTTATGTCCTGTCTTATTCTTTCCAACACAGGTTCTAACGTTATTACATATAACAAGGGCGACAGAGGGCATCCTTGTCTAACACTTCTCGTTAATTTAAATGTTTTAGTTAAACTATGATTAATCAATATTTTACTTTCAGGTTTTTTATATAGGATTTTTATCCATGATCTAAAATATTTCCCTATATTATTAGCTTTAAGACTTTTATGTAGGAAGGCATGTGATACTCTATCAAATGCCTTTTCCTGATCTAACGATAATATGGCACTCTGGCACTGCCTATCATGTGTGTATGTAATTATGTCTCTTGTGGTAAAGTGGGATGTTATAAATATTTATAGGGGACTTAGTGTACTGACTGAGATCAGCTGTGAAGGTATCTATATTTAATAAGAGTAGTGTATTATAGATAACCTTACTTGCTTCCACATATGTATACCTCAGTCAGAATTATTCTGGAATAGTGTGATGACTACGTTATATGTCTAGGGTATGTGTATGATGAAGTGTAAGTCATAACAACAACAGACAGATAAACAATTTAATTTATTCCACCACACTTGACAACACTGTGACACTCACATACATAAAACACTCTACGAGGATATCTTAAAGGAGTCACTGATAACTTTTCAAATAACAATATGTATTCAGTGCTGTCATGAATGAATATGTGTCCTGATTCAAATACAAATGGAACCAGGAATCACAATCAATTTTAATTACAAGTTATATGTACAGAATTTCTCAATATGAATCTTGTAGTGACATGTATTTTTAATAGTATCCTATGTGTGTCAGTGGTGTAGTAGTAATATGAGGTAATACTGGTTTTGTTTTGTTCAAGCTCTGTTGGTATTTGTCATCATGACTTCAATAGTTTGTCTTTATTGGAACTAGTATTGGAGATGTTCTCAGTTCCTGATATTAAAACAATTAATTTCCCCTCTTAATTGTATTTTACACTGTCATTTTAAGATGGGGGTACATAATGTTGAGCTCCATGGCCACACTCTCTTATCTTGCGTGATGACTGCAGAAAAAGGCTCCTCTGCTCGATGAGTTCTGGAGCCACCCCACTGGTTGCTATATGGACCAAGGAGTATGCTGTCCACCTCTGGCTTCAGCAAAGCTCTGACCAGGTGCTGCTCAATAACTTTAAGACCACTGTCCCACAATTCATAGAATAATAAACAGTTTCGTTGACTGGCAATGAATATAGCACAACTCCGATCTGCCGATGTCCCAGGCTTTATTTTATAACAAATATACACTGGTGCTCAACGTACTGCTTCTTAGTAGGTTTATTACAAGATGTGGCAATGAACAGACGCTCTGAATCAAGTATATTCGCAGCTCTACCCAATGAAACCACGTCCACACATCTTTTCAAAAAAAAAGTACCCCTTCTATTCGTTTCCCATAACAACACAAGATAGTATTTATAGCCCGACCAATCGTGTTTAGTCTTATATTTGTTGCGCTCCAATCAATTTGGAGTTAACATGGTAGGCTATTTCCGCAACGTAAGGTTTTTTCAAACACGTTATAAAAAAATTTTATGAGCAGAAATGATTTCATGCTGTCAGGCACCCCCACTATTTTATTTTGGTTATAATTTGGTAATTCCTAGACTATTTGCGTAACGTTTTACATATTCTTTGTCAGCAAGCCCTAAGGAACCCAAATATACAAATTTAAAAGAGCTAAGTGGCTGCGTTCAAAATATGCAATTTATTCTACCACCTGTTTCGAAGATGTGCTGCCTGGGTACTGTAATGTTTTCAAACGTAAACCCATCTAATGTCATCTTTTCTAATAAGCGTTTTCCAGGTTTTTAAAACCTAACTCTGAGAAGGTTAGTGTTTTTATCACTGTCCGTCTGAAAAAAAGTTAGTGCATGTGGCCTTACACGCGTGATAGTAGTAATTGTGTATCGCGCGACGCGAGTTTAGTGTTGCATGTGTCCTTGCTTTCATTCGCCCCTCTCTCTTTCTATTTGAGTCCATCTGTTCGTTCGTTTTGGTAACGTAGTATAATTAATGTTAGGATTAATTTAGGTCATTACGCAGTGTGCCTCTCAATGTTTTTCTTAGAAATGCAATACCCGTTTTAATGTGTTGTGGAAACGCTTGTATTTATGCAGTGGCTTATATTTAACGTGGAAACGTTACAATTTGCAGACGAAGCATAAAACAAAGGGGATTTCGAGTACTGTCATTGTGACAGCACTGTTCTTTACCATTCTTCTTCCTTTTATTAAATTTATTTGTTAGGCTTTGCATTTACCTTTTAATTTATATATGTGGATTAGAATATTTCACGACACCTCCCCTCTTAAAACAGACATCCCATGTCAGTCCTTTATTCTATATACACATAGATAAATGTAAGTCAACTTGACTTTACTCTGCTGTGGTGCTATCATGGTTTTATGTAGTTGGGTCCATTCAGAGTAGGCACTACTCATGAAATCTGCCTCAGACTTCTACAACCAATAATATATTTCGGTTATGTTACTGAACAGCCGCAAGTGTGAGTGCTTGTCTTAATGCTGCTTCGCAACCCGTATTCACCATTTCTCTTCTCTGAGTCTGCGCAATGACATGTCCAGAGAACATTATATTTCCCTCAAAATGTACGTTATGAGGAGATAACATATACCTGGTGATAGCAGAGTTTTCGTAGTGGATCCCATAATCTTCTTATTATCCTGTATGAAACATTCGGAATATCCTCAATCAAAGAGGCAACTCAGGGATTCATTACGTTCCTCCGAAATGTTTACATCCAACAATTTTCTCATCATTCTAGAGAAGACACTAGGCGCATTCTTCAATCCAAATGGCAATCTATTAAACTCATAGTGTACTTCTGAGGTACTAAAAGCTAGGTATGGTCTAACCTCAGGCTTTACTGGAATCTGATAGTATCCTTGACTCAGATCCACTTTTGAGAAATATTTAGCTTTATTTAGTCTGGCAAACAGCTGATTTGTATCCGGCAATGGATCCACCTGTCCTTCTGTAATAGCATTCAGTCTCCTGTAATCTATACAGAGTCTATGTTCTCCAGAGGGCTTCCTTAAGAGTACAACACCGGAACTATACGAAGATTCACTGTGCGAAATAATTCCTTCCTTCAACAGATAGTCTATCTCTTCCTTCAAAGCTTTCTTGTTGCGTGATAAATTCTCGCAACATCGTTTTATTACAATATCTATTTTATAACGCAAGGGCAACAACTGCTTGAAATTTATAGTCACTTTTCTCGGTAAGCATTTGTCTTCTCGCGTTGGTATTGAATGCAGTTAAGTTTTGAGCTGTGGTCTTTTTGCGCTGGACTGCGCATGACTGGTCTTGTTTTTTGGTCGATCGGTTTCCGCCCACCACTAGTGGAGTGAGCGATTTGAATGGCGAAAGAGATGCCTCGTTGAAGAGGGGATCTCCGCTATTTTTTGTTCTGTCAGGGATGTGTAGTCCTCTTAATGGATATTTCGTTTATTCGAGATAATACCTCTAGTGTTTCCCACATGTCGGGAGGCGTGATATTTCTGTGTATGTCCTGAAGGCAAGGTAAATTGACTTTTTCATTAACTCTATCGATTTTGGGTCGTGAGCGATTTCGATTCATAGCCTGTCTTTGAAAGTCGTCGTCACGAGATGTTTTCCCAGCTCACATGTCGCTGTATTGTACTGCATCGGTTGATGCATGTTCCAAGGACCATTACTTGCTACTTTGTTAAATGAACTAGGTTTGGAAAACCTTTATTATCTAGAGGATATTTTTGAGGACATTATTTATACTTCGGCAGACGTGTCTGTCTTGCTGAAGTCAGACTAAGGAGAGTGAACTGATCTCATACATCTGGTTATCTCCTGGCTGTTATAGAAAAGGATGGAGTTTTTTCACCTGACTACATTTACAGCACTATGAAATATAACATGCATCTGACTCATCATTGTAATGCTGTCTACCGTCTATTGCTGTATTGAATGTTGCTGTGATAATGACTGTTTGATGTGCCTACATATTCGCGTAACCATTTTGTCACTGTGGCGTCCACAATAAATAATGAAGAAAAACGTCAACGGCTGTTTCAAGAATCATTGACTTTATACGTCGTGAGTTTACTGACGTCCTATGTGGATTGCCCTGTTATTTTTGTATGAACATTGTTTTGACTGAACACATCTGCACACTACACAAAACCAGACATGCGGATACCATCCATCATCATATGGCATCACGCATCATTTGGTGGCCATAAGCTGGTTTGATTCTGGTACCAGCAAACACGGGGTCTCTTACCCACTTCATTTTCAACAAGAATTCATCAGCATCCTTCAAGAAATTAACATTCTTCAATACAGTCAACATCTTCAAAATTTTCAAAGTACTCGGCGTTGCCCGGTAAAAGTCAGAATTTCAACTTTTTGACGGAAACAAGAATTTGACAGTACCCGGCGTTGTTACATGTTGCCGGATAACTCGGACTGCTGTTATCTTTTACGCAAGTCAAGCAAGTTGCTGCTGTCAAGGTTCCAGTGCTGTCGTTTTGTGAAGGTCAAGTGCCGGTTGAAACGGGTTGTTTTCTGAAGAAGGCCAAGTACCGATTTCCATCAACTTACTTTTGGATTAGAAGGTCAAGTGCCGAAACAACTCAACACACAGTATTTCAGAAGCTCTTGTACCATCGTGTTAGCAGTGGAAGCAGTTCAGATGTGCCATCATCGTTGGAGCTTCGCTCTTTAGGACGTTGATTGACATCCGTTTTTTCTGCTGTTCTACGATTGGAAGCCTATAAGTTAAGTGGCCTGTTTGTATGTAAACTGTGCCCTTATACTTCTGCTGAGTCTTCTGTGTATCATCTCATTCTATATGTTATATGTCTATATGTTATTTGTATATTTATATGTTTATATTTCAGCGGGTTCTCGGTTGGGTGGTGTCTCCGTTAGATTATGCCACGTCATAGAGGTCGTCTATTGTGAGCGTTTTCTGTAGGGTTTGCAAATTTCCGATACTGGAATTTGCTAAGCGACTTCTGTTGCTATTTATGTTAGCTGTGATGACATGTTTTAATATTGTTTTCGTTATTATTTCGCATTCTTTAGTTTTGTTTTGATTTGTTTGTATTTGTTAGCCTACTCTTGTCTATAATTTAGTTTCATACAACATTTTTGTTTATACACTGTGGTGTCATGTATTTTGTTTAATTATAGCGCAGATATCGTCACATTTTTTGTGATATTTCATTAATTTCTGCTTTATTTTTAGTTGATTTCTGCGAACGTTTTTGTATTGTTGCTGATCTTTGTTATTGTTTACATTGTTATTGTTTACATTGTTTGCATTGTTTACATTTTCAATGTTTACATTCTGCATGTGTTTACATAGTCAGTGTTTACAGTTATAGTAATTAGTTAATGGGCTATGCTAATGCACTGTTACTACTACACTGATGATAAATGAATGATGAATAGTGTCGTGCACTATTGAATGAGAAGTGCACTTATGATCAAGAATTGATTGTTGATATTTCATATACAAGTTCTTTGATTGGAGACTTGTTTCCCACAGAGACTGGGATAATATAAGGTGATGTGAATATACAAGTGCTTAATTAAGACTTGTTACACTTAGGTTTGAAATAAATTAGTTAATTATTTCAGGTTTTGGACTCATATGTTAGACAACATGTCTACATTTGAGCACTTTATTGAGCAGGGTAAATTGCTTGGGAAGACTGGTGATAAGTTAGAAGAATTTGCAACTGCTCGATATGATAAAGCAATGGAAGCTGAACAAAAGAAACTGCATATGGAAGCTGAACAAAAGAAACTGCAGATGCAGGTGGATGAAAAAAGATTCCAAATGGAAATGGAAAAACAAAAAAGGGAATCAGAAGCTGAGGAGAGAAAACTCCAGCTACAGCTAGAAGCTGAAAGACTTCAAAAAGAGGCTGAGAATAAAAGACTTGAAAAAGAGGCTGAAAATAAAAGACTTGAAAAAGAGGCTGAAAATAAAAGACTTGAAAAAGAGGCTGAAAATAAAAGACTTGAAAAAGAAGCTGAAAATGAAAGACTTCAAAAAGAGGCTCAGGCTGAGGAAAGAAGATTACAGAGAGAGTCTGATGAGAGGAAAGAGAAAGCAAAAATGGAACATGAAGAAAAGGTCTTAGCTTTAGAGTTGGAAAAATTGAAATTGACGAGCATGAGTAATGGTAATGATTCAAACAAGGGTTCATCTTCTGGTAAGGCTAATAATGATACTTTTAAGATTAAGTTACCAACATTTAGTCCTTCCAGCGATGACATAATGTTCTATCTGGACAGATTTGAACAAGCATGTACAGCTCATAACATAGACAAAGCAAAATATGTTTATCAGTTATCAGGGATACTGACAGGTAAAGCTCTAAGTATATTAAATATGGTGGATGAACCTGACAAGAACAATTATGAGGTTGTCAGGGCCGCTCTGTTAAAGAAATATCAGCTTAACGAAGACGGCTATCGTCTACAATTTAAAAACATGTTACCTGAAAATGGAGTTGAATTCTCCGAGTTTATTGCAAGAATACGCATTACTTTCTCACGATGGGTTGAACTATCTAAGACGGAAAAAACTTATGAAGGACTTATGGACTTAATACTTAGAGACAAAGTCATGTCGTCTGTCAATGAGTCTTTCCTTGCTTTCCTTCATGAACGTAAACCTAAAACAATAAAAGAAAGGAAAGAGTTCTGTTGCCAATACGTAACTGCGCACCCACACATAACCATGGGTAACTCTAAGGTGAAAGAAGGTTTACCAGTTGCTTCGGCAGCTCCGTATGGCCAAAACTTTGCTCGTAGATTCCAACAAAATTTTGATAGAAAGAGTAGCGGTAATTTCTGTCAAAATCATGGAAATCAATTTCATGGTGATTCTTCTTCGAAGAATTGGAGACAACCTGATAGTGGTCGTTACTATCACCCTAATAATTATAGGCATTTCAAAAGAGGATATGGTAATAGAGGTTATTCCTGCCGAAGACCTCAAAACCAAACAAATAGATGTTCGCATCAATGTGAACATGATAGTAATCGTGGAAACTGGAATTCGAATCATGATAACAATTACAATAGAGACAATAATAACTGCAGAGATAATAATAACTCTGATAACTTCAGAGGTAATAATAGTCGGGGTAGATCTCAACACAAAAAAAAGAGATATCAGCAGGCTAATGCTGTACAACAGGAAACTGAGGGAGCCTGTAATCATGTTGTTGATAGTAAAAACTTTGACGCTGTCACTGGTTCTGCTTTTGACTTTGAGAGAGCAAACAAATGCCCCCAATGCAGTACTTTATTCGAACCGGGTACCATAACTACTTTGAGTTGTGGTCACCCACTTCCCGCTCTTCCTGCTGCTGTTGCGCATGACGGGAGGGGTTCTTTAATTCTACATAAGGGTCTTGTTAATGATACTCCGGTCTCACTACTTTTCGATTCCGGATGCACCACTATTGGTGTTAGACAATCGCTTGTAGATCCATCTTGTGCTACAGGAAGGGTTATTAAATGTGTCACATTTGGCGGCACTCTAGAAAAATATCCTACTGCTGTAATTCGCATTGCCACTCCTTTCTTTACTGGAGATGTGCATGCTTGTCTCTTACCTAATCCTATTGCGGACCTTATTATTGGTCGTATTCACGGAGTTAGGGAGTGTACCCCACAGCAGATTGCTGCTTGGGAAGATAATAACATGCAAGCTACAAATGCAGTAGTTACAAGAGCACAAGCTCTACAAACACCCGAAACTTCACTGAATAGTGATAATGAAGTTGATAGCCAAGATAGTCACTTAGTAATCACTCGTGACTCTTTCATAAAATTGCAAGAAGAAGATCCTTCTTTAAAAAAATTCTTCGTTCTTGCGAAGAAAGGTGATCCGAATCAGGATACAAATAGAAAATCTTGGATTGCAATGAGAAACGGCGTACTTGTACGTATGGTACAAGATTCGACTACGTCGGCACATTCGCAAATTCTTGTTCCCAAGAGCATGAGAGTGCAAATATTACAACATGCTCATGACTCGCAATGTGCTGGACATATGGGTTTTGCCCGTACGAAGTCGAGAGTCCTTGCGGCTTTCTTTTGGCCTTTTGTCAATAAGGACATTCGTATTTACTGCCGATCATGCAAGGTATGTCAGGAGGTCAAATCTAGAGGACCACGACATGCTGCGCCTATCCAGGCTGCTGACATTCCTATTCGGCCGTTTCAGAAAATGGCCATAGATATTATTGGCCCTTTTAAGGTCAAGTCGGCCAGAGGACATCAGTTTATCCTTACATGTGTCGATATGTGCACACGTTGGCCAGAGGCTATTCCTCTTAAGAGCATATCTACTACAGATATCGCAGATGCTCTTTGGTTGATATTTTCTCGCTTGGGGTTCCCCAGAGAAATATTGTCAGACCATGGCACTCAACTCATATCTGACACTATGTCACAGGTAATGTCTACCTTACATATTGAACGATCTCTCAGTAGTATCTACCATCCTATGTCTAATGGGTTAGTTGAGCGTCTGAATAGAACGCTCAAGACTTTGCTTGGTAAGATAACTGAAGATCATCCTCAAGATTGGGACAGGGTTTTACCCGCGGCTCTCTTTGCCTATAGAGAAGTCCCTAATGAACACACAGGATTTTTCTCCCTTCGAACTTGTCTTTGGCGCGCGTCCACGCGGCCCTATGTCTTTATTACACGATCTCATCACTGCCGATGATATTAGCGATGAAACTCAATCCTCATATGAGTATGTCATTGCTCTTAGACAAAAGATCATTGAGGCATGTAAGCTAGCAACTGCTTCATCAGAAATTGCTAAAGAGAAGGCAAGACAGTTTGCTAACAAGAACAGATGTCTACGACAACTTTGTCCAGGTGACAAAGCATTCGTCCTACTCCCCAGTAGGGAAAATAGACTTCTTATTGCATGGAAAGGTCCGTATGCAATAGTCTCTCGGATTTCCGATGTTGACTATTTGGTCGATATTGATGGAAAGCATAAAACTTTCCACATAAACATGCTTTCGGAATTTCACGAACGTCCGGACTATTTGCTGCCTATTTTCCAGGCAACGGATGATGCTCCTGCACCTCACGGTCATTATTCATCCCTGTCTGTCATACAGGATGAGGAAGCTACCTTCTCTGATGTCAACCTTCCCCTTCCAGTGGTTCCATTACATTCCACGGAATCTTGGAAAAACGTTTCTGTTTCTCCTAATCTTTCTGGTGACGAACATCGACAAGTCTCGTCGATGTTACAAACATTTCAGGATGTTCTCACTGACATTCCTGGACACACAGATGTCATAGAACATGACATAATTCTTACCGACAATAATCCAATTAGGGTTAGGCCTTATCCTATTCCTATACACTTTCAGTCGCAAGTGGAAAAGGAATTGGATGAAATGATTCAATTAAATATAATTGAACCATCGACTTCACCATATTCTTCTTCCATGGTTATTGTCCGGAAGAAGGATAAGAACATACGAATTTGTGTTGATTATCGCAAATTGAATCAGGTCACAAAGTTCGATGCTGAACCGATGCCTTTGTTAGAAGATCTACTGATTAGACTTTCTAATTCTAGATTCTTCACTAAACTTGACTTGTCTAAAGGTTATTGGCAAGTGCCTTTAGCAGAGCATGCCAAACCTCTTACTGCTTTTTCTACACCTAGGGGTCTATTTCAATGGAAGTGTTATGCCTTTTGGTCTCATGAACGCCCCTGCCACTTTCGTTCGCATGATGCGTCGAATTCTGTCACATCGTTCGGATGTCATCGCATACTTAGATGACATCTGTCTCTTCAGTGATACCTGGGAAGATCACTATTTAGGGTTATATGACTTACTGTCCACTCTACGTGAGAATAATTTGACAGCAAAACCTTCTAAAGCTTTTGTTGGTTTTGGTGAAATCTCTTTCCTGGGTCATCGTGTTGGTCATGGTCTCTTGAAGACAGAAGACCACAATACTTCCAAAATACTGAACATCTCTGTTCCTAAAACGAAGAAACAAGTTAGGAGTCTCTTAGGTTTAATTCAATTTTATGGGAGATTTATTCCAAATTTATCTTCGATCATGGCACCTCTCTCAACATTGTTGAAGAAAGGTTCGCCTAATCTGGTCCGTTGGTCTGAAGAATGCCAATCTTCATTAGACCAAATTAAGAATATATTTTCTTCTCCTCCCATCTTAAGATTACGTGCTCTTGATAGGACTCTTGTTCTTCGAGTGATGCTTCATCCACTGGGATTGGAGCAGCACTGATGCAAGAATATGCAAATACTCTGCATCCTGTTATGTACATTTCTAGAAAACTAAATGCGGCAGAGAGGAACTACTCGGTTTTAGACCGTGAGTTGTTAGCGATGGTTTGGTCAATTCTAAAGCTACAAAGATTCCTCCTGGGCGCACATTTCATTCTAGAGACTGATCAGAAAGCTCTTACAGCTATTCAGACTAAGAATTTGAAGAGTTCGAGATCCACTCGATATGCTATAGCTCTTCAACCTTTTCACTTCACGGTACGAGCTATCCGTGGTGCGGATAATGTGATGGCTGACATTTTGTCTAGATGCCCACATGACTCCAACTAATACTTCTGTCCTATATTTCCATATATTACAGAGTCATAACACACCTATATTACTACAATAGATTAGCACATCTGTACTCACTTTATATGTACACACTATCGTGCTTTGTTGTCATCTTCTTCTGTTCGTTTTTAAGATGATAAAGGAGGACTGAGTAGTTAATATAAGGGCCGTTAGTTTACTAAACAGCCACAATTATTAATAATGTATTGTACCTTATGAAGCATATTAGTTATTAATTAGCATTATATTGCTTGTACTTTCTCAGAATGTCATTGTTGAGCTGAGGACTTACCTTACTAGTATCAAGCATGACGAGTTCTAGATTGTGTACTTACCCTCGGAATACCAGAGCATATGTCCTGGATCGTCATGTAGTTTAACTTTACTATGTACTTATGTCATTACATGTCAAATAATGTACTATTTAAATTTTCCTATCAGATTTGTACATCCATTTTTAAAGACAATATTAGAGTATGCTGTTTAATGATGATTATGGTAACTTGCATACGTATATTGTGTTTACATGCTAACGTGATGTGTGTTGGTGACACCTCCCCGATGTGAATATTTTTTGAGACATATTTATTTTTCTGTTGAGGTATATCCTCACCAGACACTCTATATTTAGCCTCATGTTAGGCAATTTAATTAATTATCAGCGCATAATTCGTGCGTTTTGAGCCGCTTATCGCATGACTGGTCTTGTTTTTTGGTCGATCGGTTTCCGCCCACCACTAGTGGAGTGAGCGATTTGAATGGCGAAAGAGATGCCTCGTTGAAGAGGGGATCTCCGCTATTTTTTGTTCTGTCAGGGATGTGTAGTCCTCTTAATGGATATTTCGTTTATTCGAGATAATACCTCTAGTGTTTTCCCACATGTCGGGAGGCGTGATATTTCTGTGTATTTCATGAAAGCAAGGTAAATTGACTTTTTCATTAACTCTATCGATTTTGGGTCGTGAGCGATTTCGATTCATAGCCTGTCTTCGAAAGTCGTCGTCACGAGATGTTTTCCCAGCTCACATGTCGCTGTATTGTACTGCATCGGTTGATGCATGTTCCAAGGACCATTACTTGCTACTTTGTTAAATGAACTAGGTTTGGAAAACCTTTATTATCTAGAGGATATTTTTGAGGACATTATTTATACTTCGGCAGACGTGTCTGTCTTGCTGAAGTCAGACTAAGAAGAGTGAACTGATCTCATACATCTGGTTATCTCCTGGCTGTTATAGAAAAGGATGGAGTTTTTCACCTGACTACATTTACAGCACTATGAAATATAACATGCATCTGACTCATCATTGTAATGCTGTCTACCGTCTATTGCTGTATTGAATGTTGCTGTGATAATGACTGTTTGATGTGCCTACATATTCGCGTAACCATTTTGTCACTGTGGCGTCCACAATAAATAATGAAGAAAAACGTCAACGGCTGTTTCAAGAATCATTGACTTTATACGTCGTGAGTTTACTGACGTCCTATGTGGATTGCCCTGTTATTTTTGTATGAACATTGTTTTGACTGAACACATCTGCACACTACACAAAACCAGACATGCGGATACCATCCATCAGATTATTTAGAACCTGTTGCACTCTCTCTTTCTGAGTTTTCGTTAAATGTGTACTGATTTTCACCTGTGCTGCTGTCTCACGGGGGTGTAATGGATATTCAAATGATGAAAGTGGTTCCTTTTTCATCTCCATGGCGATGGACAAGGTCAACAAGTGTGTCTCTCCTGATGTTCTCTTTCCAAATATTTCTTCAGGAGATTCACATGATAGATTTTTTCTTTCCCCTTCTTATCTATCTTATAATTTGTTCTAGACACCTTCTCTAGAACTGTATATGGACCCTGCCATCCAATCTGTAACTTATTCTGACTCCCGGGCAAAAGAAGCAGTACTTTCTCTCCCACAGCCAAATTTCTGTCTTTCGCCTTCCTGTTATAATAGGCAGCATGTTTCTTCCTGGCTTGTTTCAAATTTTCATTGGCAAGTTTCCAGCCAGTTTTTAAACGAGTGGTCAGCTCATTCACATATTGGTATGAAGATGTAATGTTTTCCTCTGCCTTTTCATCAGTCCACGTTCTTAACAAAGCTACATATGGACCTTTAATTTTGTGGACCTATTTGTCCATGCACCGGTATGGTCTCTTCCACTCGAAGCTCTATAGTGATGATTTTTCCTCCCAGAATTATCATTCACAAAACGACCGCTACCAATTTTTCTTTTGGGGCTTTCTCCCCACTTAAAATTCTTGATGAGAGATTTCCTCTCTACATCCTCTTCCTCCAGTTTGTTTAAGTCCGATTGAGGGATTTTCGGCTTATCCTGGGGTAAGACATCCTTTTGCACTCTCCGCATAGTGGCCATTGTAAAACAGTTAAGTGAAGCTTGTCCGTGAAAAGGGGCTTCCCATTCCATTTGGTCCACTTTATCAAATTTTTTTTCTTTTTATTATCAGGCCTAATTTTGCCCCGTGGCGTGTCCAGGTCCTGATCAATGTTCCCACTTGTGGGTGTTCCCTCATGTGCTATGCTACACCTTTCTACAAAATTCTCAATGTCCCATCTTGCTTTGGGCCAATAATAATTGTGAGCCACCTTTTGAATGATGGTACCTATCTTCTCATGGTCCCCATCTGGTTTCACATGTAGGCTCCTTATTAAGTCTGCCCTATATCTTTTAGGAAGTACCAGCTGTCCCTGACCTTTGGATCTAGCTCCAGTCTTCCTATACATCAACTTGTTTTTCATGTAAAAATCTCCCTTGCCTGGAGTTGTATGACAAGTTGACAATTTTCTGAAACAAGGCTTGAGTGTTTTATCCCCAGCCTGTGCCTTCCTCATCTCTTCTGGAGTGGTATCCAACATAATATCCTCCTCCTGTCTTGAGGTCGACCTGACCTGAAGGGTTGCCATATACACAGGTTTCCTTCTGCAACGGTCAGTGTCATGATTGTCCATCTGACAATTTTTACACCACCTTTTTCCTTGGTTGAAAGATTTTCTTTCATCATATTTCCTTTCATCGCATTGTGGGAATTTATTTTTATTTTCATACCGTGGCCTATCAAACTGGTGCTTACCTTTGTTTTGATCCCTAGGATCAAATTTATTAAAGTTCTGTGGTGCCCTAAAGTTATCCACTTGTTTCTTTTTATTACCTGTTACCTCTGCTTGAGCTGCTTGATACCTTTCAGCAACATTTAGCAACTCACCCAGCCTCTCTGCACCTTGTTCCATGAGAAACTTTCTCAGGTCTGGAGCCATGGACTCTCTTAATTGTTCTATAAGGACCATTTCCTTAAGATCTTGGGTTTTCCCCAGAGAAGTCCATTTCTCCAAGTATGTCTCTATTCGTGCAGAGAACTGGTGATAGGTTTCACCTGACAGTAGTTTAGCATTCCTAAATTTTTTTCCTATAAAATTCTGCATTCTTTTCATATCTTAACAAAAGAGCCTGCTTTAGCATGTCATAATTTTCCTGATCACCTCTGCTCATTTTTGCAAAAACTTCATAAGCTGCCCCACGAAGTCCTTGAGATAACTTTAAGCTCCACCTTTCTCTCTCTAACCCATACGTGGTAGCTAATAGTTCATACCTATTTAGATAGCTCTCTATATCATCGTCTTTCTCAACAAAATGATCTAAATGAAAATTCATAGCTGAGGTTGAGGCTCCTTGGCTAGCAGTGGCATCAGAGGCAAAGGGACTGGCACCATTTTCAGGAGCATGGCCTTGAAACTCAAACTCCCTTAGTCGTAACTCATGTTCCCTTTGTAATCTCTTCTCCTCCTTTTCTGCTTCCCTCTCTGCAGTCAATCTTCTTTCTTCTGCAGCTTGTCTTCTTTCCTCGGCTTCCAATGCTTTAGCCTCTTTGTCAGCCTCAATCTGCAACCTCTTAGCCTCAGCCTCAATCTGCAACCTCTTAGCCTCAGCCTCAATCTGCAACCTCTTAGCCTCAGCCTCAGCCTCAAATTGTAACTTCTTAATTTCCCTTTCAGCCTCTAACTTTCTTTCGGCTTCAAACCTTCTTTCTTCGCGTTCAATAAATTTGTCACATTCAGTAGTGACATAGGCAACCATAACTTGCCCATCTAATCCTAACTCTTTTGCAGTCTGAACAGCAGCAGATCGAAATTTGGCTAGGTCCGCCATTGTCTATCAGGTAAGTTTATACAATGTCTAACTAACAATTCAATCTCTAAATATATATCTAATGGACAACACAGGCACCGAGAGCTCAACCTTATTTAATTCCACCCAAGGATACCTTTTTAATTCTTATTATTCCCTGAAGTGAATTACCCCCAATATTTGTAATAGGTAAAGATTCAAAATCCCAAGAGCGAGACCCCAATATATGTGGTAAAGTGGGATGTTATAAATATTTATAGGGGACTTAGTGTACTGACTGAGATCAGCTGTGAAGGTATCTATATTTAATAAGAGTAGTGTATTATAGATAACCTTACTTGCTTCCACATATGTATACCTCAGTCAGAATTATTCTGGAATAGTGTGATGACTACGTTATATGTCTAGGGTATGTGTATGATGAAGTGTAAGTCATAACAACAACAGACAGATAAACAATTTAATTTATTCCACCACACTTGACAACACTGTGACACTCACATACATAAAACACTCTACGAGGATATCTTAAAGGAGTCACTGATAACTTTTCAAATAACAATATGTATTCAGTGCTGTCATGAATGAATATGTGTCCTGATTCAAATACAAATGGAACCAGGAATCACAATCAATTTTAATTACAAGTTATATGTACAGAATTTCTCAATATGAATCTTGTAGTGACATGTATTTTTAATAGTATCCTATGTGTGTCAGTGGTGTAGTAGTAATATGAGGTAATACTGGTTTTGTTTTGTTCAAGCTCTGTTGGTATTTGTCATCATGACTTCAATAGTTTGTCTTTATTGGAACTAGTATTGGAGATGTTCTCAGTTCCTGATATTAAAACAATTAAATTCCCCTCTTAATTGTATTTTACACTGTCATTTTAAGATGGGGGTACATAATGTTGAGCTCCATGGCCACACTCTCTTATCTTGCGTGATGACTGCAGAAAAAGGCTCCTCTGCTCGATGAGTTCTGGAGCCACCCCACTGGTTGCTATATGGACCAAGGAGTATGCTGTCCACCTCTGGCTTCAGCAAAGCTCTGACCAGGTGCTGCTCAATAACTTTAAGACCACTGTCCCACAATTCATAGAATAATAAACAGTTTCGTTGACTGGCAATGAATATAGCACAACTCCGATCTGCCGATGTCCCAGGCTTTATTTTATAACAAATATACACTGGTGCTCAACGTACTGCTTCTTAGTAGGTTTATTACAAGATGTGGCAATGAACAGACGCTCTGAATCAAGTATATTCGCAGCTCTACCCAATGAAACCACGTCCACACATCTTTTCAAAAAAGTACCCCTTCTATTCGTTTCCCATAACAACACAAGATAGTATTTATAGCCCGACCAATCGTGTTTAGTCTTATATTTGTTGCGCTCCAATCAATTTGGAGTTAACATGGTAGGCTATTTCCGTAACGTAAGGTTTTTTCAAACACGTTATAAAAAAATTTTATGAGCAGAAATGATTTCATGCTGTCAGGCACCCCCACTATTTTATTTTGGTTATAATTTGGTAATTCCTAGACTATTTGCGTAACGTTTTACATATTCTTTGTCAGCAAGCCCTAAGGAACCCAAATATACAAATTTAAAAGAGCTAAGTGGCTGCGTTCAAAATATGCAATTTCTTCTACCTCCTGTTTCGAAGATGTGCTGTCTGGGTACTGTAATGTTTTCAAACGTAAACCCATCTAATGTCATCTTTTCTAATAAGCGTTTTCCAGGTTTTTAAAACCAAACTCTGGGAAGGTTAGTGTTTTTATCACTGTCCGTCTGAAAAAAAGTTAGTGCATGTGGCCTTACACGCGTGATAGTAGTAATTGTGTATCGCGCGACGCGAGTTTAGTGTTGCATGTGTCCTTGCTTTCATTCGCCCCTCTCTCTTTCTATTTGAGTCCATCTGTTCGTTCGTTTTGGTAACGTAGTATAATTAATGTTAGGATTAATTTAGGTCATTACGCAGTGTGCCTCAATGTTTTTCTTAGAAATGCAATACCCGTTTTAATGTGTTGTGGAAACGCTTGTATTTATGCAGTGGCTTATATTTAACGTGGAAACGTTACAATTTGCAGACGAAGCATAAAACAAAGGGGATTTCGAGTACTGTCATTGTGACAGCACTGTTCTTTACCATTCTTCTTCCTTTTATTAAATTTATTTGTTAGGCTTTGCATTTACCTTTTAATTTATATATGTGGATTAGAATATTTCACGACATCTCTAATGAAATGTGTGTGTCTACAAATGTTCCTACCATGTAAGCTACACTGTTGATCCTCATGTATTATTCGGTGCATGTGTGATTTAAGCTTCAGGGTAAGTGCTTTAGCTAGAATTTTATAATCAACATTTAAAAGAGAAATGGGCCGAAAATTCTTAATTAACTTTTTGTCATTACTATCCTTGGGGATCAGGGTAATATATGACTGATTTAAACTTTCTGGGAGTTCCCCTTTTTGAAATGCCTCTTCCAGCATTTTAATTAGAATGGGCCCTAAACAGGGGAAGAAAGCCCTGTAGAATTCTGCAGTTAACCCATCAGGTCCGGGTGCTTTATCTTTTTGAAAGGTACTAAGGGCCTCTTGTAAATTATCTAAAGTTAAAGGTGGTCTAGCTTCGCACTTTCCTCATCACTTAAACGTTTTGCGTATTGTAGAAATTTGTCTTGTATATTTGCGTCGGTTTCTTCCTTAGTATATAGTTTTTTGTAGTATTGGAAGAAAGCGTGACTAATGTTGGTGTTGTCTGTTTGTTGTTGTCCGTTCATATCTGTTATTTCATGAATCTGTCTACTGCGTTGTACATTCTGTTCTATTGCTAAATATTGCCTACTAGGGATTTCTTGCGTTATAGTGTGTAATTTTGTCCTAAGTAATGCTCCCTGGTAGGTATACTGCTTATACTGATCTAACTGTTGTTCTAAGGTTTGGATGTGAGGGTTCGTGTTGTCTAAACTCTTAGTTAAACTAATTGCCTCTTCTAAAATCCCCTCTTCTTTTTTAAAATTCTTGTGAATGAGTGTAGCCAAAATCTGCGTTCTATCTCTAATTGTGTTTTTTAACATATCCCAATATTGTGCAATGTTGTTATCGGGAATGTCTTGTGCGTAACCTTGTATCAGTTGTGTTATTTGTTCTGTGTAGTAAGTGTTTTTAAGTAGACTGTTGTTAAATTTCCAATGTGGGGATCTCTTTACTTGCTTATGCGTGTGTCCCGTACTTAAAGATGTGTAAACTGCCTTGTGATCTGTAAATTTAAGAGTGCTTCCTATATGGTATGTTTTGTGTATATTGTAGGTACTAGATGCATATATTCTGTCCAGTCTTGATGCCCGTCTAAAGTATGGGTTTATATTGTCATAGTGCGTAAAGGTTTGTTTGTGAGGCTCTATTTTTCTGTATACGTCCGAGAGGTCGTGTTCGTCTAGCATAGTCTGTATTTGTCTTAAGAGCGAAGACTTTTCTCGCGCCTGTGCTCCCCCCTGGAGCTCCCAGACAAGTCTAGGTCAGACAGGACACAATTAAAGTCTCCGCCCAAAATCTTCCTAGTCCCTTTGTAATGTTTTGTTAAAGTGTCATGTAATTTGTCATAGAAACTAGGTCGTTCGTCTCTTGTCGCTGGTGCGTATATGTTAATGAGTGTGTGTGTGTCTTGTCTGTTATGTTTGTTTTGTGGAATTATGACGGTTCTGCCACAACCGTCTGTCCTATAATGTACCGTGTCCCAATCTTCGTTAATTTGTAATATGGCGGCACTACTATGCCTGGGGCCCAGGGCGAACCAGCCATGTTTAAGTCCTAATCTAGTTACAATCCGACTGGCAGTAAAATCGGACATAACCCCTGTCTGTTGCAGGAACAAAAAATCAGGTTTATCTTTTTTGATCAGTTTAAATACGTGCTCCAGCTTATCCCTCAAACCATTGATATTGAGGGATATAACAACTAGGCTGCTTGACAAAATGGTAAGCTTGGGTTGGCCACTTGTTGCAAACTGTCTACATGGCAAAGTGGCAGAGTGGCCACTTGCCATATCTAAACTAGAGTTACAAGGCAATGTAGTGGTCTGGGGCTGGCTACATGCCATAGATGAATTACTCAGCAGCAAAGTACTATCTAAAGATTTGTCACATGTTGTAATGGGTGTACCTGTTACACGTAGTTTACTCGACAGAGCGGTGCATAAGGGCTGACCGTTGTCTGTCATTACTAAACCACTCAACACATTCATGTTTGCACTTCTTGACAAAGCGGTGCATAAGGGCTGACCGTTGTCTGTAAAATGACTGCTCGACACATTAGTGACTAATCGCTGGCTAAGGGTCGTTGTGCCCTGATGATTAGGGCCCAACGCAGCCGACGCTGCGTTATCAGTCCCTCCCGCCCTGACAGGGGGGAGGGTTGGTTGCCTAAGTAAAACTGTGCGCATTTAAAAGTGTAAGGATGCGTGCATGTAAGAACTAACTATCAAAAAATTATTTATCTTAAAAAAACACACACTGTAGGACCGACCTCTCCCGTCGGTACCCAAAAACAGAATGCCCTTAGTTCGCACACTAGACCCGCCAAAAAAGACACGAGACTCGGTTGTTTAAAAAACACAACTCAGTCTCGATAATTGCATGGGCTAGTCACACGAGCTTACTCACAGCTCAAGACAGTTCAGAGAAAAAAACATCTCCGCGATTTGAACTGACCAGTGTTCGCCACTTGGAAACTTCTCGATCACACGAGGGAATTCCCCTAATACTATTTTAACTTAACATCAGCTTACCCAAGCAACGTAACCCGCAATCGAATCTATTTGCTTAACATTTTCAAGATCACCTCCCCTTGCTAATATTTACTCTGTAACAGATGTCAGACCCTTTCATGATCGCTCAATTCACTGCGACCTTCGAAAAAGTGCTCAGTAACCCTCAGCATGGTGATACTATTACAGAGAACTGGGAGCATCTACGGAACACCATTCAAAGTACTGCACTTGCCACCTTTGGTAAGAAAACAGCAAAGTCAAATGACTGGTTTGATGCTTCATCAGATGTGATGGCACCTGTCATTGAAGCTAAGCGCAGTGCTATGAATGAATACAAACGTTCACCGAGTGCCAGAACCCTACAGATCCTGAGGGCTACGAGAAGCAAAGTTCAACAAACTGCTCGACGCTGTGCAAATGACTACTGGCTCCAGCTCAGTGAGAGCATCCAGATCGCAGCGCAAACAGGCAACATTAGACAAATGTATGACGGTATAAAGAAAGCACTTGGCCCCCATAAAAGTAAGATGGCACCGCTAAAAACCATCAGCGGAGAGAAGCTAACCGATAAGGGTAAGCAGATGGAGAGGTGGGTCGAGCACTACTCTGAGCTTTACGCTAGAGAAAATACCGTTACGCCTGCAGCCCTTGATGGTGTCAACAGTCTGCCAACTATGGAGGAGCTGGATGCCGAACCAACATTAGAGGTTATCAGCAAGGCCATTGATAGCTTGGCCTATGGCAAAGCACCAGGCAGTGATGGGATTCCTCCTGATTTAATCAAATGCTGTAAGAGCACGCTATTACATCCCCTGCATAGGATGCTGTGCCAGTGCTGGGAAGAGACAACTATTCCTCAAGACATGCGAGATGCCAAGATTGTAACACTGTATACAAATAAAGGAGACAGAAGTGATTGCAATAACTACAGAGGCATCTCTCTTCTTAGTATTGTTGGTAAGGTTTTTGCCAAAGTCATCTTAATGCGACTACACAAGTTAGCTGAGCGCATATATCCAGAGTCACAGTGTGGATTCCGAGCTGGCAGATCAACAACAGACATGATCTTCTCTCTCTTCAGGAAAAATCAAGAGAGCAGAAAAGACCATTATATATCGCCTTTATAGACCTCACAAAAGCATTCGACCTGGTTAGTAGGGATGGACTCTTTAAAATCCTCCTGAAAATAGGCTGCCCTTCTAAAATGCTGGAAATGATAAAGTCATTCCATGACGGCATGAAGGGAACAGTCCAATATGCTGGAAGCACGTCACAGCCCTTTGATATACGAAGTGGCGTTAAACAAGGCTGTGTTCTGGCTCCGACCCTCTTCGGAATCTTCTTTGCCTTACTCTTGAAACATGCATTCAGAGATGCAACTGAAGGAATATGCCTTCACACTAGGTCAGATGGCCGTCTGTTTAATCTTTCAAGGCTGAAGGCAAAAACAAAATCAGAAGGGTCACTATAAGAGACTTGTTGTTCGCTGATGATGCTGCAGTCGTCACTCAAAGCCAACAGGAGCTTCAGAGCTTGATGAATCGCTTCACTAAAGCATGCAAGGACTTTGGCCTCACAATAAGTCTAAAGAAAACGAATGTGCTGAGTAAGGATGTGGGTGCTGCACCAGTTATCACTATCGATAACTATGAATTGGCAGTGGTGCACCACTTCACATACCTAGGGTCTACCATCAATGACAAACTCTCACTGGATACAGAAATCGACAGCCGCATTGGCAAAGCTGCAGCTACCTTTGCCCGCCTCACATCGCGTGTTTGGGGAAACTCTAAACTCACAATGAAGACCAAAGCTGCGGTATATAATGCCTGCGTCACCAGCACACTCCTATATGGCAGCGAGACGTGGACGACCTATGCTAAGCAAGAAAGAAGGCCCAATACCTTCCATTTGCGGTGTCTACGCCGCATCCTCGGCATCTCGTGGAAAGATAAAGTGACAAATGTCGAGGTGTTGTCACGTGCTGGCCTTCAAAGTATGTAGACGCTTCTTAGACAGCGCAGACTTCGCTGGCTTGGCCATGTTCGCCGCATGGATGATGGTCGCATCCCAAAAGATATCTTCTACGGACAATTAGCAGATGGCAAGAGAACAGTTGGGCGACCACAGCTGAGGTTCAAAGATGTGTGCAAGAGAGATATGAGGGCACTGGACATGGATCCAGCAACATGGGAGGATAAAGCTGCCGATCGCACTAAGTGGCGATGCTATTTACGGCGCCACCTCAGATTGGGCGAAGAGAGGCTCACACAAGAAGCAGAGGTGAGGAGAAAACGTCGAAAGGAGCACCAGGAAAATAAGCAGCTGAGGGCTGTCACCTCAGGGGCGCATTCCCATAGTCAGTTATGACTGAAGGGGCTATTATTATTATTAATACATATATTTTTAAACTTTAACACTTGACTCATTTAAGATAGTCTTATAGAGTGTTATATGTGTGTGAGTGTCACAGTGTTGTAAAGTGTTGTGGAATAAATTAAATTGTTTATCTGTCTGTTGTTGATGTGACTTACACTTCATCATTATCATAACCCTAGACATTCAACGTAGTCATCACAATATTCCAGAATAATTCTGACTGAGGTATAAATGTGGTAGCAAGTAAGGTCATCTGTAATACACCACACTTATTAGATACAGATAGCTTCACAGCTGATCTCAGTCATTACACTAAGTCCCCTATAAATATTTATATCATCCCACTTTACCACAACTATCTTCATTGCACACGGACAACTCCATCAGTGCTTCGATCCCCTCCCTTAGATCACACAAGGAGGATCTCAGCACAGTGCATGAACTCCGTAGCACCGGCAAGAATCCCAGTGTGTGTATAATGGAATCACACATTCTGTAAATATAGAGATTATGATCAATAAATTTTCTATATTTCCTTTCTTTTTCTACCCGTGTCCTCCACTTTATTATCGCTCTTTTATCCTTTTCCTGTGTTTTTCGCATTCGTACGTTTGCGACTATAAACATTACTATTTTCCCATTCAAACTTTCGCCTGTTTCTTTTCTCATTTAGAAACGCGCACGCATGTTATTATATAACGTGTCAGTCGCTGCAGTCAGACGAGATGTGTGATTATGTTTCATACTCAGACATAGGAGCAGACTTTTGGTCTAGCATTTTCACCTGACACGAGCGTTTCTTCGGCGTGAGGTGTGAAAACCGACACCTGCACGGCGCAGAATGAGACATTTGTCTGGGATTTTCCTCTGTCACGATACTCTCAGACAGTTTCGTAGCGTGAGGTATCTAAGACGCGTTTGGCATGTTATGTCCAGCGTCTAAGGTACGTAGGTGTTAGGAAAGGGGAGAGATCGGGTTTTTGGAAATAGTGGGATCTTTGTCTGGTTTAAGATATTAACCAGAGTTTTAAACTTGATTTCACTCATTCTCCATTTGCAGTAGACGTGGTCACTTCGTTCTAGATACTTAAACTTATAAGTGAAACTCTTAGTTTCGATATGATACCGTAGTTCTGTGTTGAGGTAAATATTATATTAAGTATCTAATATTTTGTGAGTGATTAAGTGTTGAATCGCCTATTTTTCACTAGTTCTTTGTGCAGAGAGAATTAAAATATAGTCTGTATTATTTTCTAGTGACGTGTTTCAGTGGAAAGCAGAATAAATTATATTTCTAGCTTAAAATCATGCAGCTATAAATGAATTTAATTTTACTGCTAAATAATCAGACGAGAATATATTTTAAAATTAACTTATAACTGAAATGCTACATCAGTGAGTATTGACGGGATACGTATGTATTCCTAATTCATGATGATTGATTTTATGAATATAACTTATTTCACGGGAAGTTTTAAATGATAAGTCAAGCTGTACGCTTGCAGTTTAAAATGTAAGTTATAACGAGTACATAGTATGTATAATTATTTTATATGTGTTTTTCCTCTATTTAGTGAAGAAAACTGGGGTTAACCCAAACTTTGCCAGCGTTAAGTACAGAGATATCTGTGAAGAACTAAAACATTCTTTCCTTAAAGGACTTGGTGTATAACCTTTACAAGAACTTTAAAGATTTTAAAGAAGTAACGGGCCCATCGAGCCTGATTTAATTCTTTCAGAGAAAAATCTCAAGTACATTTAGCCCGTGTGGCAAGTAATAGATTACAAACATTAACTTTTCCGACAATTTTTACTCATTGTGGAGTGACCCAGAATTTTACCTTTTGATCGAAGTTACAAACCTGACATTGTTCCTAAGTAGTGGAAACCTCGTGATACTGATCCTGTGAGCCCGCATGAAAACTAATTCTTACCTGAACTGATAAAGTGACACTAACTTAAAATCTGAACAAAATCATCGCCTGAAGTGGACGCTCCCCGGACAAATTGGATGAAACCAAGATCTGCAGAGCTGGGTATCCGCTTCACCATACGATAAAACAGATTGTGTCATAACGTGCGCCAGACGGCGAACAACAGCAAGCTATAGGGTAAGAAAGCGAGAAATGCACGACAGGGCCCTGATGAATGAACCGAGAGAAAGCAGGAACGAGTGACTCTTTTTTATCTTCTTCTTCTTCCGTCCTTAGCCATCGACCGTCCAAGCAGTCTGTGGCCATTACGCCTTGCGGCGTCTTAGGGCAACAAGAAATTATCCGTTGTTCCGTTACGCCTAAAGGCGTTTATTGGTACAACAGAATATTAATTGTTGTTTCCGTAATCAATGTGACCAGCAAGCGGTTGATCAATCCGCTGTGCCCGAACTTGCTCTCGTGTGTACTCTCCTTCTGCCGCTATAAAACCACCACCCTACCGAGACGTCAGTCCAGCCAAAATCCTCTCGGGACCGAAGGTCCGCGAAAAAGAGCAATCTGGTACGGGCACAGCACCCCTCGCTGCCTCCACCACGCTGGGAGGACCCGGCAGCCGGGACCACACACAGCCCTGAGAGGACAAAGATCGCCTGTTCCCAAACTCTTTTTTATGGTATACCAAATTTCACCCACTTTGTAATTTCTTTATGCAAGTTTTGTTACAAATAAGATACTTTTCCTTAGGATAGATCATACTAATATCTAAGTTTGTTCATACCTTTAAAAGGGGAAAATCATTAGATTACCGCTAATGTATCCTTGATTCCTTGGGGCTATCACTTTCTTCTAACAGGACTGTGGGCATACCTTGAGGGATAAGATCATACTGTGGGTCTACCATTCTGGTAGAAATTCATTGATTTTATGACTATGTATATATGTTTCTTGATGTAATTTTTGTGTGTTGTGATGAAATTTTAGATGATAATTAAAATTTCTCTTGAACTTAATCAGCGCGTTGGTCAGCTCGTTCCAAATTATCTGTATAATCACTGTTATAGTTTTTCCCACGTCTGTGCGTCTAACTGTCGTCACATGTGTGCTTGCACGTGAGTGGTACGTTCATATATATTAATATCTGTCTGACTCCTCTAGACCTGTTGTAGAAGATATGCTGAGAAAGAGAGAAGATTCTCGAGTTCTCAGGGACAGCCTCTATTGATTCTACCATCTCACTCGTGGAAATCTATTTCTGTTATTATCTCTCACTGTGGCTATCACGTATTCTAATCTAATCAGAAGGGACCAACCCAAGTCTTAATCCGCCTATCAAAAATCTACGACAATTTGGTGGGTAGGTTTTTAACTTTTAAATTTTGCCAGGGCAGCGACCTTATGGCCTACTCTTTACCGTTTCCAACTGCCGTGGGATTTGTAACGTGCGTAACTTGCACACGGGACCGCCTATTTTTTCGCCCTTATCCGAGAATGCTAGGCATCCGATCTCACTACACATGAGTGCCAGGGGAAGAATGACATAATTAGGACCACTGGTTCTGAAAAAAAAAATTTCCATAAATTATATTCCCACTGGGAATCGAACCCGTTACCTCTAGAGTTCAAGGCGGACGCTATACCTCTTAGTCACTCCGACCCCCACACCTAAGTATGAAAGTTAACATGTCACATGTAAATAAAAGGTAACATGTCCCAAAAGACGGACAGAAAGAAAGAAAGAAAGAAAGAAAGAAAGAAAGAAAGAAAGAAAGAAAGAAAGAAAGAAAGAAAGAAAGAAAGAAAGAAAGAAGGAAAGAAAGAAAGAAAGAAAGAAAGAAAGAAAGAAAGAAAGAAAGAAAGAAAGAAAGAAAGAAAGAAAGAAAGAAAGAAAGAAAGAAAGAAAGAAAGAAAGAAAGAAAGCCATGATTAACCTCTTTGGAGCTGCTGATGGTAGGTATTGTTGGTAATGAGTGGTGAGTGTATCACGTCTCCCTGTACAAAGCATTTACACGTAAATTGCAGGAATGTAGTCTGTAGCTCATAAATTATTTACATTTCCAAATTTTTTTGTAACTGTTTCCATCAATTCTGTCCCTGGCGAAAACTGTGTGATTGTAATGTGGGAAGTAGTATTCCTATATCATAGTAGGGATGACCCCTCCTAATTTATTTTCTTACACTTTCACTGTTTATTATGTCTCACTGCAGTCACCAACGTTTTCTTACTAACCTTCAGCCTGTTTAAAGTCAAACTGTTTGATACGGTGTGGGAGGTCGCAGTCCATTGTGTCTTTTATATTTGGATATGCGCCCTAATATAACTAATGGACCTTGCGCCTAGGTTGGAAGAGCGAGCCTCGTCCAAACCAGGCACAACTTCAAAATGAAATGCAGTCGGAAGGCCCGGATGTGACAGATGGCCAGTGTCATAAAAACCTGCCTAAATTAAGATCACTTTTCTCTCTTTTCAATGCTGGGTTAGCTGAGCCACATCGTCCCTGTCTCCTGGTCCAGATACACAAAAGAATCTCTGAGCTTGACTTTCATTTTGAGTCTTTGGTGTAAGAAGCTATTTTAGTGAGTTTTCATCTCTTGAAGCGCTTTTCCGGCTAATGGATTCAGTCGAAATTCAGCTGGTGTTCTCAGGGTGAGCAGAGACTGAGTTGAGACGCCGGACCGCCCACGGGGCTTCAGTGTAGGAGTGAAATCAGTCAAATTACCACCAGTCACCGCTCATTAGGGATAGTTGGCGACTCTGAAAGACCCCCTAGTTGGTGTTTACATGAAACTAGAAGAGGTCTGGGTACGGCGCAGCGGGAGTCTATGCAAGCGTTTGACAGCTTCGTCTCACACCATTGGGCACCATTATGCTAGATTTCCAAGCACGGCCCTCCTGTACACTCTCAGACGAGAGTTTCACAGAAGAAAATGATTCTCCTTTCGGTAGTGTCAACTGTTTGCTCACAACGAATACTTGGTGAGTAGATGTTGCTTGAATCAACCCCGGGACAGCTTCTATTCATCGGGCCTAATAGCACTGGCATAGAGCGAAAACGTTGCGAACGCACTGATTGCATTGGCACTTTGAAAGCTCTAATAAGCTCTTGCAACGCTAGCCTTGCCAAAATCGTTCGCGGATTCTAGGCCTGCGATTTCTCTGTACTAACTACTCGTATGCTAGCAAACGTTTGTCCAAACAGAAGGAAAATGAACCCTGTCAAAATATTCGAAAAATAATTGTTGGTAAATCACCAGGGTTTTGTTTTCGAAAGATGAGGGATTTCTCTTGATCACACCACACCCTTCCCCCTTTTGCGGTTTTTTTATCTCCATTTTTCCCTCTTGATAATCATAGAGGATTTAAACTGGTGAAGTATCATTCATGCGGGCGACAGCAAGTCTGCAAGACAAAAAATAAGATAAAAAGTATATTCTTTAGAATTGTTGTTTTCACACTAACAATGGCTATTTTCTTTTTTGAGAGCTGCTGCCAATAGTTTCACGAATCGTTTGCTACCTGTCGAATCTCCATACTACGTTTGCTGAAAGGAAGACGGAAACGAATGACCTTTTTAAAGTTTCTCCTTTAATAGGAATGGGGAAAGGGGGGGGGGGGGGGGGGGGGGGGGGGAGAGGAGAGAAATAAATAAAAAACGGTTCAATGCTCTTTTAAATTTCTCCTGGCAATTATCACCACGTAGAATACGAAGCTAAATCAGCCTCGCTCCCAGTCAACGGCTGAAGCAGCCGCACGCGTTATTTCTTGGAGGCCATCCCATTGGCTGTGGTGACAAACTTTGCATGACGAATGCTTGTTGGTTTTTGGAAAATAGCCAAAGCATTAAAAAAAATTAATCCTACTGCTATCCTAGATTTCTGTCCTGCATAAATTACCATTGTCTTGTTAAAGAAGGCGTTGTGGTTTCTATAGGGACCAACTCTTCAGAGTATTAGACTGTTCTTTTTCCTCTGTCTCGTTCTTTCGTCAGCTACGTTTCTTCTCTTCCTTTTCTTTGCCTGTTTGCATTAAAAATATAATCGGCTGCTTTTAATACTGCTTATCAAGTGTTCACAAGCTCTGAACAAAATGATTTTGTAATTAGCTGTGGACATTGCTTAGTCATCAGATGCAATTCACATAGTCTTGGAGGGAATTATTAACATGTCAATAACTATTAAAGCAACACAGTTCCACTTTTTTCTTTCTAAAGTTTTTTTTTCTTTTTTTTTTTTTCACTTTTTCTTTGTTCAGTCATTTCCTAGCACAATTAAAAGTTTAAATTGCCTTCATTAGTTCGATTCCTGGGTTGCATTGCTACTAACTTTTCCCCCTTAATTTTTGTTTGGAAGTTTTGATTTTTAGAAATTTGTTTATTTTAATATTTTCAAGCGAAAAGCTAAACAACAAACAAAAACTAACAAACAAAAGCAAAAAGTAGAAGAATGAATGGATACATTTTTTTTTTAAATCAATAAAATAAAGGATAAATTGAATTATTTTAATACACACCCCTCTTCCGCCCATCCGGCCCCGAACAATAGCCATTGTTCTTAACCGGAAAATAGACCTAGATGATTTGTCAAGTGGAAAACAAAAATAGAAAATATACTTAACCCCAGACCTATTTGGACATGCGCCCTAATATAACCGACTAGGTTGAACGGGACGCGCCTCGCCAAAACGAGGCAAAACTTTATTTAAAAAAAAAAAAAAAAAAAAGACAGTTACAGATAATCTAAAATATGTGCACAATTAGAAGTATCGAATACAAAATCGAAGATGGATATAAAATACGGACTATACGTATGTTCGTGAGACTTAAGAACCGAAGACAAGAGAACCAGAGCAACGGAAATTGAGAAACATTGTGCGTATGTAGGAAAGTATCTAATTAGCTGCGAATACTGAAAAAAAAAGGATCAAAACAATCTTCCTCATGCCAGAGCAGGTTCACTAAGCGGGTATCAGAATAAGCAGAACACAAATAACACGCAGAAACGACAAAATATGAGGGAAACTGCAGAAAGACTTAAAACTAATGATGGTAAGAAAATCATCTTCATAATGTTTTTCGCTCCGTATGGAGCATGCAGCCGCCTTGATGAGGCCTACGTAAAATCCCGAATTCTCAAAGTGATGGTTTCTGTAGCTATTAGTTTGACGTGATGAGGCTGTCAGTCCCAAGTACAGTCTTATATTAGTGGTCTTTTACGACATTGCTTGAAGGTGCTGTAGTTTTATTATTTCTTTGTCTTATCAGAGACATCCGGGAACTACACGAAGTTGATAAGAAAATTATGGGTTGTAAATCAAGATGAGTTTACAAAGGAATACATAATTAGAAGAGTGGCCGGACAGTTGGCCGACGGGCATTTCGCGAACGGACATTTCACCGAAAGACGTTTGGCCGAACGAAAATTAAGATGAAATTAAAAGCCCAGTCAACATTATATGTCAACAATACCTTGACCGAGCGTTCGATCGGCAGATTGGTAAGAACGCTGGACTCTCATGGCTAATGTACCAAGTTCCCTTGAGTTAGGGAAGGCAAAGGAAGCAAGGAATGTGTGTTCTACCCATCGGCAGAGTCTGCTTCTCATTTCCTGTTCTATTGGCACTTGTCCGGTCTTTTGACGTCAGTTGCAAATTGGAGACCTTGTCGTAACATTTCGTTTCTTCTATTCTACGCTAACACCAAGTTTTGACAATTTTTAAATTTTTGATTTTTTGTTTGTTTGTTTGTTGCAAACATGTCTCTCCATAATTATATGGCCCTTATGTTGTTTATTATACAACTGTGTTAAACTGTCCAGTAGCTTCTTGTTAAGTCGCATTCCGTCTCTTTTTCTTAACTTAGGAATGGCGAAAGCAGCGAGGAGGCGAACTAGTCACCACCACCTAATAAAAAGGTTGGACCTAGTATAGTGAAGTCTCTAACAATTCGCTCCTCTACGGCAGAATCTGTTATGGGATCACATTGACCTTTTTATCACAGATCTAAGGGTGAATATTGCATTAAAACAGGTTGTAACAGAAGTCAGTTTTGTTTTATTTTTAAATTAAAAAATAGAATGTTCTACCTGTGATGGGTTATTAAGTCTTTAATTTTACATAAAGATAAAAGTAGTCTTAAAGCAGATATTGCTGTAAGAGGATTTAAATGTTATAGACTTCGAAATACTATCCAGCGAGAGGCTAGGACTCTAACCTATCTGCCAATCGAACGCTCATAAATTTAGATAGTATGTTCAAATCGATGACTACGCTGGCTTGGCCATGTCCGAAGCATGAAAGATGATCGCATCCCTAAAAATATTCTCTTCGGACACCTAGCAGACGGAAAAAGAACAGCCTGACGACCGCAGCTGAGGATCAAAGATGTGTGGAAGAGAGACATGAAGGCACTAGACATAAATCAGGCAACCTGGCAGGATGAAGCTGCCAATCGCATCAAGTGGCGATGCTCCCTACGGCTCTCACAACAAGCAAAAGAGGAAAAAAGAAACACCCCGAAAGGAAACACCAGGACAAAAACATCTGATGAATCAGACCTAAAGGTCTTTTCTATTTGGTGATGCGCCCTAATATAACCGACTAGGTTGAACGGGACGCACCTCGCCAATACGAGTCAAAACTTTATTTTTTTTTTTAAATCTGAGGGCTATCACCTCAAGGTCGTATTAACATAGTCAGATGACTGATGGAGGCTACTACAGGATCCCATATCCCCATGGCAATAGAACAGGTGTTGAGAGCAGGCAGACTAAGGGAACTACACTATAGTTAAGTAATATTTGACGCAAACAAAAGTTAATATATAACGGTTTTTATAAGGGAAGAGAGGGGGGGGGGGGGGTTGTGTTTTTTTAAATTGGATATTAATTTATTGTTATTGTTCTTGTTTTACACCATTTGTGAAATATTAAGAGACCACCATTTTAGAGTTAAGGAAAACACACACACACAATCTGAAAATTTGAAGCTCTATTTCAATAATTGATTATGAGATATGATGCAACGTTTACTTATCAGCAATTTAACATATTATATGGAAGTAGAGCCACAATATATCTTATTATAACCTTCCAGGGATTGAATGGGATATGGGGACCCAAAGACGCAGCAATAGAGAACGCAGTCAGCGACTCATAGCTTGACTGCCTGCGTCGGGACCAGCGAATCAGAGCTGGTCAAGACCGCACTCCACCTCCACGTGGTGGTCCTGGAAACAGTCTGCAGCAGTGCAGTCTGGCTGAGCGAGTGTGGATCGCAATGGGAAGGCAAACCCGGTCCTAAAAAATGCCGTGCAGAAGTCGGATGTGTCGACCGAAAGGTGCAGATATCACAGCTACGGCGTAAACAGACACAACGCAACCACCGTCCTTTTCAGGGCGAACGAAGAAGAAGAATGGGATATTTTTGTTGATGAATTTTTAAAAAAATAGAGTTAGGGAAGGAGAAGGCAGGGAGGAAGGAAACTGGTCAATCCACCTCATAAAAAAAGCTGGACAGTAAGGTCAAGGTCAAGCAGAGTTGTCTTCAAGTCTTTCCTAGCCAGTCTCAAGTCGAGTCTCAAGTCTCTTAGTACAAGTCGGGTAACAAAAGCTTTCAAGTAAAGTCCCAAATCAAGTCCCGAGCCAGGGAGCCGCGTTAGCGTAGTGGTTACCACACTGCGCTGGCGACCGGGTGACCTAGGATCAAACCCGGGCGAGGAACATTTGGAAATTTTTCGTCGACCGGGATTTGGACTGGATTAACTCGAGCCCTGGCGAACCCATTTGAAGGAGTGTCGTCGACCAGGGATTGGCGGCTCCTGGGCCGACCCAGCTCTAATGGGTACCTCCGAAATCGGCCAGTATCTGCCTGAATGGCGAGGGACACTGTTGCTGTCGTTTTTGACGGTTTCATAAGACGTAAATCTATTTAATATTTTTTGATGATCTAAGGTAGAGAACTGTATGTTAACTCCCTGGGACAGGTTGATTGGGGGTTATCTTCCCTTTGTTTTATTCATTGTTTTGACCTGTCTTAAGTAAAAAGTGGGAGGAGCTTGTACAATGTCACTGCTGTGTTAATTGATACCAGGCATGCTCCAGTCTACCCAGCGGTACTGTAAATGGGTAACTCACTCTAGTCCTGAGTTAGGGAAGGCAAAGGCAGCTGTAAGAAGTAGTTTCCCTCTGAGGCTCCAGGAGGAGCAGGCCCTTAACTTGGTCAATTCAACCGACGCAGGATGGTGTAAATATGGAGTGAGAGTGTAGAGTGTTATAAACGCGAATGATGGAATGTTCGTATCTTGACCAATCTAAAGCACTCATTCACTCATGTCTATAAGGCACCAATGCAGACTGCTGGAATCTTTTCATACAGTTTATTCAGACGCACATACTGGGACAGAACGAATAGATCATAAGTACATGTTGACACATCAATCTTCAGGCATGAATAGTAGATCCCATGTCATGGAACATTCAAATATAATGGGTGGTACAAAACAGCATCCAATGTTCTAATACATTATGGCCGCATCCCCTATCTGACTGAACGCGTCAGTAAAGGCGGATCGGTAAACAAATGAAGAGTTCGATGGACGAACCTTCTTTCCCTTGCTAAGTTCTTAGGTTGCTTATATTCAATGTTTATATCATACTGTGAAACCACGATAAGGGGGTTTCATATAAATGAGATCTCCATGCCACTGTCCGAATAGTAAGATACACGACCCGTTCTCTGGACAGTGATCCATCATGATGACAGGAATACAAAAATGGCCTCCTTCCCTGAGCTTTCGCTCACTCGCCCAGCAGAAGAATAATCATCAGCCAAAGTTGATTCAAAACTTGAATAAGTATAACTTTCCAGAGTTACCATACAGTCCCTTTGTCAGAAGGTTACTTCATGAAGACATAAGCGCTGATGGAACCTGTCATCTACAACAATGTCTAGTTAAACGACCAACGATGCACGAAAATACGTTGCTTCATCTAGGTCTAACCATAAGGAGATCGTCAAAAGGGAGTGGATTTACCTTGAGTCAGAATAGTACATAATACAGTACATGAGGAGAGTCTCTAACACTATAATCTTGTAGAAACACAATCTCCTACTGAAGAAATCACTTCATAAAATTATGCCGGCCTATGAAGAATACACAGTTGTTCACATTATTATAGAGGCCCGACATTACGGCTAATATCTTTGAGCAGAAGAAGAAGTGTCTGGCGGGTGAAGCCAGATGAAGTCTTGACTTTCATTAAACAAGTTCATAAACTTTGATATTAAGCAACTGGAACCGCCTTTATCTTGCGGTATATTTGTTAAAGGACTACCTGATGCGTTTAGTCAGGGGCCCTGAGCTACAGTATGAAAGAACGTGTATTGTCAAGCCAGTGTTACTAGCATCTTACACATGAGCTATCCAAGATTTATGATGCTAGACGTTTATAATCATTACCACACAAGAAATGTCCATGATCCTTGTTCTATTGACTGTGTCGTCTGTCAGCATACTGTTGCCGTAATAAATGTTGAAGAAAAGTCATCTGTATTATCCACGTCTATGACTTCTACTTGTGGTGGAGTGAGTTTGATGTGTAGATGAATAAGAGCCTATACGACATCGTGTTTACGATCTGCTGTTTCCTACACACACACCTTTACTCTCGACCACATCCTATTACGAGTACTGCACACCTGAGAAACATGTATGCTGTTTGTGTGTGAGTGTCTGCATCACACCCCTGGCAGCGCCTCACGCTAGTGACCTAAATACACCGCAACACTGAACTGTCCAGGTGATAAACGACACGCCCACTCAATGACACTTCAACACGATACAAAAACAGATTTTACATCTTTATATAAATCGGATTTAACATCTGATGCCCAGTTAGTTAGGGCTATACGAATAATCTGGACTTTTACATCTGGTGGACCAGATTCGTGGGTCTTTCTACATTACATCGTGGAGTGTCAGCTACGCAGCAAACAGGACTAAGCAGGTCAACGCCTTATACTGCTTCATGGACCACAGCTGCTTAGGAAGTTCATTTACGCTGTACTACGAAGATAAACACCCTTCTGCATTTTGACAGTCGTCAATGGCCATATATTGTTACATTCAAGTCACGTTATTTACGTCAAAGCTCAAGTTGTAAACAGTTCAAGCTATTGTTTACATATTACAGTCTACACATACCAACGTTGGATCTTCCGGTTTCAACTGGTTTGTTGGGTATGACATTGTAGCTGGACATTTGGAGACCACTACCTGTTGTTAAGTTACTGGGTACTTCAACGGTGGATCGTCTACCTTTACTGTTTACAGTTGTACCGCATTGTACTGCATATTTGCGGGTGTTTGAGGATTGTGCTTGAGATAAGTGGCCCGTTTATGTGTTAAACTGTGCCCTTATTTATGTTCAACTGAGCCTTCCTCTATACACATTCTTTATATTGTGTATTTACATACTACATGCATTCTTTGTTTACATGTGTTTTGTTTACATGTTGTGTTAGTGTGTATATTTTGCAGGTTCAAGGTTGGGTGGTGTCTTTCAATAGAATATCCCACATAACTGAGGGTCTATTGTGAGCGTTTTCTTTAGGGACTGTGCAAATTTTCCACAGTTGTATAACGTAGTGTGCTTTTCATCGTTGTTGTTGTCATATTTTTTTCTTTAGTTTTGATTTCATTTGTTTGTATTTGTCTGCCTCCTCTTCCTTTCACTTATTTCTATACATCTTTTTGTTTATAACAGTGTTGTCATTTGTGAAAATCAAGATGGGCAAAGCAGCAGGGCATGATGGTATAACACCAGAAATGGTTAAGTACATGGGAGCATCAGGCGACCTATTACTCCTAAGGGTCCTACAGGCAGCATGGTGCAACAAGGCCATACCAAAGGATTGGGAGATTGCCATCATAACACCGATTTTCAAAAAGGGTGACAATCGACAATGTGGAAACCATAGGGGCATATCCCTTCTCAGTGTCCCTGGTAAAATCTACTCTAGAATCCTAGAGCAGAGACTTTGACGCCTAGCTGAGCCACAATTGGATGAGGTCCAGTGCAGATTCCGAGCAAACCGAAGTACTCAAGACCTAATCTTCACACTCAGACAGCTGAGTGAAAAGGCCCTTGAGTATAAGAGTGAGATCCATCTTTGTTTCATAGATCTGGAAAAGGCGTTTGACAGGGTCCCCTGGAGCAAACTTTGGGACTGTTTGGCAAGGAAGAATATTCCAGCACCCTGATTCATGCTATACAGAGCTTCTACAAGTCTTGCAGAAATTATGTGAGGACAGCAAACCATAAGTCAGAAGAGTTCAGGACCACCACTGGTGTAAGACAAGGCGATATCCTGTCACCTTATCTTTTCATACTCCTCATGTACGATGTCATCAAGGCATGTAAGGAGAGAACAAGAAAGTATTCAGTGGGGTACTGGAAGATGAGACAGGTCTGTATTTCAGAGCTAGCATTTGCTGATGATGTTGTCCTGATTGCTAAATCAGAGACACATCTCCAATCCAACCTGCAAGTCTGGAAGGAAGAGCTGGAGAAGAGAGGGATGGTCATAAGCAGCTCTAAAACAAAATCCATGGTGATATCACGAGAAGAAAGAAAACATCAGATTAAGTTGGGAGAACAGGTCCTGGAGCAGGTCGACCACTTTAAATATCTCGGAGCTAGTATAGACCGAAAGGGGGGCATCAAAGAAGAGTTGGCCACTCGAAAAGCAGCGGCTGGGAGACTTTATCAGGCCATAAATCGAGGATTCCTCAGCAAGAAAGAGGTTGGTAAGAAAACGAAGATGGCTGTATACCGCTCCACCTATGTCCCAGTCTTGACATATGGATGCGAGTCATGGGCAATGATTACAACCCACAAAAGCCAGATCCAAACCTCAGAAATGAGGTATCTGAGGAAGGTGGTTGAAGTAACAAGAAGAGACATGGTCCGCAACCAGATGATACGTCAAGGCCTAAAATCCCACCCGCTGCAGACCCAAATAGAACAGTCCCAACTAAGATGGTTTGGCCATGTCTGCAGAATGGGAGAAGATCGGCTACCACGACAAGCATGGGAAACAAAGAGCCAGGGATCCAGACCTCCAGGACGACCCAGAGTCCGCTGGGAGGACAACATTAGAAATCTTTGAAGGACCGAGGACTAGAATGGAACCAGGCCAGGAAGAAGACAGCTGATAGAATAGTCTGGCGCTCTCTCTTCCAAACCTCTACACCTCACGGTAGAAGGGAAACTACTAAGTAAGTAAGTAAGTTGTCATTTGTTTTGTTTAATTTTTCGCAGTTATCATTGCAATTCTTTGCAACATTAGATTTAGTTAAGCTTTATTTTGATTTGACTTCTGCGAACGTTTTCGGTTGTTCTATATTCTTGTCTTTGTATTGGTATTGTATACATGTTTATCATACAGTCTATATATAGATAGTTAACAGATGTTAACAGATGTTCTCAGTTAAGATTCAATTTAGACAAACTGAAAGATCCAGAAATCGCGGGAATCTTTGAGGCAACTGTTGGAGGAAAATTCGCAGCTCTCAACTTTTTGGAAGATGATATCAACTCAATCACAGAGAACATGAAAGACGTGCTCATTGAATCAGCAACAGAAATACTTGGTAAAAGAAAGAAAATAAACAAACCATGGGTTACAGATGACATTCTGAAGTTATGTGATACACGGCGGGAAATGAAAAAGGTTAAGAAAGAGGTTCCTGAAGCAGCATGGCAATACAGTATGGTGAATAAAAATATTAGGAAGAAAATGAAACAGGCCAAAAAAAATGGGTAGCTGATCAATGTGAGTCCATTAATACGGGGCTAATAAAAGGTAACAGCAAGGCAGCTTTTGACACATTAAGAAAACTATCAAAACCCCAACAGCCCAGGGTAACTGTCATAGAAGATAGCAATGGGGCTCTGCTCAATGAAAAAACAGCTGTAATGAGAAGGTGGACAGAATATTGTAAAGAATTATATAACTGTAAACTTGACACTGACTTAGGCATATTAAACAACATTAAGTGCGAAAACAGGGAACTCGGAAATGCAGCAATATTACGGGAAGAAGTGGAAGAGGCTATATGTTCGATGAAAGGAGGGAAGTCACCGGGTGTGGATAATATCCCAGCAGAGCTCTTGAAATATGGAGGACCAGATATAGTAAAAATCATGACAACAATTTGCCAGAAGATATGGAGTACAAAAAAATGGCCAAAAGAATGGACGCAGTCATTAGTAATACCGCTTCCAAAGAAAGGAAATCTAAAAATGTGCAAGAACTACAGAACCATTAGCCTTATTAGTCATCCAAGTAAGGTGATGTTAAGGATACTTTTGAACAGAATAAAACAGAAATCAGAAGAAATCTTGTCAGCGGAACAGGCTGGCTTTAGACCAAAAAGAAGTACCTCAGAACAAATCTTCAATATTAGATTACTTATCGAAAAACATCTCCAACATCAACACGATTTATACCATAACTTCATCGATTTCACAAAAGCCTTCGATCGAGTCTGGCATGAAGACTTATGGCAAGTAATGAGAAAATTCAATTTTGATACTAACATCATAGATATCATTGAAGCACTATACAAGGACGCAAGCAGTGCTGTTTTTGCAAGCAACGACATTGGAGAATTTTTCAAAACAACTGTAGGAGTTCGCCAAGGATGTATTCTGTCACCAGTGCTCTTTAATATATATCTAGAACATATTATGCAGGAGGCTCTCTACGATTATAAATCAACCATATCGATTGGAGGCCGACCTCTGTGCAACCTACGTTTTGCTGATGATATTGATCTGATAGCTGGATCAGAGTCAGAACTTCAAGACATTACCTCTAGACTGGAGAAAGTAACAAGAACATATGGGATGGAAATTAATATAGAAAAAAGCAAGATATTGGTGAATAGCCATAAGAAACATGTTCTGACCAACATTACGTTAAATGGACAATCGTTAGAAGAAGTTAGCACCTTTAAATATCTCGGGTCCACTATATGTAGTGATGGAAGATCAAGTAAAGAAATCAAGACAAGACTTGAGATGGCCTCAGCTGCCATGACAAGGTTGAATATGATCTGGAAAAGTAACATCAGTTTTCCTGTGAAGATCAAATTATACAAATCACTTGTATTATCTATTCTCTTGTATGGGTGTGAGGGCTGGATACTCACTGCAGATACGGAGCGAAGGATTCAGGCTTTCGAGCATAAATGTTATAGAAGAATTCTGCGCATTTGCTATAAAGAGCACAAAACAAAAGTCTATGTTAGAGAGAAGATAAACACCTATGCAGGCCACCAAGAACCACTTTTGTCAATAGTGAAACGTCGAAAGCTTGCCTGGTTTGGGCATGTAACTCGTCATGACTCTCTTTCGAAAACGATCCTTCAGGGAACAGTCGAAGGTAAACGGAGAAGAGGAAGGCAGAGAAAATCCTGCGCTGATAACATGTCTACATTGGATTACTTCATCGAGCAAGGGAAAGCCCTTGGCAAAACTGATGAAAAATTGGAAGAGTTTGCACTTACTCAATATTCCAAGACACAGAAGGCTGAAGAGAAAAGGATGCAAATGCAGTTGGACAGAGAAGCTGCTGCTGAAGCTGAAGAGAAAAGGATGGAGAGAGGCAAAGCTGCTGCTGAAGTCAAGCTTGACAGAGAAGCTGCTGCTGAAGAGAGGAAACTTCAAGCAACTGCTGAAGAAAGAAAAGCAAAAATGGAACACGAAGAAAAACTCTTAGCTTTGGAGTTGGAGAAATTAAAGATCATGAACTTCGGGTAAGATAAAGGAGAGTACTTATAAAGTCAAATTGCCCCCTTTCAACCCTCTAAAGGACGACATAACCTTCTACCTTGATAGATTTCAATTAACATGCGTAACGCATAAGGTAGATAAGGAACAATATGTCGGACAACTGATGGAGTTACTTTCAGGTGAACCATTAAGTACTGTAATGGCAGTAGAGGAACCTGACAGAACTAATTATGATGTTGTCAGGGCAACATTACTTAAAAGATATCAATTAAAAGAAGAAGATTATCGTCTTCGTTTTAAGACAATGCTACCAGAAACTGGAGTAGAGTTCTCTGACTTTATTACGAAGATACGTCTTACATTCACACGTTGGATTGAGCTGTCTAAAACAGAAAAAAAACATATGAAGCCCTTATGGACTTATTACTTCGAGATAAAGTTATGTCATCTGTCAATGAGTCTTTCCTTGCTTTTCTTCATGAGCGTAAACCTAAGAACATAAAAGACATGGAAGAATATTGTTGCCAGTACGTCACTGCGCATCCCCATGCTACTGTTAGCAATTCTAAGGTGAAAGAAGAGTTGCCGGTTGCTTCTGCAGCACCATATGGCCCTAACTTTATGCATAAATTCCAAGGTGCTCAACACAACTTTAATAAGAAGAGCAATCGTAATTATGATCAGAATCAGGGTAACCCATCACATAATGGGTCTTCTACAAAGAACTGGAGGCGATCTGATAGTCCTCGTTATTTCGGGTCCAATAATTATGGAAACTTTCGGAGAGGTAGTCACAATAGACACTATCAAGGCTATTCTTCGCGGGGACATCGAAACCAAACAGGTAGACACTATAATCACTGGGAAAATGACAATAGTGATTGTGGAAACTGGGATTCGAACCAGAACGGTGGTCGCGGTAGATCAAACTATGACAATTTCAGAGGGAATAATAATAATCGTGGTAGATCTAAACATAACAAACATAGATCTCATCACCAGGGAAACTCTGTACAACAAGAGTCTCATGGTGCCAGTAATCAAGTGAATGATAATAAAAACTCTAATGCTGTCACTTGTTCTGCTTTTGATTTTGGGAGAGCATTTCAATGCCCCCAATGCACAACATTATTTGAACCGACCACAGTAACTACTTTAAGTTGTGGTCACCCTCTTCCCGCTCTTCCTGCTGCAGTTGCGCATGACGGGAGAGGATCGCTTATCTTGCATAAAGGTCTTGTGGATAGTAAGCCAGTCTCAGTGCTTTTTTATTCTGGGTGCACTACTATTGGGGTTAAGCAATCTCTTATAGATCCTCGCTGTGCCACAGGAAAGGTGGTTAAATGTGTAACATTTGGTGGCACAGTAGAAAATTACTCAACTGCTATTATTCACATTGCTACTCCCTTCTTTACGGGAGATGTCCACGCGTGTCTTCTACCTAATCCTATTGCGGATCTTATCATCGGTCGTATTCACGGGGTTAAGGAATGCACCCCGCAGCAAATTGCTGCCTGGGAAGAACGGAATATCCAAACAGCCAATGCAGTGGTAACAAGAGCACAAGCTCTTATTCCTCAAACTTCATCTACTTCTTCTTGAAGTACATAGCCAAGACCGATCAAAGCAGTGATTTCGCATGACTTGGCGTCTTAGGGACGCAGATAGCTTTTTCTTTACCATGATGTTTCCCATCTCGCCATATAGTGATGTCATTGCTTTAGGGCACTTATCAACGACCCATCTGTTTTTCTGTAATGGGAAGATCACTATTTGGGCAAAATGATCAGCCCGTTGTGCCCTAAACTTCAGCATAATTGAAGTTAAAACCCTCTAAAGCCTATGGAACACTTTGTGATTTCGCATGACTCATGTTGTGAAACTACAAGAAAAAGACCCGTCTTTAAAGAAATTCTTTCTTCTCGCTAAAAAACGGTGATCCGAATCAGGATACAAATCGCAAATCATATATCATTATGAAGAATGGTATACTAGTGCGTATGGTACAACACTCAGACACGTCCATGCATTCTCAAATTCTCGTGCCCAAAAGTATGAGAGCCCTAATTCTTCAACATGTACACGATTCTCAGTGTGCTGGACACATGGGTTTTTCTCGAACTAAGTCGAGAGTTCTGGCGTCTTTCTTTTGGCCATTTGTCAATAAAGACATACGAATTTATTGCCGGTCTTGCAAAATATGTCAAGAGGTCAAATCTAGAGGTCCACGGCATGCTGCACCTATTCAGGCTGCAGACATTCCTATTCGGCCGTTTCAGAAAATGGCCATAGATATCATTGGCCCTTTTAAGATTAAATCGGTCAGAGGACATCAATTTATCCTTACGTGCGTTGACATGTACACGCGTTGGCCAGAGGCTATACCTCTTAAGAGCATTTCCACTGCTGATATCGCAGACGCTCTTTTGCTTATATTTTCTCGTTTGGGTTTTTCCGGGGAAATATTGTCAGACCATGGCACACAATTGATATCAGACACAATGTCGCAGGTAATGTCTACTCTGCACATTAAAAGATTTTTGAGTAGTATTTATCACCCAATGTCTAATGAGTTGGTTGAACGTCTTAACAGAACACTCAAGAACTTCCTTGGGAAGATAACTGAGGATCATCCTCAGGATTGGGACAGGGTTCTACCCGCGGCTCTCTTTGCCTATAGAGAGGTCCCCAACGAACATACAGGATTTTCTCCTTTTGAACTTGTCTTTGGCGCGCGACCGCGCGGTCTTATGTCTTTACTGCATGATCTGATAACTGCTGATAATATCGACAATGACACACAATCTTCATATGAGTATGTCATTGCTCTAAGGCAAAAGATTATTGAAGCATGCAAGCTAGCAACTTCCTCATCCGAATTTGCTAAAGAAAAGGCAAGGCGATTTGCTAATAAGAAGAGACGCCTACGTCAACTTTGTCCTGGAGACAAAGCGTTTGTTTTACTTCCTTCTAGGGAGAACAGACTTCTTATTACATGGAAAGGTCATATACAATAGTGTCGAAAATTTCCGATGTCGACTATGTTGTCGATATTGATGGAAGGCATAAAACCTTCCATATAAATATGCTTACGGAATATCATGAACGACCAGACTATTTACAGCCTATTTTCCAGGCGACGGACGATTCTCCAGTCCAACATGGTCATATCTCATCCCTGTCAGTTATACAGGATGAGGAAACTACTTTTTCGGATGTTAATCTACCTCTTCATGTGATTCCACTTACTTCTACGGAATCATGGAGAAACGTTACTGTTTCTTCTAATTTGTCTTTTGAGGAACAGTGACAAGTATCTTCTACGCTACAAGTATTTAAGGATGTCCTTACCGACATTCCTGGACACACACATGTCATTGAACATGACATTATACTTACCGATCATAATCCGATCAGAGTAAGACCTTATCCTATTCCTATTCATTTCCAAGCACAAGTCGAGAAAGAATTGGATGAAATGATACAATTGAAAATAATTGAACCATCCACCTCAGCATATTCTTCGTCCATAAGACAATAACATACGCAAATTGAACCAAGTTACGAAGTTTGATGCTGAATTTATGCCTTTACTAGAAGATCTACTTACTAGACTTTCTAACTCTCGACTATCTCTGCAGAGATTCTGGGGGAAAATAGTCTTCAGTGTGACTGTTGATGTCGGCATGGATGATTATGCATGCCTATGAAGAATACACAGTTGTTCACATTATAATAATAATAATAATAATAATAATAATAATAAATTCTTTAAGCGCCAAACACGGCGCATAAGGCAGAAACCAGTGCTCTCCAGGTTGTACGTTGTGACGCCACTCCTCTTAGCTCTTGCACACATAAGAGAAGACTCTAGGCAGAAATATGTCTCCAACTATATAAGGAAAAGACGATGGTCATATATCGGTCATGTCCTACGAATGCAAAACATTAGAATACCATTGCAGGCACTCACTTGGGTTCCTGAGGGTAAGAGGAAAAAAGGAAGACCAAAAGAAACACTCAAAAGAACAATAATAAGAGAAGGAAGAACGTTGGGATTAAACATTATTATAGAGGCCCGATATTACGGCCGATATCTTTGAGCAGAAGAAGAAGTGTCTGGCGTGTGAAGCCAGATGAAGTCTTGACTTTCATTAAACAAGTTCATAGACTTTGATATTAAGCAACTGGAACCGCCTTTATCGTGCGGGATATTTGTTAAAGGACTACCTGACGCGTTTAGTCAGGGGCCCTGAGCTACAGTATGAACGAACGTAAATTGTCAAGCCAGCTCTACTAGCATCTTATACATGAGCTATGCAAGATTTATGATGCTTGATGTTTATAATCATTACCACACATGAAATGTCCATGATCCTTTGTGCTATTGACTGTGTCGTCTGTCAGAGTACTGTTGCCGTAATAAATGTTGAAGAAAAGTTATCTGCATTATCCACGTCTATGACTTCTACTTGTGGTGGAGTGAGTTTGATGTGTAGATGAATAAGAGCCTATACGACTTCGTGTCCACGATCTGCTGTTTCCTACACACACACCTTTACTCTCGACCACATCCTATTACGAGTTCTACACACCTGAGAAACATGTATGCGGTTTTATGTGTGAGTGTCTGCACTACACCCTGGCAGCGCCTCACGCTGCTGACCTAACTACACCGCAACACTGAACTGTCCAGGCACGACTCGACCTTACCCACAAAATAGAATATTACATCTCGCTCTCCTTATAAAATCGTATTTTACAGACACCTGTCTCTGTGCAAGAAAAAAGGGATACTCACGTAAAATCAGTCTCAGGTTAGACATAATAACCTGAGATTTCGCTTCGAGTACGAAAAAAAAAAAAATTTCCCGAGCCGAGCCTCATTTTGGATCTAAAACTTTTTATAATCATAATCGCACTTTATTATACACTCACATCGATCATTATAAATAATAATGAAACAAAATTATAAGTTTTTAGTATTTTTACTATCTTATTAACTTACTGTTTTTATTTAATCAAAGTTATTTTACAGTATTACATTTTACAAACTTTATCTTCTCAACCATACTGCCCACCCCCTCCTTTCTTGCAGGTCTACAACGAAATGGACGGAATGATACACTTGTTCAGCACTAAATGTCACGCTTTACTGAATTTACGGCGTTAGTTGGTTTAATGACCTATGCTCCATAATATTTCTCCGTTTGGCGCAAGGTATTTGTTTCCTGCAGTCCGGATGGTTATGTTTACTTAGTTAGGCCTGTTATGGCTGAGTACTTAGTTAGGCCTGTTATGACCTCAGCCAATAATGTACTTTTTTGGGGTGCAAAATTGGCTCAGCGTCCATTCACGATGTACTGTCGCAGCAAGGCGATGGCGCCGTCTGGTTTGTCCTAGGTTCGATTCCCGCTAAGACTATCACTCATATTTTATTTTCTGTTGCCTATTGCCACCCTTTATGTCCAACGAGTACCTGTTAATTACCTTTATTTATTTATTTACTTATTTATTGTTTAGACGGACAGGCTGTCTCGCTGACTTTAGTCTAACAATAGTGTTCCACGTGTCTGATAAAATATAGTAAATATCGTTCTTGCACAAAGGAGTAATAAATAACAAATTTCTACTTCTTTATTTTCTACAAGATCGCTTTGTGTGGATTTTTAACAATGGTATAAGCGCCGTACCGTTCAGAAAGCAATGGCAAACTACTGAATGAAAAAAATTGCCTAGAAAAATCACAAACAGCCAATAAAAGCTGGGGTTGATTGCCACGTCCTGTAAAGGATAAGCAACTAACTTTTTTAACTTTTTTATTTTCTACGAGTGTCTGCTATTACCTGTTTATGTGTATTTATTTATTTACTTCTCTGTAATAGCGCGTTCTGAATGAGGGCGTCGAGTTGGTTTACCAAAGCTCGAGTCGAGTCGGAAATACCTAACTCGCGATTCGAGTCATGTATCCAGTCGCTGTGGTGACTCAAGTCCGACTCGAGTCGGAATCGATAACACTAGTCAACAAATTTTCAAAAGTTTTTTGTACCAGAAATTAAATGTACCATTTCTTATTGATTTTGACATGCTGATTTCAAATATCATAATGAAATTCACCAATTGGCTCTGGTTTTTTTTTTAAATGATGAATTTATATTACAGTAATACAAATAATGTATGCTTGTTTACTTCTCTGGGCTAAACAGCTAGTCTTTCTACTTTAGCATTATAAAAATTGTGGTTACATACTCAATTAATTGATATTTTAACATAAAATGATAGAAAAAATAAAAACATTATTTAAAGTTCACATATCATGCTTTAAAAAGGCACATTTGAACCCATTCCGTCATTATTCAGTCGCTGTTCGAGCTCTCTTTGCTTGCTTCTTGTAGTCAATCGATGAGGTGTCTCTTGTCACAGTCCAACAGTAATCAACAAGCATTGAAGGGCTCCAATTGCCTTGATACCTTGTCTCCATAGCAGCAATGTCCTGGTGAAATCGTTCACCATGCTCATCACTGACCGCTCCACAGTTTGACGTAAAGAAATCCAGATGAGAATCCAGAAAATGAATTTTCAAAGACATGTTGCAGCCAAGACTCTTATACTTCTGAAGGAGATTTTCTACAATTTCATTGTAATTATCAGATCTGTTGTTTCCAAGAAAATTGTCCACCACTGACTTAAATGCTAGCCATGCTGCTTTTTCCTTGCCATGCAACACGCAGAGAAACTCGTCATCATGAAGAAGTTTTCGAATTTGCGGACCAACAAATACTCCCTCTCTTATTTTAGCTTCACTCAGTCTTGGAAATTTTCTGATGAGGTATTTGAAAGCCTCATCTGTTTTCTCCATTGCCTTGACAAAGTATTTCATGAGACCCAGCTTAATGTGCAAGGGTGGCAACAAAATCTTGCTGGTGTCGACAACTGCTGGGTTCTCAACGTTCTTACTGCAGGCTGCAATGACTGCCTGATTGGCCAATGTCTTCTGATGTAATGGTCACTTCGTGCACGGATATCCCACTCACAGAGAAAGCAACAGTACTTGATGTATCCACCCTGTAGTCCAAGCAAAAGAGCGACCACTTTTAAGTCACCGCAAAGTGACCAATGATGATGATCGTAGTTTATACACTTCAAAAGCTGCTTAATGTTTTCATAAGTTTCTTTCATATGAACTGCGTGACCAACTGGAATTGACGGTAACACATTACCATTATTCAACAAAACAGCTTTAAGACTTGTCTTGGATGAATCAATGAAAAGCCTCCACTCTTCCGGTATGTAATTGATGTTGAGGGCTGCCATTAAACCAGAAATGTTGTGGCACGCAGAAAGGTCACCCTCTTTGAAAAAAGAATGTAATAAGCGGCTTCTGGCGGTTCCTATACACAGAAATTGTAACATCTTCTGCCAGGAGATTCCACTGTTGCAATCTGGAACCCAAAAGCTCCGCCTTGTTCTTCGGTAAATTCAGATCTCTTACAAGATCATTCAGTTCACCTTTGGTTAGTGGATGTAGTTTGCTCAAAATCTGTGTCACTTGAGGTTGATGGTTCAGGACCACCAATGTCCTCTTCATCAGTGGAAGCAGCTGAAAAGGATTCTGGCACTTTGGGAACTGGTAGGTCATCGCCATGTGGTACCGGAAGTATTGCAGAGGGGATGTTTGGATATTCCAGAGTCCATTTTTTCTTCTTTGATATGCCTTTCCCAATTGGAGGGACCATGCAAAAGTAACAGTTGTTGAGATGATCAGTGGGCTCTCTCCAAATCATTGGGACTGCAAAAGGCATAGCTTGCCTATTGCCAGTCAACCACAGTTTAAGATGTGCTGCACATGTATTGCAGCATATGTGTGGCACCCAGCTCTTATCTTGATCTCCTATTCTGCAGCCAAAATACAAACTGTATGCCTTCTGGCATTTCTAACTACGATACTTTTGATAAGGACAAATGCACTAACTAATGGCAAAATTTTATCAGAGATAAGGTATTTATACACAAAGGTGATGTAATCATAGGTAGGATTGCATCATCAACTTCTAGTAACATTTTTATTGGTCATTAGAAAAAATTATGCAATCGCCCACAACAGTTGCGTCATATATATATATATATATAAATTTACCGTAATTAAATAAACTAGTAGCATATATCTTGAAAACTAGAGCCAATCAACATTTTTTAATGTCATTTTCGTTTTCAGCACACCAAAATTAGTTAAGATCAGCTATTTTCATTTCTGGTACATTTTGGTTGTTGACTAGTGTAACACTGAGGAGAAATCTCTAGCACTTCAGTCACCTACGGCAGTATATACAATGGTACTATCTTTACCTTTTTGTTCAACTGCCGTTATTTATGGTATGATCCTTCATGGTCAATTATTGAATATAGGGTAAATATGTGTGTTCAAAACTAGTATAAACTGAGGCAATATTAATGTAATTTTGATTTGGCTGTCAGTTACGTCATTTTATCTGGTATTATCTATTTCCACGATAGTTAAGAGTTGTTTCCCCTGGCAACCTTTAACACGTGAAGCTACATCCAACATTACACTCTACTGTGGCTGTAGCTTATCACATAAACATAGAAATAAATAAAGGATTATCGTGTAAATGTCGTAATACTTTAAAGTCACATCTCAGTAAGATTGAGCGGTATGTTTTTTTAACTAGCACAAATGAGTAGGCTAATTAAAGTGTCTAGTTGGTAATTTTTCATTCATTAACAGTGTGAGGGGTGAAAAATGGCTACATCTGAATTTGCAAAACGTCAGCTGAAGAAGCATGGATGGAAAGAAGGTAGGAAATATACGTTGTTCATGCTGTACTGATACAGTGTGTTATATTGTTTGAGTTGTCAGAAGAGTAGAGTATATTTAGCTGAGTGAAATGTGTCCTCCATGTTTCCCGAGTGGGGTTGAAATGAAACATAGTGAGACTTTTACCAAATAGGCCTAAGTCGCCCACGCCGATAGGGTTAGGATTACTAAACTCAACCCATATCCCTTATTATTGCATCTATGAATTTTTATTTTAAAGGCCCTATTGAACGCACATCCAAGGGTTATTCATTCCAACCCCCCCCCCCCCCGCCCCCGGGAAATCCAAATGTGCGCTACAGCTAGCCTTAACTTAACTCCACCCCTGTTTTGAGCTTAGTCAGAAATAATGTCTGACAAACTCTGAGGTTGTATTAAAAATAAAAACATTCTAACTCTTTGTGGGTTGAAATGAAGAACAGTGGGCTGTCTGTTCAATGCGACCTTAAAAAAGAATTCAGAGACGCAGCAAAAAAGGGTTAGGGTTAGGAATTCTAAACCCTAACCATAATACATGTATATCTCGGAGATATTGCGAGTTCAATTCCAGACCACCGCAATAAAGCGAATATCTCAATAAAGCGGATCACACCCATTTTTTTATTTTATTCCCAGTGCATATAAAAGCCTAAAATCATGTTTACATTATGTCTATTAAGTGCGCAATAGCGTTAGGTCTAAAAAAACAATGTAGTGTAAAATTTAAAATACTTTATTGCTAAAAAAATGCTAATCTTCATCATCTGAGCCAAAATCTTTTGGAAGAAGAAGGCACATTCTAATAAATAAACATGAATAATTTTTTTTAAAAAGTGCAATATCAGCAAAGTGCAATAAAGCGAGGTATACCTGTACTAACCCCAACGACGTTGGTGACTTACTTGGATGACATCGAAGAACATGTTCCATGGTGCTTCATTTCACCCCACGTTGCGAAACAAGGTATATCCGGCTAACATCATGGTGGCTTCCAGTCTACTGTCCCCTTAGCTGTAGGCTGCAAAGATGGGAAACTCTGAAAAATATCTCCTCTCTTCATAGCCCATCACACCTATGCTCAAATAACATCACATTTTTTGCTGCTCGATGGTTTAAATTAACAACAATTGGACGTATATCTGATTTTGCAGCTGGTCACCTCATAGTAAACTTGTACCTAAACCTTCACATGCTCTTACAGTGGTGGTTTCTATAGCAGCTTTTGTTTAAATGTAATGTGTTGCCAGCCTCGTGTAATACCTCATATTAGTCCCCTTTTATGACACGAGGGAGCAGTTCTTTATTAAATACTTCTTCTTTCTTTGATCCATAACCACCAACCGTCAAAGCAGTCAGCGGCCATCACGCCTGGTGGCGTCTTGTAGGGCAGCAACAAATTGATTCCACTTTGCTCGGTCGGCGGCCATCCTTCGTACAGTGCCCCAACTGTGGTTCATTCTTTGCATCTCAGCTTCCACAGTTCTCCGCCAAGTTGTTTTTGGCCAGCCTCTCTTTCGCTTTCCCTCGGGGGTCCATAGCATAGCTGTTCTTGTGATGGTATCAGGGTCCCTTCTGAGGACGTGGCCAACCCAACTCCAGCGTCTGCCAGCTATGATGGTGTGCATGTCCTCCTGGTTACTCCGAATAAGTAGTTCTTGGTTGCTGATGGTGTTTGGCCAAAAGATTCGGAGAATTTTCCTTAGGCAGATTGTGTGGAAGGAGGACAGTTTCGACATTTCCTTTTCTGTTACTCTCCAACATTCCGCACCATAGAGAAGCACAGAAAGTACACAGCTCTCATACAGTCTTAATTTGGTGTTTGTGCTGTACTGGGAAGACTTCCAAATGTTGTTGAGAACAGCAAAGGCTGTTCTCGCTTTATTCATTCTGTTGTTAATGTCCTTGCTTGTTCCGCCGTCAGGTGTTACTATGCTTCCTAGGTTAGTAAATGTGTCTGTCTGTTCTAACTTCTGGTTCCTTGCTGTTATTGGCTCAGGATTGCCCACATTTAGTGTCATGACCTCTGTCTTCTTCAAATTGATGTTCAGGCCAACCTGCTGGCCATACTTATTCAGTCTATCGGTTTTGTCTTGAATGTGTTGATGTGAATGCGCGAGTAGTGCAATGTCATCTGCATATTCCAAATCTTCCAGTGTAGAAAACGTTGTCCATCTAAATCATCATCAGTTGCCATCTCCACAACGAAGGTTGGCTGTAATGGATCTCCAACGTCTTCTGTCTCTTGTCTTTATGGTGCACTCTGATAGACTCTTTCCTGTCCATCTTTTGATGTTATCTTCCCACTTATAGCGCTGCCTTCCCCTTGCACGTTTGCCTTCAAAACTCTCCCTTCTGTTATGGTCTTCTGAAAGGTGTTATGCCTTTTTATGTGGCCAAAGTATTTTAGCTGCCGAACTTTGACCTCCCTCATTAGTTCTCTTTTCATACCTAGATTTTCTAGGACCTCCTTATTTTTTTTCATCTCTTTCCATGAGATACGCCCCATTCTTCTATATATCCACATTTCAAGAGCCTCAATTCTTTCTTCCAAATGCTTATTCATCGTCCATGTTTCTGCACCGTACAGAAATGCAGAATATATATAACACTTTATGATTCTCAGTTTTAATTTGTGAGATAACTGTTTGGATGTCAGTATATGTTTCAAGTTGTTGAATGTAGCTTTGGCCATTCCTATTCTCTTCTTGATTTCTGTTTCACATCTGCCATCTTCTGTTATTATATGACCAAGATATACGTAGCTCTTGACTTGTTCCAGGATTTTCCCATTTACGCTTATCTTTAATGTGGTTTTATCGTCTGTTTTGCTAATTATCATAGTTTTTGTTTTCTCAATATTAATGTCGAGTCCATATTCATGACTTATACTGTTCACTTGCTTCACTAGTTCTTGTAACTCCTGTTCGCTTTCAGCTAACAACATGGTATCATCTGCATATCTAAGGTTGTTTATTGACCTTCCACTGATGTTCAGTCCTGGTATTTCCTGTATCTGTTTGAAAATCTAAATACTATTTATTAAATATTATATGAAGATAAATGTCAACATAACACAAGCTATTACAACCAAGACAAGAGGACATCTGCAAATCATTGTTGAGAATAAAAAAACTAAATAATAAATTATACAGATGTAAAAAAAAAAAAAAATTAGGTCACTGTTACGCACAGATCATTTTTTCTAAAGTCATTGTATGATCATTTTTTCTCAAGACATTGTATGATCATTTTTTGCTAAAGTCATTGTGTAATTAGATTGACTGAAATGTACACTTTAATTTTTTCGGTCAAAGCTACATAACTCTGGATAATTGAGATTATCATTTAATATGATGTTACCTCCTCTTGTGTCGAGACACGGTCGGTCCATATTTTTTGAACGAAGTGTGACCATTCTCCTTATTTGGTAGTATCGGTCAACTGTTGTTGGAATGTCTGAAACCTGTGTTGAGGTCTCTGTTCATGTCCATATAAGGCTCGATCTAGTTAAATCTTATCTGGAATGTTCCTAGATCGTTTTGTTTGATTGACTATTCAAGTGTAGAGGTTCTGCGCATGTCCGGACGCGAGGCGTCTGGGAAGTTTCTTGATCTTTGGCGTCGATGAAAGGTTGTGAAGCAGAGAAGATGCGTCCCTGCGTCTCTGTGATTTTGTTAGGGAATTAGGAGCCTGATTGTGAGATAGTTAGCTTACAAGGTCCTTCCCTTGAGTATTCTAAAATGCCTGGAGGCGTATGTTTTCTGTGGTGTGGATTTTCGAACGAAGGTAATGCCTCATTTACATCCAATCTGTAACTTAACTTTATGTTTGACAATGGTCGATCTCTGCTCACGTATGCATTACAGAAAGGGAGGTTCCTCTAACAGAAGTCACGCCCCAGGTATCTTCATACCTGAGATCTATATGTACACGGGTCATACTCAGCCCGAAGGACAGTTCTTTGTTCTATGAACGTCGCTGTGTGTCAGCGATTATGCCTACGTCAAGGTTAGACTTAGGAATGCCTGTAAAGGTCAGTTCGACCTGCACTCCTGGAATGCCATCCTCGTGCGACTTATGATTTGACTCATTTAGCACATCTGAACAGTAAGAGGATTTTTGTTGATGTACTTTTGTATTTGGAGCCAACCATATAATCCCTTGGCGCCACATCATCATTTTGAGAATATGCCAAATGCATTGATGAACTATGTATGCTGATATTCGTGAATGTCATGACTTTGCTCTATTGTGAACTGGATGTAAGTTACGTACCTGTACTCGTGGCGTCAAAAATAAATGATGAAAAAAACGTCAAGAGCAGTTTGCCCATTTATGACTTCACATGTCGTACCCTATGTGCTGTAACTCTATGAACTACATCACTATTATACACAGCAACAACAACAACACAAAACCAGATAAGACACCCTACATCTTGAACTATAATACCTGTTGTCGATAGGGGAGGTACTGTGACGGGGCTAAAGATTTTCCAACGAAATTGGACTTATACCTATAACGTCCATGGTGGTCAGTTCTGCCATCATCATTTTATGAAGCAACACGATAGTGGCCTTATCACCAAAGAGGAGCAAGCCCTAAATCCACCCTTATCAGTCACTTATATAATCTCATTAATTTGGCAGATCAGGGAGAATAATGGACTGCTGTCTGTTGCACAAAATAAGTTTGAGAAATAAAATGCAGTCATTATTTCATTAAATCTCTGTTCACAACAGGTTCAGGTTTGGGCAAGCAGGAAAATGGCCGCAGTGAGCCCATCAAGGTATCCCTCAAAATGGACAAAACAGGGGTAATTATTACACAATTTTATTGTTATAGAAATTACACAAACATAATGTTTTAATTTCTGTGTCACCATAAGATGAAGTAATTGTAAATGACCCTTATTGATGCTAACATTTAATTTCCATCAATTCAAGATCTTTTCACATTCCTTCTCATGTTTGTTTCCTATCCTTTCTCCGTGCATTTGTCAGTTTCCCTTTGTTTCTCTTGGGCATTCCAGAACAAGGACAGCCTTACTGCCATCATCTTCCTTCTCCTGACCTCTTCTTCTGTTGTTATTTGTTTTGTTCTTTCCATCAATAATACACTGATGATAATCTCGCAAATACCACTTCAGTCCTTATTTTCTGCACAATCGCTCATTTAGATGCTAGTATGTTGTCCCAATGATCTTGCAGTACCACTTCAGTTGTTCTGTTATGCACAATCGCTCATTTAGATGCTAATATGTTTTCCTGATAGATTATAGATTTTGGTTATTTCTTCTGTTCAAGGTTGGTCATGACCCCGGGAAAGAATTTACAGACCACTGGTGGCTGAGAGTTTTCAACGAAGCAGCTCAGAAGATTGGAAAGAAGAAGCAGGTATTTATACTTTTAAAAACGTTAACAGCATTGATAGCTTTTGTCCTGCATTGAACAACTCATTTTTTTGGTTTCTTTTAATACAGTTAATATGTGTGTTTTTGTATACATATTTTTTTTCAAATATTCAATGTGCAAATGTTTTTCCCTCAGCAGGATGATTCCAGATCAAATGATATGGATGAATTAAGACAGAAGAAAATAGCTGAAAGCAAGAACAATTTATACAAGGGTTTTGTAAAGGTATGTATTTATTTTTAATCCTGATAGTTAATTTGACATCTGTTATATGAAAACTTCTTACCTTGTTAGAAAGCTCATTTGACATGAACATTTTAAGTGATGATAAAATAGTCTGTCAGGCAAATTCATTTGAAATAACAAGATGTAAAAAAAACTCTGTCCATATTGTCTGAGCTAACAAAAATTAAAATTTGAAGAATGTGTGTCAGCTAACAAGTAATGTTTTTCCTTTACCCAATAATTGGGAAATGGTTTCTTCCTTATGGAGATTGTTTGCTAAAGATGTTATTCTTGTATCCTACTAGCTGTTATAGGTTATTTTTATTGGTTTTTAATCATGTTTGTCAATTTATTTGCCAAGGCAGTTCCATGATCTACTTTTGCAGAAAATTTTCTCCGGCCATCTCTTTCACATATTCACATTTCGTGACATGCAGCTTTCAATTTCTTTATCGACATGCTTAAAAAAAAGTCTATGTGACTGGAGTTTTTATTAATTTATTTTTATTTTTAAGATTTTCTTTTCAACAATTAGTTTTTTTTTAAGGATGGTTACTGTTTAGCCTGAGGCAAACATGTATTAAGCAAGTGAATTAAAAGAAAGCATGCAACACATAGACAACAGCAGAGACAAAGATAGTGGCAGCACTCAGAGACTGAATGCAGCAGCTCCAAAGCAGACTTGTCATTTGAAAGTATTGTCACAGTATCTATTACCACATTTTTAATCCAGGAGCTTTGTTTTGTTCTCCCTTCCCACTCCCCTCCCTCCATGCTCATAAACTAGCTACTTGTCTAAGAAAATGTTTGTCATTACAGAGACATTTTATAAATTAGAACAATTTTCAAACCATTCTCAGTTATCATTGTGGTAAAGTGGGATGTTATAAATATTTATAGGGGACTTAGTGTACTGACTGAGATCAGCTGTGAAGGTATCTGTATCTAATAGGTGTAGTGTTTTACAGATAACCTTACTTGCTACCACATTTAGAACTCAGTCAGAATTATTCTGGAATATTGTGATGACTACGTTAAATGTCTAGGGTATGTATATGATGAAGTGTAAGTCACAACAACAACAGACAGATAAACAATTTAATTTATTCCACCACACTTGACAACACTGTGACACTCACACACATTTAACACTCTATAAGACTATCTTAAATGAGTCACTGTTAAAGTTTCAAATATTTATGTATTAATTACTTTCACTATTATATATCCTGATTCAACTACAAAGTGAACCAGGAATCACATTCAAATGTAATCACAATTTATATGTACAGAATTTATAAATATGAACATTGTAGTGACATATTTTATTAATATTATCCTATGTGTGTCAGTTGTGTAGTAGTACTATGAGGTAATACTGGTTTTGTTTTTTCAAGCTATGTTGTTATTTGTCATCATGACTTCAAGTGTTTGTTTATTTTGGAAATAGTATGGGGAAAAGTTCACAGTTCCTATCAATTTAAACACTCTATTTTCCCTCTGTTTTATTATAAAGTCAGATTTTGAGGGGGGGCATAATGTTGAGCTCCTCTGGCCACAGACGCTTATCTTTCGTGATGGCGGCAGGAAAAGACTCCTCTGCTCGATAGCCTCCCTGTGTTCTGGAGACACCTCACTGGTCACTATCTGGACCCAGGAGTATGCTGTCAGCCTCTAGGTTCAGCAAAGCTCAGACCAGGTGCTGCTCAATAACTTTAGGACCACGGTCCCTGAAACAAGAAGGTTGTACCTCCTATTTCAGAACTAATTTATAATAAATTTCCAGACTGAACACAATACATAACAAACACTGAGTTCAGAGCGGTAGGCCAACTGCTATCTTCATCTGAAACAATTTTCACCAGTATACTCCTCCCTAATGGTTACCACGCCTCTGCAATTCCAGCATTATTTCTTTCTAGTCAATAAGATAGGTGTCAGTGTACTGTTTGGCAATTCCATGTAGTTTTACTTTCCTCCGACACCTTCTGTTCAGGTTGGAGCACTATATAGGCTTTACCTCATGTTCGCTACTGAACCACACTTATATACAGACATAAATTATCAATTTACATTCAATTTTCATTAAAAAGATATCAAATATTTCAAGCTTACCACAATTCATGGAATAATACACAGTTACGTTGACTGGCAATGAATATAGCACAATTTCGATCTGCCGATGTCCTAGGCTTTTATTTAGAAAAATATGCACTGGCGCTCAACGCACTGGTTCTTTAGTAAGTTTATTTGAAAATGTGGTGCTGAACTAACGCTTCAAATTGCCTATATTGGCGGGTCTAACCAATCGAGCCATGTTTACACAAGCGTTTGAAAAAAAGTACTCCTACTCACATTTCCCTAACAACAAAGAATCAATATTTATAGCCCGACTAATCGTGTTTAGCCTTACATTTACTTTCCGCCAATCAAATAGGAGGTAACATGGGGACCTATTTCCCGTACAATGGTGGTGTGAAAATCTGCCACTGAGCGATTCTGATTTTGGTGTTGTCTTCTTCTTCTTCTTCGTTCGTCCTGAAAAGGACGGTGGTTGCGTTGTGTCTGTTTACGCCTAAGCTGTGATATCTGCACCTTTCGATCGACACATCCGACTTCTGCACGGCATTTTTTAGGACCGGGTTTGCCTTCCCATTTCGATCCACACTCGCTCAGCCAGACTGCACAGCTGCAGACTGTTTCCAGGACCACCACGTGGAGGTGGAGTGCGGTCTTGACCAGCTCTGGTTCGCTGGTCCTGACGCAGGCAGTCAAGCTATGAGTCGCTGACTGCGGTCTCTATTGCTGCGTCTTGAGGTCCATGGTGTTGTCTGACATCCCTCACTATTTCTTTTGGCTATAATTTGTTAATTCCTAGACTGTTTGCGTAACATTTAACATATTCTTTGTCAGCAAGTCCTAAGGAACCCAAATATATAAATTTAATGGGGCTAAGGGGCTGCGTTCAAAATATGTATTTTCTTTTACCTCCCGTTCACTTCGATCGATGTGGTGTCTGGGTACTGTAATGTTTTCAAACGTAAACCAGTATAATGTCATGTTTCCTAATAAGCGTTTTTCCAGTTTTTAAAACCTAACTCTCGTATGGGTAGTGTTTTTTATCACTGTCGATTTGAAAAAAACTAGTGCTTGTGGCCTTAAACGCGTGATGGTAGTAATTGTATAGCGAGACGCGTGTTAGTGTATAAAATGACATGAATGGAATATTAATATAGGTCAGCTTGCGTATCTCAAGGTTTTTCTTAGAAAGGCAGTACACGTTTTATTGAAGAAAGCGTGTAGTGATGCAGTAGGCTTTTACTATCAACGTGAAACGTTACAATTTGCAGACGAAGTAGAAAACAAGGGGGATTTCGAGTACAGTCATTGTGACAGCACTGTTCTTTACCATTCTTCTTTCCTTTTAGTGAAGTTATTTGTTAGGCTTTACATTTACTTTTTAATTTATATATGTGGATTAGAATTTCACACGACAAATTCTCCCCACTTAAAACAGACGTTATATGTCAGTCTATAATTCTATATACACATAGAGAAATTTATTATTATTCCTGGGGTTTAGGGTGATTCTCATCACACGGATGGCGGCTTAAAAAATCCGCTCCCAGATTTGTTTTTCCACTTATATACTCTATGCTAAACTCAAATGGCTGCATCAATAATGACCAACGGAGTAATCTAGAATTCTCATGTCTAGCCTGTGCTAGAAACGACAAAGGTTTGTGATCCGTTTGCAACTTAAATGCCTTCCCATACAGATAAATATTGAATTTCTTTATCGCCCATATTACTGGAAGACATTCCTTTTCGCTAGTTGAGTAATTGGTTTCAGCTTTATTCAACTTTCTGCTAGCATATGCCACTGGGCTTCATTCCCCATCCAATGCATCTGATTTCTGTAGCAAAGTTGCACCTAACCCAATATTACTGGCATCTGTCCTTACTATGAATTCTTGACTTAAGTCAGGTAATTTCAAAATAGGTTTACTTGTGAGCCTTTCCTTCAATTCTTGGTAAGCCATTTCACATTGTGGTGTCCATGTAATTCGATCTGGATTTCCCTTACGTGTCAAATCAGTTAACGGTGCACATATGGAATTAAAGTTTTTGATATACTTTTGGTAGAAACCACATAATGAGACAAAGGATCTCACGTCTTTCTTGGTTTGTGGTCTCGGGGCTTTCTTTAGTTTCTCTAAATTCTTTGGGTCAGGGGTCATGTTTCCCTGATAAACTGTGTGTCCCAAGAATTCCAATTCTTTACATCCAACGCAACATTTGGTTGGTCGGGCTGTTAAATTCGCTTCCCTAAGTCGATTAAACAGCATGTTCAGAGAGTCAATGTGTTCCTCAAATGTTTCTGTTGCTATAAGGATATCATCCATGAAATTTGTGATACATGGATTATTCAGAGGGTCCAATAATTTTCTCATCATTCTAGAGAAGACACTAGGCGCATTCTTCAATCCAAATGGCAATCTGTTAAACTCATAGTGTCCTTCTGAGGTACTAAAAGCTAGGTATGGTCTAACCTCAGGCTTTACTGGAATCTGATAGTATCCTTTACTCACTCAGATCCACTTTTGAGAAATATTTAGCTTTATTTAGCCTGGCAAACAACTGATTTGTATCCGGCAATGGATCCACCTGTCCTTCTGTAATAGCATTCAGTCTCCTGTAATCTATACAGAGTCTATGTTCTCCAGAGGGCTTCCTTAAGAGTACAACACTGGAACTATACGAAGATTCACTGTGTGAAATAATTCCTTCCTTCAACAAATAGTCTATCTCTTCCTTCAAAGCTTTCTCCTTAGCAAAAGGAATCGAATAGGGTTTCATACAGACAGGTGTGGGGTCTATCAGTTTCATATCATATTCCAATAAGTTTGTATGCCCTGGTCGGTCTGTTAACACCTCTGCATGATTATCTAGAACCTGTTGCACTCTCTTTCTGATTTTTCGTTAAATGTGTACTGATTTTCACCTGTGCCGCTGTCTCACAGGGGTGTAATGGATATTCAAATGATGAAAGTGGTTCCTTTTTCATCTCCATGGCAATGGACAAGGTCAACAAGTGTGTCTCTTCCTGATGTTCTCTTTCCAAATATTTCTTCAGGAGATTCACATGATAGATTTTTTCTTTCCCCTTCTTATCTATCTTATAATTTGTTCTAGACACCTTCTCTAGAACTGTATATGGACCTTGCCATCCAATTTGTAACTTATTCTGACTACCGGGTAGAAGAAGCAGTACCTTCTCTCCCACAGCCAAATCTCTGTCTTTAGCTTTCCTGTTATAATAGGCAGCATGTTTCTTCCTGGCTTGTCTCAAATTTTCATTGGCAAGTTTCCAGCCAGTTTTTTAAACGAGTGGTCAGCTCATTCACATATTGGTATGAGGATGTAATATTTTCCTCTGCCTTTTCATCAGTCCACGTTCTTAACAGCGTTACATATGGACCTTTAATTTTGTGGACCTATTTGTCCATGCACCGGTATGGTCTTTCCACTCGAAGCGCTATAGTGATGATTTTTCCTCCCAGAATTATCATTCACAAAACGACCGCTACCAATTCTTTTCTTGGGGCTTTCTCCCCACTTAAAATTCTTGATGAGAGATTTCCTCTCTACATCCTCTTCCTCCAGTTTGTTTAAGTCCGATTGAGGAATTTTCGGCTTATCCTGGGGTAAGACATCTTTTTGCACTCTCCGCATAGTGGCCATTGTAAAACAGTTAAGTGAAGCTTGTCCGTGAAAAGGGGCTTCCCATTCCATTTGGTCCACTTTATCAAATTTATTTTTCTTTCTATTGTCAGGCCTACGGTTGCCCCGTGGCGTGTCCAGGTCCTGATCAATGTTCCCACTTGTGGGTGTTCCCTCATGTGCTATGCTACACCTTTCTACAAAATTCTCAATGTCCCACCTTGCCTTGGGCCAATAATAATTGTGAGCCACCTTTTGGATGATGGTACCTATCTTCTCATGGTCCCCATCTGGTTTCACATGTAGGCTCCTTATTAAATCTGCCCTATATCTCTTTGGAAGAACCAACTGTCCGTGACCATGGGATCTAGTTCCGGCCTTCCTGTAAATCAACTTGTTTTTCATGTAAAAATCTCCCTTGCCTGGAGTTGTATGACAAGTTGACAATTTCCTGAAACAAGGCTTGAGGGTCTTATCCCCAGCCTGTGCCTTCCTCATCTCTTCTGGAGTGGTATCTAACAGAATATCCTCCTCCTTTCTTGAGGTCGACCTGACCTGAAGGGTGGCCATAACTATAGGGTTCCTTCTGCAACGGTCAGTGTCATGATTGTTCATCTTACAATTTTTACACCACCTTTTCCCTTGGTTGAAAGATTTTCTTTCATCATATTTCCTTTCATCGAATTGTGGGGTTTTATTTTTATTGTCATACCGTGGCCTATCAAATTGGTGCTTACCTTTGTTTTGATCTCTAGGATCAAATTTATTAAAGTTCTGTGGTGCCCTAAAATTTTCCACCTGTTTCTTTTTGTTACCTGATACCTCTGCCTGAGCCGCTTGATACCTTTCTGCAACATTTAGCAACTCACCCAGCCTCTCTGCACCTTGTTCCATGAGAAACTTTCTCAGGTCTGGAGCCATGGACTCTCTTAATTGTTCTATAAGGACCATTTCCTTCAGATCTTGGGTTTTCCCCAGAGAAGTCCATTTCTCCAAGTATGTCTCTAACCGTGCAGAGAACTGGTGATAGGTTTCACCTGACAGTAGTTTAGCATTCCTAAATTTTTTTCCTATAAAATTCTGCGTTCTTTTCATATCTTAACAAAAGAGCCTGCTTTAGCATGTCATAATTTTCCTGATCACCTCTGCTCATTTTGGCAAAAACTTCATAAGCTGCCCCACGAAGACCTTGAGATAACTTTAAGCTCCACCTTTCTCTCTCTAACCCATATGTGGTAGCTAATAGTTCATATCTATTTAGATAGCTCTCAATATCATCGTCTTTCTCAACAAAATGATCTAAATGAAAATTCATAGCTGAGGTTGAGGCTCCCTGGCTAGCAGTGGCATCAGAGGTAAAGGGACTGGCACCATTTTCAGGAGCATGGCCTTGAAACTCAAACTCCCTTAGTCGTAACTCATGTTCCCTTTGTAATCTTTTATCTTCTGCTTCCCTTTCTGCAGCTAATATCTTGTCTTCCCTTTCTGCAGCTAATCTTTTGTCTTCTCTTTCTGCCTCCAATTTCTTAGCCTCAGCCTCAATCTGTAACTTCTTAATTTCCTTTTCAGCCTCTAACCTCTTATCTTCGGCCAATCTTTCAGATTCTAGTTTTCTTTCGGCCTCTTTTTCTAATCTTCTTTCTTCCCGTTCAATATATTTGTCACATTCAGCAGTGACATAAGCAATCATAATTTGCCCGTCCATTCCTAACTCTTTCGCAGTCTGTACAGCAGCAGATCGAAATTTGGCCAGGTCTGCCATTTTCTAACAGGTAAATGTAGGTAATGTCTAACTAAACAATACACTCTGATATTACTTATCCAAAGACACCACAGGCACTGAGAGCTCAACGTTATTTATTTCCACCCAAGGATACCTTTTAATTCTTATTATTCCCAATATCTATAACAGGAGAAAGTTCAATATCCCTGGAGCGAGACCCCAATATATGTGGTAAAGTGGGATGTTATAAATATTTATAGGGGACTTAGTGTACTGACTGAGATCAGCTGTGAAGGTATCTGTATCTAATAGGTGTAGTGTTTTACAGATAACCTTACTTGCTACCACATTTAGAACTCAGAATTATTCTGGAATATTGTGATGACTACGTTAAATGTCTAGGGTATGTATATGATGAAGTGTAAGTCACAACAACAACAGACAGATAAACAATTTAATTTATTCCACCACACTTGACAACACTGTGACACTCACACACATTTAACACTCTATAAGACTATCTTAAATGAGTCACTGTTAAAGTTTCAAATATTTATGTATTAATTACTTTCACTATTATATATCCTGATTCAACTACAAAGTGAACCAGGAATCACATTCAAATGTAATCACAATTTATATGTACAGAATTTATAAATATGAACATTGTAGTGACATATTTTATTAATATTATCCTATGTGTGTCAGTTGTGTAGTAGTACTATGAGGTAATACTGGTTTTGTTTTTTCAAGCTATGTTGTTATTTGTCATCATGACTTCAAGTGTTTGTTTATCTTGGAAATAGTATGGGGAAAAGTTCACAGTTCCTATCAATTTAAACACTGTATTTTCCCTCTGTTTTATTATAAAGTCAGATTTTGAGGGGGGGGCATAATGTTGAGCTCCTCTGGCCACAGACGCTTATCTTTCGTGATGGCGGCAGGAAAAGACTCCTCTGCTCGATAGCCTCCCTGTGTTCTGGAGACACCTCACTGGTCACTATCTGGACCCAGGAGTATGCTGTCAGCCTCTAGGTTCAGCAAAGCTCAGACCAGGTGCTGCTCAATAACTTTAGGACCACGGTCCCTGAAACAAGAAGGTTGTACCTCCTATTTCAGAACTAATTTATAATAAATTTCCAGACTGAACACAATACATAACAAACACTGAATTCAGAGCGGTAGGCCAACTGCTATCTTCATCTGAAACAATTTTCACCAGTATACTCCTCCCTAATGGTTACCACGCCTCTGCAATTCCAGCATTATTTCTTTCTAGTCAATAAGATAGGTGTCAGTGTACTGTTTGGCAATTCCATGTAGTTTTACTTTCCTCCGACACCTTCTGTTCAGGTTGGAGCACTATATAGGCTTTACCTCATGTTCGCTACTGAACCACACATATATACAGACATAAATTATCAATTTACATTCAATTTTCATTAAAAAGATATCAAATATTTCAAGCTTACCACAATTCATGGAATAATACACAGTTACGTTGACTGGCAATGAATATAGCACAATTTCGATCTGCCGATGTCCCAGGCTTTTATTTAGAAAAATATGCACTGGCGCTCAACGCACTGGTTCTTTAGTAAGTTTATTTGAAAATGTGGTGCTGAACTAACGCTTCAAATTGCCTATATTGGCGGGTCTAACCAATCGAGCCATGTTTACACAAGCGTTTGAAAAAAAGTACTCCTACTCACGTTTCCCTAACAACAAAGAATCAATATTTATAGCCCGACTAATCGTGTTTAGCCTTACATTTACTTTCCGCCAATCAAATAGGAGGTAACATGGGGACCTATTTCCCGTACAATGGTGGTGTGAAAATCTGCCACTGAGCGATTCTGATTTTGGTGTTGTCTGACATCCCTCACTATTTCTTTTGGCTATAATTTGTTAATTCCTAGACTATTTGCGTAACGTTTAACATATTCTTTGTCAGCAAGTCCTAAGGAACCCAAATATATAAATTTAATGGGGCTAAGGGGCTGCGTTCAAAATATGTATTTTCTTCTACCTCCCGTTCACTTCGATCGATGTGGTGTCTGGGTACTGTAATGTTTTCAAACATAAACCAGTATAATGTCATGTTTCCTGATAAGCGTTTTTCCGGTTTTTAAAACCTAACTCTCGTATGGGTAGTGTTTTTTATCACTCGATTTGAAAAAAACTAGTGCTTGTGGCCTTACACGCGTGATGGTAGTAATTGTATAGCGAGACGCGTGTTAGTGTATAAAATGACATGAATGGAATATTAATATAGGTCAGCTTGCGTATCTCAAGGTTTTTCTTAGAAAGGCAGTACACGTTTTATTGAAGAAAGCGTGTAGTGATGCAGTAGGCTTTTACTATCAACGTGAAACGTTACAATTTGCAGACGAAGTAGAAAACAAGGGGGATTTCGAGTACAGTCATTGTGACAGCACTGTTCTTTACCATTCTTCTTTCCTTTTAGTGAAGTTATTTGTTAGGCTTTACATTTACTTTTTAATTTATATATGTGGATTAGAATTTCACACGACAATCATGTTTCTCATTTGCTGTGAGATTGGTAGTTGCATATTGTTGCCATAGCATTCTATGAGTGTTGAACTGCATCCCTCCAAGCACAGTGCTGGGCACATTTTCTGACAATTGCAGGTTCAGAAAATCTATAAAAGTCATCACATTTACAACTACCATCTGTCACCCAGACATATTCAGTTGTGCAGCAGGGTCTCACCCCAGGATATAAAAAATGTACCACCATTTCCTTTATTGCAGTGAGAGCCACAAGTCCCCATGTGTTGCTGGTTCACTACAAAGTTCTGTTAAAGGATATTTGTTTTATTTTGTTTTCCTTACTTTTAGAGCTCAACACTGACAAATGGTGTGGAAGAGAAGCATAAACATTCAGATTCAAGCAGTGAAGACAGCACTGACGAAGATAGTGGTCCAAGGTTGGTGTATGATTACTTTAGCTACATTTGAAGTTGTTATAGCTTAAGCTTGGATATTTGGTGATGCAGTCTGAGTAAACCATGTCAGTGTAATTTAGTACAGCTAGGTTGTGATTAGTATGAATAATGAATCCCGTGAAGTGGTCACATAATTTGAATTCACTCTATTCGAAGTTATAATTATATATAAAATATGGCAATTGGTTCTAGCTCAATGGAAATATGCAATGAAAATTTTTAAACATAAGTATGTTTTATCTATTTATTAAGGTAATATAACAACAGATGATAATAAAAATGTATTTCTGATACAAGTATATTACAGAGTAATAGAGTAGTTATGCTTACTTAGTCTTTCCCCTTCTACCATGAGGTGTAGAGGTTTGGAAGAGAGAGCGCCAGACTATCCTATCGGCTGTCTTCCTCCTGGACTGGTTCCATTCTAGCCCTCGGTCCTTCAAAGATTGTCTGATGTTGTCCTCCCAGCGGACTCTGGGTAGTCCTGGGGGTCTGGATCCCTGGCTCTTTGTTTCCCATGCTTGTCATGGTAGCCGGTCTTCTCCCATTCTGCAGACATGGCCAAACCATCTTAGTTGGGACTGTTCTACTTGGGTCTGCAGGGGGTGGGATTTTAGGCCTTGACGGACCATGTCTCTTCTTGTTACTTCAACCACCTTCCTCAGATACCTCATTTCTGAGGTTTGGATCTGGCTTTTGTGGGTTGTAGTCATTGCCCATGACTCGCATCCATATGTCAAGACTGGGACATAGGTGGAGCGGTATACAGCCATCTTCGTTTTCTTACCAACCTCTCTGTTGCTGAGGAATCCTCGATTTATGGCCTGAAAAAGTCTCCCAGCTGCTGCTTTTCGAGTGGCCAACTCTTCTTTAATGCCTCCCTTTCGGTCTATAATAGCTCTAAGGTATTTACAGTGGTCGATCTGCTCCAGGACCTGTTCTCCCAGCTTAATCTGATGTCTTCTTTCTTCTCGTAATATCACCATGGATTTTGTTTTAGAGCTGCTTATGACCATTCCTCTCTTCCTTCCAGACTTGCAGGTTGGATTGGAGATGTGCCTCTGATTTAGCAATCAAGGCAACATCATCAGCAAATGCCAGCTCCCCACTGAATACTTTCTTGTTCTCTCCTTACATGCCTTGATGACATCGTCCATGAAGAGTATGAAAAGATAAGGTGACAGGATATCACCTTGTCTTACACCAGTGGTGGTCCTGAACTCTTCTGACTTATGGTTTGCTGTCCTCACATAATTTCTGCAAGACTTGTAGAAGCTCTGTAAAGCATGAATCAGAGGTGCTGGATTGTTCTTCCTTGCCAAACAGTCCCAAAGTTTGCTCCAGAGGGGACCCTATCAAACACCTTTTCCAGATCTATGAAACAAAGATGGATCTCACTCTTATACTCGAGGGCCTTTTCACTCAGCTGTCTGAGTGTGAAGATTAGGTCTTGAGTACTTCGGTTTGCTCGGAATCCGCACTGGACCTCATCCAATTGTGGCTCAGCTAGGCGTCAAAGTCTCTGCTCTAGGATTCTAGAGTAGATTTTACCAGGGACACTGAGAAGGGATATGCCTCTATGGTTTCCACATTGTCGATTGTCACCCTTTTTGAAAATCGGTGTTATGATGGCAATCTCCCAATCCTTTGGTATGGCCTTGTTGCACCATGCTGCCTGTAGGACCCTTAAGAGTAATAGGTCGCCTGATGCTCCCATGTACTTAACCATTTCTGGTGTTATACCATCATGCCCTGCTGCTTTGCCCATATTGATTTTCTCCAGTGCTGCCTTCAGTTCTTCCATCTTTATGTCATCTTCACCACCATTGGTTTTCTCTTCTGTGCTAGTGGTTATCATTTCTAATGCTTGACCTTGCTCACCATCCAGGAGTTCTGAGAAATATTCTTTCCATTACTTCCTTCGGGGAAGTAACAATTTGCCTTGCTTGTCCTTTATAAATTTGAGGGGGCATTGTTTTTCCTTCCTCATGTTCTTTAGGGTCTTATAGAACAATTTCTGGTTTTCTTGCGCATCTTTTTCTAGATTTTCTCCAAATTCTTCCCAGGACTTCTGTTTTGCTGCTTGCCCCTTGTTCTTTGCTTCTGTTCTGAGTGTCACATATTCTCTATATTTCTCCATTTGTCCTGCTGTGTATTTAGCTCCTAAGTATTGTTTCCATGCCATTTTCTTCTCTCTTTTTTTCTCTTTGACTTCCTCTGTCCACCAAGGTGTCCTCTTTCTCTTGTTCCCAAGTCGGACTTCACCACATGCTTCTGCAGCAGCTGTCTTTATGATGTCCATGAATTTAAGCCAGAGGGTTTCCAAGTTTACAGGTTGTTCTTCTGTGTTATTCACCACTGCAGCAATAAGCCCCTGATATCTGGTCTTAATTTTTGGCTCTTTCAGCTTGTAGGTCTTAATGCTCATTTCTACCGTTCGTTTACTTAGTTTCTTGCGTGATGTTGGGCAGTTCCCAGGCTGAGCATCTCTTTCAGTTGTTCTTTTGATTGTAAGCAGGTAGTGATCACTTCCAATCTCTGGCCCCCTCCAGACTCTAGCATCCCGGACATATTTAAATGAGCTCCTCCTAACAATGGCATAGTCAATCACTGACTTCTCATTCTTTGTTGGTTCACATCTAGTGTATGCATGTATGCGCTTATGGGGGAACTTTGTGTTTGTAATGATCAGATTCTGCTCACTGCAGAATCTAAGGAGTCGCTTTCCATTGTCATTGAGAGTATCTTCTCCATATCTTCCGATAACTCCACCCCATCTAGCATGGTCATTTCCAACTCTGGCATCGAAATCTCTGTGCATGATAATTTCATCTAGGCAGTCATCCACTGTCCTTTGAAGCAGCTCGAAGAATTCCTCCTTGACCTCTGCTCTCTCATCCTCATTAGGCCCATACACTATGACCAGGCTGACTATGGTTTCTCCTTCTTTTAGTTTTACAACCATAATGCGCCTCGAGACAAAGTTCCATCCCTTGATACTATCTTTTTGGTCTTTGGCCACATTGCAACCCACGCCCCCTTTAGCTTTTTCAGATGTGGGTACACCACTGTAGATCAGCGTGTTGCCATCGAGATCCATGACTCCTTGTCCTCTTTTCTTTGTTTCCGTTATAGCCAGGATTTCTAGTTTTTCTTTCCTCATCTCTTCCACCAGCTCCTCTTCTTTCCCATTTATACTTCTTGTGTTCCAAGTTCCATAAGTCGTAGTCCGTTCCAGTTCGTCACCTTTAGAATCAGTCCGGTCTTCTCTCTTGTAGTTCATGATTTAAAGCAAACAGGTGCTTGGCCTGTTGTGCATAGTTATAGAAAGCAAAATTTTAAAAATTGCTGAAGATCGTACCTGACAATATGACGAAAACTTCATTATTGTCTTTTTAAATATTTTAGTAGCGTAGACTGCACTGTCTTCTCTTTCTTGAAATCTTCATACACATGCTGGTATTTTGTCTGCGTGTTTTATAATATTCCGTACTGTAGATTCAGGCATTCCGACTTCTTGTACTATTTTAGAGTTACTATGACCATGTGCATGCCATTCAATTACATAAAATTTTTTGTTCTAATGTAATAACAAGCCTCTCCTTTTTTTTTTTTTTTTTTTTTTGTGTTTCTATCTGAAGTATCTTCCATTTGTTCATTTTGTTAAAGGCACTTTAAAAAAAAGTAACACAACTGTATATGGTAATATGGTAAAGCAGGCAGCAGCACATCCACACGCGATGGTAAAGCAAGTGCAGACTGACATAGCGGCATGTAAAACGCTAGTTTATAAACTTGACTCGCTTGTCATTTTTGTGCACGATTTGAAGATATTGGAAAATCGGGGGGGGGCGCTTGCATTAATTAATTTTTTGCTCGCATTAAATGTGATCGAGGTATCATTTACTAATTCGCACAAAATTGAATTCACACTATACGAACTTGCACTAATTGGGACCTAGCTGTATTGTGCATGGCAACTAATATGAAGTTGGTCATGAGGCCCAAATTAAACAACAATACCTGCAGTCATCATCTTAAGTTATAGCTGTATTCTAGACAAATCCTGTTTAGGGCAAGTAAAATAAATAATAGGGTGACTAAGGGCGCAATTATTTAAACATAATAAACAATGTAATCAATTTCAGTATTTTGTTGTTTTAAAAACAGACTTTAGTGCCTTAAATGCTATATGTGTATGTTTAATGTGCTGTTCACATGTAAGACTGATGGATTTTGAAGTCCCCTATTGTTATAATTTCTTATGTATATTTGCTTCGTCTGTCTTCAGAACTAGTCTTCCAACTCTGAATGACATTCACAAGTTCTGTGGAGGAGCAACAGGTCACAAGTATGTGCATTTCATGATTCTTAAGTTTGGCATAGCTTAATTATTTTGAGAATGTGATAGAAAATAGCAAAGTTTTGTTGATTTTGTTGTTGTCTCCCACTGCTGCTTTTGCATGTATTTGGTGTGCCTGTTCTTGGATCATTTGTTTTCTTTTCTCAAAGTATATTCTGATGGATTCAGTGTTAGTGTTGAAAATTCATTGGTACGTTTTATCCTGTTTCAGAATTTACCATGTGGATTCCAGTTCAGTCTGTGTCCACAGTACTGAGTTATGCTCAGCACAGAACGTGTGATCCAATCCCATTTGTCTTTCCTAATAATAATGTAGTTTGAATATTTGTTTCATTTGTAAGTTCTTCACTGATTTATTTTTCCTACTATCAAGTGCCGAATTCTGGCGCAAGCAGATGTTGAATTCTGAAGATTGTGATTCATGTTATTTGTACCCCTGTATGTCTCAGTCTCATACAGAAGCGGTGCCTTCATGAGATCTTGACTTCCGACTTTCCTTTAATCAGTACATTATATTATTTAATAAACTGTTCTGTAGAGGTTTGTACATGCAAAAGTCTCTTCTCCGGGATATTACAGAATGCATTCTGACTTTAGTTCTGTGTATCTAAGTCTGTGAAGTCCAGGTTATATGAATACTTTAATATAAAAAGACTGCTACTAAAAGAAAGAATGTAAGGCAAGTTCTGTGACCACCGTGCAGGCCAAAACATAATAATTGAAATAGAAAAAAAATCACTGTGGTTTAAAATCATGGAGCTGCAGAGATATTAGTCTGATCAGATAGTTCATTATTTAGCTGCCTTGTGTAGTTCCCACTGAGTCTCTGAGGAGATATAGAAAGAACAGAACTACTGTGTGCCACAGACATGTCCTACCAGGCAACTAATATGGTATTGGCAATTTTGTCATGTAAAACTAAGTGCTGCAGAAACAACCCTGCAAGAGTACATGAATTCTCTGGTACAGGCTTCCTGCAAAGGGGCTATCCATAAAAGACATCCACAGGAGAGGGGGAGGGAGAGGTATGTGAAAAGTGGACAACTGCGGACATAGCGGGGAGGGGTATTTAAGTTGAAAGTGGACGTCCAATTCACAAACCACATGGCAACTCTCACTCACATACAAAACTATCAAGAGTAACAAACCCTCTTATCTTCGAAAGCTTCTTACTGTCCCGCTATGCCCAAATAAACGTTCTTCAGAATTTGTCCCTCTTGCCAGGCCTTCCATTCCTTCTAGACTCAAAATCTTACCAGTGGCTTCTTATAAAAGGAGAGAATCGACTAAGTAACAAATACTAGATGCTTTCTTCAGGTCCCAAACCTAACAAAAGCCAGTTAAAACTTATGAACCACAGCCATCAGCATCTGGTGTAAATTTCTTGTTGAATTTCTTGACCAGAGCGACAGCATGAATACTGAACACCATAGCCCCACATTGGAGGTTAAGACAAGTTGTTTGTGCATAAAAGCATCTGTTGCTGCTCAGGAATGTTAGGCTACATGCACCTGCCATCTGTACGGTGCTATACATGGGAGGCACTGGACCATCCACCTGATAGCCTTGACCTGATCATTGAAGAAGCATGTGCCTTTAGGCAGTTTGCAACAGACTGATGTGCGGCAAACCATAATATCCTGGCTCTTGGAGTTTCATACTGTCATCTTCCTTGCTAGGATTGGTCTTGGATTGTCACAGTGGAACAGATGCTTTGACAAGTCTGGAACTTATTTGGAAAAGTAATGTGTCCAAAGGCCCAAATATGAGTTATATTTGTTCCTCCGATCTAATAGATGTATTTACATAATAGGTTTTATTACCATATTAATTGAAACACCCTCATTGTCATGAAATATTCTAATCCACATATATAAATTATTAGGTAAATATGAAGCCTAACAAATAAAATTAATAAAGAGAAGAGCAATGGTAAAATAACAGTGCTGTCACAAAGAATGTACTCGAAATCCCCCTTGTTTTCTGCTTCGTCTGCAAATTGTAACGCTTTCACGTTGATATAAAAGCTTACTGTATTATTACCCGCCTTCTTCAATGAAACGTGTGCTGCATTTCTAAGAAAAACATTGAGACGTACTGCGTAATGACCTAAATTAATCCTAACATTAATTATACTGCGTTACCAAAACGAACGAACAGATGGACAAAAGGATAAAGAGAGAGGGGAGGGCTGAAAATCAGGAACGCATGCATCACTGCGTGTAAGTCTACATGCACTAATTTTTTTTCAGACGGACAGTGATAAAATACACTACCCTTTCCCAGAGTTAGGTTTATAAATCATAAAAAACTCTTATTAGAAAAGATAACATTAGATGGGTTTACGGTTGAGAACATAACAGTACCCAGACAGCACATCTTCGAAACAGGAGGTAGAAGAAATTGCATATTTTGAATGCAGCCACGTAGCTCCTTTAAATTTGTATTTTTGGGTTCCGTAGGGCTTGCTGACAAATAATATGTAAAACGTTACGCAAATAGTCCAGGAATTAATAAATTATACCCAAAATAAAATATTGGGGGTGCCTGACAGCATAAAATCATTTCTGCTCATAAGATTTTTTTTGAACGTGTTTGAAAAAAATTTACGTTACAGAAATAGCCTACCATGTAAACTCCAAATTGATTGGAGCGCAACAAATGAAAGCCTAACCACGATTGGTCGGGCTATAAATACTATCTTGGTTGTTAGGGGAAACGGGGAAAGGTAACATTTTTTCAAACACTTGTCGAAACGGGGCTCATTGGTCAGACTCGCTGATATACACACTTGGGAGCGTTAGTTCGAAACCACTTGTTTAAAATAGCTTGATAAAGCATCAGTGCGTTGAAGCCAGCATATATTTTGCTAAATAAAAGCCTGGAAGATAAGCAGATGGGAATTTGTGCCAGTTTGTGCCAGAATTCATTGCTAATCAACGTATCTGTGTTTATTCGTATGAATTGTGGTAAGCTTGAACCATTCAATATCTTTTAATGAAAATTGAATGTGAATTGTTGATTTATGCCTGTATATATATGTGTAGTTCAGTGGCCAACGTGAGGTAAAGCCTGTAATGCTCCAGCCTGAACAGAGGGTGTCGGAGAGAAGTAAAACGGCATGGAATGGCCAAACAGTACACTGACACCTGGATGATTGACTAGAAAGAAATAATGCTGGAAGTGCAGAGGCGTAGTAACCATTAAGAAGGGTAATACTGGAATAAAGTATTTCAAATGAAGCTGACAGTTGGCCTAATGCTCTGAACTCAATGTTTGTGCTGTGTTGTGATCAATGTAACAAGAGAGTTTAAGTTAGTTATGAAGTAGAAGGTACATCCTTCTTGATTTCAGGGACAGTGGTCTTGATGGTACTGAGCAGCACCTGGTCAGAGCTTTGCTGAATCCAGAGTCGGACAGCATACTCCTTGGTCTTTTTAGCTATCAGTGAGGTGTCTCCAGAGCCCAGAGGAGAATTCGAGCAGAGGAGTCCTTTCCTGCCGCCATCACGCCAGATAAGCGAATTGGCCAGCTGAGCTCAACATTATGTCCCCTCATCTTGAACTGACTTTGTAAAATTAACATTAAGAGGGGAATTTACTTGTCTTAAAATCAGGAACTGTGAACATCTCCAATACTAGTCCCTAAAGACAAACTATTGAAGTCATGATGACAAATACCAACAGAGCTTGAACAAAACAAAACCAGTATTACCTCATTTTACTACTACACAACTGACACACATAGAACATTTGTAATAATATATGTCACTACAATATTCATATTAAATACATTCTGTACATAACTTGTAATTTAAATTGATTGTGATTCCTGGTTCCCTTGTAGTTGAATCAGGACACATATTCATTCATGCCAGTAATGAATACATATTGTTATTTGAAAGTTTATCAGTGACTCTTTTAAGATATCTTTGTAGAGTGTTATATGTATGTGAGTGTCACAGTGTTGTCAAGAGTAGTGGATTAAATTAAATTGTTTATCTGTCTGTTGTTGTGACTTACACTTCACCATACTCATACCCTAGACACATAACGTAGCATCACACTATTCCAGAATAATTCTGACTGAGATATATAGATATGTGGTAGCAAGTAAGGTTATCTATAATACACTACTCTTAATAGATATAGATACCTTCACAGCTGATCTCAGTCAGTACACTAAGTTCCCTATAAGTATTTATAACATCCCACTTCACCACATATATTGGGGTCTCGCTCTTGGGATTTTGAATCTTTAACTATTAAAAATATTGGGGGTAATTCACTTCAGGGAATATAAGAATTAAAAGGTATCCTTGGGTGGAATTAAATAAGGTTGAGCTCACGGTGCCTGTGTTGTCCATTAGATATATAGTTAGAAATTGAATTGTTGGGTAGACATTATAAAAATTTACCTGATAGACAATGGCGGACCTGGCCAAATTTCGATCTGCTGCGGTTCAGACTGCAAAAGAGTTAGGATTAGATGGGCAAGTTATGGTTGCCTATGTCACAACGGAATGTGACAAATTTATTGAACGCGAAGAAAGAAGATTAGAAAAAGAAGCCGAAAGAAGGTTAGAGGCTGAAAGGGAAATTAAGAAGTTACAATTGCAAGCTGAGGCTGAGACTAAGAGGTTGCAGATTGAGGCTGACAAAGAGGCTAAGAAATTGGAAGCAGACAAAAGAGAAGCAAGACAAAAGATTAGCTGCAGAAAGAGAAGAGAAGAAATTAGCTGCAGAAAGAGAAGAGAAGAGATTAGCTGCAGAGAGGGAAGCAGAAAAGGAGGAGAAGAGATTACAAAGGGAACATGAGTTACGACTAAGGGAGTTTGAGTTTCAAGGCCATGCTCCTGAAAATGGTGCCAGTCCCTTTGCCTCTGATGCTACGGTTACTCAGGGAGCCTCGACCTCAGCTATGAACTTTCATTTAGATCATTTTGTTGAGAAAGACGATGATATTGAGAGCTATATAAATAGGTACGAACTATTAGCTACCACGTATGGGTTAGAGAGAGAAAGGTGGAGCTTAAAGTTATCTCAGGGACTTCGTGGGGCAGCTTATGAAGTTTTTGCAAAAATGAGCAGAGGTGATCAGGAAAATTATGACATGCTAAAGCAGGCTCTTTTGTTAAGGTATGAAAAGAATGCAGAGTTTTACAGGAAAAAAATTTAGGAATGCTAAACTACTGTCAGGTGAAACCTATCACCAGTTCTCTGCACGAATAGAGACATACTTGGAGAAATGGACTTCTCTGGGGAAAACCCAAGATCTTAAGGAAATGGTCCTTATAGAGCAACTAAGAGAGTCCATGGCTCCAGACCTGAGAAAGTTTCTCATGGAACAAGGGTGCAGAGAGGCTGGATGAGTTGCTAAATGTTGCTGAAAGGTATCAAGCAGCTCAAGCAGAGGTAACAGGTAATAAAAAGAAACAGGTGGATAACTTTAGGGCACCACAGAACTTTAATAAATTTGATCCTAGGGATCAAAATAAAGGTAAGCACCAATTTGATAGGCCACGGTATGACAATAAAAATAAATTCCCACAATTCGATGAAAGGAAATATAATGAAAGAAAATCTTTCAACCAAGGAAAAAGGTGGTGTAAGAATTGTCAGATGGACAATCATGACACTGACCGTTGCAGAAGGAAACCTGTGTATATGGCAACCCTTCAGGTCAGGTCGACCTCAAGACAGGAGGAGGATATTATGTTAGATACCACTCCAGAAGAGATGAGGAAGGCACAGGCTGGGGATAAAACACTCAAGCCTTGTTTCAGAAAATTGTCAACTTGTCATACAACTCCAGGCAAGGGAGATTTTTACATGAAAAACAAGTTGATGTATAGGAAGACTGGAGCTAGATCCAAAGGTCACGGACAGCTGGTTCTTCCAAAAAGATATAGGACAGACTTAATAAGGAGCCTACATGTGAAACCAGATGGGGACCATGAGAAGATAGGTACCATCATTCAAAAGGTGGCTCACAATTATTATTGGCCCAAAGCAAGATGGGACATTGAAAATTTTGTAGAAAGGTGTAGCATAGCACATGAGGGAACACCCACAAGTGGGAACATGGATCAGGACCTGGACACGCCATGGGGCAAAATTAGGCCTGACAATAAAAAGAAATATAGATTTGATAAAGTGGACCAAATGGAATGGGAAGCCCCTTTTCACGGACAAGCTTCACTTAACTGTTTTACAATGGCCACTATGCGGAGAGTGCAAAAAGATGTCTTACCCCAGGATAAGCCGAAAATCCCTCAATCGGACTTAAACAAACTGGAGGAAGAGGATGTAGGGAGGAAATCTCTCATCAAGAATTTTAAGAGGGGAGACAGCCCCAAAAGAAAAATTGGTAGCGGTCGTTTTGTGAATGAAAATTCTGGGAGGAAAAATCATCACTATAAAGCTTCGAGTGGAAGAGACCATACCGGTGCATGGACAAATAGGTCCACACAATTAAAGGTCCATATGTAGCTTTGTTAAGAACGTGGACTGATGAAAAGGCAGAGGAAAACATTACATCTTCATACCAGTATGTGAATGAGCTGACCACTCGGTTGAAAACTGGCTGGAAACTTGCCAATGAAAATTTGAAACAAGCCAGGAAGAAACATGCTGCCTATTATAACAGGAAGGCGAAAGACAGAAATTTGGCTGTGGGAGAGAAAGTACTGCTTCTTTTGCCCGGGAGTCAGAATAAGTTACAAATTGGATGGCAGGGTCCATATACAGTTCTAGAGAAGGTGTCTAGAACAAATTATAAGATAGATAAGAAGGGGAAAGAAAAAATCTATCATGTGAATCTCCTGAAGAAATATTTGGAAAGAGAACATCAGGAAGAGACACACTTGTTGACCTTGTCCATCGCCATGGAGATGAAAAAGGAACCACTTTCATCATTTGAATATCCATTACACCCCTGTGAGACAGCAGCACAGGTGAAAATCAGTACACATTTAACGAAAACTCAGAAAGAGAGAGTGCAACAGGTTCTAAATAATCATGCAGAGGTGTTAACAGACCGACCAGGGCATACAAACCTATTGGAATATGATATGAAACTCATAGACTCCACACCTGTCTGTATGAAACCATATTCGATTCCGTTTGCTAAGGAAAAAGCTTTGAAGGAAGAGATAGACTATCTGTTGAAGGAAGGAATTATTTCGCACAGTGAGTCTTCGTATAGTTCCGGGGTGGTACTCTTAAGGAAGCCCTCTGGAGAACATAGACTCTGTATAGATTACAGGAGACTGAATGCTATTACAGAAGGACAGGTGGATCCATTGCCGGATACAAATCAGCTGTTTGCCAGACTAAATAAAGCTAAATATTTCTCAAAAGTGGATCTGAGTAAAGGATACTATCAGATTCCAGTAAAGCCTGAGGTTAGACCATACCTAGCTTTTAGTACCTCAGAAGGACACTATGAGTTTAATAGATTGCCATTTGGATTGAAGAATGCGCCTAGTGTCTTCTCTAGAATGATGAGAAAATTATTGGATCCTCTGAATAATCCCTGTATAACAAATTTTATGGATGATATCCTTATAGCAACAGAAACATTTGAGGAACACATTGACTCTCTGAACATGCTGTTTGATCGACTTAGGGAGGCAAATTTAACAGCCCGACCAACCAAATGTTGCGTTGGATGTAAAGAATTGGAATTTTTGGGACACACAGTTTATCAGGGAAACATGACCCCTGACCCAAAGAATTTAGAGAAACTACAGAAAGCCCCGAGACCACAAACCAAGAAGGACGTGAGATCCTTTGTCTCATTATGTGGTTTCTACCAGAAGTATATCAAAAACTTTAATTCCATATGTGCACCGTTAACTGAATTGACACGTAAAGGACTTCCAGATCGCATTACATGGACACCACAATGTGAAATGACTTACCAAGAATTGAAGGAAAAGCTCACAAGTAAACCCATTTTGAAATTACCTGACTTAAGTCAAGAATTCATAGTAAGGACGGATGCAAGTAATATTGGGCTAGGTGCAACTTTACTACAGAAATCAGATGCATTGGATGGGGAATTAAGCCCAGTGGCATATGCTAGCAGAAAGTTGAATAAAGCTGAAATCAACTACTCAACTAGCGAAAAAGAATGTCTTGCAGTAATATGGGCAATAAAGAAATTCAATATTTATCTATATGGGAAGGCATTTAAGTTGCAAACAGATCACAAACCTTTATCGTTTTTAGCACAGGCTAAGCATGAGAACTCTAGGTTACTCCGATGGTCTTTGCTTCTGGCTCCATATAATTTTAGCATTGAGTATATATCTGGAAAAACCAATTTGGGAGCTGATTTTTTAAGCCGCCATCCGTGTGATGAGAATCACCGTAAACCCCAGAAATAATAATAAATTTCTCTATGTGTATATAGAATAAAGGACTGACATATAATGTCTGTTTTAAGAGGGGAGGTGTCATGAAATATTCTAATCCACATATATAAATTATTAGGTAAATATGAAGCCTAACAAATAAAATTAATAAAGAGAAGAGCAATGGTAAAATAACAGTGCTGTCACAAAGAATGTACTCGAAATCCCCCTTGTTTTCTGCTTCGTCTGCAAATTGTAACGCTTTCACGTTGATATAAAAGCTTACTGTATTATTACCCGCCTTCTTCAATGAAACGTGTGCTGCATTTCTAAGAAAAACATTGAGACGTACTGCGTAATGACCTAAATTAATCCTAACATTAATTATACTGCGTTACCAAAACGAACGAACAGATGGACAAAAGGATAAAGAGAGAGGGGAGGGCTGAAAATCAGGAACGCATGCATCACGCGTGTAAGTCTACATGCACTAATTTTTTTTCAGACGGACAGTGATAAAATACACTACCCTTTCCCAGAGTTAGGTTTATAAATCATAAAAAAAACTCTTATTAGAAAAGATAACATTAGATGGGTTTACGGTTGAGAACATAACAGTACCCAGACAGCACATCTTCGAAACAGGAGGTAGAAGAAATTGCATATTTTGAATGCAGCCACGTAGCTCCTTTAAATTTGTATTTTTGGGTTCCTTAGGGCTTGCTGACAAATAATATGTAAAACGTTACGCAAATAGTCCAGGAATTAATAAATTATACCCAAAATAAAATATTGGGGGTGCCTGACAGCATAAAATCATTTCTGCTCATAAGATTTTTTTTTAACGTGTTTGAAAAAAATTTACGTTACAGAAATAGCCTACCATGTAAACTCCAAATTGATTGGAGCGCAACAAATGAAAGCCTAACCACGATTGGTCGGGCTATAAATACTATCTTGGTTGTTAGGGGAAACGGGGAAAGGTAACATTTTTTCAAACACTTGTCGAAACGGGGCTCATTGGTCAGACTCGCTGATATACACACTTGGGAGCGTTAGTTCGAAACCACTTGTTTAAAATAGCTTGATAAAGCATCAGTGCGTTGAAGCCAGCATATATTTTGCTAAATAAAAGCCTGGAAGATAAGCAGATGGGAATTTGTGCCAGTTTGTGCCAGAATTCATTGCTAATCAACGTATCTGTGTTTATTCGTATGAATTGTGGTAAGCTTGAACCATTCAATATCTTTTAATGAAAATTGAATGTGAATTGTTGATTTATGCCTGTATATATATGTGTAGTTCAGTGGCCAACGTGAGGTAAAGCCTGTAATGCTCCAGCCTGAACAGAGGGTGTCGGAGAGAAGTAAAACGGCATGGAATGGCCAAACAGTACACTGACACCTGGATGATTGACTAGAAAGAAATAATGCTGGAAGTGCAGAGGCGTAGTAACCATTAAGAAGGGTAATACTGGAATAAAGTATTTCAAATGAAGCTGACAGTTGGCCTAATGCTCTGAACTCAATGTTTGTGCTGTGTTGTGATCAATGTAACAAGAGAGTTTAAGTTAGTTATGAAGTAGAAGGTACATCCTTCTTGATTTCAGGGACAGTGGTCTTGATGGTACTGAGCAGCACCTGGTCAGAGCTTTGCTGAATCCAGAGTCGGACAGCATACTCCTTGGTCTTTTTAGCTATCAGTGAGGTGTCTCCAGAGCCCAGAGGAGAATTCGAGCAGAGGAGTCCTTTCCTGCCGCCATCACGCCAGATAAGCGAATTGGCCAGCTGAGCTCAACATTATGTCCCCTCATCTTGAACTGACTTTGTAAAATTAACATTAAGAGGGGAATTTACTTGTCTTAAAATCAGGAACTGTGAACATCTCCAATACTAGTCCCTAAAGACAAACTATTGAAGTCATGATGACAAATACCAACAGAGCTTGAACAAAACAAAACCAGTATTACCTCATTTTACTACTACACAACTGACACACATAGAACATTTGTAATAATATATGTCACTACAATATTCATATTAAATACATTCTGTACATAACTTGTAATTTAAATTGATTGTGATTCCTGGTTCCCTTGTAGTTGAATCAGGACACATATTCATTCATGCCAGTAATGAATACATATTGTTATTTGAAAGTTTATCAGTGACTCTTTTAAGATATCTTTGTAGAGTGTTATATGTATGTGAGTGTCACAGTGTTGTCAAGAGTAGTGGATTAAATTAAATTGTTTATCTGTCTGTTGTTGTGACTTACACTTCACCATACTCATACCCTAGACACCTAACGTAGCATCACACTATTCCAGAATAATTCTGACTGAGATATATAGATATGTGGTAGCAAGTAAGGTTATCTATAATACACTACTCTTAATAGATATAGATACCTTCACAGCTGATCTCAGTCAGTACACTAAGTTCCCTATAAGTATTTATAACATCCCACTTCACCACACTCATACTAAGCATGGATGTTAGGTAATGCTGGGGGATGAGAACTAGGGAGATCCCCACTATGTTCCATGGTGGGCAGATATAACTTGGGCATTATTTTTTTAGTATTTAGTTGCATATGTTTGACACATATTAGAGCTATTTTGAAATGTTTTCTTCAGCATGCATTTATTTTTCCCCCTTTACTGTAGATAATGCAGCAAGGCAGTTTTTTTGTTTTTATAAGACTCAAAATTAAACCTTTTCACCCTGCTATCTGGACAACTCACTGGATGTCCCCATATTGAAACCTAATCTTTCTCTCTCTACCTCTTATATCTTTAATTGGATCTGTCAAACAATGCAAGGTTAGCCAAAAGTCATAGTGTACCTGTGTAGTGAATCTGCTTCTGTGTTGTAATGGAAGTGGGGAAACCCCTTACAGATGACATAACTGTTTTGATACACTCCCAAAACCATATCTCCATACTACTTATCTAGTGCCCTAGATTCTATAGAGAGTTACGCCAACTAAAATTTGGTTGCCATTTTCGGCTGTACCCGTATTGCAGGAAAATGGACCCAATTTGCATTTTCGTTTAGGTTAACTAATAATTTGAAATAAAATTAGATGCAAATACAGTAGCACACATTTGTACTATTCTTTGTATTTCAACTGACAAAACAAAAAGAAGAAAACTAGTTTACTTACCGGTTTGTTGTGAGTGAATTTTTAGCACATACTCCGTTAAATTTTATATTCCGTCAGAATTCCACTATTTGGCAACACATATTCCGTTAGAATTGCAACACTTAGCAAAAACATACTCCCTTCGAATTGAACTATTTACCTAGTTTGAGATGTGGAAACTGGTGAATGACTGTTGTAGACACTGACAGTTTTACTAGATCCAGATGATCACATCAGTTTTTGTTTTCATTAAAAATGTGACAATGTATAGATATTTTTAAGAAAATCTAATTACATATTTTGGACCGGAGATTTTATTATAATTTTATTAAATAATTATATTATTTTTTATTATATATATATATATATATCCTAATAATCAAAATTACATAATATATAAATTATATATATATAATAATTTTTATTATTATATAATAATAATATTATATAATTTTATTATAATGTTATTATAATTAATAAATATTAATAAAATGTTAAAAATATAAAATATTATATAATTTTTATTATATAATTTTATATATTAAAATTATATAATTCTAAAGTTATATAATTTTAAATTATATAAATTATATATATATATATATATATATATATATATATATATATATATATATATATATATATTTTATATAATTTATAATTATATATATAATATATTTATAAATATATATATTATAATTTATATATTATAATTTTTATTATTATATAATAATAATATTATATAATGTATTATATAATTTTATTATAATGTTATTATAATTAATAGATATTAATAAAAATATAAAACTTTATTATATTAGATAATTGTTATTATATAATGTTATATTTTTTATATTAAAATCATAAAATTATATAATTTAAAATTATATAAATTATATATATAAATTTATAATTATATATATATATATATATAAAATTAATCTCATAAATATAGAAGAAGTGTTAAGAATGGACAGACTTAGAGACTTAGGGAACTGCATAATATAGTCAAACAATATTTAACACGAACAAATGTTAATATTAGTAGCTGGGAATGTGAAGGTCTGATGCTGTTCTTACAATGCATATGACTTTTAACAGATGAAAGTCAATTAAATATTTGTTAAAGTCAGTTATATAACTGGAACCACCAGGCCTTTACACCGCTCCATTTTAATATTATTCTTGTTCAGAGTTTCTTTTTGATTTTGTTTGTTTTTTGGTTTTGTTTATTTATATAACGTATTAGCATAATTGTGATTGTCCCTATTTACAACGATTTGACAAATGTGATGGCACTTTCTCATGTCGGCAGTTGTTCATATTATTTGTAATTGAAAACAATATATATCCTAATTATAACCCATCAGAGGTTGAACGGGATATTTTTCTTCATTAACTTAAAAAAAAAAAAAAATCTTACAGGATGCTTATTCACGCTACTAGCCCTGGTATTTTCAGCCGAATATGGCGTCTACGTCGTTCAGCCTCGTTTTCGATTCTGACATAGTTGACGTAACTCTCTATAGAATCTAGGGCACTATACTTATCTACAGCCAACACAGTAGTTTTACTGTAACTACTTCCAGTCTAAAGCTGATCCTACTTCCAACATATGCACCCTGACTTTGGCTTACCATTTACTAATAGTGGTTCCTTTTTTTTTTGATTGGATTCTCAAGTATTGCTGAGCAGGTTGTTCCCAGAAGTCGTGGTGTTTAAGAAAATGTGTGCAATTTTGCTTGTGCCTGATGACTTATTGACTGAACATTTGACTTTTTCTTTTCCAGAGCTGCAAGGTTTGGTATCAAAATGGGTGGAAAGCTGGAAAGGATTGCACAGCATGAGAAGATGTTTGAGGAAAGACTGAAGAAAGAGAAACTATCCACATCAGCATCCAGGACAGACTCCTCTGTAAACAGCAGTCTTCATGACCCTAAGGAGCAGACACCATCTCTCTCTGACACAGTTATTCCCTGTGAAAATGGTGGTGATAAGAAGAGGAAGAAGAAAAAGAAAAACAAAAAACAGAAGAAAGAAAACTGTTCAGAAAAGGCAGTTGATGGTGGGGAGTGTTTTAATGAAGAGCTAACTGGTGGTGCAGATGAGACAGTGCATGATGGGCTGTCAGAATCTGCCTGCAAGAAAAACACAGTAAAACATAAAAAGAAAAAGTACATTGCGGAGAATGCTCTTGTAGAGGACTCTGTAAATGAGCTATGTCAGGATGGTGACACCCAGCATAGAGCCAAAAGTAAGAAAAAACGGAAAAGACACAGTGTAACCGAGGACACGGTTTGTGCAAATGAAATAGAAACATTACAGAATAAGAAAACTGAAGAACACACATGCAGTAATGAGTTGCTTGACGAATCTGATAGTAAAAGCATAAAGAAGAAGAAGAAAAGAAAGAAGCACAAAGAGTGATGTTGCTTGGACTTAATATATTTATAAATTTGTACCAGTGTGGCAACCAGTAAAACTAAAATTAGCCCACGGGGTTACATTCCTAGAAAATGCTGCACTAAACTGGGTCATTACATTCCTAGAAAATGCAGCACTAAACTGGGTCATTACGTTCCTAGAAAATGCAGCACTAAACTGGGTCATTATAACAAAGTCAAAATGAGATGTGATCCTGATATGTTATGTTTAGCCTGAGACATGTACAGCATACAGTTCTGTATATAACATGGTACTTGACAAGATGAGTATAGATAATAATAAACTGTAATTTAGTGATGTACCTCTAATAATACATGTGTAATGCAGGATTTTGAAACTGTAATAATTAGCCCAAGTTTGAAGAATAATGAATGCAACAGAATGAGAGAGGTTAGAGGCAGTGGATGGCCAGGTGACTGTGAATGTGGTAGTGCTACATGGCAGTTCTCCTCTAGTTAATCCATCACTATTATGGTAAGAATTTGTAAGCATGGATTAAAAAAAACATGCAGAAGCACTTAGATATGGGGGAGAGAAGAAGAGGTGGAACAGTATGGCAATGCTCTGGTTCCATTCTTGTGAAAGTCTGAGCTTTTTTTTTTTTTAATCAGCTGACATGCTGTCGCATCAGCCATGCATTTGCTAACCTAAGTAAGCCACACACGGCATTATGCTGTACATTAAGATCTTGCGTTACAAAATTGTAATGTATACAGATATGGCCATTTGCTGCAAAGTGGTTCTAACTTGATAATTTTGACCACTTTAAATTTTTTTTTTTTTTTGTTAAAAGACCCCAAGACAAGTTACAGCTAAGAAAAAAAAAACCAGTGATGTGTATATTCATCATCACCACCACACTTCAGCTTCCCAATGAGCATAGGCCTTCAGCAAACTTATGCCAAGTCGTCCTGTCCTGTCTCTCCCTGTCCTGTGCCAAGTCTCCCTGTATCTTTCCAGGTCTTCTTGATTCCCTACATATGTCTCCAGTTCTCTTCTCCATGTTGTCCTTGGTCTCCCTTTACCTTTCTTACACTGGGGATTCCAGAACAAGGACAGCCTGGTAATGTTATCAACAGGTTTCCTCAATATGTGTCCTGTCCATCTTCTCATCTCTTGTTCCACTGGTTCTTGTCATCTGCGCTATACAAGGTAGCAGTAACCACGGTATAAGTGTAATGGACATTTTTGTTTTTTAAGGTGTGCAAGTTGCAGAATTATGTAAGAATTTTCTATAAATGACATTCAATCAATAAATTTTTGATTGTTAAATGCCTCATTGTCTCACATACAGGTGGACTTCTCTTTATTGTAGCATCAATGTTTATATGAATTGAATGTATTTGCTTGTCTGCTTAAGTAAAAAAAATATTGCTACAAAAACCACTATTGCAGGAGCACTTTAAGGGCTGTGGCACATACTATTTATAAGGCACAGAGGAGCCCCTTATAGTGGTGGATTTTTTTTTTTTTTTTTTTTTTTGAGAAAAAAAATATTGGGGGGGGGGGGGGGGGGGGAGAGAAGATAAGACAAATTAGTGATTTACAGTGATTCGTATTGAACAATATTGTTTTTTTTCTTTTATGATTGTAAGTCATAACTGATAACTGTCACCTCCTCTGAGTGAAATTCATCTCTGGTTGTTGCTAGAGCTCTGTTTTAAAAAAAAAGACGTCCTAGTTCTTGGATGATTTAAGTGGCACATCAACATATCTCCCCTGCAACATTCACGTTTCATTATTTCCATGTCTGTAATTTGATTATTTCCACCCTACTTTACATTGTTTTAGTTATATTTCTACATAATGAATGGGGCATGGGGAGAGTCAAAGATTTGAAATCCAACTAATATAAAGCTCAGATGACATTTAAATAAAAGTGGTTTAAAAGTTATGGATTTATGTGTCTATAAGTCAATGTCCACACCCTTCGACCAAACTTTGCAGTTACCCTTTATGATCTAGCAGGTAATGTCACATATTTTTTTTAATTCGCCCAGAACTCAAGACAGAGAGAAAACCACAAAAATGTGTAATCGTATATTACTGTTTTGTTTTTCAATGGCCATGTAAGGGATGTTAGTCGTTCCCCTATTGCGAAAGGAAACAGTCAAGCTATAAAAAAAAACAAGTGGGAAGCAGAACATCCAGGCCACCAGAAGCACGTTGCATTATTACCAACTTAACAGACGTGAACAAGTGGTCATCTTCAGACTCCGCACTGGCCACAACAGATTGAGATACCATCTATTCAACAAGCTAAAGATAGGAACTACTGACCAGTGTAGCTTTGGCACCAATAAGATTACAGCTGAACCTCTGCTGCAAAAGTGCCCAACATACGAAAAACAGAGAAAGCTTATATGGTCTGCTGGACAAATTCTATGGAGATAACCAACAACCTCAGACTGACCACCGCTTTCTTTATACTTATTCAAGTTGACGTCTCAAAGTGTACGAAGGAGAAATAGACCATTTAAAAAAAAATCAAGGAATATCTGATTAGCTTCGATAATTTTCTTTACTTTACAGAACAGTCTAAAATTGTCAGAAGCATTCTTTTAGTTATAGTAAAATCTAAAAGCATCATGAATTTTCATCCAGCATATATATATGAATTTATTATTGATTTCAGGAGATACCCTTATATGTAACCGGGGCCTGAAACTGGAGCAAAGAATAGTAACACTGTTCCTTATCATGCATGTTGTAAAAAGTGACTAAGGTGGGTTGGGCATGGAGCTGGTTACCGTCCTGTAGAAAATTTTAAACCACAAAAACTTCAAAAAACATCGGACATGAAAGGGATGAATAATACATGGAATGACCTTGAGCTGATGGCACAGGATAGGAAGACTTGGCCTAAGTTTGTTGAAGGCCTATGCCCCTTGGGGTGATGATGATGATAAATACTATTGTGTAATACTGGTGTCAGCTAATTTTGTAAAGCGGAACCCGATACATCTGATTTAAATCAATTGAACACTTCCTGTGTGCTATACTAGCCCATAAGGTCTTTTATATTTGGACATGCACCCTAATATAGCCAATGAACATTGTGTCACAGTTGAATGGGGTTCACCTCCTCAGATGGAGGCAAAATTCCTATTAATAAAATTTTCAGATTGGTACAGCAAAAATATTTTTTTTAAACTAATAATGTGGCCATTGGTGATAGTGTGGTTATATTTTTGGGGGAAAAACAAAAAGAAAAGCTTGCTTGCAGTTTCTGACATGGTATGAGAAAACAATTCATTAAAATAAATTTATGTAGCAAAAGATGTCCACATTCTGTAAGTTCAGGTATTGTTTATACAAGGGGATTGACATAAGTCTTGGGCCTGACCATGAAGGAATCACGGGAGGAAGATGAAACTTGGCACATTTAAAGTTCATCATATTTGCACTGAATGTGCAAAGTACATGTTTGTTTCTTTAATGAGTTTTCCTGCTACGGTGCACGGCGCAGTGTACCCTATTGACCGTATCTCCAAAGATTTGACAAAACAATTGAAAAGAAGGAGGCCACAGCTGTGATAAAATTTCTGAATTTCAGGGAAAAACACCTAAATTTTCTGGAGACCATGGTGACAGTGGATGAGACTTGGGTACACCATTATGACCCCGAATCCAAAATTGCCAGCATGCAATGGAAAACCCCGGGCTCCCCAACACCTGTCAAGCCGAGGGCGCAGAAATCTGCAGGAAAAGTGATGCTGTGTTTTGGGATGGCAAAGGTGTCCTTTTGAAAGATTATCTGCCTCGTGGCAACACAGTTAATGGACAGTACTATGCAGATCTTCTCACAAAACTAAGAAAGGTTGTGACCAGGAAACGAGGGATAACGCGCACTCAAAATCTTCCTTTGCTTCAAGACAACGCGCCCTCTCACAAAGCACGGCTTGTGCAGCTAGCAGCCAACGATTTGAATATTGAAATTCTTCCACACCCACCATATTCTCCAGATTTGGCTCCATCAGACTTTTTTCTATTCCCAAATCTTAAAAAACAGCTAAAAGGAAATCATTTTGACAGCGATGAAGAGGTTATACTGGCATGTGATGACTGGTTTAGTTTGAAAAATAGGGTGTTCTACTCCCAAGGTCTTTTCAAGGTCAAACAGAGATGGCAGAAGTGTGTCAATTCAGACAGTGGCTATATTAAAAAGGAATAAACACTATACACAATTTCAGCTCTCTGTGACATGCCCTTCATGGTCAGGCCCAAGACTTATGTCAATCCCCTTGTATATTTGACTTTGAGTGTCATTAGAGTTCTGAATTAAATTTAGTTAGCGAATTTTGAGCAGCTTTCTTGGCATGGTGAGAGAAAGCAAATCTTTCAGTGAAATAACATTATTTAGCTGACTGGCCACAAATGTAGCAATGTAAGAAAAATTGGTTGCCAACCCCTGACCTTGACGCAACAACGCAAACTGGTTCTGAGATGCATGATGCACCTGACAGGACAGAGAGATCCTGGTGGTCTCTGAGGAGATGTAATATCAATCTCCACATCTGATACCCACGACATGCCCTTTCAGTTTATGTGAAAGCATATCCCAATGACCCATGTAGATCCTGGTGGTCTCTGAGGAGACATAATATCAATAGCCACGACATGCCCTTTCAGTTTATGTGAAAGCATATCCCAATGACCCATGTAGATCCTGGTGGTCTCTGAGGAGACATAATATCAATCTCCACATCTGATAGCCACGACATGCCCTTTCAGTTTATGTGAAAGCATGTCCCAATGACCCATGTAGATCCTGGTGGTCTCTGAGGAGACATAATATCAATCTCCACATCTGATAGCCACGACATGCCCTTTCAGTTTATGTGAAAGCATATCCCAATGACCCATGTAGATCCTGGTGGTCTCTGAGGAGACATAATATCAATCTCCACATCTGATAGCCACGACATGCCCTTTCAGTTTATGTGAAAGCATATCCCAATGACCCATGTAGATCCTGGTGGTCTCTGAGGAGACATAATATCAATCTCCACATCTGATAGCCACGACATGCCCTTTCAGTTTATGTGAAAGCATGTCCCAATGACCCATGTAGATCCTGGAGACAAAGAAAGAAAAGGACTACTGCACCCTCAGGCATGACGTACGAGGCGACTAATATGAGGTTGTGTATGGGGCTGGCAACCTCATCACGTAAAACAAATTACCACAGCTACAAGAGCGTGTGAATGCTTCCTGCAAGGGGACCTGCTGCAGTTGTGGCTCCATGTTCATTAAAGAGCGCTAAAGAAAATGATAATGATATTGGCAATATCCAGTGCAACTTGAAATGGGGGTGACTATAAACAAGTCTGAAGGACGGTAAGTTAAAGTGTTCTTTGCTCCATCAAGAAATATATTCATTTTTGCCTCAGACAGCAAAACATAAATGTTTATCAAGAAGCACTGGAATAATAACCACGCTGCAATCATAAATGTAGCAAATAGCAATGTAACACAAATTATATGAATGGTAAAACTGACATGAATTTACCAGAATTAACTTACTTACTTAGTCGTTCCCCTTCTACCATGAGTGTAGAGGTTATTAACAATATGAATTAATCAGAATACTGTAGTTTAGTTTTTACATTTTCAGAAATCTTTATCAATTTTTTTATAGATTGTTATCAGAAAATCCCAAGGAACGATGGGTACTTAAACCTAATAAGTTAATAAAACAATGTTTTTACACTTATTTTTTTATATTTTAGCTGCTGTCTTTTGGGAGAAAAATACATGGCAGTCATTTGGCTTCATTCCCAAGCCGTTATGTAAATTAAAAAACTCAGTGGTATGGCATAACACTTTCAGAAAGTGGAGTTAATAACTTATTTCTGCCTTTGAAATGTACCCTCATTTTGCTATGATGTACAGTTGACATTCAAAAATCCGGCAACCTCCGGACCTGAGGAGTGCCGGATTTTTGAAAATGCCAGATTTTTTAATGGTTATATATGCTGTATATATTTAAAAGAAAATGACTACCTGTTTACGTTTTACAGCACTTCTGTTATTTGCTGAATCCATAATGGGGATATACAGCAGCAAATAAATGATACAATGAGAAGGAATGAGCAGGAATGCCTGTTTTACACGTGCAAGCAAGACCCAACAGCTGCATCAAAATATAAACGGCTCCAGAAAACAGTCGAGCGCCAACGCGGTAAATTTAAAATTGCGCTCCGAAATCCATGCCGGAAATCTGAAGGAACCGGATTATCAATGGCTGGATTTTTGAATGTCAACTGTATACTCATTTTTTTTATGCACCCTTCTCAGTCTGAGTTAAATCTGAACACAATTAATAATGGCTTGTCTTCAGTTAATGAGCAGCTTACAAGATTCCTGAATATATCATATAAAACTGAAAACAGTACGTGATAAGATAGTTTTGACACTGATTCAATGCAGGCAATTTTAAGCTATTAGCAATTACTAAATGAAAATGTCCAAAAATTATCTTTGATGTACTACTCTTGATAGTGTCAACTGCTGAGATAAAGTGAAACATAGCCTTGAACCAGAAACAAAGTAAACATTATATTGATAAAAGATGTACCGGTAGCATGTTTAATAAATAAAAACACTGTAATACCTGTGATATGTACAGCTGTCAGATAAACAAAACTACCACGAATGTATAGTTCTACAGTTTGAAATTTTGTTTGAAGAATGTCTTTATATTTAGACAGTAGAATTTTGAAGACTCTGACATTACATCATAAATGCTTTTTTCCATACCTAGAACTGCCATAATTTCTCCTTGTCACTAAAAATAAACTGAACATCTATTTTTGATAACATTTTCTTCAGAAGTAAGTAAATTTACTATCTCATTGTGTGGATAAAAAAATTCACACAGCCCAATGCAGCCATGTATAGAATACACATAGTACTTCTTTTAAAGAGTTTGAGAGGTGTATATGAGGTATGACAAGAACAGAACAGTCATGTGTGTGTGTGAACAAAGATCCACTAACTGCAGCGGGAGTGTTTTGTTGCATAGTTTTAAACCAAAAAAATTGCAACTAGAAATTTAAAATGTATTCTAACAAACTTAAAGAAAGTGTCTTTGACAGCATGCTTATTTCAGATCCATGTGCATGGTCAGAATGAAATATTCTGTGAATCTGGTAGTATATAATTTTATCATTATGAATAAAGAATGGTTACATATAAATATATGAACTAAAACAACATAGAGGAATAATGTTACTATCAGTGCCAGGAAAAGTATTAAACAGGATTTTCCTCAAGAGATTAAAAGAGTCCATAAACAAGAAACTGAGAGATGAAAAAACAGGTTTTTAACAAAACAGATCCTGTACAGACCAGATAGCCACTTTGAGAATAATAGTTGAACAAAGTCTGGAATGGAATTCACCGCTATACATTGGATTTGTGGATTATGAAAAGGCATTTGACAGTGTAGACAGAGAATCACTTTGGAAATTGATGAGGCATTATGGAGTTTCCCTGAAGATCATTAATTTAATAAAGAAAACATATGAAGACATGACATGCAGAGTTCTTCATGAAGGACAGCTTATAGAACCGTTTGGGATAAGAACGGGAGTGCGACAGGGATGCCTCTGATATCAAAATAAGAATGCAAAAAGCAAGAGGAGCTTTCATTGCATTGGCAAATATATGGAGATCAAGAGAAACCGGATCCAACACGAAAATAAGAATCTTCAACTCAAATGTGAAGTCAGACCTATTGTATGGCTCTGAGACATGGAGAACAATAAAGACAACTACCAAAAAGCTACAGACTTTCATAAATGGGTGCTTGCGTAGAATAGGAGGATTAAAATGGTATAAGAAGGTTACCAGCGTGGAACTGATGACAAGAACCAGACAAGTGCCAGTGGAACAAGAGATGAGAAGAAGACGACGGTGATGGATAGGACACACACTGAGGAAACCTGTTGATAGCATTACAAGGCAGTCCTTGTTCTGGAACCCCCAGGGCAAGAGAGGCAGAGGTAGACCAAGAAGCACATGGAGAAGAGAGCTGGAAACAGGTGAAAATGATGAGGAAAACGTGGAAAGAACTTGAGATGATGGCACGTGACAGGAGGACTATGCTCCTTTGGGAGTGGAGGGTTATGAATGAAAACAACAACTGCATTACATTTAAAACATATAATTTAATCACATTACAATCAAAAAGATACAGTTAACACATAAAAAATCATGGGTCTAGGCCTATACATACTACTACAAAGGGAAGTAAATAATCATTAAAGATAACTTTTGCACTCTTTCATTTCAAGCTATAGCTTAAGACATTTATCAGTGCATGGGTGACATTAACTACAATATAATAATGTATCGGTTTCATCAAGGAAATGGTCATTAAAAAATTAATATAAATCAACACATGGCACAAATACAATGTCAACTTTGGAAGTTCATCATTTGAAGTATTGGCTGAATGAACAAATATACGAGGGGCGTTCAGAAAGTAATGCACCACATCGTTTTTCTCAGGAGCTTTTTATTCAAAAAGCATGAAATTTATACACAATATACATGGATATGTCATGTAAACATCGGTATTATTCAACATAATCCCCATCAACTTGTACGGCTTTATGCCAGCGCGAAACAAGTGCATGTATTCCTAGCCCGTACCAGATTTTGTCTTGATCATGTAGCCATTTCTTCGCTGCATGAATCACCCCTTCATCATCTTCAAACCTTGTCCCACGGAGTGCATCTTTACGTGGACCAAATAAATGAGAATCGAAGGGTGCCAAATCGGGACTATAGGGTGGATGGGGTAGTACAGTCCAACCCAATTTGGTGATTGCTTCCCGTGTTGCTAGATTTGTGTGAGGTCGCGCATTGTCGTGAAGGAGAAGCAGGTCTGCTGGATTCTTGTGCGGCCGAACTCTGCGAAAACGTTGATTGAGTTTTTTCAATGTCTTAATGTAAGCTTGCGAATTGATTGTCTCTCCCCTTGGCATAACGTCCACAAGAATCACACCTTCAATGTCCCAAAAGACAGTGATCATGACCTTTCTAGCTGAAGGAATTGTCTTGAATTTCTTTCTTCTTGGTGATTGCGGATGATGCCACTCCACTGACTGTCTTTTTGTCTCAGGTTCAAAATGATGTGCCCAGGTTTCGTCACCTGTAACGATCTTAGCCAAAAAGTTCTCTCCATCAGCATTGAAACGCTCCAACAATTCAGAAGAAATTGCTTTACTTTGCAATCGGTGGTCATTTGTGAGACTTCGAGAAACCCATCTTGCGCAAACCTTAGAAAATTCGAGAGTTTTTATAACTGCATTTGCACTACCAATGCTGACTGACAGCTGTAAGGCCAATTGTTGAGTAGTGATTCGCCTATCAGTAAGAATAATGCCCTCAGTGCATTTCAACATTTCTGCGTTGGTGACTGTGGCAGGACGTCCACAGCGCGGCCGATCAAGCAGCTCCGTACCTCCACTTCCTGATTCTTTGATTCTCTGAACCCAGCGACTGACTGTACTCCTGTCGACTGCAAACCTTCCATACACATCACATAGACGCTTGTGAATATTCACAACAGTTTCCTTCTCCGCAACGAGAAATTCTATCACAATTCGCTGCTTATAATGCAAGTTGCTAACATGCTCCATTTCAACGGTTTATGGCAGCCGTATTATTTGGCCGGTTGCGGTGCAATTTGGAGCACACAATTGGCACATGCCATATTTGAAGTGTGCAAAATTTCATGCTTCTATCTTTATTATTAGCTGAGAAAAACGATGTGGTGCATTACTTTCTGAACGCCCCTCGTAGTTCTTCGATCCAATGGCTGTGGCTTATACTACTCATTTTGAATGTACAATTTAAGAAGAATGTTTATTTGCTTCAGTAAACAAAAAATAAATCTACATTCTACATGACAAGCATATCATAACCAACACAGCATTAGAGACAGACAAACTAAGACTTTTGTAAAACAAATTGTGATAATTATTAACGTGCCAGTGACATCTTCAGAAAACATACCAATTAGGACAAAAGAAAGGAAACAGAAGAAATAATGATCTTGTTAGGTGTATTAGTTTTATTGTGTCTTTGAGCCAGATTTGGCTGTTGAGCCAAAAAACCAAATGTAGAGAGGATAAGAAATGACCTGAGAGAGGTGGCACTGAAGAACACATAAAATACATTCAAGAAGGCACCATAAGAGATCTTGTATGTAGCCTATGCCCCTAAAGATACACAATTTAGGAGCTTCAATATTTGTATCATTTGTTCTTGTGTAACAAGCCATCTGTTCTTTTCAAATACCACTGGGAATCTCAGAAATACAACAAGTTCTCTGTCTACATGGATTCAAATTTATGTGATAATTAGCAATTTAAATGTTATGTCAAACCCAATTTGAAGTAACGCATTCTATAAATAATTTTAAAAACTAGCAAGAAATATTTCCAAGCTGCTGACCATATTCCATGTTGTGGCAGAAAGGATCACATATTACCTATGTGCAACACAAATTAAAGCATGGGATTATTATTATTATAGCATGTTATTTCTACCACAATCTTTAACATCAGCACCATGTTCAGGACACAAATAGAGGCGTTTTTTTTTTTAAAAACATCCTATGATATAATTCAAATTAACTTAAATTTAAAATGACAAAATATAATTGGCAGGCATTACAAGAAAAAAGAGAACCACAGCTCTTATCAAGTATCGTCAGAGACAATTAAGGTGAAGGTTGTGAAGGGACTAGCAACTCCATCATATAAAATAAATTGCTTTAACAGCCACCACTGCAAAAGCTCATGAAGTGTGGAGCAGGCTTTCTACATACAACTACAGTGGTAATCTCATGCTCCTTAGGAAGCAAAACAGTGATCATTTATTCAGTGTCACTGCTTCTATTACTTACAATATTTTAGAAGAACATTTTTAAAGTTGAAAAAAAGGGGGGGAGGGGGGATTTAATATGGTAAATGAAGAGTGAAAAGTATAGATACAACAGTGGACGGGGAAAAGTATATTTATTAACTATAAACAAGAATGATTGGTCAAGATGCAATTTAATTCTTGAACAACAAATGGTTTGCTTGTGGAAAGAAATCAAGTCAAGCTCGCACAACAGAAAGAGCTTAAGTACATATATTTGTTTCTAGTAGATTCTGTAACAATTGTCAGTGTAGGAATACTGTGGACATTGAAAGAAATGACACTGAAAAGAGTGGTGTACAATCATGTTATTTTATGTTTTAATGAAACTGTCTAATAAATGAAATTACTGATTTAAAACGTGAAACTTCAGCAGTGTCACAGATTCACTACAGAAGATGAGATTCGTTGATCAAAAAGAGTGCTGGCCACAGCTGAGGAATGTACCATAAGTTCAAACGAACCCTTAGGCAGGTACAAAGAGCCGTGTAATAAACTACCTTACCAAATTTTGTTCGCAAAGTTTAGACACCACAGACAGCTTTGAGCAGACCAAACAGTTAAAAATATAAGTACATATAAGCAACAGGGCTTCACAACATAATTAATAAATACACCTTAGCTAAATATAGCATGCTAAACATTAAAAGCAAAATGTTAAATGTATATTTAAAATATGCACACTGAAATAGAAAATATACCAACTTTTCTATCAAATAAAGTTTATATTCAATGTTTAATGTATATTTAAAATATGCACACTGAAATAGAAAATATACCAACTTTTCTATCAAATAAAGTTTATATTTAATGTAGGACAAACAGACATAACAACAAAGAAATGCTGTAATCTGCCACCTGAACAAATTATTATAATAATAACCAATAATCATTTAAAAATAGCAACAATTCTTTATAAAGAAAATCTATTTTTCAAACATGCATACTGAAATTGAAAATATACCAACTTCTGTATCAAAGTTTATGCCCAAATGTAGGATATACAGACATGACTACAAGGAAATGGTGCAACTGCCACCTCAACAAATTATTATAACCAACTTTCTTTTTTGAGAAAACAGTGCCCATTTGGAAGAATAATTTAAAGCAGTGCTCCGCAACCTTTGTTACTTCATGGCACACTTAAGGGCCCTTCAGAATTCCACTGCACACTACAATATTTAAGCAGTTGGGACAAGTAAATATTTAAAAATTCACTGCAATCATAAGACAACGCTCCCTAATTTTTTGTGATGAATTGGTGGTCAGCTCTCTCATTACCGCTTACAGACTAGTATCAAGAGCATCTACAGTGGGAACACTGGATATGGATAAGGGAGAGATACTAAGAACAATTAATGAACGCCTGTTAGAGAATGACACTGCAATAGATGAATCATCAAGGTTAAGACTGTTGGAATTTGGCATCAAACGTAAGGCTAGCAAAGATGTATGAGAGGATGCATCCGTTGTGTATACAAGCAGTTAGCATTCACACTTTTTGACATATATTGATGGAGACTGAGCACCTATGGGTTTGCCCGAGTGCAATGATGTCGATTCTACTCAACAATAGCAACAACGATGAATTGGTTTATGATGATAACTCAACCAAGTATCCCATGCATAATCTCCACATGTAAGCCTACCTTGTCGTTGGTTGGAGAGCTTGAGTGCCCCAATGATCCTAGGAACTATGCTGGCGGGAGTTTTACTCCTGGCAGGGTCACCCAAGCCGGACAGGTCCTTGGTGAGGGGCCAGACTAAAGGGCTGAGGAGTAGGTGGAACCCTATATGTGTAGATGCAGAACCCACCAGCGAGTGGTACATGCTCTGGTCTGCACCAATCCACCCCCACCTCATGGGTTAAATGCTCTCTTGCATTCGGATTCTATTATGTTCTGTTTTTGTTCACCAAGATATTTTTTGAAAATAATTGAGTGTTTGTGATGCTAATCGACCATGAATATTCTATATGGGGGAAAAAATATCATTTCATGGGTTTTATTGCCTGTTGCCGTATGGCAACACGGGGACATACGCAGAGAGTTTTTTTCCTAATGTCTCAAAACCGCTTTCATTGCGTTTTTAGTGGATTTTTTTTTCAATTTTTTCGTCATTGTTACGTGCAGTCTTTGATATCTTACAATATTATACATAGGTAATTTTTTTAGTGCTTAAGGGAAAGTCATTATTGAGTTACTTCCCTTGAACTCCGCGGATAAATACATTTTACTGCGATTTATTCGTTGTTTGGGTAATAATAGATTGTTCTTGCTTCAGAATATCTATGGCCTGAATTTATGTGTATTGTTTGTCTGAGTAGGACAAGTCTGTCTTATATCTGTATATCTTTACATATCTAAGTCGAACTATATGTTCTGTTGTCTCTAGAGAGGTCAAAGGCTATTCGGCGGATGTGTGGCTTGAGTGGGGTGATTTGGCTTCGTCCTGATAGGGACTGTGTGTGTTTTGCTATGTCGGCTTGATGCCTTGAAAAAGTGATCTCAGTGGTTTTGGGGAAAGTGATAGTCGTCTAGACCTATCGTGTATGCTTTACCCCAGTGTTTATTCATCTTGCCAAGGAATGGCAGTTTCATATTCCCTCTACCAAGGTAATCAAAGATACTCTTATGAACTCTCGATCGAAGCCACCATTGTCGATAATTACGATTTGAATGTTTAAGAGAATATATTTGACTCGATGAAAAACGACTTCGATTCCTAGCAGCACTATATTCTGTAGAATGCAGTCTATTGTTCATGACCAAATCTACAGAGCAACGAAATGTTGTATGAATGACTAACTTTAGAACAGATTCATTATCTGTATTCAAACGTGAGTGACAGTTCACGAGTGGAGCCATCTTGGAACCAAAACATGTAGGACTTTCAAGAAGAGAAAAGGGATGCCCGTATTATCGCTTGATCAGTCCAGAGATCACTGCTACACATGAGAACCCATTGTTAGCGGTTCAATATTATTATATGGAAAAAATATGTGCTGAACATTATGTTGAAGAATCGTTGCTAAACGAGATTAGGTTTAGAAGTCATCTGAAATATTGTTTACAAGCTGACGTGCTCAGTCAGTGACGTCAGATGATATATGTATGGGCGATACTGAGTGCTTGGCTATTGACAGTCCATTATACCATTATTCTACATGAGTGCCCATGTAACATTGCAAGACCATTTGTCCACTGTACTATGATGTATTATGGCAACCTGTGATTTGTCACTATCTGTGCTGTCGAGTGTGTACGTCCAATTAAACTTTAGAAAAGGTACACAGTCGTTGGTGTCGATGACTTCCGGTCATACATGAGTGTGAGAAGAGAACATTTGTCAACAACACGAACCCTTATCATCATTCGCACATTATACACTCCATCCATGTCTACACAACACTGCGTAGGTCAAGTTGACATTCCATACACTACAGTGGGGCAGGCAACACCATAGGGATCTTGTCAACTGATGATGATAGACGCCTGTCTTCCCGCCTAGGAGTGTTCTGGTGTACTTTATCAACATATATTATATCCAACTAAATATCCAACTTTATCAACTGGTGGACCAGCTTTCTGGGTTTGACCTCGCAGAAATTCAGAAGTCAACAGATTACCGATACCAGACCGTTTCCTGTGGCTGATACGACACACTTGCAGTATTGGTTTGCTCTTTGTCAACGCTTCGTCACGTGACCTGTCAAGTGAATGCAGTATGTAGGTCAGCGTTGTTGACATTTTTTACATTAGACATTATAGAGTTTCACAGAACAGTTGGATCAATTCTTGTCAGTGTTAACAGAAAGACAGTATTTGTGAACTAAGAAGTCCTGGTTTCATCGATGGATCTTCTTGTTTGCCATATATGAACTTTAATATTTAAGGCCAGAATGTTTAATTGAATAAAGTGGCAGTTTGTTTGTTTTCATGAAAAATAACTTTGCCATTACTGTAAGACTGAGCCTATTTTGCAACACATACTATCATACACATAATTTATATATATTTATGTTTACATGTTATTTGTTTGTATAGTATGTTAGTTTCTATGTCAGCGGGTTGTGTTTAAGGTTGGGCGGCGTCCTCACAACAGAGTATCCCACGTCATAATCATATATTGTGACGTCATTTGTGTTGTTATTCTTTGCAGATTCAGTGATTATCTTCATTGATTTCCCTATTTGATTTTTTTTGATTTCTGCAAACGTTCTTGTATTGTCAGTCCTATTTGTACTTTATGTATTCTGTTGGTTGACATATGTTTTATATGGGTATATTTCATAAGACACAATTGCCTGTGCACTGCACTTGGATTATGGTATAGACCAGTACCTGATTATTATTACTATTATACAAGACCTTATTAAAGGCTTGTGACCCACAGATATTGGGATAGTATACTGATTAATCAGGTCATTGAGAACTTGGGGTATTATTATTGATTCAGGTGATTAGTATTATTGTTAGGCATCATGTCTACTCTAGATTATTTCATTACTCAAGGGAAAGCTCTTGATAAGACTGGTCAACAATTAGAACAATGGGCAGTTGCTCAATATGACAAAGCATTAGCTGCAGAAGAGAAAAGATTAGCTGCAGAAGAAAGAAAAGCTATGGCGGAAGAGAAAAGATTAGAAAAAGAAGCTGAGGCTGCTGCTGAACAAAAGAAATTGCAGATGCAGGTAGAGGAAAGGAGATTTGAAGCTGAACAAAAAAAATTGGAAAGAGAAGCTGCGGCTGAACAAAAAAGATTAGACAGTGAAGCTGAACAAAAAAAATTGGAAAGAGAAGCTGCGGCTGAACAAAAAAGATTAGATGCTGAAGAGAAAAAAGCAATAAGAGAACATGAATTTGAGTTGGAGAAATTGAGATTGACAAGTATGAGTAATGTTAATCAGGCATCTAGTGGTAATGGTAAACCTTCTACTTACAAGGTTAAGGTTCCACCGTTCAATCAGTCCAGTGACGATATTACATTCTGGCTGGATAGATTTGAACGTTCTTGTCGTACACATAATGTGGATAAATCACAATACGCTAATCAATTATCAGAAAAACTTGAAAGGTGAATCTTTGACTAGATTATGCCTTGTAGGAGAAGCAGATAAGGATAATTATGATGTCATTAGGGCGGCTTTGATAAAAAAATATCAGCTAAGTGAGGAAGGCTATCGCCTTTTATTTAAGACGATGGTACCTGAGACGGGGGTAGAATTCTCAGAATTCACTGCAAAGGCACGTCTCACAGTTGATCGTTGGATTGAACTTTCCAAAACAGAAAAAACGTATGAAGGACTTATGGATTTGTTGCTCAGAGATAAGATTATGTCATGTGTGAACAAACCTTTCCTTGAATTTATACATGAGCGTAAACCTAAATCTCTAAAAGAAATGGAAGAATATTGTTCCCAATATGTCACTGCACACCCCGACGTGACTTTTGGCAACACTAAGATTAAGGAGAGTATGCCAGTTGCTTCAGCAACACCATACAATCCCAATTATTCACACAGATTTCAGGGACCTCAAAACAGATTTGAAAAAAAAGGTAACCATAATAGTTATCAAAACCAAGGTAACCAATCATTTCAGGGTTCTTCTTCAAAGAACTGGAGACGACCTGATAGCTCTCGACACAGGGGTGGTCATAATTATAGGAATTTCCGTAGAGGAAGTAATTATAGAAACTATCAGGGTTATCCGTCTTGGAGTCAACAAGATCATAATTACAGAGATACTCATTATAATGAATATGATAATGGTAACCAAGGGTACTATGACTCAAACCCGAATAGGGGTTACAATAGAGGTAACAATAACTACAGAGGTGATAATAACCGAGGTAGATCTCAATACAAAAGACATAAACCACATTTTCAGGCAAACTCTGCACAACAAGAGTCCCATGAAGCCTATAAACAGAGTAAAGATAATAATGATGCTAGTAATATGGCATGTGCCGCTTTTGATTTTGGGAGAGCATCTCAGTGCCCCCAATGCAAAACGTTATTTGAGCCAACCACAGTGACTACTTTAAGCTGTGGCCATCCTCTTCCTGCTCTTCCAGCATCAGTCGCGCATGATGGAAGAGGGTCTCTTGTCTTACATAAGGGTTTAGTGAATAACAATCCAGTCTCTGTGCTATTTGATTCTGGATGCACCACAATTGGTGTTAGGCAGTCACTCGTAGATCCTTCCCGTGCCACTGGACAAGTAGTCAAATGTGTAACATTTGGCGGCACAGTAGAGAAATACTCTACCGCTATCATTAGGATTGCTACTCCTTTCTTTACAGGAGATGTACACGCATGTCTTCTTCCGAATCCGATCGCTGACCTCATCATCGGTCGCATTCATGGAGTCAAGGAATGTACTCCGCAACAAATTTCCACTTGGGAAAGGCAAAACATGCAGATTGCTAACGCTGTAGTCACTAGAGCTCAGGCTCTTAATGTGCCTCAAACTTCATCTACTGAAGATAATGAAGTGCATAACCAAGATAATCCCTTGGTAATTTCTCGTGACTCGTTTATAAAACAGCAAGAAGATGATCCCACTCTGAAGAAATTCTTCATTCTTGCAACTAAAGGTGATCCGAATAAGGACACAAGTCGTAAATCGTGGATTACAAAGAAGAATGGCGTACTTGTACGTATGGTTCAAGACTCCATTACGTCAAGTCATTCTCAAATCCTGGTTCCCAAGAATTTGAGAGTTAAAATTTTGCAGCACGCTCACGACTCTCAGTGTGCTGGACACATGGGTTTTTTCCCGTACTAAGTCAAGAGTCCTTGCGGCTTTCTTTTGGCCATTGGTAAACAAGGACATACGGATTTATTGTCAATCTTGTAAAGTATGTCAGGAAGTTAAATCCAAAGGTCCACGGCATGCTGCACCCATTCAGGCGGCGGACATTCCTATTCGGCCGTTTCAAAAAAATGGCCATAGACATTATTGGTCCATTTAAGATCAAGTCTGCCAGAGGACATCAGTTTATCTTGACGTGTGTTGATATGTGCACACGTTGGCCAGAGGCTATTCCTCTGAAGAGCATTACTACTGCTGATATTGCAGATGCTCTTTGGCTTATATTTTCTCGTCTGGGGTTCCCCGGAGAGATATTGTCAGACCATGGCACCCAACTAATATCAGATACCATGTCTCAAGTAATGTCTACCCTGCAGATAGATAGATCTTTAAGTAGTATCTACCATCCAATGTCTAATGGTATGGTCGAACGCCTTAATAGAACACTTAAAAACTTACTGGGGAAGATAACTGAGGATCATCCTCAAGACTGGGACAGAGTTTTACCTGCGGCCCTCTTCGCTTACAGAGAGGTACCCAATGAACATACGGGATTTTTCTCCCTTTGAACTCGTCTTTGGCACGCGTCCGCGTGGCCCTATGTCGTTGCTTCACGATCTCATAACATCTGACAATATTGACGATGACACAAAGTCATCCTACGAATATGTCATCGCGTTGAGACAAAAGATTATCGAAGCATGCAAATTAGCAACTTCTTCTTCTGAATTTGCGAAACAGAAGGCAAGGCAATTTGCCAATAAGAAGAGATGCTTACGACAACTTTGTCCTGGTGACAAAGCATTTGTATTACTACCTTGTAGGGAAAACAGATTACTTATTTCTTGGAAAGGTCCGTACGATATAATATCGAAAATTTCCGATGTCGACTATATTGTCGATATTGATGGGAAGCATAAAACCTTCCACATCAATATGCTTACTGAATTCCATGAACGTCCGGATTATTTGCAACCCATTTTCCAAGCAACGGACAATTCTCCAGTACCACATGGTCATTACTCATCACTGTCCGTGATACAGGATGAGGAAACAAGTTTTTTCAGATGTAAATCTTCCTCTTCCAATGATCCCACTTCATTCCAGTGAATCATGGAAGAACGTTACTGTCTCTCCTGATTTGTCTCTAGGAGAACAGCGACAAGTTTCAACTATGTTGCAAACATTTCAGGATGTACTCACTGACATCCCTGGACAAACTAATGTCATTCAACATGACATTGTGCTAACTGACCATACTCCTATTAGGGTTAGACCTTATCCTATACCTATACATTTCCAAGCACAGGTCGAGAAAGAGTTGGATGTGATGATAGATTTGAAAATAATCGAACCATCCACCTCTGCGTATTCTTCGCCGATGGTTATTGTGCGTAAAAAAGACAATAACATACGTCTTTGCGTTGACTATCGAAAATTGAATCAAGTAACGAAGTTCGATGCCGAACCTATGCCTTTACTGGAAGAGCTACTTACTCGACTCTCCAAATCTCATTTTTTCACTAAACTTGATTTGTCTAAGGGATATTGGCAAGTTCCTTTATCTGAACGCGCCAAACCTCTCACGGCTTTTTCAACACCTAGAGGTTTGTTCCAATGGAATTTTATGCCTTTCGGTCTTATGAACGCACCAGCTACGTTCGTACGCATGATGCGCCGAATCCTATCTTATCGGTCAGATGTCATTGCATATCTAGACGACATCTGTCTTTTCAGCGATACTTGGGAAGATCACTATTCAGGGTTAGATGAATTGCTGTCTACTTTGCGTGAGCACAACCTGACAGCGAAACCCTCTAAAGCCTATATTGGTTTTAGCGAAATTTCTTTCCTAGGCCACCGAGTTGGTCATGGTTTCCTAAAGACAGAGGACCATAATACTAGTAAGATACTTAACATCTCAATCCCTAAGACTAAAAAAACAGGTGAGAAGTCTGTTAGGTCTTATTCAATTTTATGGCAGATTCATTCAGAATCTATCCTCTATCATGGCACCTCTCTCAACACTTCTAAAGAAAGGTTCGCCTAATGTGGTCCACTGGTCTCAGGAATGCCAATGCTCTCTGGATAAGATTAAAACACTGTTTTCAACACCACCTATTTTAGTGCTACCCACTAAAGATAAGACATTCGTTCTTCGTAGTGACGCTTCATCCACTGGGATTGGAGCGGCACTAATGCAAGAGTACTCTGGAACTCTGCATCCTGTAATGTATATTTCCAGAAAACTTAATGCGGCAGAAAGGAATTATTCGGTTTTAGACCGTGAGCTATTAGCTATGGTTTGGTCGATCCTCAAACTACAGAGATTCCTTCTAGGCGCACATTTCATAGTAGAAACAGACCAAAAAGCTCTTACTGCTATACAGAGTAAGAATTTGAAGAGCTCGAGGTCTACTCGATATGCAATTGCTCTTCAACCTTTTCATTTCTCTGTGCGAGCTATTCGGGGATCAGATAATGTGATGGCAGACATTCTGTCAAGATGCCCACATGATTCCACATAACTATTAGGGCTTAGACTTCTTGATATGTCTAGTTCTATAGTAGTTCCTTTTCTATATCATGATAGATACACATTTGTAATTTAATAATATAATGATTGTATCACTACATAGCGGTTCATGTATGTTTATTCACCGCTGTGCTTTGATGATTTTTACTTCATAAATCATAAATTTAAGATATCTAATACGTAGTGATGATATGAATTTTTTTAGGCATTGTGTAATTGCCAGAATTGTATTATACTTTGATGACACCTTCCTGGAAAAATACACTTGTAGAGAAATAATTTCTCTCAGTTTATGAGACACATTCTCACCAGTCGCTCCATAAGTCGACTTAGCCTCATATTAGGCGTTATAGGTATTCCTGATATTTTCATCTGCGCATTATTCATGCGTTGTGAGCCTATTGTACGTTGCTCCTAGATGTATTTCAAAAAAAAAAAAAAATGTTCCATTTTTTTTTTTTCCCGGGAGGTGTGGTAAGACTGTTACGTGCAGTCTTTGATATCTTACAATATTATACATAGGTAATTTTTTTAGTGCTTAAGGGAAAGTCATTATTGAGTTACTTCCCTTGAACTCCGCGGATAAATACATTTTACTGCGATTTATTCGTTGTTTGGGTAATAATAGATTGTTCTTGCTTCAGAATATCTATGGCCTGAATTTATGTGTATTGTTTGTCTGAGTAGGACAAGTCTGTCTTATATCTGTATATCTTTACATATCTAAGTCGAACTATATGTTCTGTTGTCTCTAGAGAGGTCAAAGGCTATTCGGCGGATGTGTGGCTTGAGTGGGGTGATTTGGCTTCGTCCTGATAGGGACTGTGTGTGTTTTGCTATGTCGGCTTGATGCCTTGAAAAAGTGATCTCAGTGGTTTTGGGGAAAGTGATAGTCGTCTAGACCTATCGTGTATGCTTTACCCCAGTGTTTATTCATCTTGCCAAGGAATGGCAGTTTCATATTCCCTCTACCAAGGTAATCAAAGATACTCTTGGGGCAAAGTCTACAGACAGGGGGTATGATGTGCTGGTGTTGTGGGTAGTGGGTTTCCCCCCTTGCTTCACCCTAGGCCTAGTGAATTCTGTTCATGAAAGGAGCGACCATTGCGGTGTTAGTCTCTTGGCCTAGCAAAACCTCTCATACCCCAAGATCGTTGTGCGTGGTGAAGAGCCACACCCTCCTCGAGGTAGTCCTGGTAACTGAGGGTGCGAATCCTCAGGCTAAACACAACGGATCTAGAGGAGCAAACCTCGATAATAAAACCGGTGCACTACACCGTACACGCCCTCTGTGGGTGGGAAGGAGCCAGATGGATACTGAACAAGTCTTGGGAGTGGGAACGAGTGTGGACTGCTCCCTGAAGATCGGAACCCATCGTACAGGCACAGAGACTCAGGACGTGACGATCCTATTGCCTTCAACTCTTGGTCACATGCCTAGAGCCTCGGAGAACTCGGCGTAACCAGCAGGCAATTTGGTGGCGGGGAAAGAGCACTGTGAGCCCTACCTTGGCTACGTATCACAAGGAGACGCAGAAACACCCCCTTTATCTCCCCCAGAGCTGGCACAGTACACTTCTGGCTTCTACCCGGGGCGTTAGGAAATCCACAGGCACCCCAGCATCACAATGCCAAGAAGATGACAAAGTTGGAATTTACTAACTCAAACCTGGCAGAGCAAGTCCTCCAACAGATGCGGCCGATGCTGGGCCCACTGGCGCGTGGACACGTCCCGATCCCCATCGAGACTTGCCCGGGGAGCCCACCCCGGCTCAAAAAAGCAGAGAAGGCCACTCTCCAAACCTCCGATGTCTTGCGGGCAGTGTTAGGATGTGCAAGAACATGGACAGGAAGACTCCACAACTTCCCCACTGAAGACACGCCCACGGCGACCGTTGCCTCAACTGGCTGTGTGTGGTGTACCCGGAAACGGGGCCTCCCAGTACTGAGACACAGTTAAGTCCCCGATGTCATTTATCGGTGCAGAGTTGAGAGAGATGGCTGAGCATCACAATCCCCCCTGTGTTGCAGCATGATGAGAACCCAGAATTGCACACTGAGCTTGGGGGGAATCACTTGGGCACCAGACTTAATACTGGCTCTTGACTGGATGGCCGCATGCAGGAGATTTCTACAATGGGGGGTTGGCAGGTGGTGGGTATCTGGAAGTGGCTCTGTGCAGGACGTGAGGATTCCTTGGGTGAGCCCAGAACCAGAGCACAGCATTGTGCAAGCTCTGCATAGTTGGAGAACCCCCTGGATGACGGGGAATGCACAGTGTGCTACCCCACCTGTCCCCAACTGCTAACTTAGAACCAGAAGTGGGGTCCTCTGTATGCGTGCCAGGCCAGGATAAAATGCCTGGGAAAGAGACTGGAGCTCAGAACTCCCTAACTCAAAGTTGCAGGATGGCAGGAAAGACAGGGCTATTTTGAAGATAATGCAACCATATTTTCACCATACGAGCTCGGACGCCGCCTCGGTAAACAAGGTCCGCGCAGAGCAGTGACACCCCCAGGCTGCTTGCGAATAGTCTACTACTGGGAACATAAACAGATTAGGGATGAGCCCACTCTCCCGTTGAACAGGTGCTAAAGTCATAGATACTGGGCCAGAAGGCGCACCGGAAACCACAGTATCACGCAACTCGCTTTTTTTTTTTCTATGGAGAGTACACCGTCAAATAAATCTCGTACTGGTGCTCGCCCTGTGGAGCTCCACCAGGCAGGTGCAGTGCCGGGCTCTGAGCCTCGACAGAGCCCACCCTCAGCTACTGGAGGACCCTCTAGACCGTCTTGTGGAGTCAGCAGACGGCGGAGGAGAACTACTGACCAAAACAAAACAGAAAAAGAGAAACCCAGAGTGCCACTTGTCATGATGCACTGGAATGCAGAGGGAGTGAACAGCAAGCAGGCTGGATACAGCAAAAAGACAGAGCTGGAACACATCTTGTATGAGAAGCAAGTCAGTGTTTGCTGTATCCAAGAGACTCACTTGAAAGCAGATCAAACCTTTAAAATAAGGGGATATCAATGCTTCAGATCCGACAGAAAAGATAGACGAAAAGGAGGAGTACTTACTCTTGTAAGGAATAACATTCCTGCACACGAAAGGAAAACCTTCATGGATGGAGCAGAATATCAGCTGTTGCAGATAAAGGTAGACAAGATGGAAATAGAACTCCTGAACTATTACTGTCCGAACAACAAACCCCTGAGTCTCAGCTCTATACAGGTACCAGCCACCAACTTTATAGCAGTTGGAGACTTTAATAGCCACTCCCAGAGCTGGGGCTATAACCATCTGGATCACAGAGGTGAAGAGGTTGAAACTTGGCAAGATGATCACTCCCTAATCCTAGTCAATAATGCCACAGATACTCCTACCTTCTACTCCAGAGGATGGCACACAACTTCAACACCAGATCTTGCCTTCTCCACACCAGATATAGCTGGATCTATTAGTAGAGAAGTAGGAGACCAACTAGGGGGAAGCGACCATCGCCCAATCTTTCTTACTGTCCAGAGTGCAACTCTCAGTACAGGCCCAGCCATTACAAGATGGAACTACAAAAAAGCCAACTGGGGTTTATTCAGGCATCAGGTGAACACGCTGCTGTCTACCCTCAAGGTACAGAACAGAGACATTAATGAAGTGGTAAAAGACTTCAACAGATGCATACTACAAGCTGCAAAAGAAACCATTCCCAAAGGATGCCGGCGTAACTACATACCATACTGGTCCAGCACACTCCAAGAACGTCAGGAAGCCATGGACAGGGCTAGAAAGGACGCAGAGTCTCAGCCTTCACTTGAAACTCACAACAAATGGAAAAAGGCTGTAGCAGAGTTTCAGAGAACAAAGCTAGAAGAAAAACGGAAAAGCTGGAGAACTAAAACGGCATCGCTGAACCTTGAGAAAGACGGCAGGAAACTTTGGAGATTAGTCAAGTCTCTAAATGAAGAGCGTTCCTCACCTAGGCAGACTATCACATTGGATGAAGGTGGCAAACTTTTCAGAGGAAAACAAGCTGCAGACTTGTTTGCTAGAAGATACAGTTCAGAAAGCAACTTACCCATTAACATAGATCATCAGAGAGAGATAAGAAAAGAAATACTGGCAACCATGGGACAGACAGATACTCCTGCCCCAATGAGGGAACCCATCACACTAGGAGAACTACAGAAGGCTATTTCCAAGCTTAAGTTTCAAAAGTCACCCGGCCCAGACAAAATCAGCAACGAAATGCTAGTAAATCTGAGCTCAGCAGCAAAGACAAAACTGCTTGAGATATTCAACCACAGCTGGTTGAAAGGAACGGTACCCCAAGTATGGAGAGAAGCCATCACAATACCCATACTAAAGAAAGGGAAATGTAAGACCGAGGCTGCAAGTTACCGGCCAATCAGTCTCACAAGCTGTGTTGGGAAGACTATGGAGCGAATAGTCAACCACAGATTGAAATGGTATTTAGAGTCTGAGCAGATCCTGGTGCCGGAACAAGCTGGATTTAGAGAATGCTACAGTATAGAAGACCAAGTTACTTACTTGTCTCAAGCAATAGAAGATGCCTTCCAGGAGAAGAAAAAGGTCCTAACGATCTGGGTCGACTTCAAGCAGGCCTTTGACAAGGTGTGGAAAGATGGCCTCATTGCAAAACTTAGGAGAAGTGGAATCCAAGGCAACATGATGAAATGGATCCAGTCATACTTGCATAACAGGAGAACTAGAGTCACTCTTGACGGTCTGCAGAGCAGAAAAGTGTTGCTCCATCAGGGGGTACCTCAAGGAGGAGTAATTTCCCCAACACTCTTCCTTGTTTACATCAATGACCTGGTGAAAGATCTCCCTGCAGGAGTTAAAGCTGCCTTATATGCAGATGACCTAGTACTCTGGTGCGCTGATGAAAATGTCACCACAGCAAATTATAGAATGCAGCGGGCAGCAGACATGCTAGTGTCATGGGCAGAGAAATGGCTTATCACAATAAACACAGACAAAACCTCCACAACACTGTTCTCCCTCGCCCCCAAGGACAAATCAGCTAACATACACCTAGGGACAACCGTGATCAAGGAAGAAAGCTACCCCACCTATCTTGGGGTGACATTTGACCAAAGGCTTACATGGAATAAGCATATTGAAAACGCAGAAGGAAAGGCCCGAAGACGACTAGGCATACTCAGAAAATTAGCAGGTACCAACTGGGGAGCAAATGAACGAAATCTAAAGAAGATTTATAATGGAGTAATAAGACCACACTTAGAGTTTAGCTCAGCAGCATGGTCATCAGCTGCTAACTCACATCTGCAGTCTTTGGACAAGGTGCAAAATCAAGCTCTCAGGCTCATTACAGGAGCCATGAAAACTACACCAATAACAGAGATGCAGAAGGTTGCTGGATTACAGACATTGTCCCATAGAAGAGACACAAAAACCATGATCCAGATGGAAAAGTACAACAGTATGCCAATGCACCCAATGAAGGCAAGACTAGATGATCTGGCATTGGGACGTCTAAAGCGTAGCAGCTTTGTGCATCGGGGGAAAAGACTTATAAGACAGCATCAAGAAGACCTATCCATGAAGACAACACCACTGAAGCCCACCCTATACCCTGTACCATGGGAGCAGGCCAGCAGTGCCCTCCAAATTAATACATCAGTCAGTGGTCTCACAAGTGGATGTGAGTATAATGATCTGCAAAAACGAACTGCTACATTGAGTATGATCCAAGAAAGCTATCCCGATCAATCATGGATACATGCCTATACAGATGGATCAGCAACAAATGCTGTTAGGAATGGAGGTGCCGGTATCTTTATCTCATATCCTGACAACCACTATGAGACTAGGCACATTCCCACTGGTAAATTCTGTTCCAACTATACAGCTGAGGTTCAAGCTCTAGAGCAAGCTGCAAATATGATTTATAACACCAACTCTGACTGCCACCAGGTAGTCATCCTCACAGATGCACTGTCTGTCCTGCAAGCTCTCAAGGGTGGTAAACTCCCGCATCTGAGAAATGAACTAAACAAGGTAGCTGCCAAAAAGAGAACCATACTTCAGTGGGTACCATCTCATTGTGGTGTACCGGAAATGAAAAGGCAGATAAACTTGCAAAAAAGGGAGGAGAATGTGAACAAGAAGATAATGAAGTCACATACTTTGAGAAAAAGAGAGCTATCCAGACTATCAGAAGAGAACAGAACCAACCCAAAGACGACTATCACACTCTCGACCGGCAGGGACAGATAACTATTTTTCGACTCAGGACAGGGCATAACAAACTGAATAAACACATGCACAAGCTACGATTGTCTGCTTCACCACTGTGCACATGTGGATTAAATGAACAAACTGCTGAGCATGTTCTACAGGACTGTCCTCTGTATGACCAGTTAAGAAAGATATACTGGCCGAATGACTCAACACTAAACTCAAAGCTATATGGAGTTAAAGAGGAACTTCAAACAACAGTCGAATTCATCATGAGAACTCGTCTGACGGTGTAATCATCAAAGATGCGATCGCAAGAAGAAGAAGAAGAAGAAAGATACTCTTATGAACTCTCGATCGAAGCCACCATTGTCGATAATTACGATTTGAATGTTTAAGAGAATATATTTGACTCGATGAAAAACGACTTCGATTCCTAGCAGCACTATATTCTGTAGAATGCAGTCTATTGTTCATGACCAAATCTACAGAGCAACGAAATGTTGTATGAATGACTAACTTTAGAACAGATTCATTATCTGTATTCAAACGTGAGTGACAGTTCACGAGTGGAGCCATCTTGGAACCAAAACATGTAGGACTTTCAAGAAGAGAAAAGGGATGCCCGTATTATCGCTTGATCAGTCCAGAGATCACTGCTACACATGAGAACCCATTGTTAGCGGTTCAATATTATTATATGGAAAAATATGTGCTGAACATTATGTTGAAGAATCGTTGCTAAACGAGATTAGGTTTAGAAGTCATCTGAAATATTGTTTACAAGCTGACGTGCTCAGTCAGTGACGTCAGATGATATATGTATGGGCGATACTGAGTGCTTGGCTATTGACAGTCCATTATACCATTATTCTACATGAGTGCCCATGTAACATTGCAAGACCATTTGTCCACTGTACTATGATGTATTATGGCAACCTGTGATTTGTCACTATCTGTGCTGTCGAGTGTGTACGTCCAATTAAACTTTAGAAAAGGTACACAGTCGTTGGTGTCGATGACTTCCGGTCATACATGAGTGTGAGAAGAGAACATTTGTCAACAACACGAACCCTTATCATCATTCGCACATTATACACTCCATCCATGTCTACACAACACTGCGTAGGTCAAGTTGACATTCCATACACTACAGTGGGGCAGGCAACACCATAGGGATCTTGTCAACTGATGATGATAGACGCCTGTCTTCCCGCCTAGGAGTGTTCTGGTGTACTTTATCAACATATATTATATCCAACTAAATATCCAACTTTATCAGTCATGTTTTGTTATCATAATTTTTTATTGAATTTTATCATCTTTTATACACTTTTTATCCAATTATTTTGTCTTTTCAAGGAAACTTACGTTGAAAGATGCTCTTGATTACCTCGAAGAACTGGATGACATAGACGATGGTGATACGGACGACGTTCGCAATGTTTTTATTGAACCTCCAGGAAATGAAGGATACATCAGTGGGGAGGACAATGCCGAAGATGAGTTTGGTGGTGTTCCCGATGATGTTTGCCCTGGTCAGCTGAAAGCCAATTGCAAAATGGTTTTGAGAAGTGGTTGCCGTGTTACAACTTTGTGCGATGAAAACGATGACGATTTTGAATTGGATGTGGAAGATGCATTGCAAGATGTGCTGAATAATTCATCACAAAATTTGTCTGTCGCTTTATTAGACGATGAATATGAGCCTGGTTATCCATCAACATCGGGACCCCAAGATGCAGCAATAGTGAACGCAGTCAGCGACTCATAGCTTGACTGCCTGCGTCAGGACCAGCGAACCAGAGCTGGTCAAGATCGTGCTCCACCTCCACGTGGTGGTCCTGGAAACAGTCTGCAGCAGTGCAGGCTGGCTGAGCGAGCATGGATCGAAATGGAAAGGCAAACCCGGTCCTTAAAAAATGCCGTGCAGAAGTCGGATGTGTCGACCGAAAGGTGCAGATATCACAGCTTAGGCGCAAACAGACACAACGCAACCACCGTCCTTTTCAGGACGAACGAGGAAGAAGAAGAAGAAGATCCATCAACATCAAGCGAACCGTCAATTTCAGCTTCGAGCAAACCACCAGGCAAAAAACCAAGACCAAAATCAACAAAAGCAAGTGCTGCGAAATGTAAATCAGCCATCAATGATGCAGGATTCAGCCAGCAATGATGCAGGATTCAGCCAGCAATGATGCAGGATTCAGCCAGCAATGATGCAGGATTCAGCCAGCAATGATGCAGGATTCAGCCAGCAATGATGCAGGATTCACATGGAACGACGATGATAATTCAGGTGCCATGGACGCCAATATTTCCAAGTGGGAACTACAAAGATTGCCGCAATTTGAAGCCGCACGAACAGTTCGAGAAATTTGTTGACGACGAGTTGATGCAACACATAGCTGATAAATCAGCCAAATATGCTGTTTTTCGTGAGAAAATAAATCCACAAATTACTGTTGCTGAGCTACGTACATTCATTGTGATTCTTCTGATCTGCAGTTACAACTATCACACCAGTCTTCGGTGTATGTGGAGCAACGATGATGATCTGCGGAACAATCTTGTGTGCGACAGCATGCGAAAAAACAAATTCAATGACATTTTACAATTCCTACACTTCAAAGATAGTAATCGTGGCGGCTCAAGTGAAAACCTGAATCCAGACAAAATGTGGAATCTTCGACCGATTACGGACCGTTTGAAGGCCAAAATGCTGCAGCATTTTCATCCAGAACAAAACTTATCATACGATGAAAGTATGATATGTTACTTCGGAAGACACGGATGTAAACAATTCATCAAAGGAAAGCCATTGCGGTTTGGCTACAAAGTCTGGTCACTGTGCACTCCATCTGGATGTATGGTCAATTTTGAAGTTTATCAAGGAAGAAATCCTCGTTCGAATGCCGACTATGAAGACAAATTTGGTAAATGCGCTGCACCACTCATCGGCATGATCGACGAATTTTCTGAGGATACCCAAAAGCTACCGTTTGCATTTTATTTCGACAATTTGTTCACTGGCTTCCCTCTCTTGGCATACTTGAAGTCACATGGGTATAATGGCACTGGAACAATCCGCGAGAACCGTATTCCGAAAACCGGTCCACTTCCATTTAAAAAACAACTCAAGAAGGAGAAGCGCGGCCATCACAAATCAGCAACAATGAATGAAAGTAGAATTCGTCTCACAAAATGGGTCGACAACAGTGTAGTCTGCACTGCATCAACTAGTTTTGGCACACATCCAACGACTAATGCGTCCCGCTACTCCAAAGAGCAAATAAGTAAAGTGCTTGTTCCTCGTCCTTGTGCCGTCACTGAATATAATAAATACATGTGTGGTGGCGATCGTTTAGACTAAAATGTGGCCCTCTATCGCACTGCATACAAAGGAAAGAAGTGGTGGAGCTCTATTGTCACCTGGCTGGTCGATGTTTGTGTGCAGAATGCATGGCTTCATCGTTTGGGACAATCGAAGATGTCGTAGCTCGAGTTCAGAAGACAAATTGCTGTCTACTATTGTAAACATTTTGGTGAGAATCCAAAGCGACCGGGTCCTTCTGTCAATCCAAAGCACAAAGTTGGTCAAATGCGACGTTAGACTTTGTGTCAAATGTTTCAAAGCTTACCACACAAAACAATAATTTCATTCATAACTTCAGCATTTCATTTAGTAATTCAATCATAGTTTCACTATAAAAAATTAAATATTTCATTCCATTTTCAATAATTCCATAGTCAAAGATTCAATAAATGTAAGAAAATAACAGAAAAGTTATCTTTTTTGCGTTTTATTTCACAGATTTCTATGAAAATAACATTTCTGAAAAAATCTCTGTGCATGTCCCCGTGTTGCCATATGGCAACGCCTGTTTTTCAGTAAACTACGCATGGAGTCGATGTCCCAAAGGTTTTAGGACCCAAAGACATTGTCTATGTGGTTCAAATCAAAACAATCGAACAAAAAAGTTCTGGGACAATTCGGGTTAAAATGCGAAGAATGGGAATATCAGGGTGAATGTACAACTGGCTAAAAGGTTTTTTTCCACAACAGAACAATCCGAACAACATTCAGTGGATCTACATCAAAACAAAGGACCCTGGGAGAAATGACCAATGGGAGAGGAGAACTGGAAATTGATCAGCTTATAAATTCTTATGCTAGGGATGATGATGCCATTGTGTACACTGATGGGTCTGTATTCCGTGGTAATAAATTAGGGTGGGGCTTCTCTGCTAGAGTCAAGGTAAATAAATTAAGGGGCTGCTGTAAATCTGGTAAGGAATATAAATTTATAAACTAATAAAACGGTATTGAATCAGTTTTACAAATAACAGTTCACATGAGACAAGGAAACAACGTACGTCTGTCTATTATAAGGCTACGGACGCTCATGGTTTCCTTCTTTATACTTCATCGCATCCTCTTTGTTGTAAAAATTCCATTCCCTTTTCTCAACTTCTTCGCTAGACGGCACTCACTACTAAACCTTCCGTCCAATCTGACAGACTCAAACTGATTCTAACTTTCCATCCTCACTGTCTGGCGGTAAAGAGAATTCTGTTTTGACATCTGCCTATTCTCAACTCTGATACCAAAGAGTTGTTTCGTGATACACCTTTGGTAGCTTGTCGTAGGGATAGGAATTTTAGGGATATTCTTGTACACAGTCGCTTGCGACATTCTAGCCCATCTTACTTTGGTACTAAACCGTGCCAACGCCGGATATGCAAGACCAGTCCGTTTGTACTCCAAACTCAGACAGTCACTTTTCCGAAAGGAAAATTTATCATTAGAGAGTCTTTTACGTGCGAATCCAGAAACCTGATTTATGCCATCATCTGCAAGAGGTGTGGCATGACCTATATTGGTGAAACAGGTAGGCGTTTGGCAGACAGGTTTCGTGAGCACTTGAATGACATCTATCATGACAAACATTTACCGGTGGCCCTTCATTTCAATAGGCCTGACCATTCAGGTAATTCCGATATACATGTCACTGCCCTCCGTTCATGTGCCGGTAATGACAAGACTCGCTTTTCGTTGGAGAATCGCCTTATTTTTAAAATGGGCGTTCTAGCTCCCGATGGTTTAAATATACATCATTTTGCATAAATTCTGGTAGCTTTTCTCTTTTTCATTCTTTATTCGTTGTCTTTTAGATCTATCTTCTTATGTTTCCTTGTCTCATGTGAACTGTTATTTGTAAAACTGATTCAATACCGTTTTATTAGTTTATAAACCTATATGCTAGTCAAGGGCAGAACCGTCACTGAACATAGTGGGGCTTACATGATAACAACCTCCAGCATGAGAATGGAGGTAGAGGCATTTACTGCTGCCTTAAGATGGCTGTCTGAGACTTTATTAACAAAAGCAGTTATTGCATCAGACTCACAATCCATGCTTCGAAAGGTCCAAAATGGATGGCTTCGACATGAATGGAAAACCTCAGTAGAAGCATCAAATCTTCAAGAACTGATATGGATCTACTGTCCTGGTCATGCAGAGGTACGTGGCAATGAAAGAGCTGACAGACTAGCTTCAAGAGCACCCATAGAAGGTGAACTGAACATGGATAAGAGAGACATACTGAAGGCAACTCATGATAGCCTATTAGAGAATGACACTGCAATCGATGAATCATCAAGGCTAAGATTACTGGAATTTGGCATCAAACGTAAGACCAGCAGGGATGGACGTATGAGAGGATGCATCCGGCGTGTATACAACCAGTACGCAACATGAACAATTAGCATTCATCCTCTTCGACATTTGCTGAGAGAGACTGAGCACCTATGGGTTTGCCCGGAGTGCAATAACATCGATTCTGATTAACATTAACGGACCCTGGAGGAAGGACTGCCCCAGGGATCAGCATTAAGTTGTACACTATTTTTTATAATATAAATGACCTCCCAGGTGTCATCATCTGCCAAAAAGCACTCTTTGCTGATGATCTAGTCATCTGGACAAAAGGAAAACATCTCCAAACCATTACCACAAATATGAACAAGAACCTGACAACCATCTCTGCATACTGACAGTTCTGGAAACTTGAAATTAATGTAGAGAAAACTGTGTACAGCCTGTTTAGTCTAAACAAGAGAGTTAATGAGAAAAACATTGAGGTCTGGATGAATGGAGAGAAACTAGCATACAAAGAATTCCCGAGATATCTTGGAGTCAAACTTGACCGCATACTTACCATGAGACCCCACATAGACAAGCTGATTGAGAAAGCATCCACAAGACTTAGGCTCATCAAGCACCTTTCCTCCTGTGGGTGGGGAGCAGACCAGCACTCATAACGCCAACTCTAAACTGGATATGTCTGCTCAGTCATTGACTACTCGCTCCCCCTCCAAACTATTGCAAGCAAAAGCCTCCCACAAAAGTTAGACATAGTCCAAAATCACGCTCTACGGTTTATAAGATGAAGACAATGCCGACAGATGCATGTGAAATCAACACCAATGTTGAACCTTTAAAACGCTCAGCTGTGGAAACATATGAAAGGTATCTTAGAATGGACAAAATGGAGGAGAATAGGAAAATGATAGAGCAGTGGCACCAAAAACACAGAATACAAAAGACGTCTTTTCTTAAAAATGCAAAAGATGCTAGCATCAAACACCACCTACCAGCAGTTAGTTGCAGATTAATTGACCACCTGTTCACTTCCTATGGCGTCAAAGTTACTCTCCAGTGGATCCCTGGGCGTGTCAGAGTTCCAGGAAATTAAAAAGCCGATAAACTTTCCAAAAGTGGAGCAGCACTGCCCCAGTTATCATCAAGTACCACACTGCAAACAGATCCTGAGAAACAATTATAGGCAAGAATGGCTAAACCAGTGAGCTACCTCCAAGACAGGATGTTTCTTCAAACATCAAGCGAAGCCAAACCCTCAAGATCCAGTCAAACAACTGAAAAGAAGAGATCAGAGTCTAATTTTCCAGCTGAGAACAGGCCATGCCCCCGTCAATAAACATTTAAATAGAATAGACCCACTACATGAACCAAACTATAGGCACTGCCACCACCATGAGGAATCAGTTGAACACCTACTGTTACAGTGCAGAAAACTAACTGACCTGCGACACCAGCTACTCCCATCGCACCCAACCATCCACAATACACTCTACACATCTTCACAACAACTGAGGAAGACTTGTACCTTTATCAGAGAGGCAATGGGCTGTCAAGAGCTACCTGCTCACAGCTAAATAGATTATATCATCATCCCATGCATACGACAAACATCAGTTTTCCTGTGCATGAACCAAAAACTAAACCAAATCAGGTTATTATTTGTAAAATTGTACGTGTGAGATTTTGTCTTAATATTTTACCAAAATATATTATTTTGTATGCCATTCATTATATGCCGTGGCACACTGGTTACAGAGCATTGATTTAAAGAACAATTTCACATAATAATGCATTAACAACTGTGGAAATTGGACAATCTGTCAGTCAACCATGGACGAATAAGAAATTGGCTCATTTTCTAACCCTTAAGTTTCATAATATGCCAGTTTTTTTACACCTCCCATGACAAACTTCAGTGCCTCCTGTGAGCTGTGATAAGCAGACAACCACTGTATTCCAAATAATAATACCAGCGATGCCTTAAGTAATGAATGTTTACATTGCTAGAAGAATGTAGAGAGATCATATTTACTTGTTAAGTACGTGCTGCTGAATGTCCTCAATTAGAAAGACCAAGCAACCATTAACACAAAGCCAAAGAAAATGCCTACAACACTTTTAAGTACACACTCATCGCATCAATGTTCTATTTTTTGTTTGAAACAGAATCATTTTCTTTATTTAATGTGAAGTAGTGTCACGCCATAAGTTCAGTCACTGTTATAAAAGTTCTTTTACTTCTGCAGCCGTTCTTCTGAGAAATGAGCACAAGCATTAGCTCTTTGACCCAGCATATATATAAATAAACAGGTCATTCTAGAGCTGAAAATATTTCTGGTTGTTCTCCATATCTAGATGTTATACCAGTTTGTAGGTGCCCTGTGCAGTTCACATGTAAAGTTATTTCCATTTAAGGCAACTCACACCCTGAGAAAAAATTAGAACACTGCAATCTCTACTTCCAGATGACATGAGGCACTACCTCTTGTGATCAGTGAGGACTGATGCATCAGTCACTGACCACAGTGAGGGGATTATCTCATGCAGTTATATGTACAACTATGTGCTATATGCATGTGAAACATGGACTGTATACAGGCGCCACGTAAGGAAGCTAAACCACTTCCATACAGTCTGTCTCAGGAAGATAATGAACATCAAATGGCAAGATGGGATCCCGGATGCCGCCGTTCTTGACAGAGCTGGTGTCCCTGGTATTGATACTGTTCTGATGCGGTCACAGATTCGCTGGGCGGGTCATGTGGTCCGCATGCCAGACCATCGGCTGCCAAGGGTACTCTTTTGTGGTGAGATGCAGAGGGGTAGGCGCTCCCATGGTGGCCGGGGGAAGCGCTTCAGAGACACGTTGGGGACGTCATTGAAGACCTTTGACATGGGCCCAGACACATGGGAGGCTGCTGCGCAAGACCGAACTGCTTGGCGCACATCTCTTCGTAAAGGTGCAGCAGCATGCGAATCATCCAGAAGAGCGGCGGCGGAACAGCGGAGACAAGCTAGAAAGGACCGTGAAATGAAGCCTTCGCATGGGGCAGGCATTCCCTGCCCACGCTATCCGGGGTCTTTCCGGGCCCGCATCGGGCTCTTCAGTCACCTTCGTACCCATAGACTAACCTAACATATTCTTAAATAATTGGATGAACAGAGTGGTCTTCATCACCCGTGATGGACGAACAACCAATGTGCCACCAAACACTGTACAAAATAATTTCTTTGGTGTTTTCAAACATCCACAATCCTAAATCAGACTTCTGTACACAAGGAAAGGTTGTATGAAGCAGTGATTAACCATTATAACTCTAAATGCTAAGGGAAGGACGGATGTGTGTGTGCGTGTAATTACACACACCCACATACCTAGTGGGATCAAAGCGCTAAAGAAAGGTGCTAATAAACTGTGACACTTAAGTATTCATTAGTCTATAACGCAAATTATATGGACAGACATCATGCTGAGTCCTTGTATCATTTTCCTTACTTCTCGTAACCTGACTAGCAGCTGTAAGACAGCCTGATGGAGAGTTCTCGGCCATGACCTGACTGAATAAACGTTTATGACAGATAGGGCCTTCTTTTCCACATGATCTAAGATATGAATCACTCCTTGTGGCCAGTTTTGGAGCAAATGTGTGTTGCTGTGGTAAGCTTTTAGTTAAAGACGTTTCTTCCAGTGCATCTTGACTAATAGGTAATATTGGGGAATGCTGCACTTTTGAGATGCTCATAAATCTGTCACACGCTCTCGCACAGCTGTGGTCTTGGGATTGGTAAGATGAGGGCATGGCATTTACAGGGCTGAAAAAAAATACAGAATGTTCCATATCTTACTATCTGCTTTACTAAATATTTCTCTCTCTTAATGTTTTAACAATATATATGACATCTGTGCCTCTGTATTTTCATACAAACGACACCATACAAATTATTAGAATATTTAATACAGTCACAGAAGTAAAAATAAATCTACACTTGTGCTTTATTAGTCGACAAGTCAAAGCATGAAGAAATTATCAGAACATTCAAACGATCAATAACCTTTAGCTCCTCAAGAGCATAAGACTTCAACAAACATATGCCAAGTCCTCCTTTCACATGCCATCAAGTCGAGGTCTTTCAGCAATTCATGCCCTTTTAAAAAAATAACTTCTGTACATTTAGATTGTTTCTTTCTTTTATCTGCTGTTTTCCCTGATGAAAACCTTGTGGTCACAACCTAGGCCATTTATTCCAGTAAGACTCACACTGTTTTTGTTTACTTTACCTCAGACTTACACGATTTGTAATGAGGCTGCCAACCACAGAAATGATTGTGAATTGCAGTGCAGACGCTGCACTGCCTCAATTTGTGTTGCCTTCAACTTGGTGTATTTTTGTTTTGTCTTAGCTGATTCTTTTATATTTTTAAATAATTTTAATAGGTTTTAATTTTTTTTTGACAATAATTTTTATAAATATGGAACTTATGAGGAAACATAATCAGCTATCAGTTACTTGCAGCAAAATACTATGAAGACTTATGGGTAATATTACAATTCAATCAATCAATCAATACCCTTTAGCTCCCCAAGGAGCATAGACCTTCAACAAACACATGCCAAGTCTTCCTGTCCTGTGCCATCCGCTCAAGTTCTTTCCATGTTTTCCTCATCATTTTCACCTGTTTCCAGTTCTCTTCTCCATGTGTTTTTTGGTCTAAGTCTGCCTCTCTTTCCCTGTGGATTCTAGAACAAGGACTGCCTTGTAATGCTATCAACAGGTGTCCTCAATGTGTGTCCTATCCATCGCCAGCGTCTTCTTCTCTACTCTTGTTCCACTGGTTCTTGTCATCAATTCCACATTTGTGACTTTGTCATACCATTTCAGTCCTTCTATTCTATGCAAGCACCCGTTTATAAAAGTCTGTAGCTTTTTGGTTGTTGTTTTTGTTGCTCTCCATGTCTCAGAGCCATACAATAGGACTGACTTGACATTTGAGTTGAAGATTCTTATTTTCATGTTGGACTTGATTTCTCTTGTTCTCCATGTTTCCCAATGCAATGAAAGCTTCTCTTGCTTTTGTATTCTTATTTTGATATCATTGTCTGTCCCTCCAACTCTGTCTACATTACTGCCAAGATATGTGTTCGATACTACATCCTTTCGGCCGGCGTGATGCTGACCACATCACCCCTAGTGTGCCGATGGTCGAGAAAATATGGGCCTAACACCATATTCCCAATATGCCTCAATGGGCGTGTAATGAGATCCTTTACCTTTTTTTTCTTTTTACTTCATCCTTTAGTGGTGTTTCTTCAAGTTCAACTTTGTTGTCATTTCTTGCATTTATTCTCATAATCTTTGTCTTTTCCCTGTGTATTCTCAGGCCCACTTGTTGTGACCTCTCATCGAGAATTTTCATTTTCTCTTGCATCTGATTATGGTTATGGGACAGAAGAGCCAAGTCATCTGCAAAATCCAGATCATAAAGCTGTTTAGTCAGATTCCGCTGGATTCCATTTCTGTTGTGTGATGTCGATGTTTTCATAACCCAATCTTTTGCTAGTAAGAAAAGAAACGGAATCAAGAGGCATCCCTGTCTCACTCCCGTTCTAATCCTAAACGGTTCTGTAAGTTGTCCGTCATGAAGAACTTTGCATGTCATGTCTTCATAGGTCTTATTTATTAAGTTAATGATCTTCATCGGAACTCTATAATGCCTCATCAATTTCCAAAGTGATTCTTTAACTACACTGTCAAATGCCTTTTCATAGTCCACAAATCCGATGTATAGTGGTGAATTCCATTCCAGACTTTGTTCAACTATTATTCTCAATGTGGCTATCTGGTCTGTACAGGATCTGTTTTGTCAAAAACCTGCTTGTTCGGTTACTATTCTATGGACTCTTTTAATCTCTCAAGATGTAAGAAGTTTAGGTCATCACTGCATGATGTGAAAGTATGTAGAGGAGCAGATGTTGTATCAGACCACCATCTTCTGTTGGCTAAAACAAAATTAAAACTCAAGAAATTTACAACAGCATATAGCTATAGACAACAGTATAATGTGGGATATCTAAGAAATCAGGAAATAAGAGAAAAATGTTCAATCACAGTATCCAACAAATATGAAGTACTCCAACAGCTGGAAGATGAAGCAGATATGGAAGACCACTGGCAACAAGTAAAAAATATATGGAAGAAGTACTGAGAAAAAGAGAACATCAGCACAAAGCATGGATAACAACAGAAACCATTAGTAAGATAGAAGACAGGAAAAACAAGAAAGCAGATTTAAACAGAAGCAAAACCAGAAGCTCCAAAGCCAAGGCTCATGAAGTGTACATAGAAGCAAACAAAGAAGTAAGAAGAAACATCAAAAGAAACAAGAGGAAGTATATTGAAGAGTTGGCAAGGGAAGCAGAGTAAGCTGCAGCCAAAGGAAATATGAGGTACCTGTACAATGACACAAAGAAGGTAACAGGGAAATATAAGCAAGCAAATGGCCTCATAAAAGATAAGAATGGAAAATTGCTTGTTTTGTTTACCATCTCATTTCACATTTTCTGTGCCATCACTATGTTAAGTTGTGGTGATAATATAAAGTAATATGCTTTAAATTGCAGACAACTATTTTATATTATACATAGAAAACTAATTTCACACCCTCTGCAAAATGATACTCACATTTCTTGAAATGCTTGCCTTTTGTTTTGCCGAAATACTTTAGCAACCTCCCCAGATGTGTTTTCTGTCTGAACACAGCTCAGTTTCTTTTTCAGTCGTCTCTAAATAAAATTAAGCAAACATAATTCTTATTTTATTTTTCTAACAGAGTAAAACTAATCTTGTATCTAAAACTTAATATGCCCTGCTGAACACAAATCTATTAAGAAAAACTGCCAGCAAGACCTAATCATGCCTCCTACACTTAACCAAGATTGAGTATCTTTTTTTTCTCCTACACTTAACCAAGATTGAGTATCATTTTTTCTCCTACACTTAACCAAGATTGAGTATCTTTTTTTCTCCTACACTTAACCAAGATTGAGTATCTTTTTTTCTCCTACACTTAACCAAGATTGAGCATTTTTATTTTTATTTCAGAAACATATTTATGGAGTAAGATCACCTGTCTGAGCCATTGACACCAAAGATATTTGTACGAAAGAAGTACCAACAAGTGAGAAAGGATCCCACCAATAATAAACATCCTAAAATAAAAGAAGTACCAACAAGTGAGGAAGAATCTCACCAATAATAAACATCCTAAAATAAAAGATGCTGCATTGGCTTGCACATGTCAAACAAATGGCAGCTAATAAAGAAAAAAAAATGGCTGCACAAAACAAAAAGCTGCCTTTTTTCATTGCCTAAAGTATGTTGTCAATCAGTTTGGAAATTGTGTTCTCCTCCATGGTGGAATTGTGCAGCTTTTGATTAGGGGCTGAGATTTTGCCCATGCAAGGTCTGGCACACATCCGTGCATTAACGGGGCCCGAGAGGGGAGCAAAGAATAATAACACTGTACCCTACCATGCATGTCGTAAAAAGTGACTAAAGAGGGTTGGGCATGGGGCTGGATACCCCATCCTATAAAAAAAACTTTTTACCAAAAAACTTCAACACTCATGGACAAGTCAAATACAGAATATAAATCAACTCAGCCGCCCAAGACAGAAGAAGGTCCTCTGCATGAAGCAACCCAGAGAAAGTACCGAAAGGAGTCTGGGTTGCCGACTAACCTTTTTTCATCTAGGAAAATCTCCAGGATTGGCACCTGGAATGTTCGTACTCTATGTGACATGGTGATCACGAAACTTGCCAGTGAATTCATGCAAACATCAGTTTCAGACAATGTGCATTGCTTGGCCCCCTGAATAAATGTTAGTTTACATCAGCCAGATAGGCCAAGTGAAGCAACATATGCAATGTATCTCATGAGAAGATGCATTATTTCAGGCTAATCCAGACAAGACATAAAAATAATGAAAACTCAAACAAACACAAAACATGACCAAAAGCCTTTGTATTTGTGTGTTCACCAGGATGCCACCTGCTGGTAGCATTACCATTTAAGAAAGAATGCTGAAGATAGAACAGCTCACTGATAAATGTTGAGGACTGCCTTCTTAAAACAGAGAAATTTGTCAAATGTTGTACAGCACTGTTGACAGATGTTGTGGACTGAAATGGCTGCCTATCCTAACCTGCATGGCACATGATGAAATAATGATGATGACGAATATGAACTTGGTATAATTTAGTGTACATTTTCATCTTTTCTCAGAGAAATCAACATTGTGTGTAGTCACAAAAAAAGTTAGTTGCTTATCCTTTACAGGACGTGGCAATCAACCCCAGCTTTTATTGGCTGTTTGTGATTTTTCTAGGCAATTTTTTTCATTCAGTAGTTTGCCATTGCTTTCTGAATGGTACGGCGCTTATACCATTGTTAAAAATCCACACAAAGCGATCTGCTACCAAACCGCCTGCAGCAGGTTTTGAACCTGGTACATCTGGATTATGAAACTGCATTCATATCCATTAGGCCACAGACGCCGACGTGTAGTCACAATGGAGTGTTAATTGATATCAAAGTGTGTAGTCACAATGGAGTTTTTTTTTTTTTGGTTCGGTTATTGCCTTCTTCTGGCGAGGCGCTTTTCTTTCAACCTATCTGGTTATATCAGAGCGCATTTACCATCCAAAAAAAAAGTCAACTCTGTTGACTGCTAACCCGATCAGCGTTGATAGATACTAAGTCCTGAAAAGGACTAACATTATCTATCCGCTAGCATAAAGTCCTAAAAAGGACTCGCCAGCTACGCCAACGCCCGAGCTAACCTACAATGACAATGGAGTGTATTTTGACGCATAAGCTGCAGGGAGTGGGCCTAGATGAAATAGCAGCATTAGGCTCAAAGGGTTAAGAGATTACATGAGAGTTCTTGAAACCCTTATTAAACTATCAGACAGATGTATGGGAGCCGCGCTGGTGTAATGGTTACCACATTGCGCTGGCGATCAGGTGTTCAAGGTTCAAGCCCGGGCGTGTGCATTTGAAGGAGTGTCATTGACTGGGATTTTTACTGAATAACCTCAACGGCTCCTGAGATAAACTCTCTGTGGATGGGAAGGAGCGAAGCTTCTGACGGGGCTGGAAGGAAAGTCCACAGGCTCCCCAGCCTCGCAATGACATGTCATTGGGCCGAAGGGCTGAAAGCCCAAGTGCTGCTGGTTAAGAGAAAAAAAAGAAATCAGAGAGATGTAGAACAGAGACAATTAAAAACTAAACATACCTTAACTGGCACTGGCTTGGCCTGCCTTAACTGTAAAGCTTCTTGTTCCTTATAGGCTGTGGAGAAGCAAACAGAAATCATACCAGTCATTCCAAGGTAGAGCCTCATATTTTTTTTTAAACAATCAATATTTTTTCTATAGGATGATTGAAAAGTCACTTCCTATTTGTAAATTATTTCTTCATTCCTATCCAACTAATTTGTATGAAACAAACGTGAAAATAAAGACAATTAACTGCCATTTTATTACATACATTTCTATGTCCATTAACATAACAACTCAACATTAGTTCCACCAATTTGTTGAACACATGATTTCATGTTGAGCAGCAATTTTAGTTGTCTCCTGTAACATCAGTTTACTTGCCATTTTAGATGTTATTTTGTTTTATTCTTTTTCTGGCAATTAAAAAAAAAAAAACATTTAGCAACTGGCAGTTATTGCTCATTGTTTTGACACTTGTTTCATGTACACCCAGTGCACACATAAATGTGAAAATAGAAATGTCAAAATAGGAAGGGACTTTTCAGTGTTATTGATACATTTTACAGGTACATCCTTTAGGACAGTATTTCTTAACCTTTGAGGTCCTGCACACCTTTACAGGATTTTAAAAAGACTTGCACCCCTATAAAGCATCTTCAGAAGCCTCAACCCCGTTACAGCATCTTAAGAAGCCTCGCACCCCTTTACAGCATCTTAAGAAGCTTCACACCCTTTTATCTTCTAGCTCGCAAAACATGCCAGAAATGCTAAAAAGATATAAAGTTTGTTTTAAGAAAATGTTATTTACAGAATATGACTAAAGTTCGGTATCTAATTCACGTCGTCAGTGTTCTATTTTGTACAAATACATCTGAGTTATTAATTATTTTTTTTTTTAAATAACATTTTGCCATGTTATGAAGAGGCACATCCCATTCAACCTAGTCGGTTATATTAGGGTGGATGTCCAAATATAATAGACCTTTAGGTCCGATTTAACTTTATATCAGTGCTATGTGAATTATTTGAGTTATGTGTATTATATATTGCTTATGATGATTCACGTTCTAAAATATCTAGATTGTCTCGCACCTGCAGAAGGTGAGTCTCACACCCCCAGGGGGTGAATGTGTCCCTAGTTAAGAAGCACTGCTATGGGAGGAAAACCATATTTTTCCACATTACCAATTATTCTCTCAACAGCTCGTTACCACCTCTTAACAAGTGCTTGTATATCCACCTGTAAACCTAAGACCTGCATTCCTCTGCCAATTTTTTTTTTGCCACTACCTTAATGGATTCACAATCTTCAAACTTGGAAACATGACAGCTGTCTTTCTGTTTATAAAAAAAAAAAAAATGGTAGTTCGGTGGCACCAGATTTGGACAGTAAGGTGCATGCGGTAAAACTGCCCACCGGAGTTTGTTGACAGCGTCCATGGTTTATTGACTGATGTGAGCACAGGTGTTGTCTGCTTGTGCGGTCAAAACAATACAAATTTGCATGACATTTAGGGAGTTCACATAATATCTTTCCACTGATTGCCATTTTTTTTAACATTAATTTTATAAATATATAAGAAGGGCCACACAAACCAAATGTTTTAATGGGACAGTGTCACAAGATGTTTTGTACAAAACCTTGCAAAAATAATACATACCTAACTCCAAGGCACATGCGAGGTACTCTAGCCTTGATATCCTTAAACGTAGGTGAATTTGTTTGGCTCTGCATATTTGGAGCAAAGTTGGAGTCACCAGACCTTTCTGGAAAACTTGCAACAAAAGGCCAGACTCGTATGCTTCCCAAAGTGCCTGACAGGATGCCAGCGATGAGCAGCGGATGGTGAAACAAACACTCCCCTCTGTCATATTAGTTATCTCACCATGGCGACAGAGCATCTTGAGTGTATTCACAATTTCCACTGACTCCTACAAGAATTATTACAAAGTTTAATACAAACCAAAAGGATCTTATGTCTTGACACAAGATTCAAAGCAACCTATCATGATGATGAATTGCATGAAAGAAATATGACCACTGGCACATTTACAAAGGTAACAAAGCAAACTACTTGCCTCTATATATATATATATAAAAAAAACAAACAAATTCAAATGTTAAAATAAGTTGGTACGTTAACACACACACAAAAACAGGCAAAATTAAAACGTGTTTAAAATTGGTCTTACTTAATACTGATAGTACATTGCAGGGAAGAATGACTCAATAAAAAAGCTTCTCCAAACTTTTCTTCCTCTGTATCTGCTACCTTCTACCTTTAAAAAAATGAGCACATTAGGATGTGTGAAAGAAGATATCTACCTTTAAGACTTCATTTGTCTGCTTTAGCTCCTTCTTAAATTGCTCAAAGGCAGTTGATGTTCCATCTCTACGACGAATATGAGCAAATGCAGCTGGGGATTTAAATTCAATATGAATATATGCTCATTAACTTCAATAACAATAAAATTCATAAACACACAGCAAGCTGGTGCTATGCCACAGAAATCTTTAAATATATTTATAACTGCATCAGACTTCTATTAAAAACTGTCAAGGGATGGTCTGTGTGTTTATACAGGTGAATGATGGAATAGTAGTGGTGTGGATGAAAACGATGGCAGTTGTGACGTGAGGATTGGGTTAAGTTATCCGACAGTTGCATTTTTATTTACATGTAGACTGTCTGAGAAGGCAATGAGTTTGTAAGTATTTCAGAGTGTGTTTTATGCTCTGCAATGATTAATGCTTGTGTTAGCTGAGGCATGAAACTGAATACATTTGGATAGATCAAAAGTGTTGGATCAAAAGTGAAGTGAGATGTTACAGAGCAAAATGTGATTTGGAGTTAGGCTGGCCTGTTGTGTTAGTAAATGTGAGAGCTGTAATGCACTGTGGAAATTTGTTACAGTTTCTGATCCAGTGCCTTGAATTACTGAATATAGGATTATCCTAGCTACCAAAGACTGACACTGCTGTTTTTCCCTTACACCGAAGCAATATCTTAGTTCGGTGACCTGAACGCTGACCCGAGGTAATAAATTTGTTGCAAGGTCAAGTGTCTGAGTCTTGACGGGAAAGATCAGCTGATTTTTATGTGTAAAATTTGTAACATCTAAATCATTACACACGCATTCTAGACATTCACAGCTCTAAAATATATTTGTATACAATAACTTTGTATTATGTATGATATGAGTAAATATCATATCATGTTTTGTATTCGATCACTTCCTGATATATATTGCTTACACACAGTATCCCGTGGTTGCAGGAAGTGACGTCTTGACTCCTGCTCTGAATTGATAGCAGACGTGAGTTTTGATTTGGGACAAGCTAGCGTCTCTAACCGGCAGTCTGCTTGTGTCGTTTGACCAGTATGCATGGAATGTGTCCAGTAGGACCTGATTTTAGATTGTGTTAATTGCCTTTGGGCATCTTTATATTGCACCTGCAAGATCGATTACCATCACTGCCTTATGCATTCATTAACGGTATAATGTCAGATTAGTCTTAGCAGTGTGTATGGAATTCTTGGGCACGTAAGTTGACTGTTCCATTAAAACTGAGATTATCAGAATCAAGGACAGTAGAGACATGTGCTAGTAAAAGCTACGATGTCGTACCATACTCAATGTGGAGTACTGTGTCATTAAATGTATGAATTGTGCCAAGAAGTTAGGCCTTGTTACTGAGTACCTGTGGTGCGGGCCAGGGAGCTTGTGTGTGACTGGCCATATTTAAATATATTATAATTCCTCAAATGGAATATACAGGAGGAAAATTCTGATTTGTCTGATGGAAATGACTCACTATTAGTGTTACCTAGTCTTCATTCCTTAGCTACTGAAAGTTGGAAGGATGTTGATATATCTCCAACTTTATCTTCTTTTCAGAAAGAACAGGTTACTTCAGTCTTGTGTTCTTTTGCTGATGTCCTTACGGATATTCCTGGACACACTGATATCATCGAACATGATATCATTCTGACAGACTTTCAACCGATTAAGTTGAAACCTTATCCTATACCGATTCATTTACAATGTCAGGTTAAAGAGGAACTAGAACAGATGGTGAAATTAAATGTCATTTCTCCATCTCATTCCCCCTATAGTTTTCCGATGGTCTTAATCCGGAAAAAAGACAAATCTATACGTATATGCATAGATTTTCGACGTCTAAATTCTTTGACTATCCAGGACGCGGAACCACTTCCCGTGTTGGAATCTTTATTAGATAGACTAGCTTCTGCTACGTTTTTTTCAAAATTTGATCTATCTAAAGGCTATTTCCAAGTGCCATTAACGGAACGATCCAAGCCTTATACTGCATTTGCTACCCCATTAGGACTCTTTCAATTCAATTATATGTCTTTTGGTTTAGTAAACGCACCTGCGACCTTCGTTCGCATGATGAGACGACTCTTCTTTGACAGAGACGACCTAATTACTTACATTGACGACATTTGTCTGTTTCATCAATCATGGGATGCACATTTGGAGGGTATTCAATCCTTACTTACCACTCTACGTCGTCATAATTTATCTGCACGTCCATCTAAGACTAAGATTGGATTTCAGGAGATTTCATTTTTAGGTTATAAAGTAGGAGGAGGTTTTTTGAAAACAGAGGATACTACTATCTCTAGGATTCTAAACCTTGATATACCTAAGACCAAAAAACAGGTTAGAAGTATTCTGGGGCTCCTAAACTTTTATCGCAAGTTTATCCCTAATTTTGCAGAGTATACGTCCGTGTTGTCATCACTGGTGAAGAAAGAGTTACCAAATAGGTTTGTTTGTAGTCGAGAATGTCATGTAACTTTGGATAGATTAAAATGTCTGTTTTCCAAGTTGCCTATATTGAGATTGCCTGATCCTTCTAAACATTTTACTCTTAGAGTCAACGCTTCAAAATCGTCCATTGGAGGTTCGCTGTTGCAAGAATGGAATGGCTGTTTACATCCGACACTTTATGTTAGCAGGAAGCTAACGCCTACCGAACAGCGATATCCAATTATTGAGCGAGAGCTGCTAGCTCTTGTTTTCTGCTTCGCTAAACTGCAACGCTACCTGCTGGGTGCAAGCTTTACACTTGAAACTGATCAGAGAGCACTCTCTTACCTGAAAACAGCGAGATTCAAGAATGCTAAAGCAGCGCGTGCCTCACTGGCCCTTCAACCCTATAATTACCAGATTAAACCCATCGAAGGAAAGGTGAACGTGATGGCCGATGTTCTATCAAGATGCATGAAGCATCCGCTATCGCCAGTTGTCTCCGCAAATGCTGCTTCAATCCAACTTTGATGCTCAATAATAACACTACTTCCTTTGGGACAAGTCAGGAATTATTTCACAAAAAGGTAGCATCATGAACTAAGGCACATGCCTTCTTTTAACTCATATAGTGCATACTTCATATATTACAGCCACATTGCTTCGTCATGCACTTAAACCAGTTGAAAAACTAGAGACACTATGCCAAGCAACATGATGATGATGAATTGCTGTCCATCCTAAATCAAGATATATATTCAAGCGTTCGTCATATGATGTCTAATGCAATTGCTCAAGAACAATACTTCGCTACTTCATACACGTTGTACAATGACTCTTGGCAGTATGACGATCCAAGTCGGTACAATTCAGATACTTTGCTGCAATTTCCAAAATGATTTGCACTAATTAACTGTCTCAAACGTTGAGTAAAAAGGGAAATAACTAGAAAGACTTACTCCAAATATCAAAAAGGGACATAACAGAGACATTATATTTCAACAGTGACTTATAAAATTCTCAAACACAGTATGAAGAATGGTATCTGTGCTGTATACGTTATTGCATGGGAGACAAACATCGACATTCAACATAGTGAAAAAAAAATGGATCTTTTCAATGAACTATTTCGTTCGTGCATATATACATATATGGACATCAATAACAATGATGTGTGAATAAGTGTGAACTGGTTACTTATGGGAACTTTAATTCATCTAACTAATGCTACAGAGGGGACTTTGTATAGTCCAATATTATTAATGTGTCACTACGTGAATATACTTAGTATAAACTATAACCTTCTTTTCTTTGGATATTAATTAATATATCCTCACACGACATCTCATTAACATTGTCATTCACCACATAACATTGCATACATGAAAATATTAATAACTATTTTGACATAATGTCACAGTCACCATTTATATTTTGATTTGTCTGCCTCATATGATCTATCATGTCGTTGATTGCTTATTATGCAGTTCACTTGATAGATAGGGAGACGTACATGACCGACATGACTTAGGGCCTTTGTTGACATGGTATGCTGTGTGAGTGCCATGACTGACATATTGACTTTTCCTCACTGCCTTCTAATTAATGTAGTTACCTCACATTTGTGTCAAAAGAGTGTCTTCTAAACGATAATGGGTTTGGTAATATTATTACTAAATACCACACCTTGTGTGTCAAATTGTCGATTTTGCAGCACGACTCTAGGTGCTATAATGATGATGACAGTTGAGATTGTGGATATTGTCATATGGTTTCTCCAGTGACCTTTTAGATTGTACTATGCAAATAATGAAAAGTTCCTTTTCATTATTTTAGTGCAGGGGGGGGGGAGTAAATGATATGAGTAAATATCATATCATGTTTTGTATTCGATCACTTCCTGATATATATTGCTTACACACGGTATCCCGTGGTTGCAGGAAGTGACGTCTTGACTCCTGCTCTGAATTGATAGCAGACGTGAGTTTTGATTTGGGACAAGCTAGCGTCTCTAACCTGCAGTCTGCTTGTGTCGTTTGACCAGTATGCATGGAATGTGTCCAGTAGGACCTGATTTTAGATTGTGTTAATTGCCTTTGGGCATCTTTATATTGCACCTGCAAGATCGATTACCATCACTGCCTTATGCATTCATTAACGGTATAATGTCAGATTAGTCTTAGCAGTGTGTATGGAATTCTTGGGCACGTAAGTTGACTGTTCCATTAAAACTGAGATTATCAGAATCAAGGACAGTAGAGACGTGCTAGTAAAAGCTACGATGTCGTACCATACTCAATGTGGAGTACTGTGTCATTAAATGTATGAATTGTGCCAAGAAGTTAGGCCTTGTTACTGAGTACCTGTGGTGCGGGCCAGGGAGCTTGTGTGTGACTGGCCATATTTAAATATATTATAATTCCTCAAATGGAATATACAAGGAGAACCCTGGAGGGTAATCAGCAGGCCACTGTAATAAGGAGTGTCAAGCCTTAAGTCTAATGCACTCTTACCACAGGACGTCGGGAGGACGGTTCCTGAAGAAATAATAATATTCCTAAATTTACCCGTACCAATGTACTATCTTTTTTGCATTGTCATTAGTTTATAATAACATTTGACTGAGTAACAGGTGTTGGAAAACAGCATTATCATTTGAGGAAACTGATACCAGAGGTAATGTATACTACTGGACAAAAGTTAAGGGCCACCATTCAGTTTAGACAAGTTTTATATAATTGAGAAAGGAAATGAAAAGAAAGAAAACAGAAGCGAAATCCCCCAGGTTAAAGCAACTATATAGTGAACAGTACAGTCAGCTGGACAAGGAAGTTAAACGCCAAACCCGAGCCAACAAAACGAATTTCCTAGACGATCTTGCAAGACAGGCAGAAGAGGCAGCACTGAGAAATGAACAAAGCACAATATACAAAATAACTAAATTCATCAGCGGAAAACGAGGTGCAAACAATATTACATTAGTAAGAGATAAGCAAGGAAATCTCATCACGACAGCAGAAGGACAGGAAACAAGATGGGCAGAGCACTTCAGAGAAACTCTGAACAAGGAACCACCAGAGACACAATTGAATGTTCCTGAGGCTGAAAACGATCTAGATGTAAATACAGACATCCCATGAAAAGAAGAAATCATCACAGCAATCAAAGGGTTAAAGAACGGAAAAGCTCCTGGCCATGATAACTTAAATGCAGAGCTATTTAAGACAGACCCTGAGCTAGCAGCAGAACTATTAGAACCACTATTTGCACAAGTCTGGAAAACGGGGACAACACCATCAGAGTGGAACAAAGGAATAATTGTCAAATTGCCCAAGAAGGGAGATCTCGCAGACTGCAATAATTGAAGAGGAATCACTCTTCTCTCAGTTCCCAGCAAAATACTAGGCAGGATAATTATACAGAGAATTTCAAAAGCAGTAGACCACAAACTGAGGAAAGAACAAGCAGGATTTAGAAAGAACAGAAGATGTGTAAATCATATATTCACTCTCAGGAACATTATAGAGCAGTGCTCAGAATGGCAAAGACAGCTGTACATTAATTTCGTTGATTTTGAAAAGGCTTTTGACAGCATACATAGGGACAGTTTGTGGAAAATACTGAGGGCTTATGGAATTCCAAGCTGCATAGTGTCAATCATAAAAAGCCTCTATGCCAACTTTACGTGTAGTGTTTAGCAGAGCAACCTAACCTTTGAGGTGAAGACAGGAGTAAGACACGGATGCCCCTTATCAACCACTCTATTTTTAAGTCATAGATTGGGTGATGCGCCAGACAACAGAGGGCAGTCCAAGAGGAATAAGATGGACTACATTTTCTACATTGGAAGATCTGGAATATGCAGATGACATTGCACTACTAGCACATTCACATTAACACATCCAGGAAAAAACGGATAGACTTAATAAGTTTGGCCAGCAGGTGGGCTTGAACATCAATTTAAAGAAGTCAGAGGTCATGACGCTCAATGTGAGCAACCCTGAGCCCATATCAGTAAGGAATCAGCAACTGGTACAGACAGACACCTTCACATACCTAGGATGCATAGTAACACCAGACGGCGGGGCAGGCAAAGACATCAACATCAATAAGGCAAGAACAGCCTTTTTTAGCCTAAACAACATCTGGAAGTCCTCTCAATACAGCACAAGCACAAAATTAAGATTATATCAGAGCTGTGTGCTTCTCTATGGTGCGGAATGCTGGAGAATTACAGAGAAGGAAATGTCGAAATTGTCCTCTTTTCACACAACATGCCTAAGAAAAATGCACCGAATCTTTTGGCCGAACACCATCACCAACCAGGATCTGCTTACTCGGAGCAAGCAAGAGGACATGCACACCATCATAGCTGGCAGACGCTGGAGCTGGGTTGGCCATGTCCTCAGACGAGACCCTGATGCCATCACAAGAACAGCTATGCTTTGGACACCTGAAGGAAAACGAAGAGAGGCTGACCAAAAACAACCTGGCGGAGGACTGTGGAGGCTGAGATGCAAAGAATGAACCAGAGTTGGGGCACTGTACGAAGGATGGCTGCCGACCGAGCAAAGTGGAATCGCTTTGTTGTTGCCCTACAAGACGCCACTAGGCGTGATGGCCACTGACTGCTTTGACGGTCGGCAGCTAAGGATCAAAGAAGAAAGAGTAACAGGTGTTGGAAAACAGCATCATCATTTGAGGAAACTGATACCAGAGGTAATGTATACTAAGGGCCACCATTCAGTTTAGACAAGGTTTATATAATTGATTGGCAAAGTGTAAAGACAAGTGAAAATGTCATTAAAACTGAGCTCAGAGAAATGTGTATACATTTCTGTTTGCACTAGGTTAATTGTTTTTAAATGTCCAAAAACTGGGTCACTTTAACCCGCACGTGAAAATTGCCATTGTTGCTGCAAAAACTCGTGGTTTTTGCAACACGCCCCACTAGTTCAAAAGGTGAAAAAGTGAGTTGAATTTGAATGCACATGGAAAATGATCATCGGTAAAGTGTTCACCGTTGGTATGCAATAAATCAGTATGACAAGTGGTCGAAATGATCACTGCATTAGCCATGCCACCAAGGAGAAGTCTCAGCACTGTAGACCGTGGTCGAGCCATGGCATGGATTCAGGATAGTCAATCTGTTCGTCATGTTGCAAGACGTTTAGCAGTGTCCCACTCTACCATTCAGAGACTTCTTGAGAGATTTCAAGCTACCGGACATTTGGAAAATCGACCCTGCTCACGAAGAATTATATAAACATTTGTCTAAACTGAATGGCGGCCCTTAACTTTTGTCCAGTAGTATATTTATTAATTAAATATCTGAAACTCCCTTTAGTAGATTTAGTTCATAATTACAGAGACATCACTCGGGGAACCTAAAGTTTATTTCCACCTAATTGTTTTCTACATTTCGCGTCTTGATGATGTAGGGTAGTCAATTTCGTTAGCACGGCATAAGAAGAACAAGCTTTATTTTCACCAGATTTTATAACATTTAAATCACTGTATACGTACTCCAGATACTCGCAGAACTTAAATAATGCTCTATAAAATACTTTTGTGCTCAGTACCATCTCTTTGTGGATTTTCATTAGTTTATAATAATATTTAGCTGTTTATATAGGCGTTAGAAAACATAACAATAATTTTGAAGAAATTGATACCAGAAAAAAAAATAATTTACTTATTAATTTGATATCTGAAACTCTATCCGTCACATCAGGTTAAAAATTACTAAAAACACTCTAGAGGAAGCTAAAGATTATTTCCACCTACTTTGATCCATAATAAATATTGACGCAATTCATGCTTCAGTAATTTGTTTGACGCATGAAACGTAAACAAAAATTATGATGTCTATTTTCTACTTTTGATTTTTGTCATTTTTATCCATATCTGAAGGAAACTTTTTAGTTTATTGCATAAGAAACAAACCAAATTAAAACATAAAAAATGTACTTTTTTACAATATTTCAGACTATCATATGTTGTAACTAGAGAATTGTTCCTTCTTGTAATAAAATTTACTGTAACATTCCGTGTCTAGCTTAACACAAAATTAAAGCCGGTATTTATAACAATAAAGTAGCCTGAAAGCTCCAATTAACCTGTATCAAATGTAAACAGCGCCACATTTTCCCCGTTAGGAATTTGACCTTGCAACCTCTGTCTGGCTATCGCTTGCAAACCAGCACGCTGAGTACTACTGAAGATTTGCTGAGCAAGTCAGGATTATACTTGATTTTGATAGTAATGTACTTTATCCAGGATATGCTAATTTGCTGAATACAATGCTGGGACTGTGCTCTGAGTTCTAAGTTTTTGTTTAAGATGTCTTGTGTGCTTCCCCTGTTTCATATTTGCCTGTGATAACAGAAGGGGAGATAATGAGCAAACATGATCGTACACTTATGCTTTGTGCGTGTGTGGATTGGGACATGTATACTGGGGGCTTGCCTTCTGACCATTCAATTTCTGCTGGGCTCATCCATCTCTGCAGGTGATTTGTATTAGTCTGTTCTAAGGATTTGAGACATATTTTCTTCTAGGGGCTAGGCCCTGTAAGCCTTATTGGTAATTTGAGGGCACTTTACCTGAACTGATTTGGCACATTTATGAGCCTGGCGTATTTATCTGTTATTGTGTACATAGAATCTCCATCTTGTCAAGTTGATTATGGTTTTCTCTTGTCCATTCGTTTTACTATCATTGCATATAAATATCTGTTAAAGTCAGTTATATAACTGGAACCACCAGGCCTTTACACCCCTCCACTTTAATATTATTCTTGTTCAGAGTTTCTTCTTGATTTTGTTTGTTTTTTTTTGTTTATTTTTATTTAACATATAAGCACAATTGTGATTGTCCCTATTTACAATGATTTGACAAATGTTGCCACTTTCTCATATTGGCAGTTGTTCATATTATTTGGAATTGAAAACAATATATATCCTAATTATAACCCATCAGAGGTTGAACGGGATGTTTTTCTTCATTAATTTTAAAAAAAAAATCATTATAGGTTTCATTTTTTAACAGTCCCATTTAAACTGTTTGGTTTATGGGCACGGTGCTGTGTATATATCCATATTTACTTATCTTTAGCTATCCTTTATTGTCCCCCAACCTGTTGGCTGTTGTTCGGTGAAATCTGGTTCAAATGTTTCTTTTGCATCAATAATTATGTACATGATAATCTTGGAACAGAATCAGAACTTCAAGACCTTACCTCTAGACTGGAGAAAGTAACAAGAACATATGGGATGGAAATTAATATAGAAAAAAGCAAGATATTGGTGAATAGCCATAAGAAACATGTTCCGACCAACATTACGTTAAATGGGCAAACGTTAGAAGAAGTTAACATCTTTAAATATCTCGGGTCCACTATATGTAGTGATGGAAGATCAAATAAAGAAATCAAGACAAGACTTGAGATGGCCTCAGCTGCCATGACAAGGTTGAATGTGATCTGGAAAAGTAACATCAGTTTTCCTGTGAAGATCAAATTATACAAATCACTTGTATTATCTATTCTCTTGTATGGGTGTGAGGGCTGGACACTCACTGCAGATACGGAGCGAAGGATTCAGGCTTTCGAGCATAAATGTTATAGAAGAATTTTGCGCATTTGCTATAAAGAGCACAAAACAAATGTCTATGTTAGAGAGAAGATAAACACCTATGCAGGCCATCAAGAACCACTTTTGTCAATAGTGAAACGTCGAAAGCTTGCCTGGTTTGGGCATGTAACTCGTCATGACTCCCTTTCGAAAACGATCCTCCAGGGAACAGTCGAAGGTAAACGGAGAAGAGGAAGGCAAAGAAAATCCTGGGCTGATAACATCAAAGAATGGGCAGGACACGGCTTCTCCACACTTGTACGCATTGCTGAGAATAGAGAGCAGTGGAGGACCCTGTCTGCTGATGCTTCCACCATGGCACCCCAACGACCCATGATGGGTTATGGGTTGAGATGATGATGATGAATCTTGATATAAAATTAAACAGATTACATCTTAAGCAAGTGTTTACAATTTCTGAAACAGTGCTGAAGGCATTATGGCTGAAAAAGTTAGTTCGTTTTAACTAAAGGGATACACCTCATATTTCTACTTAAACTTTTTGGTTAACCCAATGTTTGAAGAATACATGTGCTTATGTGACATAGTGACCAAAAAATCAATTAGCACTGGCTCGCTGGAGTGAGATAGTTGTATCACAAGAAAGCAATATCAAAGTTCTTAGCAATGGTACCAAAAAATATTAAAATTAAAAATTTTAGTGAAATCCTATGCAGACTTGAAGAATGTATGACTGAAATGTCAAAGTCTGAGAAAATCAAACTAAATATTCAGTGTCACATTGGCATTTAAGAATATATCAGTGATTTCCAATGCATTTGAAATATGTGTAAGATCATTTCTGACATGTTAACCATTATCACTTGAAAGAAGATAAAATGAAGCTTTATAAAATATAAAAATATCACAATCAACTTTGCAAAACCAAATTACACCTTTTTCAGTTTTCTTTAAACCAGGCATGCCAGAAAGTTTCTAACTTTGGAAGATGACGAGGACAGTAGACAAGGTCACTCATGTTACCTGGCTATCCATATTTCGCTACATCTAGCCTTGTTGTTGTTGTTAAAATAATGATGCTTAGCTTCTCGCTCTTTTGCATCCAATATCAAGTTGAAGACTCCTTGGTATTATCTAAACTGTACATCTATGCTTTTCCTGTGGCTTTTCTGCCATTCCGAAATGTGCTGAGTTGAAGTCATGAGCTCCAGTTTCTCCAGCTTGGCTTGCATTGAAAAGATCGTCACATCTGGTCCCAAGCTAGGAGTAAGAAGTGTGTGGCATAATGTGCATTCAAGGGGGCTCTCCAACTATGCAGAGCTAAAATACTGTGCTCTGGTTCTGGGCTCTCCCAAGGAATTGTCACGTCCTGCACAGAGCCACTTCTCAGCTCCCCCTGCCCTTCACCATAGTGAGATCCTCCTGCATGCAGTCAACCAGGTCAAAGCCAAAGAATCACATCTGGGACTCAAGTGACTGCTCCAAGCTTAGTGTGCAATGCTGGGTTCTCAACAAGTTTCACCACATAGGGAATCCCTGGAAGTGTGTGGATGATTTCAGGAGTCAATGAGGGTGTAATTAGTCTCACAGACAGAGGTTCACTTCCACATTTGTATACTGTAGTATTGTGCATAGCTGGTGGTCACATAATGATGACTCCAGATATGCCTCCATGCATTACATCAAGCCTTAACCTAACCCCAACCCTGTTTTGAACTTTGTCAAAATTATTAACGCTGACAAACACTAAGGCCATTTTAAAAATATTTTTAAAATGTGAAATTTAAGTTCACGTCTGCGTTTTTGGCCAGCATGGAAGCCTCCTGCCTACTGTCCCCTACTAGAGCCCCAACTTCATTCTATCACATCACAAATGACGAAAGTTTACCTTTAGCCATTATAAGAACCTGCTCCTCCACTTCTCGGCACGTACATCCATGCTGCTTCCTGCTGACAGGAACTACTGTATCACAGTTCAGGCTTACATTTATTTCACCTGCAATTTTGTTTCAAAATGTTAGGTTTAGAAACTTAAATATATTACTAGGTCAGACCCTGCAGTATTTTACCAAACCTACATAATTTCAAAACCCAGTATTTAAGATTATATTACTAGTACTATGTTTTGCAAAAAAGGAAAAAGCTAACATTGTACAACCGTTTCTTATTTACCCTGGAACCCCTCGTACACATCATAAGCACATGTTCCAGTGTTACCCCATGTTACTTTCATGGACCTATAGCTTCCCAGGATATCAGGGAAGATCTGTGCATTTTCAAGGTAGTTCATTATTTTTCTCACTATCTTTTCCAGTAGTTTACCATAGACATTCTGTAGTGTGATAATTCTATAGCATCTGAGAAGTGTGGGGTCTTTACCAGGCTTAGGAAGTGGCCATAGGTAACTATGTAGCCAGTCTTCCAGCACCTCAGCATTCTGCTGGTGTTGAAGTCACTCACCACATTCTTAATGCCTGTGACATCAAGCTGTTTTATGTGGTGATATTGTACACATTCAGGACCCGATACAGTGTTTCTAAAGTGTACACAATGTCTTCTTAGGATATGAGGTCGAAATATATGTCGACTCTTATGTCGCTTTCCAGGATACTGTCTTTAATTTCTTGGCGGGCAGCTTTATCACCTTTATCGGTCTTGAGTAATGTAACGCTTGAGTAATGCATGTCCCTTTTCGGCATCGTTCTGCAGACATATTCCTGTAGAGCTTAACATTCTCCAGGTGAACATCTCTGGACTGAGACCAAAGACTCTGGAGCTGAGAAAACAGCTAAACAAACTGAACATCCACATCCCACTAATACAGGAAACGCTTCTAGCTGATAAAGAACACCCCATATCAGGCTATACCATGTATAAATGCAAATGCGATAAGTGCAGATGTAGTGCAACGCTTCTAAGAAATGATCAAGAAGTTCAAAACAAAAAAAACAATGGAAATGATATCCAAGAGATAAAAGTATGGCACAATGGACTGCGGGTCACTCTGTTCAATGTCTACTGCCTTCCAAATTCCAAATGAACATCCACAACACAGACCTCCAAAAAACCATCACAGCAGGAGACTTTAATGCGCATATACCATACCAGCCTTAGGGTTCAAAGATAGGAACTACATGGGCAACAGCATAGAGGAACTGTGTAATACCAGCAACCTGATAATCCTGCAAGACTCCACATCCATACTTACACTCCTACATAGAGCCAGTGGATCCACATACAGACCTGACCTTACTATCGTCTCTGCAGACATACTGAATGAATGTACAATGAAAGTCCTTGATGACGTAGGGAGTGACCATCGCCCTATTCTACTCCAAATCTCCCAAACAAGAAACCAACGACCGAAGAAAGCCCCTTGCTGGAACTACAAAAGAGCAGATTGGGAAAAATTAGGACTACTCACAGACAAAGGCCTAACAATCAGCGAGGTCATGGACATTGACACCCTGCACAAAACCATCACCTAAACCATACTTGATGGAGCCTACAAAATGATCCCAAGGGGATGCAGAAAGAAATATAACCCTTTCTGGACAAAGACACTTGAAGATCTTGTCAAAAAAGGAGAGAAGCCAGAAAGAAAGCAGAGGAAAACCCAACAAAAGAAAACAGAGTAGAATACAATAGGCTAACTGGAAAGATCAGACTTGAAACCAAAAAATCAAACAGGGAGAAATGGTCAGATACCTGCAACAACCTCAACCTCAAAACTGAAGGGAAAAAGGCCTGGAAACTACTGAATAACCTGTCAGGGAAAAACCAACAGTCTAACCCCAAACCACTGCTGACCCCCGACCAAGTCCTTACGGATGACAGCAAAAAAGCCAACACTTTCAACAAAATCTTCTCAGACATCAACAGATCCTCCCGCAGGAAGGTACTCGACAGAGCACTTGGCAAGATTCTGAAAAGTAAAGAAAAATCAAGCTCAGTAAATTTGTCATTCTTTGAAGAAAACTTCACTGTCCCGGAACTACAGAGCGCCAAGAAAAAAATGCAGCCAAGAAAAGCTCCTGGGCCAGACAGGATATCAAATGAGATGATCCAACACCTTGGAGCCCATGGAAAGGCTAAACTGCTGAACCTGATTAATAAAACCTGGCAGAGTGGTAAACTACCAAAAGCCTAGAAGACAGCCATTGTCAGGCCTATTTTAAAAAAGGGAAAGCCTGAAGATGATCTAAAAAGTTTCAGGCCAATCTCGCTGACTTCCAACATCAGCAAACTGGCAGAACGAATACTGAACAATAGACTGTACTGATGGCTGGAATCTTCACTCTCTCTCAACCACTTCCAAGCAGGCTTCCAAAAAGGATCAAGAACTGAAGACCAACTGTTCCTTCTTACCCAAAATGTGAAAGACAGTTTCCAGCAAGGAAAAAGTTCTGTTCCTGTCTTCGTAAACTTCCAACAAGCATATGACAAAGTTTGAAGGAAAGGCCTACTTTTAAAGATGCAGAACATGGGCATACACGGGAAAATGTACCAATGGAAAACTAACTTTAAACAAATATATGAAGAACATTGCAGATAAAGCATCCAAGAGACTAAATCTGCTCAAGCGACTTGCAAGTACCTACTGGGGAGCCGAGAAAACAACACTTAGGCAGCTCCTATATAAGATATATCAGATCTATAATGGACTACAACCTCCCCTTGCAAACAACAGCATCTGAGAGCTCTTGTAACAAGGTTAACAGAGTACAAAACCAGGCCCTCTGCTTCATCTGAGGGGTATGAGGTCAACACCAACAGCAGCCTGTGAGAGATTGACGCAAATATAGAACTGCTAGATATAAGAAGAGAAAAGGCAACCATTGAAGCCGTGGAAAGATAAAGATGTTTCCCTCTAAACCACTCAAACAGAGAACAAATAGACAAATGGACACAAAAAACAATATTAAAACAAAAGTGTCCAATACTCAAAGTGGAAGAATTAAATACAAGACACCATCTACCAGAAAACAGAGAAGAATTAAGAAAAGTGTCTGACAGTCTACCAAATACAATCCCTATACTGCCCCAGTTAAAAACCAAACTCCTTGACCACTCAGTAAACAAGTTAGCAGACCCTAACACTCTAAAACTCTGTGCATTGGAAATCATTGACTCCTACCCTACAGACTAGATCCATGTGTACACAAACGGGTCAGCTTTCAAGGTCACCATAAATTTCCAGACAGAACAACAAGCCAACTGTCTACACCTTGTGGATCATACTGCTCAAATTACGACGCTGAAATTCAGGCCATATCGGAAGCCTTGTCATTCATCATCGCAAGATACAAAGACGAAGACACAACAGCACATCCAAAAAACCTAGTCCTCTTCTCTGACTCGCTATCTGCCCTACAAGCCCTTGAAAATTGGATCCCATCAGCCGAAAAAACCACAGCTAACATACTTAAAGAAATCAATGTACTTGCCTCCTATGGCATCTACACAACTCTACAGTGGATACCAGGCCATATAGGCATCCGAGGCAATGAGAGTGCTGACAAACTAGTAAAGAAAGGAGCAAGTATGCCACAACCAAACATCCCCACCAACTTAAGAATCACAAAATACATGATACACAACAACAGTAAACAGCAGTGGATGAACCGCTGGCCCACCGGCTCAACTGCAAGAGCACTATATGCAGACATGTCTCAGCCAAACCCTAGAGATAGTTATCAACAACTTAAGCCGCAGAGACCAGAGTACAATCTTCAGGTTGAGAACAAGACATGTACCTCTCAACAAGCATTTGCACAGTGACCTCAGACCATGCACCATACTGCAACCACTGTAACAGACAGAAGGAAGAAACAGTCAAACACCACCTCCTGCAATGCCTGGCAATAGCAGACCAGCAGAAGCAATTGCTACCACCAAACCCCGCCATCACCAACACCCTGTATGGAGATACAATGCAACTGAAAAAGACATGTACCTTTCACTACCTGGAACAAGGAAAAAAGAGTGAAAACTCGTAACCTAGGGGATCGGAAAAGTCAAAATCCAAGTCCTGTAGAGCTTAACATATTAGGAATTGGTTGGCTTATACTTTTCTTATTCATTCTTCGATGTAAGGACCACAGTTTCTGTAGAATTTTTTCAGTGCCCACTGGTGACACAAAGCCTTCCAACTTGGCTTCTTTTGCCAAGCTCTTGAATTTATTGATGGCTCTCTGCTTTTTTTCCTTCATATCTTCCATCTCTTCATCATTCATCGTCCTCCTCTCTTGTGCTTTCCGCCATACCTCTTTCGATCATTCCTTTACCATTCACACTTTCTCATTCCACCAGGGTGGTTAGGTGAAATAAACTATGAATTCAAGATAGTGAAAGTACAATGAATTAATAGTGCTCACTGCATGATATACTGAAATGAAAAAGCAGATAGACTATCATGAGGAATCAAAATTCAAACAGAGGGCAGGACAACATGTGGAAAAAAAAATCCAATAACACAAAATATCAAAGATATATGACACAGAGAACATCCAGAGAAGTCCAGCTGCCCCACCAGATTAAAGTTACTGTGGAGATCTACAAGAAGACCAAAAAGATAGTTATAAGAGGGGTCGACAACAATTGGTCTACACAAGAAGTTCACAGCCGCCTGCAAACAGAAAAAAAGAATGTCAAAATAACACAGGTTGAAAGACTGAAGACATGGGACAAGAAGGACACAAACCTAGTTATCCTAACTATTGAAGGGACTTCAAGACCAAGTCAACTAAACCTAGACGATAGAGGTAGGAAAACAGAAGAGTACATCCCTCCTGTTATGCAGTGCTCAAACTGCCAGCAATTTTCGCACACTAAGAAAACCTGCAAGAGAGACACAGTTTGTCGGTACTGTGCGGGAAGTCACTCTTACATTGAATGTCCTCACGCGAAAAAGGATACCAACTATAAAGTGCGCAACTCCAACAGAACCAGTGCAAACTGTCTCGGGAACCACGGGGCAAGATACCATGGCTGTCCGATCTTCTACGAGATAAAGGCCATACTGAAGGAATCCGTAACCAAAAACATCTCCTTCAGAGAAGCAAGACACTGAGTGGCTTCAGGTGGCATTGCTTAACAGGAACAGCGCACAAGAACCCAACTAATAAAACTTACCACAGAGGTGCGAGACATAAAACAAAAACTCAAAGTCGAGAAGAACAGGCAGCACAACGAAGACACAGATACCATAAGAGACGAAACAATAGGAGCCTTACAGAGCGCCCAGGCAATGTTACAGGACATGAAATCCATTCAACACCAAATAGAAGTCGACATCGCCAAACTCGCAGAGCTAAAGGAACAGAACGAAGAAGTCCTCAAAAGAATTGAAACAGAGAGAAGGATCATCAAGGATATCATAACAAAAAGCAATCAAGGAAGAGAAAGAAGCAAAGAAACTAAAGACAAAATAATTACCAAAACTCTAGAGGAACGCCTACCAAAAAAGCAATCAAGGAAGAGAAAATGATTACCGAAACCCTAAAGGAACTCCTACCAAATATAATAAAGACGGTCGTGATCAACACACAGCCGAAAAAGACAACAACGAGTAGGGATCTAACAGGCAGCTAGTGGTCCTTTTCAGGACTAGGAACGTGATACCAGCGAAGACATTAACACCCTATATACCCCAATATAACCGTTTTTAACCCTTCAAAGGGTATTGGTTGAACAGGGTATAACAGCAAAATAACAGACGTAAGGGGAAAAAAAAACATCCAGTCATATTTTACAGAAGCATATTACTCCTAGCCAAGAAGACATCAAATGTAACATAAATGAAAGTAAGTTGTGACACCTTACCTGTTCTCCTTTTCCTCTTGCTCTTTAGTGGAGAGCCTGGGTCTATCCTGTTGGCCAGCCATCCTTGCAAGGTTCGCCGCAAAGATGCCACAAAAACATGAAAAGCCCTGTCTGATCTTCTAATGAGCACATTCAGCAATTCCTGAGATGTATTAGGACCATCTAATGAACATGTTCAGTGAATATTGAGATAATGTAAACAAACAACACTACCTGGCAAAATCCTATAGTTTACTGTTAATATACTCCAGATTGGATGAATTCTTTTAAAACAAATTACCAAAACACTCTTTAACTCGTTTTCATTTCTATCCTTAGAAATCGAACGTTTATGGAGGGTAAATTTCAAAGTCGTAGAAAGTACTTTAAAAACATTTTTTTTTTTCAAATTAATATCCTTATTTTATAATAACATAATATATAAAATTTATTTAAAGCGTAAACATTTTCTTTTAAAACAAGTTTAATAAGAAAATAATCGTTGAAGTCACGACTGAGCACCGAGTCGGATGGTGAAAATACAGCTCAGAACAACTCAAATCACCAGCCGTACATGCAAAGGTAATGTTACTTCGTTAATGAAATGATAACAGCTGATTTTGAATAGCGGTAAAACAGGCGTTTTAGTGGTCTATTGTAGTCAGTATAGCTGCTTTCTGTTTGTTTTTGAAAAAAAGGAACAAATATTTCACCTCTCAAACAGTTAACAAAGAACTCATGGCACCAGGAAATAAATACAAAGTGGGTCGGACATAACTTCTGAATCAGCTGATTTTTCTGACCTCATTTGCCCTGTGTCTCTGCTTTTACAAATTATTATTTACATCATATGACTTTATGATTGACAGTATTCCTTTGTACGGAAAATGTAATGTGTGTCAATTTTCCTGTGTAAACTGTAACTTTGAATTCTATTGTTGATCTGTAAAAATTAATTTTAAATTGTTCTTCTTGCAGATGTTTTGGTTATGATGGATCTGATTATGAAATATCAACTCCTCGTCCACACAGGTCAGGTGTGAAAACAAATAGAGACCACAATAAAATGACATTTATTGGCACAAACACTGTACTTTCATCAAGAGCTGACGCTCAATGACAGTGAATCAAAGTCAAGTCATTGTAGGGACCGAAGACGCAGCAAACGAGATGAATGCAGTCAGCGACTCATAGCTTGACTGCTTGCGTTAGGGTCAGCAAAACAGAGCTGACCAAGACCCTACTCCACCTACAAGTGGTGGTCCTGGAAACAAGCTGCATCACTGCAGTCTGGCTGAGAGAGTAGAGATCAAAGAGGGAAGGCAAACCCGGTCCCAAAAAAGACCGTGCTGAAGTCGGATGTGTCGGCCGAAAGGCGCAAATATCACAGCTCCACTGTAAATGGACACAACGCAACCAGCGTCCTTTTCAGGATGAATGAGGAAGAAGAAGTCATTGTACCTTACTCTTGTTTTTAATAGCACTTGTACAAGGGAAAAAAGTAAGTTTTGAAAACTACAAACAAGACTACTAGAGATTTTTAAAAACCCTCAAAATTACCTTTTATAATTTGCATAAATTATAATGCATAATTACTGTATGCAGTTACCTCATTTATAGCTTCAGTTGTGTTCCTGTCTTTAATTCTACTGACATCAGCTGTTGTAAGAATATGTTTAGATATCAGATCATTAAATATATCTTCAGGAGTCATATTTTCAACAAGGACATCTCGATTCTCTCTCAGAGCTTGCTTGTGCTCAGGCAACATAACATCATCATCTGAAACAGGAAAAAATGTTGCTGACCTTACACTACTGGCTAATGATAATGTTTGGAGCAATGATTTCCAACCTGTGAGCCATGGGAATCATTGCGATGTGTTGCATCTCTTACGTTTTCCTTACTCAAAGTTTTAAGTGGCATGCCTTGGGCCCAATTCCTATAATAAATTTGTACTTGTCAATTTTGATACATGTTCACCAGCTTCACCGTGAAATTTGGGTTGTGATTGTAAAAAGGTTGAGATCCACTGGTTTGGAGCATTCTTGTAACTATGGCTATCATCAAAATTTAACTATTACATATTTAAACACACAAAACATTAACTGACAAAATTCAAATATTTCATTGTGTTTTAGACACTTGAATAGATAAGTAAACGGAGCTAAAGTCTCTATGATAAATGTTTTTTTCGTTTCTATCACTGTTAATAAATATAAATACATTTGCTTAATAGTGATACTGATCACTACTGAAATAAGTAATCTCAGACCTAAGGGTCTTTTATATTTGGACATGAGCCCTAATATAACCGACTAGGTTGAACGGGACGCGCCTCGCCAAAACTTTATTTTTTTTTAAAATAAAAAAACTACTGAAATACAAAATGGCACATTATTTCAGACTTACCATGAGGCAAGGATGTAAAAATTTACTAAATCAATCATCAATAAATTGTTAACATTACAGTACAACTTGTTCAATGGCTCTTTACTGAACTGGTACAAGAACTTTGAAAAGAAAAGTTTTGATGTCATAAAATGACATGTGGAACCACAGAAAAGAATAAGTTTTTCATTCAAATAATTTGGTCTGTGAAAGTTAATGCTAGAAATCATATTTTTATTGTTAAATGTGATTTCACAGAATTAAAAGATGTTTGGTTATCTAGTAGCATGATGTGTTTTGCAGCAACTTACGATATTTTGTTTAGTATAATGAGAATTGTTTTCACACAACTGAAATGGTTATTTAGTAATGAAATAAGATTGCATGGTAAAATAGTTATTTGATTAATAATTCAAAGATGTGAGAAAATTTTCATACTAAGACATCTTATAAGAAAACTGTGTTAAATGTTATAAATGTTAAGACTGTGTCAATGAACCAAGATAAAAATTACAATGATGACTTTATACATTATGGTGAATTACCCTCTGCATCATCTGCAGATCTGTGAGATTCTCTTGAGTCTTCCAGCAGCGACGGAGCTCCATCCGCTGACAAGTTGTGAACATTTTGTTGAAATGATCTGCGGTGCAGCTGGGATTCCTTTAAGGAAGAATTCAGATCAAATGAAAGATCATCATAGTCTCGATTGTGGCCAAAGCTTCTCCTGTCACCTGGACTGACTCCTGCACCTGAAATAGCTAAGTAAAAATGTATTTATTAACAAGATTTTAAATGTCAGAAACATGAAAGGACAAACATATTATTTTTATAATATGACTAGTAGGACTAGGAGTATCTTATGTTAATGTCTTGGTAAAGAGATTATTATATTAAATAAAAATAGACAGCTTTAACAAAAACTGACAAAGAGAATATACTGATTAAGAAAAAAAAAGAAGATATTGCTCATTACCAAAAAGAATAGATCAGATGAACATCAGATTGAGAGTTTGCCACTGCAGACTGAAATACCACCTAATAAAAATGTGACAGTTTGGACAAACAGATAGCAAACAGTAAGACATATCTTCCACAAGACATGCGAACTAGCAGAATGGTCATCCCCAACCTCTTTGTTGGAGAATCTGCATGACTATGACAGGATACACAGAAAGCCTACCTAGCTTCATGAAAGTGAATATAAAAAGCAAAACACTCACAGTTATCTCCAATCAATTTATGCAGTACACATTTTTTACTTCTAGAGTACATCAGTCTAAAATATAATTTGACACACAGGGTATAAAGAAAGCCAAAGAAAGACTTTTAAGAGACGTGAAAGTGCAGGCTCAGTGGCTGAGTTGCCAAAGACAGGAGATTTACAGGAATGTGTAACAATGTTATTACCAATGCTAGCAAAATACTGAACATCCTTGAGAGGTAAAAAGACATTGCTGACAGACAACTGAGAAGTTTTTGACTAAACAGATCCTGTACAAACCAAATAGCCTCAATGTACCTAATTGTAAAACACAAAGCATGAAACAGAATTCACCATTTTGCATCAGATTTGTTGTCTATAAATAAGACTTTGACAGTTTAGATGGAAAATGACTTTGGAAATTGAGGAAGCGCTGTCCCCAATGGAATCTCCTTCAGTTTATTATCCTGATAAAGAAAACACACGAGGACTATGAAATGCAGAGTTCTTCATGCAGGACAACTTACAGAACTGTTTGAGATAAGATAAGAATATAAGTGCAGAAGGTATGTCACACAATTGCTACTGCTCTTCTTACTGGCTAAAGACTGGATCATGAAAGCAATGTTAGCCATCATAAATTAAAATCAGCGTGGACTCTTGACAAACAGCTCAACAATCTGGATTTTGCCTGTAAACCTGCTTTTCTGTCCTATAACCACAGGCAGACGCAAGCTAAACAGGCAAAGGTAGTCCCACTGCAAATACTGCTACAGGACAGTGAAATTATGAGACTTCACTATACTAGGTCCAGCTGTGAGAGGTGAGGAGACCATTTACTTCCACATTGCCTTTGCCTTCCCTAACTCGAGAGCAGGGTCAGGTACCAATTTACAGCTGGGTAGACTGGAGCGTGAAGCCACTGTGTTATGAAAGTGACACCTTTGCCACCTGGATGCAAGACAAAATAAAAAATCAAGATGAGAGGTCACAGCAAATGAATAAAAATTCACAAAGACAAAGATCGTGTGAATAATACAGCAAATGATAGCCAGAATGAACCTGGAGAAACATCCCTTGAAAATGTGGAACATAATAACATCTTGGCAGCAACATAAAGTGTTTTGGAGAAAAGGAGGTTATCAAAAGAAGGATAAAGAAGGCAAGAAGGGATTTCACTGGATTGAGAAACATATGGAAACATTTTCAATTCAAATGTCAAGGCTGTTAAGTCTCAAACATGGTGAACAAAAATAACATCCAAGATGACACTTTCAGTCATGGATGCTTGCACAGATTAGCAGGTTTAAAATATGACAAGATCACAGTGTGGAACTAAAAGGACAAAACTAGGCAAATACCAGTGAAAGAGACAAGTATAGGGCAGTAAAATCCTGCTGATAGCATTACAATGCAGTCCTTGTTCTGAAATCCCCATTGCGAAAAAAAAAAAAAGAGATAAGAAATGCAGACAGACCAATAAAGGGCACTGGCCATAAAAAGAATGGCACAGAGTAGGAGAATTTGATGTGAACGGACTGAAGGTCCAAGCTTCACTAGGAGATGTAGGATAATAATGACAATGATAAGCTTGAAACATTTACTTTGTACTATACACTGACTGAAGGCCAAAGCTTCACTAAGAGACTGACTGAATGATAAGCTTGAAACATTTTCACTATAAGAGGATGTAGGAGATGTAGGATAATAATGACAATGATAAGCTTGAAACATTTACTTGTACTATACACTGACTGAAGGCCCAAGCTTCACTAGGAGATGTAGGATAATAATGACAATGATAAGCTTGAAACATTTACTTTGTACTATACACTGACTGAAGGCCCAAGCTTCACTAGGAGATGTAGGATAATAATGACAATGATAAGCTTGAAACATTTACTTTGTACTATACACTGACTGAAGGCCCAAGCTTCACTAGGAGATGTAGGATAATAATGACAATGATAAGCTTGAAACATTTACTTTGTACTATACACTGACTGAAGGCCCAAGCTTCACTAGGAGATGTAGGATAATAATGACAATGATAAGCAAAACATTTACTTTGTACTATACACTGACTGAAGGCCAAAGCTTCACTAAGAGATGTAGGATAATAATGACAATGATAAGCTTGAAACATTTACTTTGTACTATACACTGACTGAAGGCCCAAGCTTCACTAAGAGATGTAGGATAATAATGACAATGATAAGCTTGAAACATTTACTTTGTACTATACACTGACTGAAGGCCCAAGCTTCACTAAGAGATGTAGGATAATAATGACAATGATAAGCTTGAAACATTTACTTTGTACTATACACTGACTGAAGGCCCAAGCTTCACTAAGAGATGTAGGATAATAATGACAATGATAAGCTTGAAACATTTACTTGTACTATACACTGACTGAAGGCCCAAGCTTCACTAAGAGATGTAGGATAATAATGACAATGATAAGCTTGAAACATTTACTTTGTACTATACACTGACTGAAGGTCCAAGCTTCACTAATAGATGTAGGATAATAATGACAATGATAAGCTTGAAACATTTACTTTGTACTATACACTGACTGAAGGCCCAAGCTTCACTAAGAGATGTAGGATAATAATGACAATGATAAGCTTGAAACATTTACTTTGTACTATACACTGACTGAAGGCCCAAGCTTCACTAAGAGATGTAGGATAATAATGACAATGATAAGCTTGAAACATTTACTTTGTACTATACACTGACTGAAGGCCCAAGCTTCACTAAGAGATGTAGGATAATAATGACAATGATAAGCTTGAAACATTTACTTTGTACTATACACTGACTGAAGGCCCAAGCTTCACTAAGAGATGTAGGATAATAATGACAATGATAAGCTTGAAACATTTACTTTGTACTATACATGACAATGAAGGCCCAAGCTTCACTAAGAGATGTAGGATAATAATGACAATGATAAGCTTGAAACATTTACTTTGTACTATACACTGACTGAAGGCCCAAGCTTCACTAAGACAATGTAGGATAATAATGACAACTGATAAGCTTGAAACAATGATTTGAAACATTTACTTTGTACTATACACTGACTGAAGGCCCAAGCTTCACTAAGAGATGTAGGATAATAATGACAATGATAAGCTTGAAACATTTACTTGTACTATACACTGACTGAAGGCCCAAGCTTCACTAAGAGATGTAGGATAATAATGACAATGATAAGCTTGAAACATTTACTTTGTACTATACACTGACTGAAGGCCCAAGCTTCACTAAGAGATGTAGGATAATAATGACAATGATAAGCTTGAAACATTTACTTTGTACTATACACTGACTGAAGGCCCAAGCTTCACTAAGAGATGTAGGATAATAATGACAATGATAAGCTTGAAACATTTACTTGTACTATACACTGACTGAACTTTGTTACTATACATGACTGAAGGTCCAAGCTTCACTAAGAGATGTAGGATAATAATGACAATGATAAGCTTGAAACATTTACTTTGTACTATACACTGACTGAAGGCCCAAGCTTCACTAAGAGATGTAGGATAATAATGACAATGATAAGCTTGAAACATTTACTTTGTACTATACACTGACTGAAGGTCCAAGCTTCACTAATAGATGTAGGATAATAATGACAATGATAAGCTTGAAACATTTACTTTGTACTATACACTGACTGAAGGCCCAAGCTTCACTAAGAGATGTAGGATAATAATGACAATGATAAGCTTGAAACATTTACTTTGTACTATACACTGACTGAAGGTCCAAGCTTCACTAATAGATGTAGGATAATAATGACAATGATAAGCTTGAAACATTTACTTTGTACTATACACTGACTGAAGGCCCAAGCTTCACTAAGAGATGTAGGATAATAATGACAATGATAAGCTTGAAACATTTACTTTGTACTATACACTGACTGAAGGCCCAAGCTTCACTAATAGAGATGTAGGATAATAATGACAATGATAAGCTTGAAACATTTACTTTGTACTATACACTGACTGAAGGCCCAAGCTTCACTAAGAGATGTAGGATAATAATGACAATGATAAGCTTGAAACATTTACTTTGTACTATACACTGACTGAAGGTCCAAGCTTCACTAATAGATGTAGGATAATAATGACAATGATAAGCTTGAAACATTTACTTTGTACTATACACTGACTGAAGGTCCAAGCTTCACTAAGAGATGTAGGATAATAATGACAATGATAAGCTTGAAACATTTACTTTGTACTATACACTGACTGAAGGCCCAAGCTTCACTAAGAGATGTAGGATAATAATGACAATGATAAGCTTGAAACATTTACTTGTACTATACACTGACTGAAGGCCCAAGCTTCACTAAGAGATGTAGGATAATAATGACAATGATAAGCTTGAAACATTTACTTTGTACTATACACTGACTGAAGGTCCAAGCTTCACTAATAGATGTAGGATAATAATGACAATGATAAGCTTGAAACATTTACTTTGTACTATACACTGACTGAAGGTCCAAGCTTCACTAAGAGATGTAGGATAATAATGACAATGATAAGCTTGAAACATTTACTTGTACTATACACTGACTGAAGGTCCAAGCTTCACTAAGAGATGTAGGATAATAATGACAATGATAAGCTTGAAACATTTACTTTGTACTATACACTGACTGAAGGCCCAAGCTTCACTAAGAGATGTAGGATAATAATGACAATGATAAGCTTGAAACATTTACTTTGTACTATACACTGACTGTTGGTTGTTTAAAAATGAGAAGAAAGATAAATGAAATTATTTAGCCAAAAAATAAAAAGTTTTATGCAGAAGCTAATGATTATAATGTAAAAGTGTAAGGGGCTGCATAGCAAAGATTGAGAGACACAATTTTACAAAAGTAATACATAACTTTAACAGTTTAGAGGAAAGCTGTACATTAAAAATACATAGATTCGCTAAAAATGACTGTATGATGAAAATAAAAACTTTGGAAATGGATAGCAATAATAGAAAGAATACAAGTAAAACTAAATAATAGGAAAGAAATGAAACGTCAAATAATTACTCTAACAAGTCAACATTTAAGTATCTTTTTTAAATGATCATCATCACGTTCCTTTACACTCCATATGGAGCATGCAGCCAGCATCAAGCAATCACACGCTCTTGCAGTAGTGGTTTTTGTCGCAATGTATTTTATATGATAAGGTTGCCAACCCCATCAATCAATCAATGCCCTTTAGCTCCCCAAGGAGCATAGGCCTTCAACAAACCCATGCCAAGTCCTCCTGTCACGTGCCATCCGCTCAAGGTTTTTCCATGTTTTCCTCATCATCGTCACTTCTGTATCTATTTCTCTTCTCCATGTGTTTTTTGGTCTACCTCTGCCTCTCTTTCCCTGGGTATTCCAGAACAAGGACTGCCTTGTAATGCTATCAACAGGTTTCCTCAATGTGTGTCCTATCCATCGCCAGCGTCTTCTTCTCAACTCTTGTTCCAGCGGCACTTGTGTGGCTCTTATCAGTTCTACATTTGTCATACCATTTCAATCCTTCTATTCTTTGCAAGCACCTGTTAATGAAAGTTTGTAGCCTTTTGGTTGTTTGTTTTTGTCGTTCTCCATGTTTCAGAGCCATACTATAGGATTGACTTTACATTTGAGTTGAAGATTCTTATTTTCGTGTTAGACTTGATTTCTCTTGATATCCATATGTTTCCCAATGCAATGAAAGCTCCTCTTGCTTTTTGTATTATTTTGATATCATTGTTAGTCCCTCCAACTTTGTCTATATTGCTGCCAAGATATATGTATGATTCTACATCCTTTAGTGGTGTTTCTTCAAGTTCAACCTTGTTATCATTTCTTGCATTTATTCTCATAATCTTTGTCTTTTCCCTGTGTATTTTCAGGCTCACTTGTGACCTCTCATCGAGAATTTTCATTTTCTCTTGCATCTGATTATGGTTAAGGGACAGAAGAGCCAAGTCATCTGCAGAATCCAGATCATCAAGCTGTTTAGTCAGATTCCACTGGATTCCATTTCTGTTGTGTGATGTCGATGTTTTCATAACCCAAACTATTGCTAGTAAGAAAAGAAATGGAAACAAGAGGCATCCCTGTCGCACTCCAGTTCTAATCCCAAAAGGTTATGTAAGTTGTCCTTCATGAGGAACTCTGCATGTCATACCTTTATATGTCTTCTTTATTAAGTTAGTGATCTTCATGGGAACTCCATAATGCCTCATCTATTTCCAAAGCAATTCTCTATCTACACTGTCAAATGCCTTTTCATAGTCCACAAATTCGATTTATTGCTGTGAATTCCATTCCAGGCTTTGTTCCACTATTACTCTCAGTGTGGCTATCTGGTCTGTACAGGATCTGTTTTGTCGAAAACCTGCTTGTTCATCTCTCAGTTGCTTTTTTCCATTCTAATATTTTATGAAGCCATTTTCTTGCTTATATTTCCCTGTTAGCTTCTTTGTGTTGTTGTACAGGTCACTCATATTTCCTTTGGCTGCAGCTTCCTCTGCTTGCCTTGCCAACTCTTCAATACACTTCCTCTTGTCTCTTTTGATGTTTCTTCTTACTTCTTTGTTTGCTTCTATGTACTTCATGAGCCTTGGCTTTGAAGCTTCTGGTTTTGCTTCTGTTTAAATCTGCTTTCTTATTTTTCCTGTCTTCTATCTTGTTTATGGTTTCTGTTGTTATCCATGCTTTGTGCTGAAGTTCTCTTTTTCTCAGTACTTCTCCGCATGTCTCGTTCCACATATTTTTTACTTGTTGCCAGTGGTCTTCCGTATCTGCTTCATCTTCCAGCTGTTGGAGTACTTGGTATTTGTTGGATACTGTGATTGAAAATGTTTCTCTCATTTCCTGATTTCTTCGATATCCCACATGATACTGTTGCCTACAGTTATGTGCTGTTGCAAATTTCTTGAGTTTTAATTTTGTTTAGGCTAAATGAAGATGGTGATCTGATACCACATCTGCTCCTCTATATACTTTTACATCATGCAATGATGACCTAAACTTCTTATTTATGCATATGTGATCAATCTGATTCTCAGTTCTGTGGTCTGGTGATATCCATGTTGCCTTATGTATTCTTTTATGTGGAAATATGCTACCTCCTATAGCTAGTTGATTTGAAGCACAGAAGTTAGTTAATAGTTCCCCATTCTCGTTCATCGTCCCTAATCCTTGCCTTCCTATGATTTCTTCAAAGCCGGTGTTGTCTGTTCCTATTTTTGCATTTAGGTCTCCCATCAAAATTGTGATGTCCTTTCTTTTCTTTTTATCCAAGACATTTTGTTGTCTGGCATAAAATTCTTCTTTCACAGATTCTTCTTTATCGTTTGTTGGTGCGTAACACTGGATGATGTTTATTTTTATTTTATTTTTGGCTGTTTTAAACATTGCTGTTATAATTTGGGGTCCCCCTGCTTCCCATTCTATAAGTGCCCTCTGTGCTTCTCTAGACAGCATTAGAGCCACCCCTTCACTGCGGTATGCACTTTCCTCCTCATGTCCTGAGGACAACACCATTTCTCCTGTGATCAATTTCTTCCTCTCTATGCCCTTCCACCGTGTCTCGCAGAGACCCAGGATATCAATCGTGTAATTTCTCATTTCTGCTGCTACCTGTGCAGTTTTCCTTTGTCCATATAGAGTATGAACATTCCAGGTGCCAATCCTGGAGATTTTCCTAGAAGAAAAAAGGTTAGTCGGCAGCCCAGACTCCTTTCGGCTTTCTCTTTATGTGCCTCCTTTCCAAAGGACCTTCTGTTTTGGGCTGCTGCATTGATTTATATTATATACTTGACTTGTCCATAGTTTACTGAAGTTTTTTGGTAAAGTTTTTTTACAGGATGGGGTAACCAGCCCCATGCTCAACCCTCCTTAGTCACTTTTTATGACATGCTTGCCAACCCCATGCACACACTCTTGTTAGTCACCTAGTACAACATGCCTGAAGGAGCAGTAATCATATTCTTTCTTTCTCTCATTAAAGATTCCTGGGAATTACATAATTCATTCTTTTTAAAACTTGAACTTTTACTTGACTGACTTCAACTTGTATAGTTTTCGTGACTGGCATGAGCTAACAAAACCACTACTGTGAATTATTGCAACTTTTGTTTCTGCAGATATGTAAAGCTGTCCCTGACATGAACTAATAGAAACTTACATCCAGCTCTTGTTGACACATTTTCTCTGATCAATCTTTGCTCTAGCTGTTGCTTTTCCCTATTTCTTCGTTCCAGTTCTTCCTTTATTTTGCAGAGCAATAATGATATATGATGAGCCAGACAGGCAAACAACACATTATGCACAAACACCACATTCACAGCACGTTATGGAAAAACATCACACACACAAAACAAACACCAAACACTACATAGCACAGTATGCACAAACACAAACACCATACACATTAGCACAAAGGCAGATGACACTCTTTGACTCCACAGCAACACAAAACTACAACAGCCCCACATTATAGCGTGGTTTAAACATCACATCACACATCCCTAAAACATCACCGCTTCATGCAGTTCAATAGGCAAGATGATTGACTTCCGCTACTATTTAAACAACTAATTTGACTTTAGTTAATCAGCACATGTGCGTGTTTTGATGTTATTATCACAATTTTTGTGAAGATTCGCGTGTTTACGTCACAGTTTGTTGTCAAAATACGGAATATATGCAGAAAAGCTAGACACACTAGATTTAGTTGATGAGTGGGCGTAGTCATATTCTGGCCGATCAAAAAGCAACAAAACTAGACCTACCGTAACATTTAATCACTAGTTCTTGGTAGAAGATGAAGCTAGGGATACTATTAAAACATTAAACAAGAGTAAAAAAGTATTTATATGACGTTATTCTTATTTATTTGTTTGAAAATTATGTAATGCACGATTGCATAATTTATTTTTTTCTTACAAAGAACCACGGACAAACTGGTGCGAATAACACTAAATCTACTAATTTTGGCCATAAGCATGTTTTTTTACTTTGTATATGGATTTACTTGACGTTTGAAGACTAAAAAGAAAGTTTTATTGTCTACGACAGTAATTTGTCTTTCGTAAGATCGTATTCTACAAGTCAACTTTTTAGCGTTTTTCAATTTTACATGCAAAATGATTAAATTATACCGAACATACTTGTGTTAATACTACCACAGACATTATATATTTGAATTCTCTATCCATTTCCCTACAGTTTGGTATATAATAAGTACATGTTCAAAGGAAAATTCACAAACAAATTTAGACTGAAAGATGAACACTTCACTCTATAAAATTCTGCCCACAAAAAAAGTCTGGCACAGCGTGCAAAATAACTCTGGAATGAATGAGTTAAGTCTCTTAAAATTAGCAAGCTATAACAATGTAGTGCTGACTAACACCTCAGAAGAACACAAAGCATCAAAAACTGGCACTCACCCAATATGCAACACAATAATCAAATCAATTATACACTAGTACAACAGCACTAGTTCTCAGGTATCAGAGCTACTCATCAAACGTTTCCTGGAACTAATACTGGAAGTGGCCATTGACTTCGTAATGCCAAAGCTCAGATTAAAAAATAAATTTAAACCCAAGAACATCAAGATCAGATATAACCAGAAAACTCAAAGACACACGCTTGAAAACAGCTTTTTAAAACACTTTACACAGTAAGTTCTCCCCCACTGATCAACACTGAAGATTGCACAGAAACATTAATAAATTTAATATGGCCATGTCAGAAACAGCAGAAATAATGGAAGGCTAAACTACATGAGTGGAGTAGGAGTAATCTTACTCAAGGGAATGTCCATCCCTAGTACACAAAGACTGAGACGGTGAGGGAGGCGGAGGAATCTGAGAAGATCAACGGCTCGCAAAGCGGAACAGCAAAGTGTGTGGCGCACTAGAGGCGTGTCGGACATAGAAAAAGACAACGGCTAGACATCGTGGAAGAGATTGGGGCCTTACCACGTACTTCCTACAGAATGTAATGAGATCACAACAACAAGATAAGAACCAATATGTAGAGAACTCTCTGTCCCCTGGGGAAGAATCTACTGTACAAATTAACAGGGAAGAGGCAACTCCTCTAATGAGTAAGGAAGTACATAATGACGAGTGTTCCTTAAATTCTGTTGAAAGGGAGCATTCTGAGAAAGACCACCTAAAAACTAGTAGGAGGAGCCTAAAAATAGGAACATGGAACGTTAGAACTCTAAACGGAGAAGGAAAGCTTGACAATCTTATATTGGAGGCAACAGATATGAAACTCGATATTCTGGGAATTGCAGAGGCAAGACTATTGGATACAGGCTACATAAAAAGAGACCAGTACACGCTTATACACTCAGGAGGAGAAAAACATGAAAGAGGGGTAGGAATGTTGATAAAGAAGGAGTTAGAAAAATACGTATGTGGATACTGGACACACAATGACAGAATGATGTTACTAAAGATGAGAGCAAAGCCATTCGACATATCAATCTTACAAACTTATGCACCAACTAAAGATCACAGCGAGGAAGAAATAGAAGAATACTATGAAGAGCTACAACACACACACTTAAACCAGTCAAATCTACAGATGTGTTGATAGTAATGGGTGATATGAATGCAAAAGTAGGAAAAGGAAAATACAAGAATATAGTAGGACAGTATGGATTAGGGACAAGAAATGATAGAGGAGACAGACTTATCCAGTTCTGTGAAGAAAACAGCTGGTCATATGTAACACCTTTTTTGAACACCACCCAAGGAAATTATACACATGGAAAAGCCCAGGAGATGTAACAAGAAATCAGATTGACTATATCATGATAAAACATAGATTTAAGAACAGTGTCACAAGTGCAAAGACACATCCTGGCGCCGACATAAATTCAGATCACAATCCAGTTGTCATCAAAGTAAATATAAAGCTGAAAAGAGCAGGAAACAGAAGACAGGAGGAACCCCAGATAGAAATATCAGCGCTGAAACAACCAGATATAAAACAGAAATATTTAATCGACGTCAAAAATAAATATCAACAGTTATTGACAGAAAGCATGGAGCAGTATAGAAGAGAAAACCCAGAAGAAAAAGTAACCGCAAAATGGGAATGCTTAAAAACAAGCATACAATCAGCAAATGCAAATTTACCTAAAAAGGAGTCTAAGAAAAATCAAATTTGGATGACAGATGACATCTTGAATAAAATGGCAGAAAGAAAGAAAGCAAAAAACACTCCAGAATATAAAACAATAGACAATGAAATACGTACTATGTGTAGACAAGCAAAAGAACAGTGGATAGAAACAAAATGCAAGGAAATAGAAGACTTGGAAGCAAAGCACATGACAAGAGATATGCATGAAGAAATAAAGAAATTATCAAATAGGTCGCGGTTTGCACAAGGAGGAAGCTGTATCAAGAACAAAAATGGTGTAATATTACTTGATGAGAAAGACATATCAAACAGATGGGCAGAATACGTAAAAGAACTATTTGAGGACAACAGAGGTAAAAAACCATCACCAGATTCTAATGAAGGCCCAAACATTTTCAGATCAGAAGTAGAGAATGCCATACATATGATACAAAAAGGAAAATCAGCAGGCATGGATAACATAAACATTGAAATGATAGAAGCTCTGGAGAGCTTTGGTATAGATACAATCACAGATCTATGCAACGATATATACAATACAGGATATATACCACACGACATGAAGACTTCAGTTTTTATAACATTGCCCAAAAAACCAAATGCAACAGAATGTTCAGACTTCAGAACAATCAGCCTGATGAGTCATGCAATTAAGATACTGCTCAAAATCATACAGGAAAGAATAAAAAGTAAGGTAGACAGCGAAATCCAAGAAGAACAGTTTGGTTTTAGATGGAACAGTGGAACAAGAGAGGCAATATTTTGCCTAAGAATATTAGCAGAAAAATATACAGAGGTCCAAAAAAGTATGTACATGTGCTTCATTGACTATAAGAAGGCTTTTGACAGTGCATCATGAGAAAATAATTGAATGCCTTGAAGACATAGGTATTGATGGCAAAGATATAAGAATACTCAGTAATCTTTCTTCTTCCGTCCTTAGCCACCGACCGTCAAAGCAGTCAGTGGCCATTACGCCTAGTGGCGTCTTAGGGCAACAGCAGATAGGTTTTCTTTGCCATTGTTTCCCATCACGCCTATTGGCGTCTTTAGGGCAATGGCAAATCAATCCATTTGCTGTTGTTTCCGTAATCGAAGTGACTGGCAAACGGGTGATCAGCCCGTTGGATCAGTAATCTTTATTGGGAGCAAACTGCCACAGTAAGATCTGGAAGGAATTATTCATCATACATAGACATAAAAAGAGGTGCCAGACAAGGTTGTGTGCTGTCCCCCTGCCTATTTAATTTATACACCGAAAAAATTTTCAAACAGATACAGGAAATACCAGGACTGAACATCAGTGGAAGGTCAATAAACAACCTTAGATATGCAGATGATACCGTGTTGTTAGCTGAAAGCGAACAGGAATTACAAGAACTAGTGAAGCAAGTGAACAGTATAAGTCATGAATATGGACTTGACATTAATATTGAGAAAACAAAAACTATGATAATTAGCAAAACAAACGATAAACCCACATTAAAGATAAGCGTAAATGGGAAAATCCTGGAACAAGTCAAAAGCTACGTATATCTTGGTCATATAATAACAGAAGATGGCAGATGTGAAACAGAAAGCAAGAAGAGAATAGGAATGGCCAGAGCTACATTCAACAACATGAAGCATATACTGACATCTAAACAGTTATCTCACAAATTAAAACTGAGAATCATAAAGTGTTATATATATTCTGCATTTCTGTATGGTGCTGAAACATGGACGATGAATAAGCATTTGGAAGAAAGAATTGAGGCTCTTGAAATGTGGATATATAGAAGAATGGGGCGTATCTCATGGAAAGAGATGAAAACAAATAAAGAGGTCCTAGAAATTCTAGGTATGAAAAGAGAACTAATGAGGGAAATCAAGGTTCGGCAGCTAAAATACTTTGGCCACATAAAAAGGCATAACACCTTGCAGAAGACCATAACAGAGGGGAGAGCTGAAGGCAAACGCGCAAGGGGAAGACAGCGCTATAAGTGGGAAGATAACATCAAGAGATGGACAGGAAAGAGTCTATCAGAGTGCACCACCAAGACAAGAGACAGAAGACGTTGGAGATCCATTACAGCCAACCTTCGTTGCGGAGATGGCAACTGATGATGATGATGGTTCCATAAACTCATCCACAGAGCTCCCTACTTTTCCTTTTTAGAAGCACTCTTTAGAACAGCGATTTGTCCTTAGCCCTTTAGTACTCCCTCTAGGTAATCCCACCACCCCTCTCCCCGGTGTGTGATACAGCCCACTCTGAGAAACACTGGCCTAAACAGAAAGTTCTCTATGTAAGAAAAACGGTAAAGAGCATATGAAATTATAAAAATAATTATGAATGAGAATCGAAACAAAATAAGTGACATTCATGATGAAGAGGGATACATTCTTAAAGAAAAAAACAATAAAGTGTTCTGAATTAACACACACTGCATCTTAGTGGAGACCTTGTTATCTTACGATGTGCAGACTCAACTGATGATAGTGATTTCCCAATTCTGTTAAGTGTAAACTGCAAAAAAAGCACTAAAGATTGGCAAACAGCTGGCACTGACAACATTCCAGCTGAACTCATCAATGAGAGGAGAATTGACAATAGAAATTCTTACAAAGAAACGCAATAACTTCTGTCAGAAAAGCAAATGGCTAACATATGAACTCAGTCACTCATAATGACTAACAATACCTGTCACGAATTGGTTATAGCAGTGGTTCCCAAACTGTGCGTCCCGGCGCACCGTGGCTGGTTTACAGGGGCGCCGCGAAATATTCCAATATATTTTTTGCTGAAATTACACTTAGCCCACGTGGTTTTAGAATCGGACCATCGATGTGTTGATGCGATGATAGGAAGGACACCTAACGGACAATGTACAAACCACTAACTGGCCGCTGTGATAAAAAGCAAGTATCGTGCGAAAATCAACGTGGAACAGGAAATGAGGGTGGCTGTGTCCAGTTTGATTCCAAGATTTGAGAAGATGTGCAGTGAACAACAGGCTCACCCGTCCCACTAATTACGATTTATCTATTCAATGATATGATTGTTCCAAATTATTACTTTATTAATAAATTTTATATAAATTGTTTGTGAATTTGAAATACGTGTTTCATTTTTTTTTTTTAGTTAACCAACCTAACCGCACGAACTGTGCACTGCAACTGTTAGGTGGGCTTATGTGTTCTGACTTGGGGCGCCGTGGAAAAATCCTGGTACACTAAGGGCGCCGTGAACCGAAAAAGTTTGGGAACCACTGGGTTATAGAATGAATGTCAGTACTCATGCTCCGGCTTGATATAGATGTATTTATGTAAGTTGTGAGTTGAAGTGAGTGAATGTTAAATTTGACTGTGGGCATGAATGTTTTAGTAGCAGTAGGCACTGATGTTAAGTTCACGGGCATGACTGGGTTGTTGTGAACGAAGTGGTGGTGAAGACTGGTCAGGTGTGAAAAGAGGGAAATGTGGTAAGGCATTCGAGAAAGAGAGATTGGAGCGAGTAGAGCTTACGTGGAGAGAGAAGACAAATTGGATGAAGGAAGGTAGACAGTAGAAAGTATATTGAGATATAGTGAAATTTGTCCCGTTGGATGATGTTTCAATTATGCACATCATACATTGTGCTTTTCTTATGATTCATGGCCAAAGCAGCAGTCTGCCTGTGTTATTGTGTTATGCTAAAGTTTGTGACATAAAGTCGTCGGATATCGTGCCTACGTGTTGGAGTTCATTGTGTTAACATTAGCTGTGAATAACGAGCAATGTTTGTCGCTTCATGTGTAATGTCAATGTGCACTCACAGCTAAGCACATGAAAATACCCAAAATAAAACAACCACAGCTATACCAATATAATGTAAGTCTTAATAATTGGCCACACATACAAAGCAATGCTAAAAGTCAATGTGCACTCACAGCTAAGCACGTGACAATTGTGGGGGACATGTAAGTGGAAGAGGAGACCCACCCCTAATTTTCTGCTGAATTTTTGAAAATTTCACCTTCTCATGAACTGTTGTTGAATAATTATTTCAAGCAGAACAAAGAAGTAGGCCTATTTTTTAAATCAGGTCACAGGAACGTTATGTGTAAAATTTAAGTCTTCGTTTCAGCGACAGTCAGCAATGGTATATGTTGGGAGTTAGAAAATGCAGTTAGTTTGAAGGCCCAGAACACCGCATCGCTACCCCAGTCCACTAGACAATCTATGTCACGTGGTGAGACTGGCAGTGTGACACTACATCGCAAATTGCAGAAAAGGATTGCTAACAAGGCATGTGCAAAAAGAGAAGAGTTGAGCAGAAAAGTGTATGGGAAAAATGGGGGAATTGAAGTTCCAGCCGTGTGGCTGTTGAGATGTGTATCTGGGTGTGTGTATGATCCATAAGATATATTCATGTACACAATATTCAGTATATTGAAAGTATACAACTGTATTTCATATTTCATTACTGAAAGGATTGTTTCATACATATGAGTGACTATTATTATTATTAATTTTGGTTGTGTACTAATTGCCTGACCACATCAATGGGTCTATTGTGAAGTTCTTCATGTTTATTAAAGTTATAAACCGTCACTCAGCAGTTATTACTTTCTTTGGAGAAAGAGATTTGTGCACAAAAGTAAACTAATAATTGTTTGCCAGGCACGTAAAGAAAGAACCCTGGACATTAACTTTCTTATCAATATCAGATATTTATAAACAAGCTTGCAAAAGCTACAAGCGAAAATAATCACGCAACAGTATAGCTGCAGAAGAAAATAAGTGACAGTGATTATTTTGGAAGGAAAAATAGTTTAATCACTGGCTGAGAGGTGAAGGGACAGTTTTGACGGAATTGACTGTGTTATTTTGGAGAGTAGCATGCAGGATGAAAAAGCAGTAATCAGTCTTGTTTACCTCAGCGCATTGATATTGTGTTATTCTGCCCCGTGATGAGTGTGCTGGTCGGCTATACAACGTCGTCAATTAATCTGTGCTGTGTAGTTCGGCATGACTGTTGATACAAAATACATCGTCTGCGGGTCTTGTGATCGAATAACAAGGCCCTTGTTTTGCTGCGATCGGCTGGAATCATAACATCTTGCCTGGGGATGGTGTTAGCAGTGAGAGAGGTAGTTTCTACCCCTTGTAACAGTAGAGAAGAAGATTCAGTTCACCGTGTACTGAGAGCTGAGTTGCACGGAGGAGCTCAGCTGACTTCGACATTTGACTGTGCTGTGTTGCAACATGAAGTGTGTTGTTTGTGGTGTCCGTCATTGAGCTGTGATACCAGGACTCCAAGCCTGTACCTATCTCAAGTGGAACAGCGGATACAAGACATTGTTAAGTTAAGTTTATTATTAATTTTGTTAATTTCCAGTCTTCTGTTTACTTCACTTGTGCCACTCCTTTTATATATTAATTTTTTTTATTTCTATTTATTTATTTTCCTTGATACGGTTATTGTCCGGAACAAATAGTTTTTTTTTCTCTTTCTTTCTTCAATAGTATTTCTGGAGATTAATTAACGTTGTTATATTTGAACCCTATCTTGTCAGTTATTTCTACTTGGTGTACGAAACTTAGTTTATTTTGATTCTAGTTCCTCTTAGCACTTGCTTTGTCATATCTGGACTTCCTCCTGTCTATCACTTCTACAGTGCACTCGAAACTTATTTTATCTCTATATTAGCTCTTGTTATTAGTTAAATGTGTCATATATTGATTCATTCCAGTTTGCCCTTGCTGCAGGGTGCACGAGTATAGCTCTTGGGTTACTTCATTGTCCAGTGTTTTGTTTTTGTTTCGTTCATATTGTGTGGTAGTATTTAATTTCGATTTCTGTATAAGGGTGGTTTTGAGTGGTGAGCACAATCCATCTTTCTTCATTGAAGAAATTTACCTTGTGTTGTCTTTAATAGGTTTTGTGAGACAAACTCCGCTGTAGGGAACCCAGTCTGTCTAAGACTTGGGGAGTTGTGAAGCCTTGTGTAATTTGTTGAACAATTGTTGGTGTTAGGTGTCTGCGTTTAGTTTGTTTACTTATTGTCTTGTATATTAGTCTTTCTTTCATGCTGTTTTTCTGTCGTGATTCTCAGTCCTTTGCTCTGCTATCCGTGTATATGTTATCTGATGTGAGAGATTGACCCAGTGTGTAGAGCTGTTCAAAATCTGGTGTGTATGACAGACGTTCTTCATAGGTGGAGGGGCATCCACTATAGTTTTCCAGACACCATTTGACTTATCAGGTGGTATAAGTTTTTTCCTTAATTCTATTTTTTTTGCATCATTTTTTCATAGTTATCGTAGTTGATAAATAGTGCAGGATGACTAGCCTCCTGGATTATATCACCAAGGGACAGGCACTTGGTAAATCAGAGGCTGAACTTGAATTATGGGCTGAGACAAAATTTGCGGATGCTGAGGAATGGAGGGAACGCAACGAGGTAAGAGAACTAAGGAAGTTAGAAATTGAGGCAGAAGCAAAGAAGGAAGAAACAAAGAAAGCTGAAATTGAGGCTGACATGGAAGCAAAGGAGGAAGAAACAAGGAAAGCTGACATTCAGGCAGATAAAGAAATTTGAATAAACTGGAACTTGAGGCTGCTAGTTTTAGACCAGCTACTAAGGAGTCTACTCATCCTTTCAAGCTGCGTCTCCCGTCCTTCGTTGAGGGTGTAGATATGATGGACGTTTATCTATAAAGATTTCAACAAGAAGCAGTATCTTGGAAGGTTAAGAAAGAGGACTGGCCATCTCTGCTCAATAATTTGCTCACTGGAATGGCTTTACAAAGTGTCTTTGCTTTGCAGGAGAGGATCGCATGAATTATGACACTGTGAAGGAGACACTGCTTCGAAGATTTAGACTGACGGCTCAAGGGTACCGTGATAGATTTAAGGAGGCTATTCCTACAACCAGCAATGACATTAGTGAGTTTATTGCAGAAATCAAGCTGCTGTTCAATAGGTGGATTGAACTATCAGGTATTGTCAAGGATTTTGACGGGTATCTGACCTCATGCTACAAGACAAGGTTCTATCATCCTGCAGTCCAAAGTTATTGGCTTTTCTACAAGAGCAAAAGCCAAAATATATCAATATTATGTCGGAGCTAGGGAAGCAGTATGTTACTGCTCACCCCGGGAAGCCGATTCACAAGCAGTTAGTTGCTGAGACCTTTCCAGCTTGTGTGGCTCAGGACAAAATTGAGAAGCCATACATACATCCTTGGGCCCGTAGCTAAGACAGCTACGTTGATACAGATGGTGGCAATAGAAGATGGAATGGGGACAGAAGATATTCTCCTAAGAGACAGTATCCTTCTTTTGGGTCGGGCTACAGTAGAAGGGGTTGTTATAAGTGTGGCTCAAGGCATCATCTATCTTATCAGTGTGGGAGAAACCCAGAGAGGTGTCCATTCAACCCGCAAAGAAGTCCATATGCCAGCCTAAAGAAAAACTCTCACGTCAGTCCAAGGAGAAGCCCTTACAAGCGCCAAGAGATGGATTCTCACTGCCCCAATTGTAATGAGAGAAGAAACAGTCAAAAGGAGAGCCCAAAGGAAAACACTAAACATGCAAATTCAGCTATTGTCCTTGATACATTTAATAGCGAGACCATTGTTCGAGCCTGTTGGCAAGCCTATTTTAATATGTGGCCACAAATTGCCTTGCCTTTCATCAGTTGATGAGGATGGTAGCTTAACTTTACATAACGGTTTTGTGGAGAATACACCTGTTTCTGTTTTGAGGGACACTGGATGCACAACCATTGGTGTAAGGAAGACATTGATTAAGGATACTTGTTATATTGGAAAGATGGCCAAATGTATTACATTTGGTGGTAATGTCGAATACTATCCACGGGCTATTGTGCAGATCGACACCCCTTTCTTGTCAGGTAGAGTTTGAGTATGCGTCCTCGACTCACCCATCGCTTATTTCATTATTGGAAATGTTTGTGGGGTTCATGATTGCACCAATCATGATATTGAGGAGTGGGAAAATAAACATGAGTCGTTTGCTAATGCAGTAATGACGAGAGCTCAGACTAAGGCTGATGATGCGAATATTATGTCATCGCAACCCAGTAATATCCCTTTGGTGCCTAAGGTTGCTGGAATTACAGCCTCTGATTTTACAGACAGGCAGAGGCGAGACATTGCACTTCTGATTTGTTTCGGTTGGCTGAGTCCAAAAACATACGGCATACCAAGTCTGCCTGTTACTGGTTCGAGGTTAGAAACTCCATTCTAATCAGGTGCTTTGCAGAACAACATTTGGTCATTAGGCAGGTGGTTATTCCGGCGGAATTGAAGAATACAGTGTTAAGGACAGCACACGATATCCCTTTCGCGGGTCACATGGGTATTGCGAGAACTCGCTGTAGAGTGTTGTCCCAGTTTTACTGGCGTGGATACAATAGGGATGTAAAGGTTTACTGTCGGTCGTGTAAAGTGTGTCAGAAGACAAGCCAGAAAGGAAGGACTCCCAAGGCACCGTTAGTAGCCATGGATTTGGCAGTTCGCCCTTTTCAGAAGGTTGCTATAGATATTATTGGGCCCCTTCCTGTTATATCTGATCGGGGGTATAGATTTATTCTAACATTGGTTGATCTATGCGGGAGGTGGCCTGAAGCAGTGCCAATGAAATCCATCGCATCAAAGGATATAGCAGAGGCTCTAATGAGTTTATTTAGCAGATTAGGATTTGCTGAAGAGATATTGTCTGACAGGGGCCGACAATTCATTTAAGAAGAGATGAAACACATATCTAAACTACTAGACATAGCCCAAGTATTCACCACCCCTTATTATCTTCAGAGCAACGGGATCTGCAAGCGGTTCAACAGAACACTGAAAAGAATGCTAGGTAAGGTTACAGGAGATTTTCCGCAGTTGTGGGATAGATACCTACCGACGGTTTTGTTTGCATACAGGGAGATGCCACAGGAGAGCACAGGGTTCTCACCTTTTGAGCTGGTATTTGGGGCAAATCCTCAGGGTCCCATGAAGATTTTGATAGACTTACTGACAGAGAATTACGCTGATGATAGCGTCAGGTCAAGTTATGAGTATGTCGTTGACTTGCAAGAGCGCATAATTACATCCTGCTCGATAGCGCGTGAGGCATTACAGATATTGGGTGCAAGGTATAGAGCGTACACCAATAGAAATAGCAAACTTGTATCCCTCAGTCCTGGCAGTGAGGTATGGTTGTTGTTACCTACTAAGGAAAATCACCTGCTAGTGAGCTGGCAGGGCCCATTTCAAGTAAAGAAGCAGATTACCAATGTGGATATCTGATATTAGTCCGAGGGAAGGAGAAGATTTTCCATGTTAATATGCTAAAACCATTTGTAGTACGTCCAACTGAACTGGAACCAGTTGTGCACGCTGTTCTTGATAGTACAGTTACTGTAGCTAGTGCAGCGGGCATCGAGGAAGATGGAGAGAAAGGTGAGTAGGTCAACCTCCACCTCCCACTATTGCCATTGGTTGCTTCTGAGTCATGGAGAGATGTAGAGGTCTCTGCATCTCTCTCACAGAATCAGAGGCAACAAGTGCAGTCACTGCTCTGCGAATTTCAAGATGTGCTCACGGATATTCCTGGAAGAACTGATTTGGTTGAGCACGATATCAAACTGACCTGTGGCAAGCCCATCTGTGTGAGATCACATCCTATTCCACTACATTATATTTCTGCGGTTGAGAAAGAAGTGAATGATATGTTACGCTTAGGTGTTATCTCCCCATCTGAATCACCATACTCATTCCCCATGGTCATCGTGCGGAAGAAGGATAAATCCCTATGGATATGTATAGACTTCCGCCGCTTGAATAGTGTCAAAGTGATAGATGCAGAACCTATGCCCAACCAAGAGGTCCTCCTATCCCAAATAGAGGGGGCAAAGTATTTTACAAAACTAGACTTATCGAGGGGGTATTGGCAAATTCCCTTAGCAGAAGGCGCTAGGCCACTTACAGCATTTTGTACCCCTCAGGGTCTTTTCCAGTTTAATTATATGTGCTTTGGACTGGTGAATGCACCTGCCATTTTTGTGCGAATGATGAAAATGCTTTTGAGTGGACGGAAGGATGTTATTACATATATTGATGACATCTGTCCGTTTCATGACACTTGGGATGAACATGTAGAGGGATTGAAGTCACTGTTGTCATGCCTTCAGGTGCATCACCTTACAGCAAGACTCAGTAAGATTAAGGTTGGGTTTCATAAGTTAACGTTTCTGGGGTGTGTAGTAGGACAGGGTGTTTTAAAACCAGTTGATCAGACAGTCTGAAGAATTTTGAATTTGCAACCTCCAAAAACAAAGAAACAAGTTCGTAGTTTACTCGGTCTGATAAATTGTTATCATAAATTTATCCCCAGGTTCTCCTCGTTGCTGGCAGCTCTGACATTGCTCACTCAAAAGGGCAATCCGAACAGAGTGGTCTGGACTGAAGAGTGTGATAGAGCACTGATGAAAATCAAGAATGTATTCTCCAGCAAGCCCATTCTTCTACTGCCAGACTTGGCTAAGCTCTTTGTACTGAGGACTGATGCTTCTGCAATGGGCATTGGTGCGTTTTATGCAGGAACATGATGGGTTTCTACATCCTGTCATGTATGTCAGCAGGAAGTTGCTTCCGGCTGAAACGCGATATGCCACTATAGAGAGAGTGTTTAGCTATTATTTGGGCTGTTTCAAAACTCTCTAGGTATTTGTTAGGATCTCATTTTGTGCTGGAAACGGACCATCGTCCATTGACTTTTCTTAAGTCATCTAGATCACCAAATTCACGTTTGACAAGGTGGTCGTTGTTGTTACAACAGTACAACTTCACTGTTTTTCCCATTCAGGGTAAATTAAATGTTCTTGCAGATTATTTATCGAGATTATGAGAACTTGCGCTTAGTAAATGGTGTAGCGTTGTTATTTTTATATATATGTATGTTCTTGTTGTATGAGGTACTGTTAAAGTTCATGCATCACGCTGACAACACAAATGGATATGGGTATGGTCATTACAGGACATAACTGGCCGAAGAACATAAGACGTCTGGTAGTGGGTCCATGATACGATTCGTATATTTATTTAGTTCAGCCAAATGGAAAATTTGGAGAATCTTGAAACATGGGGTCTCCTCAAAAATACAAGTGCATGGTAAGTCCATAAGTATTCTGGGAGCTTGAAAAACATGTCTTGCTTTGATGACCTGAAGTATACGAAAGGCCATGAATATGAACCGTTAGAATAAATTAGCGCAAATGCATTACATCATTGACAATCGGTGACGTATTAAATAAGCAGCGTTCAATACAAGTTAAAAAGTGGCAAAAACATGAGTTACCACAAATAGACATATTTTCTCAATAACAATGGCTATATGCCTGTGTGTGGCAATATAACATGACATATTAACTTTTTGTTCTTTAACAAATGGTGTGTTTTTTTTTTAACCATTCTTTCCATTGTAGTATCTGATACCTGTACATGAGTATGTTTTGTCAACTGTATTCTGCATGATTTTTGTATAAGCTTTGTTTTGATGGCATGTTGTATATCCAGTACAGGTTTATAGAATAGATATTCTCCGGTATGGTAGAATTTGATGAAATTGTCACCTTTTTTGTGTGTAATTAGAGTTGCATCATTATTGCCCAACGGTTGCTGTTGTATTTTTCTAGCAACTCGTTTCTACTGTAATTTTTTTTTTTCAGCATGTTATTATTGATTATTTGTAGATAGCATGTTTTCACACTAATGCAATAGATTTTGCCCACACATGTAATTATAGGTTTTGGATGGTTGGGTTCCTGATATCTACCACCCATCCAGTGAAAAACATAGTTTTTCACTTGCAGAGGGAGGGGTGGATTATAGAATGAATATCAGTACTAATGCTCTGGCGGGAGCTAGATGTATTTATGTAAGTTGTGAGTTGAAGTGAGTGAATGTTAAGTTTGACTGTGAGCATGAATGTTTTAGTAGCAGTAGGCACTGATGTTAAGTTCACGGGCATGACTGGGTTGTTGTGAACGAAGTGGTGGTGAAGACTGGTCAGGTGTGAAAAGGGGGATATGTGGTAAGGCATTTGAGAAAGAGAGATTGGAGCAAGTAGAGATTACGTGGAGAGAGAAGACGAATTGGATGAAGGAAGGTAGATAGTAGAAAGTATATTGAGATATAGTGAAATTCGTCCCGTTGGATGAAGTTTCATTTATGCACATCATACATTGTGCTTTTCTTATGATGTATGGCCAAAGCAGCAGTCTGCCTGTGTTATGCTAAAGTTTATGACATAAAGTCATCGGATATCATGCCTACGTGTTGGAGTTCATTGAGTTAACATTAGCTGTGAATAACGAGCAATGTTTGTCACTTCATGTGTAATGCAATATATATTTGTCAATGTGCACTCACAGCTAAGCACTTGAAAATACCCAAAATAAAACAACCACAGCTATACCAATATAATGTAAGTCTTAATAATTGGCCACACATACAAAGCAATGCTAAAAGTCATTTTAAACAGATGAACTCCCCAATTAGATCAAATGATCTCAGAAAAACATGCTGGTTTTCAGATAGGAAAAGTACCAAAGAAAAGATATTCAATAATTAGCGAAAAGGGACAAATATTTAGTTTCACCAGTTTCAAAAATTGCTGGCAGGTCACAGTGATTCATGTAAATATAAATTTGACAAGAATGGTTCCGATTCTAATAAGATAAAAATCTGACATTTTAAAATCCAAAATCTGATCTACTGCATTCTCATAAGTTTCTTAGTGCTTGAATCGTTGAAAGAGAATCTGTCAACTACATCATACATTATATATATCCACTGTTGCTTTACATTTATCCTGACAGAAAAACACACAAATAATGCATTTTCTTTCTGTTAAATGTTGAATCAAACATATCCATACCTTCTCTTCCAGTAGTTTCCTAATTTGTTCTTGAATATTATCCACAGATTTTTCACTGCTGTTCTTGTCAGCCATTTTCACAGACAGTCAAAATAGCTTGCAAATGACTCATGTTGTTGGCACACAGTTTGCAAAGTCTGGTCAGTCAGTTTACTATTTGAGCAAAGATAATATTTTTAAGCTTATTACTGACACTTTAAACAGATGTCTTAAATTAGATGAGACTGCATCACCAAGGAGACATTATTTGAAAAAATAACTTGTTCTGAGTGCAAATACCAGTACACATTTGAACATAATTACCAAAATATTGCCATGGAAGAAAATAATTTCTTGATTATGCTGGTGGCAAATTCAACAACTAAATTTAGTTTTTGACACGGCAACCAAGTAACAATAAGTGAACCAATAAAATGTCAACTTTAGTTGATCTTTATTTTGTTGTACAACGTTTTTCCATGAATTGTATGCCAGTAAATAATCTAATATTGGTTTTCTCTGTTGTTCATACTTCCTACATTTTAGTAGGAGAAGCTCAATATTATTTTTTTCTAGACTCTCTGCACAGTACGGTTCTCTTTTCTAAAATAGCTCATTGCAGTCTAAGAAGTAAAACAGTTTTGAGAATAGATAGACACAGAAAATTGTAAAATATATTAAGAAGAATATTGTAAAACAGTATATAACAAGAACATAAATTAATATGTAACGATCAAAGATAGTGTAACAGGAAAATAGTAGTCTGGTGGGGTGGTCTCGTAATGCTTGCTGATGATTGTTAACAACATGGCAGTTGTGAGATAATTTTTTTAATTTTTGGAAAGACGAGGGCACACACACATACATTCATATAATTTTACATTTTTGATTATCTATATTTGGACTGAATGGAGTGGGCAGAAGATACCATATTTTGATATCGGAAATTAAAATTATTATCTTGAATTAACTAGACTATATATCCTAATTATAACCCATCAAGGGTTGAACTGTATATTTTTTCATTAGAAAAAATTTTTCAGTGAAATAAACAACTGGCAGTGTGGATGCTGCAAACTGAAAACAAAGCTTACTCCAAATGTACACCAACCAGCATGAATCCACCATGGGTGTCAAAATGCTGCCTACATTCCTTGACTGTGCTATAGGTGAAACTGGCAACTAAATTTATTTTCTGATGTAGCGATCAAGTAACTATAAATAAATAAAACATTAAAATACTTAGTTATACTGGGAGGACAACATTAGACAATCTTTGAAGGACCGAGGACTAGAATGGAACCAGGCCAGGAGGAAGACAGCCGATAGGATAGTCTGGCGCTCTCTCTTCCAAACCTCTACACCTCACGGTAGAAGGGGAACGACTAAGTAAGTAAGTATATACATAATTATATTATTACTATTATATATATATATACACTGCAGCTGAGGTTCAAAGATGTGTGCAAGAGAGACATGAAGACACTGGACATAAATCCAGCAGCCTGAGAGGATGAAGCTGTCAATCGTACCAAGTGGCAATGCTCCCTTTAACGCCACCTTTCATTTTTCATTTGCATGTGTTTTTTGGCTAGTGTCAAACTCTGCTTCCTCTGGATTTCTAAATACTGTCTACTTGCATTTGCCTCAGTCATTCTCATGCCTTGTATCCAGGTCTCCTAGTTGCAGGCATGTGCTGGTAGTTGGTCTGGTTAATTCTGATGAGCTGCCCGTACGAATTTATTTTCTGTCTTTCAATGTAGCTGATGCAGTATTTTCCTAATCTACTCTCATCAACTTCTTTATCTCTTCATATCTGAACCTGTCTTTTGATTATTTGTATAGCTGTTCTCAGGCATGTCAATGGGTGTGTAACGGGATCCTTTACCTTTACGGTATGTCAAAGGTTGTAATCCCTATTTCCTGTGCTTTAGACAGTGAGTATGCTTTAGAGTTGGTATTTTGTTTTGTTTAACTAGCGCTGCTGAGCTTCTCGCTCTTTTGCGGCCAATACCAAGTTGAAGACGCCTTGGTATTATCTACACTGTTGATCTAGGCTTTTCCTGTGGCTTTTCTGCAATTCCAAAATGTGCTGAGTTGAAGTAATGAGCTTTAGTTTCTCCAGCTTGGCTTGCATTTAAAGAATATAAGTATATAAACCAATAAAACAGTATTGAATCAGTTCTACAAATTAACGGTTCACATGAACTGTTAATTTGTAGAACTGATTCAATACTGTTTTATTGGTTTATATACTTATATTCCTTACCAGTTTTACAGCAGCCCCTTAATTTATTTACTTGCATTTAAAGGATCGTCACATCTGATCCCAAGCTAAGAGTAAGAAGCGTGTGGCATAATGTGCATTACCCGCCATCAAAAGCTCCCTCTGCCTATCACTGGGTCCATAGTGAGATCCTCCTGCATGCAGTCAACCAGGTCAAAGCCAAAGAATTATGTCTGGAACTGAAGTCCACACCAGCTGCCACACACTTCAATGGTCCTGACCACCATGGTTCCATCGACATCCAGGTCACTGCGATCCGATCCTGCTCCTCTGACACTGCCAGCCGAGAACAGCTTGAGAACCGTCTTATCCACCGCATAATAGTTTCCGTGGAGGAACGTTGAAGCTTGACGCAAAATTTGATGCAGATTCTTTGCTCTACTCGTTCAGCCATTTTGAATGTGACGACCACACAGTGCATGTTCTCACTAAACGGCTTTTAACGGTCGCACAGACTGGTGCAGCAACGTCAACATTGCACACGTATGTGCATAACAGGCCACTCTATTTGGCTGCCAAGTTACATCGATGTCGCGCAAACGCTTTTTCTAATATTAGTTATGGACGGTTCTTTTCCGGACAGCCCTCGTATATCCCAATTATAACCCATCAGAGGTAAATGGGATATATTTCATCAATATTTTTTTGTAAAAAAATGAGAAATGATGCTACTTTCACAAATCAGCAACTGACCATGTTATCTGGACATAGAGATACTATCTATCCTAATTATAACCCATCAGATGTTGAAGGGTTATTTTTTTAACATCAATATAATAGTCATGCAATTAAGATACTGCTCAAAATCATACAGGAAAGAATAAAAAGTAAAGTAGACAGCGAAATCCAAGAAGAACAGTTTGGTTTTAGACGAAACAGTGGAACAAGAGAGGCAATATTTTGCCTAAGAATATTAGCAGAAAAATATACAGAGGTCCAAAAAAGTATGTATATGTGCTTCATTGACTATAAGAAGGCTTTTGACAGAGTCCATTATGAGAAAATAATTGAATGCCTCGAAGACATAGGTATTGATGGAAAGGATATAAGAATACTCAGTAACCTTTATTGGGAGCAAACTGCCACAGTAAGATCGGGAAGGAATTATTCACCATACATAGACATAAAAAGAGGTGTCAGACAAGGTTGTGTGCTGTCCCCCTGCCTATTTAATTTATACACCGAAAAAATTTTCAAACAGATACAGGAAATACCAGGACTGAACATCAGTGGAAGGTCAATAAACAACCTAAGATATGCAGATGATACCGTGTTGTTAGCTGAAAGCGAACAGGAGTTACAAGAACTAGTGAAGCAAGTGAACAGTATAAGTCATGAATATGGACTCGACATTAATATTGAGAAAACAAAAACTATGATAATAAGCAAAACAGACGATAAACCCACATTAAAGATAAGCGTAAATGGGAAAATCCTGAAACAAGTCAAGAGCTACGTATATCTTGGTCATATAATAACAGAAGATGGCATATGTGAAACAGAAATCAAGAAGAGAATAGGAATGGCCAAAGCTACATTCAACAACATGAAACATATACTGACATCCAAACAGTTATCTCACAAATTAAAACTGAGAATCATAAAGTGTTATATATATTCTGCATTTCTGTATGGTGCTGAAACATGGACGATGAATAAGCATTTGGAAGAAAGAATTGAGGCTCTTGAAATGTGGATATATAGAAGAATGGGGCGTATCTCATGGAAAGAGATGAAAACAAATAAGGAGGTCCTAGAAAATCTAGGTATGAAAAGAGAACTAATGAGGGAGGTCAAAGTTCGGCAGCTAAAATACTTTGGCCACATAAAAAGGCATAACACCTTTCAGAAGACCATAACAGAAGGGAGAGTTTTGAAGGCAAACGTGCAAGGGGAAGGCAGCGCTATAAGTGGGAAGATAACATCAAAAGATGGACAGGAAAGAGTCTATCAGAGTGCACCACCAAGACAAGAGACAGAAGACGTTGGAGATCCATTACAGCCAACCTTCGTTGTGGAGATGGCAACTGATGATGATGATAATAAAGTAAAACAACAAGATGTCTTATTTTTCAAGTAGGCCTACTTGTGAATGTTTTATTTGTATTTAGTAGTACATTGGGTCGAGCACTACTCTGAACTTTACACTACAGAAAATATTGTCACGCCTGCAGCCCTTGATGCTGTCAAATGTCTGCCAACCATGGAGGAGCTGGATGCTGAACCAACATTGGAGGAACTCAGCAAGGCCATTGATAGCTTGGCCTCTGGCAAAGCACCAGGCAGTGATGGGATTCCTCCCGATTTAATCAAATGCTGTAAGAGCATAGGAGCCGTGGTAGCATAGTGGTTAGTGCACTGGCTTCCTAGCGCAGTGGTCTATGGTTTGATCCCCAGATGAGGCGGGAATTTTTTAGGCTACAAACGGCTCCTGGGTCGACCCAGCCCCAAATGGGTACCAGAGCAACTCTGGGAAGGTTAAGGTGGCCGGCGTGATGCCGACCACATCACCCCTCGTGTGCCGACGGTCAAGATAATATAGGCCTAACACCATATTCCCATTATGCCTCAATGGGCGTGTAACGGGTTCCTTTACCTTTTTACCCTGTAAGAGCATGCTATTACATCCCCTGCATAGGGTGCTGTGCAAGTGCTGGGAAGAGACAACTATTCCTCAAGACATGCGAGATGCCAAGATTGTAACACTGCATAAAATAGAGGAGACAGAAGTGATTGCAATAACTACAGAGGTATCTCTCTTCTTAGTATTGTTGGTAAGGTTTTTGCCAGAGTCATCTTAATGCGACTACTATAGTTAGCTGAGCGCATATATCCAGTGTCGCAGTGTGGATTCCAAGCAGGTAGATCAACAACAGACATTTTCTCTTCGCCAGCTTCAGGAAAAATCAAGAGAGCAGAAAAGACATTTATATATCGCCTTTATAGACCTCACAAAGGCATCTGACCTGGATAAACTCTTCAAAATCCTCCTGAAAATAGGCTGTCCCACCAAACTGCTGGAAATGATAAAGTCATTCCATGAAGACATGAAGGGAACAGTCCAATATGCTGGAAGCACATCACAGCCCTTTGACATATGCAGTGGCGTTAAACAAGGCTGCATTCTGGCTCCAACCCTCTTTGGGATCTTTTTTGTCTCACTCTTGCAACATGCGTTCAGGGATGCAACTGAAGGAATATGCCTTCACACTAGGTTATATGGAAGTCTATTTAATCTCACAAGGCTGAAGGCAAAAACAAAAATCAGAAGGGTCACTATAAGAGACTTGTTATTCGCTGATGATGCTGCAGTCGTCACTCAAAGCCAACAGGAGCTTCAGAGCTTGATGAATCACTTCACCCAAGCATGCAAGGACTTTCGGCTCACAATAAGTCTAAAGAAAACTAATGTGCTGAGTCAGGATGTGGGTGCTGCACCAGTTATCACTATTGATAACTATGAATTGACAGTGGTGCACCACTTCGCATACCTGGGGTCTACCATCAATGACAAACTCTCACTGGAAACAGAAATTGACAGCCACATTGGCAAAGCTGCAGCTACCTTTGCCCACCTCACATTGCATGTTTGGGGAAACTCCAAACTCACAATGAAGACCAAAGCTGCGATACATAACGCCTGCGTCACCAGCACACTCCTATATGGCAGCGAGACCTGGACGACCTATGCTAAGCAAGAAAGAAGGCTCAATACCTTCCATCTACGGTGTCTACGCCACATCCTCAGCATTTCATGGAAAGATAAAGCGACAAATGTCGAGGTGTTGTGTGCTGACCTTCAAAGCATGTAAAAACTGCTTAGACAGCGCAGACTACGCTGGCTTGGCCATGTCCGCCGCATGGAAGATGGTTGCATCCTGAAAGATATCTTCTACGGACAACTGGCAGATGGCAAAAGAACAGTTGGGTGACTGTAGCTGTGGTTCAAAGATGTGTGCAAGAGAGACATGAGGGCACTGGACATAAATCCAGCAACCTGGGTGGATGAAGCTGCCGATCGCACCAAGTGGCGATGCTATCTACGGAGTCACCTCAGATTGGGAGAAAAGAAGCTCACACAACAAGCAGAAGAGAGGAGAAAACATCGAAAGGAACAAGAGGAAAATAAGCAGCTGAGGGCTGTGTCACCGCTGGGGTGCATTCCCATAGTCAGTTATGACTGAAGGGGCTATTATTATTATAGCCTAGTGGTGTCTTGTTTGTATTTAGTGGTACAAGTGGCTGCCCTTTGCATTTAACACGCGAACACCCCCCCCCCCCCCGCCCACCCACCCCCCCCCCCCCCCCCCCCCACCCCAAAAAAAAAAAAAGCTTAGAGCTTTGCACCAGGAAGCACAACATACTGAACACACAACTGTACGCTAGCGCACATTTGTAATATTAACTACGCATTTTCACGATCTACAATGAATGCGTGTTTCTTTTGTTAAACGTAGGCTAATGGTTAATTATTATTAACATTTTTTTTTTCATTGAGAGACTGGATAGAGAACGTCACCAGATGACTGAGTTTCTGGATACTAAGAGCTCGGACGAATCAAATTGAAAACGTTGTTGGAATTGTCACTTTCACTATTCCGTAAAAAATGTATCCAATAAAGCAACAATTACAGTTTATTTGTTACCCATTTGTAATGCTTTCTTTGACCATGTCTCTGAGCACAAGAGAAGACAGTCATACTAACAGCCGCTTCGAAGTGTCTGCGTCAGAGGGGTTTATTCCATGTCCGCTAGCCGCTAACTAGACGCTATCACTTAACCATAAAGCCCGCCTCTTGCCAGATTTTCGCAAAAACAAATAGCATGAGTAGCATCATTTGATTTATGGGGCTATCCATAAAAGACGTCCACATGAGAGGGGGAGGGAGGGGTATGTTAAAAAGTGGACAACTGTACACATGGGGGGGGGGGGGGGGGGGGGGAGAATTCACAAACCACATGGCAGCTCTCACTCACATATAAATCTATCACGAGTAACAAACCTTCTTATCTTGTGAATACAAGCCAGTAATTCCGCCCTGGGAGATCAAGAAACCAGACACGGACTACCACCTAGCAGAAATACTTAAGAAAACAAATAATATAGAAAATATTAAAAACACAGCCAATAAATATATACAACAAATATCAAAAGACAGCATTACTGTGTACACAGATGGATCCAAGGGAGAGGATGGCAAATTGGGGATAGGAATATATATTCCAATATGGAAAATGGCAAAAGAATATAGCATCACAGAAAATACATCCATTTTCACTGCAGAGATGGTGGCAATACTAAAAGCACTAGAAATATTCTCTAATAACCCTCCCAAAAAATTAACAGTTTTAACTGACTCTCTTTCAACAATTAAAGCACTTAGAAACTTACGAGAATGTAGTAGACCTGATATAGCAGAGGAGATTTTTCTGGCTACTACATACTTATATTCCAGAGGATGTTCAGTTTTAATTGCTTGGATACCTTCACATGTTGGCATAGAAGGAAATGAAAAAGCAGATAAAGAAGCCAAGAAAGGTAGATCTGATAAAAATCTAATAAATGTAGGGATAAGTAAATCAGAAATTAAGAGCTTAATTAAAGATTTAATAACAGATGAATGGAAAGCAGAGTGGGATAAAAATTTGAAAGGAAGACATGCATATAAGATGTTCAGGGCTCCAACAAGAAAATGTCAGATATCTAGGGAATTGAAAATTCCCAGTAATAAGAAACTTCTCAGACTACAGCTGGGAAAAGGCTATTTCAGAATAGAAGAACCTTACTGTGCAGGATGTCTTCAAGACAATAATATAGAACATTTCTTGTTAAAATGTAAGAGGTATGACCAAATGAGAATACCAATATTGGATTATTTGCAGGCATCCAATTTACCTATAAATATAGAGGAGGTGCTGAGAATAGACAGACCTAGGGAACTGCATAATATAGTCAAACAATATTTAACACGAACACATGTTAATATATAGTGGCTGGGAATGTGAAGGTCTGATGCTGTTCTTACAATGCATGTGACTTTAAACAGATGAAAGTCAAATATCTGGTAAAGTCCGTTATATAACCAGAACCACCAGGCCTTTACACCCCTCCACTTTAATATTATTCTTGTTTATAGTTTCTTTTTATATTTTTTTATTTAACGTATAGGCCTAAGCACAATTGTGATTATCCCTATTTACAAATGTGATGCCACTTTCTCATATCGGCAGTTGTTCATATTATTTGGAATTGAAAACAATATATATCCTAATTATAACCCATCAGAGGTTGAACAAGATTTTAGTTTATTTTCATCAATTTAAAAAAAAACAATTCTTATCTTCGAAAGCTTCTTACTGTCCAGCTAAACCCAAATAAACGTTCTTTTGATTTTGTCCTTCTTGCCAGGCCTTCGAATCCTTCTGGCTAGAATAAATATCTCTAATATGAAGTGGTTTTAACTTCTACGTTCCTGTTCTCTGGAACAAAAAACCTTAGTATATTAACTTGTTTGTTACTATGTAATGTGCAATATTTAGTAACTCTGGGTCGTCCTGGAGGGGGGGGGGGGGGGGGGGGGGGGGGGGGGTGGGGGGTCTGGATCCCTGGCTCTTTGTTTCCCATGCTTGTCGTGGTAGCCGATCTTCTCCCATTCTGCAGACATGGCCAACCCATCTTAGTTGGGACTGTTCTACTTGGGTCTGCAGGGGGTGGGATTTTAGGCCTTGACGTATCGTCTGGTTGCGGACCATGTCTCTTCTTGTTACTTCAACCACCTTCCTCAGATACCTCATTTCTGAGGTTTGGATCTGGCTTTTGTGGGTTGTAGTCATTGCCCATGACTCGCATCCATATGTCAAGACTGGGACATAGGTGGAGCGGTATACAGCCATCTTCGTTTTCTTACCAACCTCTCTCTTGCTGAGGAATCCTTGATTTATGGCCTGAAAAAGTCTCCTAGCTGCTGCTTTTCGAGTGGCCAACTTTTCTTTGATGCCTCCCTTTCGGTCTATAATAGCTCCGAGGTATTTAAAGTGGTCGACCTGCTCCAGTACCTATTCTCCCAGCTTAATCTGATGTCTTCTTTCTTCTCGTGATATCACCATTGACTTTGTTTTAAAGCTGCTTATGACCATCCCTCTCTTCTCCAGCTCTTCCTTCCAGACTTGCAGGTTGGATTGGAGATGTGCCTCTGATTTAGCAATCAGGGCAACATCATCAGTAAATGCCAGCTCTGAAATACAGACCTGTCTCATCTTCCAGTACCCCACTGAATACTTTCTTGTTCTCTCCTTACATGCCTTGATGACATCGTCCATGAGGAGTATGAAAAGATAAGGTGACAGGATATCACCTTGTCTTACACCAGTGGTGGTCCTGAACGCTTTTGACTTATGGTTTGCTGTCCTCACATAATTTCTGCAAGACTTGAAGAAGGTCTGTATAGCATGAATCAGAGGTGCTGGAATGTTCTTGCGCATCTTTTTCTAGCTTTTCTCCAAATTCTTAACAGGACTTCTGTTTTGCTGCTAGCACCTTGTTCTTTGCTTCTGTTCTGAGTGTCACATATTCTCTATATTTCTCCATTTGTCCTGTTGTGTTTTTAGCTCCTAAGTATTGTTTCCATGCCATTTTCTTCTCTCTTGTTTTCTCTTTGACTTCCTCTGTCCACCAAGGTGTTCTCTTTCTCTTGTTCCCAAGTCGGACTTCACCACATGCTTCTGCAGCAGCTGTCTTTATGACGTCCTTGAATTTAAGCCAGAGGGTTTCCAAGTCATCAGGTTATTCTTCTGTGTTGCTCACCGCTACAGCAATAAGCCCCTGAAATCTGGTCTTAATTTCTGGCTCTCTCAGCTTGTAGGTCTTAATGCTCATTTCTCCCGTTCGTTTACTTAGTTTCTTGCGTGATGTTGGGCAGTTCCTAGACTGAGCAACTCTTTCAGTTGTTCTTTTGGTTGTAAGCAGGTGGTGATCGCTTCCAATCTCTGGCCCCCTCCAGACTCTAGCATCCCGGACATATTTGAATGAGCTCCTCCTAACAATGGCATAGTCGATCACTGACTTCTCAATCTTTGTTGGTTCACATCTAGTGTATGCATGCGCTTATGGGGGAACTTTGTGTTTGTAATGATCAGATTCTGCTCACTGTAGAATCTAAGGAGTCGCTTTCCATTGTCATTGAAAGTATCTTCTCCATATCTTCCGATAACTCCACCCCATCTAGCATGGTCATTTCCAACTCTGGCATTGAAATCTCCGAGCATGATAATTTCATCTAGGCAGTCACCCACTGTCCTTTGAAGCAGCTCGAAGAATTCATCCTTGACCTGTGCTCTCTCATCCTCATTTGGCCCATACACTATGACCAGGTTGACTATGGTTTCTCCTTCTTTTAGTTTTACAACCATAATGCGCTCCGAGACAAAGTTCCATCCTTTGATACTATCTTTTTGGTTTTTGGCCACAATGCAACCCACGCCCCCTTTAGCTCTTTCAGATGTGGGTACACCACTGTAGAGCAGCGTGTTACCATCGAGATCCATGACTCCTTGTCCGTTTTTCTTTGTTTTTGTTATAGCCAGGATTTCTAGTTTTGCTTTCTTCATCTCTTCCACAGCTCCCCTTCTTTCCCATTTATACTTCTTGTGTTTCAAGTTCCATAAGTCGTAGTCCGTAGTCCGTTCCAGTTCGTCGCCTTTAGAATCAGTCCGGTTTTCTCTCTTGTAGTTCTCATAATCAAAAGTTTAAAGCAAACAGGTGATTGGCCTATTGTGCCTTTGCAGGGTGGAGGAGGGGCTGCCTCCTTACGGCCTCCATGCAGGCCGCCCTCCTCCTTTTTCAGCCGGGCTTGGGACCGGCCTAGGTAATTAGGTCATATGGTGTACTAATTCAAGAAAACAAAGTCAGATCTCCAATACCCAAATATAGTATCTTCCTTTCTTCCCCCCCCCCCCCTTCCACTCGGTCCAAATAGAGTAAATCAATACCAAATTTGTGTGGATGTTTTTGTGTGTGACCTCCCCTTTCCAAGAAACAAACAAACAATACAAATGAAAAACAAACCAATAACAAAACAAACAAAAACAAAAACTAAAATGAAGTCTCTCATAACTGCCCTGTTGTTAACAAGGTGAAAAATGGGTGATAAAGCTCGGAAAGGGGGGGGGGGGTGTGTGATAAATTTAACCGTGATACAACGTTAAAATATCTCCAACTATCAAGATAAAATGTAGGGATAAAAATAATGCATAAGCTACTAGAAGACATGATCGCCCATGCCGCGGTTCACTACCCGCCATGGAAACTAACTTGTTAGACGTGCAGACAAAACGTTTACCCTTGGAGACGGGAGGGAACGGAGATCAAAAAGAAAAAATATGACTGAACACGTGTTTGAAACTAGCAAGGCTAAAAAGACGCAATTGGTGGGGAAAGGCAAAAATTCACGTCCACTAGTCTTCTTCGTCTTCGATCCTTAACCGCCGACCGTCAAAGCAGTCAGTGGCCATCACGCCTAGTGGCGTCTTGTAGGGCAACAACAAATTGATTCCACTTTGCACGGTCGGTGGCCATCCTTCGTACAGTGCCCCAACTCTGGTTCATTCTTTGCATCTCAGCCTCCACAGTCCTCCGCCAAGTTGTTTTTGGTCGGCCTCTCTTTCGCTTTCCTTCAGGGGTCCAAAGCATAGCTGTTCTTGTGATGGCATCGGAGTCTCTTCTGAGGACATGACCAACCCAGCTCCAGCGTCTGCCAGCTATGATGGTATGCATGTCCTCTTGCTTGCTACGAGTAAGCAGATCTTGGTTGGTGATGGTATTCGGCCAAAAGATTCGATGAATTTTTCTTAGGCATGTTGTGTGAAAAGAGGACAATTTTGACATTTCCTTCTCTGTGACTCTCCAGCATTCCGCACCATAGAGAAGCACAGAAAGCACGCAACTCTGGTATAATCTTAATTTTGTGCTTGTGCTGTATTGGGAGGACTTCCAGATGTTATTTAGGCTAAAGAAGGCTGTTCTTGCCTTATTCATTCTGATGTTGATGTCTTTGCCTGCCCCACCGTCCGGTGTTACTATGCTTCCTAGGTATGTGAAGGTATCTGTCTGTACCAGTTGCTGATTCCTTACTGATATGGGCTCAGGGTTGCTCACATTGAGCGTCATGACCTCAGACTTCTTTAAATTGATGTTCAAGCCCACCTGCTGGCTAAATTTATTAAGTCTATCCGTTTTTTCCTGGATGTGTTGATGTGAATGTGCCAGCAGTGCAATGTCATCTGCATATTCCAGATCTTCCAATGTTGAAAATGTAGTCCATCTTATTCCTCTTGGACTGCCCTCTGTTGTCTGGCGCATCACCCAGTCTATGACTGTTAAAAATAGAGTGGTTGATAAGGGGCATCCCTGTCGTACTCCTGTCTTCACCTCGAAGGTTAGGTTGCTCTGCCCAACACTACACGTAAAGTTGGCATAGAGGCTTTTTATGATTGACACTATGCAGCTTGGAATTCCATAAGCCCTCAGTATTTTCCATAAACTGTCCCTATGTATGCTGTCAAAAGCCTTTTCAAAATCAACAAAATTTATGTAAAGCTGTCTTTGCCATTCTGAGCACTGCTCTATAATGTTCCTGAGAGTGAATATATGGTCTACACATCTTCTGTTCTTTCTAAATCCTGCTTGTTCTTTCCTCAGTTTGTAGTCTACTGCCTTTGAAATTCTCTGTATAATTATCCTGCCTAGTATTTTGCTGGGAACTGAGAGAAGAGTGATTCCTCTCCAATTATTGCAGTCTGAAAGATCTCCCTTCTTGGGCAATTTGACAATTATTCCTTTGTTCCACTCTGATGGTGTTGTCCCCGTTTTCCACACTTGTGCAAATAGTGGTTCTAATAGTTCTGCTGCTAGCTCAGGGTCTGTCTTAAATAGCTCTGCATTTAAGTTATCATGGCCCGGAGCTTTACCGTTCTTTAACCCTTTGATTGCTGTGATGATTTCTTCTTTTCGTGGAATGTCTGTATTTACATCTAGATCGTTTTCAGCCTCAGGAACATTCAATTTTGTCTCTGGTATTTCCTTGTTCAGAGTTTCTCTGAAGTGCTCTGCCCATCTTGTTTCCTGTCCCTCCGCTGTCTTGATGAGATTTCCTTGCTTATCTCTTACTAATGTAATATTGTTTGCACCTTGTTTTCCGCTGATGAATTTAGTTATTTTGTATACTGTGCTTTGTTCATTTCTCAGTGCTGCCTCTTCTGCCTGTTTTGCAACGTCCACTAGTGACACAATGTAAAGAAATGGACAAAAGGGACCTTAGCTATTATATGCAACAGTCATTTCTTGGACGCTTTTGCGATACTTGGTTGTTTATTTGAAATCAGCGGCAAACGCATTACAGAAGCTTCTCGAAGATATTTCAAAAAAAAAAAAAAAAAAAAAAAGACGAGAAAAAAAATATTACAGAGTCATAACCACCTAGATTTCTACAATAGATTAGCACTTCTTTTTCTTAATAATAATGTTACGAAAATAAAACTTAGCTAGTTTGATAGCCCATATTGAGCTGACAAATAATATACTTTAAATTATCCAGACGAATAGATAATAAGGAAGATATTGACAAAAGACTGTGTTGTTCATATCAGACGAACGACTACACTGTTAACCCATGTCACTAAAATTAACCAAAATCTTGGCCTTGAGTCTGCAAACGTAAAAATCTAGTTGAAATGAAAGAGAGGGAATGTGGTGGAGAATTGTGGCTAAAAATAACTTTAAAGGCAAAATTGTGTAGGGGACGGCAGAGTTGGTTCAAAAAACAAGTGTGTTTTTTTTTTTGTGAAACGCAAGTAGAGACAGACGGACCAACAGACAATAATACATACTTGACTGAGGTATGACTGAATTGACTTTTGGTTGTAGGTTTGAAATTTGAAAGGGGGGAAGTCGGTGATTGGCCAAAGATAATCATATTATTGGCGCACAGACGCGCATTTTTGCCATTCAACTAAAAGCTGTCCAGTAGTAGACACAGTAAATAATTCAGTGGTGTATTTCCCAGAAAGCTATTCCATATTTAGAGGGACGCCATACTAGAGCCAGCAGCTCAGCTGAGTTTTGCTAGAATATAACTGTGTTCTCTATTCGTAATTCTGAAGTGTGGGTTTCTGATGTGGCACTAAGCTAGTGCTACATAAGTATTCAAAGTTACACCAGCAGACGTGTATGCAGGCAAACAGCGTATAGAAGCAGACTATCGTTCTATTCTAGCTGTCGAGAGAAGTGGACCACCTGATTCTGCATCAGTTCTTCGCAGACCAGATGAGTACTAAATGGCCTGCTGAAGATTCACCATATTTCTAAGGAACTTATAATAATTTCCCCACCACGGTTTACTGAACTTTGGGAAAGACACAGTATAAAGTTGTAATCTAATGGACACAGCTCCTGTAGTTACAGAATGGGAGTGATGACGCCACCCCATCAGCACATCCATTAATCGTTCTCCCAGAGAAGTTTAAAATATAAACAGTATTAATATTAACTAGTCTTGTAAAATACATATGTATACACCTTTCATTTTATTATGACATATATCCATGCATTTCATTCATAACTTCATAACCTTTCATATGTTCTGACCAAAATAAAACCTTGGTTCAGAACAAATAAACTTAAAGAAAATTTCTATATCTAAAACTAAAACAGCTGAGTCAGTTCAGTGTGTTATAAATTTTATTAATATTATTACACTTAGTAATTATCTGTGTGTGTGTTTGTATATACTAATACAACACAGTACATATCAGTACCCTAGAATTTAACGTAGCCACATTCATTAGTAAAAAAGATATGAGTGAGGTCGTAAGTGGTAGTACGAAGGGCCTTCTGTAATTCACATCTACATTTATCTCAGGAGCCTTCACAACTGGGAGGACAACATTAGACAATCTTTGAAGGACCGAGGACTAGAATGGAACCAGGCCAGGAGGAAGACAGCAGATAGAATAGTCTGGCGCTCTCTCTTCCAAACCTCTACACCTCACGGTAGAAGGGGAACGACTAAGTAAGTAAGCCTTCACAACTGACCTCATACATCCCACTAAGTGACATCAACCATACAATACCATCAAAACCCACTACAGGGGGGGGGGGGTCCGAGATTACATCAAAGCCACCAATTATCTGCCATCAGCCATACAAGCACTCCATCAGACTATCCCTTTTTCTCACACCATCATTGATTCTTATATATTAATTTCAGTTCTTGTTATATACTGTTTTACTATATTGTGCAGTTCTCTAGGTCTATCTATTCTCAACACCTGTTCCACATAAGAAACTTCTTAGACTGCAACTAGGAATGGGCTATTTTAGAATAGAAGAAGCTTACTGTGTAGAGTGCCTAGAAAAGAAAATAATATGAGCATTTCCTGTTAAAATGTAGGAGGTATGAACAACAGAGAAAATCAATATTAGATTATTTACAGGCATAATAATAATAATAATAGCCCCTTCAGTCATAACTGACCATGGGAATGCGCCCCTGAGGTGACAGCCCTCAGCTGCTTATTTTCCTGGTGCTCCTTTCGACGTTTTCTCCTCACCTCTGCTTCTTGTGTGAGCCTCTCTTCGCCCAATCTGAGGTGGCGCCGTAAATAGCATCGCCACTTAGTGCGATCAGCAGCTTCATCCTCCCATGTTGCTGGATCCATGTCCAGTGCCCTCATATCTCTCTTGCACACATCTTTGAACCTCAGCTGTGGTCGCCCAACTGTTCTCTTGCCATCTGCTAACTGTCCGTAGAAGATATCTTTTGGGATGCGACCATCATCCATGCGGCGAACATGGCCAAGCCAGCGAAGTCTGCGCTGTCTAAGAAGCGTATTTTATACATACTAATTTTGAAGGCCAGCACGTGACAACACCTCGACATTTGTCACTTTATCTTTCCACGAGATGCCGAGGATGCGGCGTAGACACCGCAAATGGAAGGTATTGAGCCTTCTTTCTTGCTTAGCATAGGTCGTCCAGGTCTCGCTGCCATATAGGAGTGTGCTGGTGACGCAGGCATTATATACCGCAGCTTTGGTCTTCATTGTGAGTTTAGAGTTTCCCCAAACACGCGATGTGAGGCGGGCAAAGGTAGCTGCAGCTTTGCCAATGCGGCTGTCGATTTCTGTATCCAGTGAGAGTTTGTCATTGATGGTAGACCCTAGGTATGTGAAGTGGTGCACCACTGCCAATTCATAGTTATCGATAGTGATAACTGGTGCAGCACCAACATCCTGACTCAGTACATTCGTTTTCTTTAGACTTATTGTGAGGCCAAAGTCCTTGCATGCTTTAGTGAAGCGATTCATCAAGCTCTGAAGCTCCTGTTGGCTTTGAGTGACGACTGCAGCATCATAAGCGAACAACAAGTCTCTTATAGTGACCCTTCTGATTTTTGTTTTTGCCTTCAGCCTTGAAAGATTAAACAGACGGCCATCTGACCTAGTGTGAAGGCATATTCATTCAGTTGCATCTCTGAATGCATGTTTCAAGAGTAAGGCAAAGAAGATTCCGAAGAGGGTCGGAGCCAGAACACAGCCTTGTTTAACGCCACTTCGTATATCAAAGGGCTGTGACGTGCTTCCAGCATATTGGACTGTTCCCTTCATGCCGTCATGGAATGACTTTATCATTTCCAGCATTTTAGAAGGGCAGCCTATTTTCAGGAGGATTTTAAAGAGTCCATCCCTACTAACCAGGTCGAATGCTTTTGTGAGGTCTATAAAGGCGATATATAATGGTCTTTTCTGCTCTCTTGATTTTTCCTGAAGCTGGCGGAGAGAGAAAATCATGTCTGTTGTTGATCTGCCATGCAATTCGTCAAACTAGATGGGTTTGCGCCCTCCCCTTTCCAAAAAATAAAAATAAAATAAATAAATACAAACAACAACAACTAACAGAAAAGGAAAGGTCTCTAATAACTTCCCTATTGTTAGCGCGGTGACAAGGAGTGACAAGGGTGTCCGGGATGACACTCAGTCCACCAAGTATCTGCCATTGTCCATATGAGTAAAAAGGACGTGATGCGTAGCCCAATAAGATTTTACAAAACGCCAACCTGCACAATTGAAGTATCGAGAAAGTAGCATAATCAATTAATCATACACATTCGTGAGAACAACAAACTGAAACAGCGGTCTTCATTTTCTGCGTAGAAATCATAGCCAGATAACGTGTGAAACTTAAAAGGTTTACTTCTTGTTGTGCTCTTCGTACAGTACAAAGATTTCTGTTTATGGCGTTCACAACAGTTTTTTGATAATTTCGACGACAAACTCATTGAAATCCTGCACTGCTGCATAGTTGTTGTAACCGTTGAACTTAACGTTGTAATTGCCAGTCAGCTATCTCGAAATTTTAACGTAATTGACAAGTGATAGGCCTACGCCTTTTTCGCATACATCTTATGTGAATGCCGTTTAGTCCGTAGTAGTAAATAGGTTGTTGGTTTATCTAATAGGCCTACTTAAAATAAGAAATAACGTCATATTTCATGTAGCCTAGCCTACAAATATCATATGATGATAGGAAACTCTATAGCCTACAGAGCGATACAACAGGAGACAATCTGATCATCAGATCTGTTGTTCCTGAGAACAACAAACTGAATCAGCGGTCTTCATTTTCTGCGTTTTAATCATAGCCAGATAACGTGTGAAACTTAAAAGGTTTACTTCTTGTTGTGCTCTTCGCACAGTACAAAGATTTCTGTTTATGGCGTTCACAACAGTTTTTTGATAATTTCGACGACAAACTCATTGAAATCCTGCACTGCTGAATAGTTGTAACCGTTGAACTTAACATTTGTAATTGCCAGTCAGCTATCTCGAAATTTTTACGTAATTGACAAGCGATACGCATTTTTCGCAAACATCTTATGTGAATGCCGTTTAGTCCGTAGTAGTAAATAGGTTGTTGGTTTATCTAACACTTAAAATAAGAAATAACGTCATATTGCATGTACAAATATCATATGATGATAGGAAACTCTATACAGAGCGATACAACAGGAGGCAATCTGATCATCAGAAGTAGTCCCCCGTCGATCAAGTGTTTCTGCCCTTTAATCTCCTTTACACTTTAAGGGGGGCGGCCCCACCTGGGTCATGACTCCCAAGTGTCTCCGCCTCCTGTTGTCTAATGTAGATAATGAAACCACTCCACCTTGGTTGCAGCTTTAAAATCCACAATTCTGCCAGCCGGAGGCAATTGTGAAAGTAACCCTTATGTTGAAAACAAATTATTATGGTCGTTCCACAGCACACCACGACTAGGGACGGACACTGACCCACCTGCGCAAAGCCAACGAGGCTTGAAGTCACTGCGCGCTAGCACCTGAAATCTACTTGCGCCCGACACCTCATATAAAATATGCAGCGTGTTGCCTGTAAGCCACTGTCCTTTCACCAAAACAACGAAAAACTCAATGCATTGCGGACAGCCAGCATGATGCCTTTTCCGCAGTTTCACTAAGCCTCTTCAGTGCCCTTGTTCTCGATTGTCCCCTCAGCCCCAACAGTTTCAATAAATCATACACTGATGCAGCCACGAGCCCTCTTAATCCCACTTCAACAACCATGACCCGAGTTCCATAGCCCATTGCTGTTGTTCCACAGCCAGCATGATGCCTTTTCCGCAGTTTCACTAAGCTTCTTCAGTGCCCTTGTTCTCGATTGTCCCCTCAGCCCCAACAGTTTCAATAAATCATACACTGATGCAGCCACGAGCCCTCTTACACCCATTTCAACAACCATGACCCATGCATTGAACCCATCGTGTCTCAGATCCGTGGCCAGATCACTATACTTGGCCGCTTTGAACAAAGGCTGCTCTTCCAATCTGGATTCAAATGGCAAGGTCAGTTCAATCAATATAACCTGGTGTGATGATGAAGACCATACCAAAGGATTGGGAGATTGCCATCATAACACCAATTTTCAAAAAGGGTGACAATCGACAGTGTGGAAACCATAGAGGCATATCCCTTCTCAGTGTCCCTGGTAAATTCTACTCTAGAATCCTAGAGCAGAGACTCCGACGCCTAGCTGAGCCACAACTGGATGAGGTCCAGTGCGGATTCCGAGTGAACCGAAGTACTCAAGACCTAATCTTCACACTCAGACAGCTGAGTGAAAAGACCCTTGAGTATAAGAGTGAGATCCATCTTTGTTTCATAGATCTGGAAAAGGCATTTGACAGGGTCCCCTGGAGAAAACTTTGGGATTGTTTGGCAAGGAAGAACATTCCAGCACCTCTGATTCATGCTATACAGAGCTTCTACAAGTCTTGCAGAAATTATGTGAGGACAGCAAACCATAAGTCAGAAGAGTTCAGGACCACCACTGGTGTAAGACAAGGTGATATCCTGTCACCTTACCTTTTCATACTCCTCATGGACGATGTCATTAAGGCATGTAAGGAGAGAACAAGAAAGTATTCAGTGGGGTACTGGAAGATGAGACAGGTCTGTATTTCGGAGCTGGCATTTGCTGATGATGTTGCCCTGATTGCTAAATCAGAGGCACATCTCCAGTTCAACCTGCAAGTCTGGAAGGAAGAGCTGGAGAAGAGAGGGATGGTCATAAGCAGCTCTAAAACAAAATCCATGGTGATATCACAAGAAGAAAGAAGACATCAGATTAAGCTGGGAGAACAGGTCCTGGAGCAGGTAGACCACTTTAAATACCTCGGAGCTATTATTGACCGAAAGGGAGGCATCAAAGAAGAGTTGGCCACTCGAAAAGCAGCAGCTGGGAGACTTTTTCAGGCCATAAATCAAGGATTCCTCAGCAAGAGAGAGGTTGGTAAGAAAACGAAGATGGCTGTATACCGCTCCACCTATGTCCCAGTCTTGACATATGGATGCGAGTCATGGGCAATGACTACAACCCACAAAAGCCAGATCCAAACCTCAGAAATGAGGTATCTGAGGAAGGTGGTTGAAGTAACAAGAAGAGACATGGTACGCAACCAGACGATACGTCAAGGCCTTAAATCCCACCCCCTGCAAACCCAAGTACAACAGTCCCAACTAAGATGGTTTGGCCATGTCTGCAGAATGGGAAAAGATCGGCTACCACGACAAGCATGGGAAACAAAGAGCCAAGGATCCAGACCCCCAGAGTCCGCTGGGAGGACAACATTAGACAATCTTTGAAGGACTGAGGACTAGAATGGAACCAGGCCAGGAGGAAGACAGCCGATAGGATAGTCTGGCGCTCTCTCTTCCAAACCTCTACACCTCAAGGTAGAAGGGGAACGACTAAGTAAGTAAGTGATGATGAAGAATGCAGCACTATATCCAGCCGTCTCCGCGATTTTCTGATACTCTCTGGATATGCCCCTCGTCCAGGTAGTTCTACCGCCGTCTCTCAGTCATTTGCACAGTCAAGGAGAGATGGTACACTGCTACCTGATTTACTCGGTTTGGGGTGTGCTGACTTTCCTGCTCTCAGAAAGTATGTGTTTGCGGTGTTCGGCCTGACATTGCTATTCGCCTTCATCCTTGCCAGATCTATTGTCGCAGCCAGCTCATTTAGCACTTTGTTGTGGCGCCATGTTTATCGCCCTCGCCCTAATGACACCTTGCAAGCTGAGAGCACGTGTTCAAGTGTCTGCCTCTCATGGCACAGGGGGCACTGCTCATCATCCGACTTTCCCCATCTCACAAGGTTTGTGACCGATGGCAGGAGGTCATACATTGATCTAATAATGAAGCTGAGCCTGGTTTATCTAACACTTAAAATAAGATATAATGTCATATTCTTCTTCTTCTTTGATCCTTTGCCGCTGACCGTCAAAGCAGTCAGTGGCCATTACGCCTGGTGGCGTCTTGTAGGGCAACAACAAATTGATTCCACTTTGCTCGGTCGGTGGCCATCCTTCGTACAGTGCCCCAACTCTGGTTCATTCTTTGCATCTCAGCCTCCACAGTCCTCCGCCAAGTTGTTTTTGGTCGGCCTCTCTTTCGTTTTCCTTCAGGGGTCCATAACGTCATATTGCGTGTACAAATATCATATATTATGTCTTCAAGACAATAATATAGAACATTTCTTGTTAAAATGTAAGAGGTATGAACAAATGAGAATACCAATATTAGATTATTTGCAGGCATCAAATTTACCTATAAATATAGAAGTATTAAGAATAGACAGACCTAGGGAACTGCATAATATAGTCATACAATGTTTAACACGAACAAAGGTTAATATATAGTAATTGGGAATGTGAAGGTCTGGTGCTGTTCTTACAATGCATATGAATTGACAAGTTAAAGACAATTAAATATCTGTTAAAAGTCAGTTATATAACTGGAACCACCAGGCCTTTACATCCCGACCCCTTAATAATATTCTTGTTTGGAGTTTCTGCTTGATTTTGTTTGATTTTATCTTGGTTTTGGTTCTTGGGTTTCTTTGTTTTGTTTTTTTTAACATACAAGCATAATTGTGATTTGCCCTATTTACATTGATTTGACAAGTGTGATGCCACTTTCCCATATTGGCAGTTGTTCATATTATTTGGAATTGAAAACAATATATATCCTAATTATAACCTATCAGAGGTTGAACAGGATATATCTTCATCATTAATATAAAAAAAAGTCATATTGCATTCCTTCCACCCCCGGTAATACGTTCACTTTTACTGTTTGTTGAAACCAAGGCTGGGTTGAATCACAGTAAATTAAAGCGAATCACACTATCCGCTCTGCCATCTACGCATCATCAAAAAATGATGTTTCAATGGCAGGTCAATAGTGCGAACCACAATACACGACACCAGAAGTCCTCCATGGGCAGTTCAGCCTATTAATGACGCAATCACTTCTGTTGTATTTCTATCAAGCAGTATAGGCCGAATCCAACAAGACCCTTAGGACCTTAATACTGTGTCCAGTAAATGATAGTAGACTAGAACAGTGAGAACAGAATAGTGGGTAGGTTTGGTATTGTACAAACATTTATTACAAATAAGGGAGGGAAACCTGAGGCCTGTAAACAGTAAATTAATATGAAACAAAATATAAAGGTATGTTATCAGGCACTCATAAGAAATAAAGAAGTAGAACACTAGACAACAGAAAAACAACAGACATGAGTGGCTTACCCAGGATTTGAACACTGGACCTTCCGTGCGACAACCCCGCCTAGCCATGCAAGCGAATCACACTATCCGCTCTGCCATCTACGCATCATCAAAAAATGATGTTTCAATGGCAGGTCAATAGTGCGAACCACAATACACGACACCAGAAGTCCTCCATGGGCAGTTCAGCCTATTAATGACGCAATCACTTCTGTTGTATTTCTATCAAGCAGTATAGGCCGAATCCAACAAGACCCTTAGGACCTTAATACTGTGTCCAGTAAATGATAGTAGACTAGAACAGTGAGAACAGAATAGTGGGTAGGTTTGGTATTGTACAAACATTTATTACAAATAAGGGAGGGAAACCTGAGGCCTGTAAACAGTAAATTAATATGAAACAAATATAAAGGTATGTTATCAGGCACTCGCAGGAAATAAAGAAGTAGAACACCAACAACAGAAAAACAACAGACATGAGTGGCTTACCCAGGATTTGAACACTGGACCTTCCGTGCGACAACCCCGCCTAGCCATGCAAGCGAATCACACTATCCGCTCTGCCATCTACGCATCATCAAAAAATGATGTTTCAATGGCAGGTCAATAGTGCGAACCACAATACACGACACCAGAAGTCCTCCATGGGCAGTTCAGCCTATTAATGACGCAATCACTTCTGTTGTATTTCTATCAAGCAGTATAGGCCGAATCCAACAAGACCCTTAGGACCTTAATACTGTGTCCAGTAAATGATAGTAGACTAGAACAGTGAGAACAGAATAGTGGGTAGGTTTGGTATTGTACAAACATTTATTACAAATAAGGGAGTGAAACCTGAGGCCTGTAAACAGTAAATTAATATGAAACAAATATAAAGGTATGTTATCAGGCACTCGCAGGAAATAAAGAAGTAGAACACCAGACAACAGAAAAACAACAGACATGAGTGGCTTACCCAGGATTTGAACACTGGACCTTCCGTGCGACAACCCCGCCTAGCCATGCAAGCGAATCACACTATCCGCTCTGCCATCTACGCATCATCAAAAAATGATGTTTCAATGGCAGGTCAATAGTGCGAACCACAATACACGACACCAGAAGTCCTCCATGGGCAGTTCAGCCTATTAATGACGCAATCACTTCTGTTGTATTTCTATCAAGCAGTATAGGCCGAATCCAACAAGACCCTTAGGACCTTAATACTGTGTCCAGTAAATGATTTTTTGATGATGCGTAGATGGCAGAGCGGATAGTGTGATTCGCTTGCATGGCTAGGCGGGGTTGTCGCACGGAAGGTCCAGTGTTCAAATCCTGGGTAAGCCACTCATGTCTGTTGTTTTTCTGTTGTCTGGTGTTCTACTTCTTTATTTCCTGCGAGTGCCTGATAACATACCTTTATATTTATTTCATATTAATTTACTGTTTACAGGCCTCAGGTTTCCCTCCCTTATTTGTAATAAATGTTTGTACAATACCAAAACCTACCCACTATTCTGTTCTCACTGTTCTAGTCTACTATCATTTACTGGACACAGTATTAAGGTCCTAAGGGTCTTGTTGGATTCGGCCTATACTGCTTGATAGAAATACAACAGAAGTGATTGCGTCATTAATAGGCTGAACTGCCCATGGAGGACTTCTGGTGTCGTGTATTGTGGTTCGCACTATTGACCTGCCATTGAAACATCATTTTTGATGATGCGTAGATGGCAGAGCGGATAGTGTGATTCGCTTGCATGGCTAGGCGGGGTTGTCGCACGGAAGGTCCAGTGTTCAAATCCTGGGTAAGCCACTCATGTCTGTTGTTTTTCTGTTGTCTGGTGTTCTACTTCTTTATTTCCTGCGAGTGCCTGATAACATACCTTTATATTTGTTTCATATTAATTTACTGTTTACAAGCCTCAGGTTTCCCTCCCTTATTTGTAATAAATGTTTGTACAATACCAAACCTACCCACTATTCTGTTCTCACTGTTCTAGTCTACTATCATTTACTGGACACAGTATTAAGGTCCTAAGGGTCTTGTTGGATTCGGCCTATACTGCTTGATAGAAATACAACAGAAGTGATTGCGTCATTAATAGGCTGAACTGCCCATGGAGGACTTCTGGTGTCGTGTATTGTGGTTCGCACTATTGACCTGCCATTGAAACATCATTTTTTGATGATGCGTAGATGGCAGAGCGGATAGTGTGATTCGCTTGCATGGCTAGGCGGGGTTGTCGCACGGAAGGTCCAGTGTTCAAATCCTGGGTAAGCCAATCATGTCTGTTGTTTTTCTGTTGTCTGGTGTTCTACTTCTTTATTTCCTGCGAGTGCCTGATAACATACCTTTATATTTGTTTCATATTAATTTACTGTTTACAGGCCTCAGGTTTCCCTCCCTTATTTGTAATAAATGTTTGTACAATACCAAACCTACCCACTATTCTGTTCTCACTGTTCTAGTCTACTATCATTTACTGGACACAGTATTAAGGTCCTAAGGGTCTTGTTGGATTCGGCCTATACTGCTTGATAGAAATACAACAGAAGTGATTGCGTCATTAATAGGCTGAACTGCCCATGGAGGACTTCTGGTGTCGTGTATTGTGGTTCGCACTATTGACCTGCCATTGAAACATCATTTTTTTTGATGATGCGTAGATGGCAGAGCGGATAGTGTGATTCGCTTGCATGGCTAGGCGGGGTTGTCGCACGGAAGGTCCAGTGTTCAAATCCTGGGTAAGCCACTCATGTCTGTTGTTTTTCTGTTGTCTGGTGTTCTACTTCTTTATTTCCTGCGAGTGCCTGATAACATACCTTTATATTTGTTTCATATTAATTTACTGTTTACAGGCCTCAGGTTTCCCTCCCTTATTTGTAATAAATGTTTGTACAATACCAAACCTACCCACTATTCTGTTCTCACTGTTCTAGTCTACTATCATTTACTGGACACAGTATTAAGGTCCTAAGGGTCTTGTTGGATTCGGCCTATACTGCTTGATAGAAATACAACAGAAGTGATTGCGTCATTAATAGGCTGAACTGCCCATAGAGGACTTCTGGTGTCGTGTATTGTGGTTCGCACTATTGACCTGCCATTGAAACATCATTTTTTGATGATGCGTAGATGGCAGAGCGGATAGTGTGATTCGCTTGCATGGCTAGGCGGGGTTGTCGCACGGAAGGTCCAGTGTTCAAATCCTGGGTAAGCCACTCATGTCTGTTGTTTTTCTGTTGTCTGGTGTTCTACTTCTTTATTTCCTGCGAGTGCCTGATAACGTACCTTTATATTTGTTTCATATTAATTTACTGTTTACAGGCCTCAGGTTTCCCTCCCTTATTTGTAATAAATGTTTGTACAATACCAAACCTACCCACTATTCTGTTCTCACTGTTCTAGTCTACTATCATTTACTGGACACAGTATTAAGGTCCTAAGGGTCTTGTTGGATTCAGCCTATACTGCTTGATAGAAATACAACAGAAGTGATTGCGTCATTAATAGGCTGAACTGCCCATGGAGGACTTCTGGTGTCGTGTATTGTGGTTCGCACTATTGACCTGCCATTGAAACATCATTTTTTGATGATGCGTAGATGGCAGAGCGGATAGTGTGATTCGCTTGCATGGCTAGGCGGGGTTGTCGCACGGAAGGTCCAGTGTTCAAATCCTGGGTAAGCCACTCATGTCTGTTGTTTTTCTGTTGTCTGGTGTTCTACTTCTTTATTTCCTGCGAGTGCCTGATAACATACCTTTATATTTGTTTCATATTAATTTACTGTTTACAGGCCTCAGGTTTCCCTCCCTTATTTGTAATAAATGGGTTGAATCACACTTTACTTTGCTTTCGGCCATCTTGTCGCAAAGAGGATTAGGGTTACAGATTTGTGTTTATTTTTGTTCAATTCCGTCAGCGATTTGTGGAAGAGTGCTATTAAGTGTTTATTTAAAGAGACCACAGTTTAGGGCTAGACCAAAATATAGCCGCTGACGCTAATCTTAACCCTAACCCTGTTTGGGTTGAGATGAATAACAATAGGCCATGTGTGTGGTCTTCATCCTCGTGTCCTGAATATATGACATTTTCCCCTGTATTGATGTGGCCTCATGAAAGAATTCATTCAGAGACTCAGTAATAAGGGGTTAGGTTTAGGAATCCTATTTCCTTACTGCATGTGCTTTGTCTTCCGATCCTTTCTTAGCTCGGGGGATGAACAAGTGCTATCTCAAGTAATGTGAATAAAATGTTTGACGAAGTTTGTGTTCCACAAATCTAGCTGTCAAAGTGCTGGGAAAATATGCCTTTTTCTTCTTCTTCTTCTGCGTTCGGTTTGTAGTCATGCTAAATCTGCAGGCCTGTCGCCAGGACGAAGTCCACAGTCTTTTCCAGGTCGGCGCGGCAGCCCCATAGCTTCTGCTGGAGCTCATCACCTTTTGGCCAGGTCGCATGTCACAATTTATCATGGGTTGGACAGTTCTGGAGAATGTGTTCTGGAGTCTGGATATCAGTTCCACATGGGCATTCATTCGTGTGGGATATCTTGAGGCGATAGAGATGTCCAAGTAATCTGCAGTGACCAGTTCTCAGGCGGAAAATTGTCGTCTGTTGGTGTCTGTTTAGATGGTGGATTGGGTCATCTCTGCTGTATATATCCCCTTCCTCCTTCCACTGATTTTTGTACTTGTTGTGGATGATGGTTTTTGCTTCCCGATAGGGCAATTGGTGGCTGTATTGTTCCATTTTACTGCCACTTCTTGATAGAGCATCTGCTTTCTCATTACCAGCGATTCCACAATGGGCAGGTAACCACTGAAGGGCAATGGTTGATGACCTTTGGATGATGTTAAGCTCAGATCTGATCTCATTCATCATGTTATCATTTCTGGTGTTTTGTATTGATTCAAGTAATGATCTGCAGTCAGTGAAGATTACTATCTTAGCTTGTGGCTGCTGTTCAGGTCTGGTGAGGATCTTCAGGGCTTGCAGTAGTGCCATAGCTTCTGCCCTAAAATTGGAGGAGATCTTTCCAGTTGGGATGGCCTTTCGGATGATCTTTCCATTTAGGAATCTTATAAAAATGCCTCCTCCACCGTTCTTTACTGCCCCCTCAGCAGATCCATCTGTGTATGCATGTGTCCACTCCTTCGGGTTGTACTTTTCTTCAATCATTTCTTGAGCCAAAGTTTTTAGTTGTTGAGGGATCAGGTGGCCTTTCTTTTTTATTTCAGGGACTTCTGTGATGATAGATATATTTCCATGGCAGTCGTCTGGCTCCTCGTAATCAATTAACATTTCAATCTCAGTAGATCGATTTGGGAGGAGGTCTTCATGGCATCGATGCAGATGTTTGGAGATGTTTAGGAAGCTGTTTCTTTTCAGCCTGTTCTTGGTCACACTATGGAGTTTGGCATGCATTGGATGACTTGGCATTCGTAGAAGCTTCTCACTGTGAGTGAATACCTTTTCCTCACGTCTGTCATCAAGAGAGCGGATGTTGGTGTATCGCTCCATTGCCTGGATTGGAGAAGTCTTCATCCCTCCAGTTATTAGTCTAAGGCCTGAACTTTGCACTTTCCCTAGACATTCTGTGTTTGTTTTAGATGCTGTGGCCCAGGCTGACATGCCATATTCAAGTACAGGTCTGACTGTGCCTGTATAGACTTTTTTAAGTATGTTGGTATTTGCCCCCCAACTTGTGCCAGCCAGTTTCTTCATAATAGATAGCTTTCTTATTGCTCTCTGTTCTACTGCTTTTATGTGCGGCTTCCAGGTGAGTCTCTTATCCAACTTGACTCCTAGGTATGTTGGGTTTTCCTCGATTGGAAGTTCACTTCCATTTAGCTGCAGTTTGATCGTTTCTCGGCGATTTGACAGAGAGAAGCAGGTTGCTACTGTCTTGGAGAGGTTTATCTGTACTCCCCAATCTGATGCCCATTTACCGATGGTATTTAGCGCTGCTTGCATCCTGAACTTCGCAGTAGGCAAATGTTCAGCAGCACACCAGGCAGCAAAATCGTCAGCATGAAGAGCCCTGGAGATATGCCCGGACAGTTTCTCTGCAATATCATTTATATATATGATAAAAAGTGTGGGGGAGATAACTCCTCCTTGTGGCACACCCTGTTGTAGAGTGATGTGATGGCTCAGTTTCCCGTCAAGTTTTACTCTTGCTGTGCGGTATCGAAGAAAGTCCCGTATCCAGTTGAACATTCTCCCTTCAATTTTGCTGTTTAGTATCTTAAGGAGGAGTCCTTCTTTCCATACCTTATCAAAGGCTTTTGTCAAGTCTACAAAAACCGCCAGTACTTTCTTTTTCTCCTGAAAGGCATTTTCTACTTCCTGGGCTAGATATACTAGTTGGTCTTCGGTGCTGCGATTTTTCCTAAATGCTGACTGTGTGTTATCAAGCAGATGATTTTTTTCCAGATGTTTCAGTAATCTTGAGTTCACCATTCTTTCCATTACCTTACCCAGACAGCTCAGTAGGCTAACTGGTCGGTAGCTGGACTTGCTTGTTTTCTCCTTTTGTTTCTTTCTGATGGGAACAATGATTGCTTCTCGCCATCGATCTGGAAATTTTCCAGTACTCCATGATTGATTGAAGATTAGGAGGAGCTTGTGCCTGGCTACAGGTCCAAGGTTCTTGATCATATCATTTGTGATGCCATCTTTTCCTGGAGCTTTTCTGTTCTTTAGTTTTGTTATGGCAGCACTGAGTTCTCTCATAGTAAGGGGTGACTTCATGCAGATATCTGGGTTTTGGTGCTTCAGTTTTTCTTTTACTTCCTTACGTACTTCTTGGATCCGTGCGTGTGAAAGTGATGTGGTGCTTTCTTCCTTGTAGAAATCTGCCAGGATGTTTGCTGCCATCTTTCCTGTGTGGTATTTTTCATTTTCCTTGATGACAGTCTTACAGTAGCTGGTTGTTGTTTCTTCATTTAGCACTCTTGTCAGATTCCATAGCTTGCTTGAGTCCTTTTCCATGTTGAGACTGCTGGTCTTCTGGTGCCAGCTCCTTTGGATTTCAGCTTTCTTTTGTTCATTGAAAGCTTGTTTTATGCTGTTGTGCCTCTGTGTGTTCTCTAATGTGGGATTTTGCTCCATAGTTTCCCGTGCTTTATTTAATTCACTATGGAGTTTTCCCAGGTTGTCACCCAGTATGGTTTGTAGTCTCGTCGTTTACCTCGTGGAATTGACTTCTTTGCTGCTTGGATGATTGCCTCACTGATGATGGAGATGTTTTTATTGATGTTATTTGAGTGGGCAATGTTCTGACAGAAATTGTCGGCTTGTTCTTTAAAAAATCCCCAGTTTGCTTTTTTGAAATTCCAGCTAGGAGACATATTGATTTCTCCTGCACTTCTTATCTCAGATATCTGTAATGTGACTGGTACATGGTCACTTCCCCCAAGTTGAGTATTTACTGTTCTGGTGGTGAGTCGATGTATGTCATCTGTAGCCATAGCAAGATCTGGTGTGCTCGTTGTTTTCCATACTCTGGAATAGAAGGTGGGCTTATCCTCTGGTTGGTTTATTAGAATTAGTTTATTCTCTACCATCCAATCTTCCACCTCTTCTCCTCTTGGATTTGTTGCGTCATAGCCCCAGCTGGGTGAGTGGCTATTGAAGTCACCCATAATGAGGTGTCTCGATGCTGCAAGCTTCACTTTGTGTAGCTCCAGAATTGTGGTTGGAGGGCTGTAGCAGTTTGTGATCATTAAGTCTCCACTGGGCAGCAGTAGTTGGACTGTTATGTATTCAAGTTCGTCCTCACCAGATCTGTGTGTCTCTACTGCTGGGATTGAGGTTTTAATCAGTGTGAGGATTCCTCCCTTAGTTCTTTTTGTCCTGTCTTGGCGGAAGGATTGATATCCACGTACAAAGAATCGTTGGGTATCTTTTAGGTGAGTTTCTTGGATGCAGATTATATCAATGTTATTTTCCCTGAGGAATTCTTGTAACTCCGGTTTCTTGTTCCTCACTCCTTCTGCATTCCATTGAGCCACTGTAAGGTAGTGGGTTGGTTGGTCAGTTGCTCTACTTTGCCTTCCCCCGACCATTTGGTTGGCAAAGGCACCGGTTACTTGGGTGGGCCCTTTCGAGGCTAGGGGCCCAGCTCCGCTCCTCCCCGGTTGTAGCTGATAGGAGCGACGCCATGACCTAAGTCGAGATTGTCGCATGACTCCATACCGCAAAAGCGTGTGTCCTAATTTTTCCCGGTGTCTGCGCCGTAGCTGACACACTCCGTCTTCGGCAGGCCGGGTTGTGTTTGTTGTTCATGGTTGTCTCCCATAGCCTTTCCATCTCCCGGTGGTAGCTGCAAGGCAGCAGTTGGTTTGTTTACCGAGGTTTACCTTCCCCGTGGCTAGAGCTTATAGCGGCTCTTACTCGCTTGATGCACCCGTCATAGGACATATGGAGGATTTCAGTGGGGGTATCAGTGCCACCTGTTACCCTTCCCCGTCCTGCTGGGAGGACATCGCCGTTTGGTCCGCGACTGCTTATTCGTCCAGCAATGCTGACTTAATTCGCAGCTGACACACCATATCTGGAGGTCGTTCCACTATCCGCCACCCGTGGACGCGCCTGGTTGGGGTCGGTCGCCCCTTTGCCAGGAAAATATGCCTAAATGTGCATATGCAGACTATTCCACTAGGGATCTGTTTGCCCATCCCCAAGATAACCATATTTGTCTTTTAAAATGTTTGATAATCAGTGTTACTAAGGATGCAGTTGTCTTGGCATTTAGTTAGTGTTAATAATTAAACACAGTAATTTGACCTAATTTTTACAATGAACAAATTATATTTTTTTAATTGAAAAGTAATGTTCAGTGCAGTGACTTTCAATAAAAAATTACGTGTAATACATTTAGGACCACATACGCCTAATCAACAGTGAAGGCAAGTTGGATAAACCATAAGGCCAATTGACATTTCAGTGTGAGCAGTTTCAAGTAATTAAAAGGTTCTTATAAATTATAATTTTTCAGTTTGTATAACAATTAAATATTTTGTTGTGTTAGTGTATAACAATTAAATATTTTGTTGTGTTGGTGCAACTTTACGATGAATAATCTGGACTGTGTTTGATGTGCATGATAAAGTCATCTTAAACCCTTGTTTTGTTATATGCTTCTGTGCCCGTATGAACACATATAACTGCAAAATTATTTATAGGCCTAAACTCATTGGAGCCAACCACTGAAGACAATCATAGGCAATGTCTTTGTCTTTTATCTTAGTAAGACTCTCACTACTTATTTTCATTCACCTTACTGTGGAATAAGGACAATAGTTGAGTTGTATAAAGTTTTCTCTCAGTTAATGATAGGTAAATGGTAAGCTAGGAAAGGGTTAGTGAATGAAAAGAAGGGAGATGCATATAAATGTTAGATTTTTATCAGTAGACATTTGTGTTCTTTGTAAGCTGAACAATGCACTTTACAATAATAAACAGAGGGAAGTATACATTCCTTGTTAAGAAACACTGCATCAGCAATATTTAAAGCTGCAGAGATTGTTTAGGAGTCTGCATTTTTTTTTCTGTTATAACTGTGGTATCCTGGTGTAACCAGGAGATTGTCGCAAGAAAAAAAATCAGTATCAAAGCCGATATCGTGATTGCTTGGAACGAAATTGCAAAAGCATGTGTATGTATGTTGGGCTTCTGCTTTTTAATCATCATATAAAATATAATTATACGTCTGTTCTCTAGTGTACGATATTGCATGTTTTTTTTTTAAATTTTACCCACATATAAATATCATAGCAGTTATTTTTCTGTTGCAGCGACTTGTAGTTGTATCAGTATGGAGTCAAGTGGCAAGGAAGAGAAAGAGGGGTCTGCAAGTGCACTTGCTTCAGATGATTTTCCATCACCTGAAGATTATGTTCATAATCCAGAGGAGTTTATTGACATTCATGGAGATCATCAAAAACAAAGAGCAAGCTGTCCAGAGAGGAATGAATTACATATGTCAGAGTTCGAAAATGTTGCAGACTCTGTGAAGACAGACTTAAATGTACCAGTAGCAAATAGGGACAGTGAATTTGTGAATTCTTCACCAGGGTCGCATGTTTTACAAAACTTGAAAGTTCCTGTGCAAGTTAGTGAAGAAAGTGATGTAAAGGATAACTGTGACATGAAACCAAAAAGCAGTGGTGATAACAGTGATGAAGAATATCAGTCAGCAGATGATGGTGATGGAAATGATAATAAACATAAATGCAGTGAAGGAGAAGAAGAAGATAGTGAGGATGAATTTGTTCCAGTAGGTGATGAGGATGATTACAGAGATGATGGAGATGATAACGCCTCTGCATCTGATGAGAATGATGGCAATGACAAAGAATCGGAAGAGCAAGACAAGGAGTTAAATATTATAGATGACATGGAAGAAAGGAGGAAATTGGAAGAACAGTTAACAGAAGAGGAGAAACAGGTAAGTGAAATACTTGGCAAACTGTTTCAGCATTTGGTTAATTTAAGAATAAATTTATATATAATGTTTTTCCAATCGAGCGGATTGTCTGATCGGCAGAGTGGTTAGAATGCTTGATTCTCTTGGCAAAGTTACTGGGTTCCTGGTTTGAAACCTGGTAATGTCATGCTTCAGTCTACCCAGCTGTAAGTTGGTACCTGACTGCTGTTAGGTAGGGCAAAGGCAGCAAGGAAGGGAACTGGTCACTCCACTTCATAAAGCAGGACGTAGTATGGTGAAATCTGTAACACTTCACTCCCCTACAGCAGTATCTACTGTAAGGCTACTTTTTTTTGTTTAATTAAATGGAGTGAAGGAGGAAGTGAAGATCTAAATTGTTATCTTTCATCTTTACTGGTGATTGTGTACTTTTCCAATGCTTAAAAACGTTATTCGTTTGGTTGAGAAAAACAAAATTTTAAACATGAACTTCATTGATTTTGTTTGTTCATAGGAAAGGAAGGAAAGAAGCCAAAAACTGAAGGATGATGGAAATGCAAAATTTCGCAGTGGTGACTATGATGAGGCTATCACTGCTTACACTGAAGCTCTGGACTTTTGCCCTTTACATTTTCCAAAAGAGAGGTCTATCATGTTTGCTAACAGGGCAGCTTGTAAAATGAAAAAAGTAAGTTAGCAGTTTTCCTTGTTTGATAACAGAGCATTAGCTTTTTAACTAGTACGCTTATAGACATATTTGCCTTCACAGTAGAGGAGGTGAATCTTTCTCAGCTCAAAATACTGTAAAGCTGTGTTGCTCAATAAATGAAATTAATATTTTCCTTACTGTGGCTCTCTAATTTTATTTTCAAATCTTTTTGATCTGTTACTGTGTATTCATCATCATCTTCCTGTGTTCTTCAACCATCATCTTCCTAATCTTGATCATGTTTCTTTCATTTGTTTTACATAGGTTTTCTTTAGGTCCTTTAGATCATGTCAGTTCTTTTCACATTTCTTGCATTCAAGGCATGCTTGACAAAGCATTACAGTAATGAATTAAAGAATGCACACATACAATTAGTTCTTTGAGAGTGATTATTTGGTAAGCAGCTAGCGTGATAATGGCTCTGGAGGATTTGATGTGTGAGAAAAGACAATAAAAATGAAGATGGTTGCCTGGTAAATATGTGTGAATAGTATGAATATTGCAACAGCAGAGAAAAATGCAGATAGCTACTAAAATATTCAGACAAAATAAAACATGAAATAAATATTTAAGGATTCGCATGATAGTCACCAGAATAACTAGATAAGGAAATTCTGCAAGAATGTTAACAGAATGACAACAACTGATTGTGATAAGAAGGATTGGCACAAAATATATTAAAATTGGAAACAGTATTTTTTTAAAGTGTTTAGTTCACAACTGTTTCCCCTTGATATTTGAGTTCCTTGGGCTTCCATTGATAGCTTCCCACCTTTGTTGTCTGCACCGGACTTTGTGACTTGCTCATGCTAAATATATATATTTTGTTTGTTAACTCTTTGACTCCAGAGCAACAGTCTGACCATTGATCAGTTTTGACGCCCATGCTGAAACAACGGTCAGACCGTTGTTTTTAGTTTATCAATAAGAAACCTCAAAATTCACCCGTTTAATTTTGTCTATGTTTTAAATGCATAGGTTGACTTCCATTACTATTTAAACAACCAATTAGAGTGTAGTTAAACAGTGTGTGAATATGTTTTGACGTTATTACAATTTGTGTGATGATTTACCTATTTGCGTTTTCCTTTGTTATTGCTATTAAGATATATCAGGATTTATATAGACAAATTCTAAGCCTCCGAAGCAAATAACTGTGTCAGTCTTACTTAGAAAAATTGTTGATTGTTTAAAAGTCACAGTTTGTTGTCAATTGACAGGATTGGTGTAGAAGTGTTAGACATATTAGATTTAGTTGATGCTTGGGCGTTGCCTTAGCCTGGCCCATTGAAAACCAACAGAACTAGGCCTGCAGTTACGTCTAATGACAAGCCTTAGGTAGAAGATGAAGCTGAGGATATTGTTAAAACCTCAAACAAGTGTTAAAGGTTTTTATGTGATGTTCTTCTAGTTTATTTTGTTTGAAAATTACGTAATGCACTATTCTATATATTTTGTGATTTTTATAAGGAGCCATGGTAAAAATGGTGTGAATACCACTAAATGTACTAAATGTGGCCATATTCAGTGTATTATTACTTCATAAATGGAATACCTTGATGTTTTAAGACTAAAAAGAAAATGTTATTGTCTACAACAATAAATTATCTTTGATAAGTCATATTGTACTGGAACTTTTGAGTTTTTTTTTCAATTTACAAACAGCATGTATTTTTATGAATACCAAACATAATAACATAATAGCCCCATCAGTCATAACTGGCAATGGGAATGCGCCCCTGAAGTGACAGCCCTCAGCTGCTTTTTTTCCTGGTGTTTTCTTCTCTCTTCTGCTTGCTGTGAGAGCTTCTTTTCGCTCAATCTGAGGTACCGCCGTAGAGAGCATTGCCACTTGATGCTATCAGCAGCTTCATCCTCCCAGGTTGCTGGATCTATGTCCAGCGCCGTCATGTCTCTATTGCAAACTTTTGAACCTCAGCTGCGTTCACCCAACCTTTCTTTTGCCATCTACCAGTTGTCCGTAGAAGATATCTTTCAGGATGTGACCATCTTCCATGCAGCGGACATGGCCAAGCCAGCATAGTCTGCGCTTTCTAAGCGGTGTATACATGCTTTGAAGGCCAGCATGTGACAACACCTCAACATTTGTCACTTTGTCCATCCACAAAATACCGAGGATGTGGCATAGACACCGTAGATGGAAGGTATTGAGCCTTCTTTCTTGCTTAGCATAGGTTGTCCATGTCTTGCTGCCATATAGAAGTGTGCTGGTGACGCAGGCATTATATACCGCAACTTTGGTCTTTGTTGTGAGTTTGGAGTTTCCCCAAAACGTGTTGTGAGCTGGGCAAAAGTATACCAAATACCAATACTTTGAATACTAAACATACTTGCATTAATATTAACTCTCTATCCATTTCCCTACAGTTTGATATATAATATGTGCATGTTCACAGAAAACATTTACATACAGTTTACAATAGAAAATGATCTACTTCACTCTTTAGAATTCTTTAAAAAAAAATAATTCCGGCGCAGGATGGAAAATAATTACAGAATCAAAGAGTTAAGTATAAATAACATTTATGGTGGGGGAATAAGACATTTAGCTGTTTAAGTTTGGACTCCTTACATGACAATTTACAGTGAAGATATTTTAATATAAGATGATCCAAAGTTAAACAGTTAAATGTTTTGAAGTTAGTTATTTCCCCTACCATGAATATTATTTATATTTAACACATGCAACTTTCTGAAGACGGCGAGTATCTGCCTGAATGGCAAGAGAACACTTGTCAGCGTACAGGGAAAATAGGATACTCACGTAAAATCAGTCTCAGGTTGGACATACTAACCTGAGATTTCGTCTCGAGTAATAGCGGGCATACGTTTAAAAAAATAATAATAATAAAATTTAAAAAATAACATGCAAAAATTTAGATTTAGCATGGACACCTCAACAAGTTTAATGCAGAAAGCACTAAAAATTCACTAAAACTATGTATACAGGAGCTGTATGAAGGTGCTATCCAGGACAGTACCAGTGCACTGGATCTTCACCCACATTACCTGAAAGCCCTTCTTCGCAGAGCAGAGCTATACGAGAAGACGGAAAAGCTGGATGAAGCTCTCAAAGATTATCAGAAGGTTGTAGAGCTTGATCCTTCCCAAGGCATGCCCCGAGCAGCTTGTGTGGTCAGTAATTATTAGTTCATTAAAAAAATCCTAATGATAGTTATTCCTTTGCTTATAATCCTCATCTATATAGAACAATCCTGAATCTGTGAGTAGATGAAGCATCTAGAATCCTTCAGTCTTGTCTCTGCTTTGCGGGAAGAATGGAACGTTTTGTTTTCCCCCACTGGGGATGCAGACACTGTTTATTCATTCATCATCCACTTTCCTTTGCGCTCCATAAGGAGCATGGAACCACCAGTGTCACTGGTGCCTTTGCAGGAAGTCTTAAACAAAGCATTCACATACTCCTGCAGTGATGGTTTCTGTGGAGATTTGTTTACATGATGAGGTTGCCAGCCCCATGCGCAACCTCATATTAGCCTACCTGGTATGACATGCCTGAGGGTGCAGTAGACCTATTCTTTCTTAATCTCTTCAGAGACCCCCCCTAGGAACCACATGGGTTACACCCCCACTGGTACACCCCCACTGTACTAACGAAGTTGTGGTTTTAAGATTTATAATTTTTTAAATTGTCTATGCCTGGAGATTATCAAATAATATTTGTTTTATGGAATAATTCTAATGGATTGGAGCTATACAGCATGTCAGATTTGTGGTAAACATGTTTGTAGTGACCACTCAAGATGATTGTTAGTTATATTGACTGTCAGGATACAGTAGCAGGTGGGTGAATCAGCGGAAAGGATAATAGTGAGGATTTTTACCAGATGCAATCTGCTTCTTCAGGGTTTTGTAATGACCATACTTAATATTTTTCTTGGATTTCCAATTTTTATTAGAACATTCTGGGGTTATTCTTATATAATATCTACATGCTCATGTACAGCTTAACTTAATAAATAAATATTTATTTTATTATAATTTTTTTGTTATGAAGTTTTATTTGTGTTTAATTTGACCACTTCTTAAGAACAAAAAACTGAATAAAGATAAAATATCAAAAAATAGTCATCTCTTTATTAATGAATAGAGGAATGTATACAAGAAGCTGTATGGAAATATTAAGTAACATGTAATAATATGTGAATATTGTCTTCTGGGGTGTTTTAACACACCACAGGAATAAAAGTGTTCCAAAGCCTTACTGGACTAATGGTAGTTTAATCGTTCCACCTTTTACATTGTGTAGCATTGCCAGAAGTCAAAATTATAGATTTAGAGTAATGATTGTTGTTTGGATGGCTTTTAATAGCCTGTGATTTAGAAACAATGTGGGAATTGATACATACCAGTATTCTGAGTAAGAAGATGTATTCATGTCTAGAAATGGCATGCTTAAGCTTCACAATAAGTTAGTAGATAATTGCTTTTCAGTTATGCTTATTTCTTTAAGATGCACAGAGCTGAAACATTCTGGTTTCAGAATAATTGCTGCCTGCCATGGGCACAGGTGACAACCCAGTATAAGTGGGAGGGTGTATTACATTGTCTATAACAAACAGCGTTTATTGATTAGTGAAATATATGATCATATCTTAATTTTTCCAACAGAAACTGGCAGAGCAGATTAAGGAGAGAAATGAGAAAATGAAAGAGGAAATGTTAGGTAAGAATTGTGTGGATGGTTTTCTGTTTTCTTCAGCTTTTCATCAGGAAAGGCAAGACACGTCCATTTAGTTACAACACATTTATTTTATAGAATTGGCTTGCTCTTCCTCGTCTTCCCACTTCAAGCATCCCACATTCAGAAAGTAATCAAGTAGTATTTTTGACACAGCATGACAAAGTCACCTGTGTAGTTCCAGGAAAATTTGAAGTTTCACAAAAATTAAACATCTCAAATTATGTCAATTTAACCATATTGAAAGTTTTTTTTGGTTTTAACTTGATTAATTTTTTGGGGGCATATTTCTCTAAATCAGATTTGCCAGGTTAACTCTGCCTAGGCCAGTCCCAAGCCCGTTTGAAAAAGGAGGAAAGTGGCCTGCATGGAAGCCATAAGGAGGCAGCCCCTCCATAATGCAAAGGCACAACAGACTAATCATCTGTTTGCCTTAAAACCTGATTACACAAAGTGCAAGAGAGACAACCGGACTGATCTTAAAGGTGACGAACTGGTACGGACTACAACTTATGGAACATAGAATATAAGGAGTATTAATGGCAAGGAAGAGGAGCTGGTGGAGGAGATGAGGAAAGCGAAACTAGAAATCCTGGCTTTAACGGAAAGAAAAAGGGACAAGGAGTTATGGATCTTGATGGCGACACGCTGCTCTACAGTGGAGCCTCCACATCCGATAACACTAAAGGGGGCGTGGGTTGTATTGTGGCTAAAAACCAAAAGGATAGCATCAAAGGATGGAACTTTGTCTCAGAGCGCATTATGGTGCTAAAGCTAAAAGAAGGAGAAGCCACCTTGTCATGTATGGGCCAAATGAAGATGAGAGAGAATACAAATATATAAATTAAAAAATAATATGGTATGAAATCAGTTTTACAAGTAAACGGTACACATGAGACAAGGGACGTTTCGGGTTTTACCCTTCGTCAGCCACAGTTACGAACAGGTGACAAGGACAAGAACTACATATAGGTACTACAAAGATCTATGATGATGAGGAAAACGAGAGAAAATGAGAGAGCAGAGGTCAAGGAGGAATTCCTTGAGCTGCTTCAGAAGACAGTGGATGAAATTATCCTGCATGGAGATTTCAATGCCAGAGTTGGAAATGACCATGCTAGATGGGGTAGAGTTGTCGGAAGGTATGAAGAAGATACACAATGACAATGGACAGCGGCCACTTTTGATTCTGCACTGAGCAAAACCTGATCATTACAAACACAAAGTTCCCCCATAAGCGCATACATGCATACAGTAGATGTGAACCAACAAACAATGAGAAATCAGTGATCAGCTATGTCATAGTTAGGAAGAGCTCATTCAAGTATGTCCGGGATGCTAGAGTCTGGAGAGGGCCAGAGATTGGAAGTGATAACTACCTGCTAACAATTAAAAGAACAACTGAAAGAGTTGCTCGGCCTAGGTAAATTATTACACTGAAATATTCAAAGAAGGAAAAAAACTAGCAAATGCAAAATGTACAAAACAGTAGCTCTTATTTAAAAGTATGTTCAATTTTGTATATGATTTGAAAAAATTACATGAATCTGATCATAAATTTATTAATAAACAAATTTATTTAATTAATAGGTAGAAAGGGGTAATAACTGGGCATTTGTACATGATTATGATGATATTACAAAATAACCTCTAAAATCTTTAAAAATGCATGAAACCAATACATATTATGCATCAATATGTTAGAAGATGAATAAACTGTGTGTTTATGGTACTGTATTTGTAGCAATAATTTATTACAATTTAATTATTCAAGGTCAAATTAATTGCAGAACTGGTCATAAAAATGTTTCACTACATTAGACTGCTTAACTTTTAACTCTCTAAATTCCCCATTAACTTTTGTTCTTCTAGTAACTTATGAATATCCACCAGGTGTCATAGAATTAGACATAATAGAAACTGTTTTATTATCCCTCCACTGAACTGTTAACATCTCCATCTCCCTAATGCAACACGTCACCGCGAGCTGATTTTGTTTTCAAATGATTTTTTTTTAATGCTGAAAACCTTTTCTTTTTGTATGTAATAGTTTCCCATGCACAAACACCTTCCTGTAAAGATATTGTAAAAGTTTTACACTTGTGTAAAAATTATTTTTTTAAAATAGGTGCTAGCCTTGGTTAACATGAGACTTTATTAGTCTCACAACTACATCATAAGCCAAACCAAATGGGGAAGTTTGGGAATCCTTACCAAGATAACTGTAAAATCATGTGTATATTCTGTGTCAGCCTCAACAAGGATCCATAATTTCATTCCCCATGTACTTGACTTATCTCTAATATACTGCCTAAATGGACACCTGCCCTTACTACTTCTTCTTAGATCCTTAACCACCGACCGTCAAAGCAGTCAGTGGCCATCACGCCTAGTGGCGTCTTGTAGGGCAACAACAAATTGATTCCACTTTGCTCGGTCGGTGGCCATCCTTCGTACAGTGCCCCAACTCTGGTTCATTCTTTGCATCTCAACCTCCACAGTCCTCTGCCAAGTTGTTTTTGGTCGGCCTCTCTTTCGTTTTCCTTCAGGGGTCCAAAGCATAGCTGTTCTTGTGATGGCATCGGGGTCTCTTCTGAGGACATGACCAACCCAGCTCCAGCGTCTGTCAGCTGTGATGGTGTGCATGTCCTCTTGCTTGCTACAAGTAAGCAGATCTTGGTTGGTGATGGTATTTGGTCAAAAGATTCGGGGAATTTTTCTTAGGCATGTTGTGTGAAAAGAGGACAATTTCGACATTTCCTTCTCTGTAACTCTCCAGCATTCCGCACCATAGAGAAGCACAGAAAGCACACAGCTCTGATATAATCTTAATTTTGTGCTTGTGCTGTATTGGGAGGACTTATCCGTTATTTGTGCAAAAATGTTGTTGAGGCTGATAATGTTTCTTGCATGTCCTATGAATTAAATCAAATAGAAAGCATACTTTCCTCCTTTAGATGAACCCTAGGCAAGGCAACAGGGTAGAAACTTCAGATTCAAGGGCTCCACCATCCAAATCATTTTAGCCTTTGAATCTGTAATGAAAGAATTTAACATATTGTTAGTTACAGTTTGAGAAACTATGGGTGATTTTTTTTTTTTTTTGATTGTTTTTTTTTTTTTAAATCACACATTCTACATTTATAATTTAATCTTTAAAATTAAAAAATTATGTAAATAATTATGAACTTTAAATATTTTTAAACATTATCCCTCCAAAAATATATATAAAATCCACCACTTTGTGGTTTTTTTTTTTTACTGTGTATCTGTTCGGTTTTGTAGATATAAATGTCCGATAAAAGACTATTTTAGAGGTCTCTTGTTTAGAGTTACTTCCCTTTGGAATGGCCGTTCATTGCTGCTGCGCTTTTCTCCCTTCTTCGTGTATCGGAGTACACAATTGGCACAGTATAATCCTAACCCTACCCCCTAACCTAGCAATGAAGTCATTCCAAAGGGAAGTAACTCTAAACAAGTGATCTCTAAAATAGTCTTTTGCCAAATGTCCTTAGCAACCATTGCTATGGACGAGTAACCTTTAAAAAATAAAGTAAAGAAATTTGTGTTCACAATAAATGTCAAAATCATTACCGATTTTAATAGAAAATAGGGTATAGTTACTATTTAAATGGTAGTTTAAAAAAATTAGGTCACTAGGCTATGACATTCAATTAAAATACCTTCCACTAGGGTTAGACTTACGTTCTCACAAGGTACCTTGCCTCGTCTGCTTCATAAATTGGGTCAGCAGGGACATTATGGTCAATATCCATGTCTGAATCCAATGTTTCAGTGTCCCAGACATCATCATCCATAGAATCAGTGATGCATCGCTGAAGTTCATTATTTTAATATTTTTCCGTGACAGTGAAATCCCACTTTACCGAAAAATTCAAAATTGCGGAGAGTGTTTTCGTTGTTCAGTCATGACTTTAACATTGATTATGTTCTTATAAAATGTGTTTTAAAAGAAAGCTTTAATGTTTTAAATAAATTTTATGTAGTATTTTATTATTAAAAAAACGATATTAATTGGAAAACAATGTTTTTAAAGTACTTTCTGCGACTTCAAAATTACCCTCCGTACTTGTTCGATTTCTAAGGATAGAAATGAAGAGAGCTCTTCTTCTTCTGCGTTTGTCCTGAAAAGGGTGTTGGTTGTGTTGTGTCGCTATTTACAGCAAAGCTGCGATATCTGCGCCTTTTGGCCCGACACATCCAACTTCGGCACAGCATTTTTTAGGACCGAGTTTGCCTTCCCACTTTGATCCCTACTCTCTCAGCCAGACTGCAGTGATGCAGCCTGTTTCCAGGACCACCACTTGGAGGTGGAGTAGGGTCTTGGTCAGCTCTGGTTCGCTGACGCAAGCAGTCAGATATGGGTCGCTGACTGCATTCCACTTTTGATGCGTCTTAAGTCCCTATGAAGAGAGTTAAAGGACATCATAAAGACAGCTACAGCAGCAGCATGTGGTGAAGCCCGACTTGGGAACAAGAGAAAGAGGACAACCTGGTGGACAGAGGAAGTTAAAGAGAAAATAAGAGAGAAGAAAAAGGCATGGAAACAATACCTAGGAGCTAAAAGCACAGCAGGAAAAACAAAGAAAATGTGATACTCAGAACAGAAGAAAAGAACAGGGTGCTAGCAGCAAAACAGAAATCATGGGAAGAATTTGAAGAAAAGCTAGAAAAAGATGCTCAAGAAAACCAGAAATTGTTCTACAAGACCCTGAAGAACATGAGGAAGGAAAAACAGTGCCCTCTTAAATTTATAAACGACAAGCAAGGCAAATTGCTTACTGCCCCAAAAGAAGTAATTGAAAAATGGAAAGAATATTTCTCAGAACTCCTTGATGGTAAGCAAGGTCAAGCATCAGAAATGATAACCACTAGCACAGAAGAGGAAACCAATGATGGTGACATAAAGATGGAAGAACTGAAAGCAGCACTGGGAGAAAATCAAGATGGGCAAAACAGCAGGACATGATGGTATAACACCAGAAATGGTTAAGTATATGGGAGCAGCAAGCGACCTAATACTCCTGAGGGTCCTACAGGCAGCTTGGTGCAACAAGACCATACCAAAGGATTGGGAGATTTAGCCATCATAACACTCATTTTCAAAAAGGGTGACAACCGACAATGTAGAAATCATAGAGGCATATCCCTTCTCAGTGTCCCCGGTTCTACTCTAGAATCCTGGAGCAGAGACTTGGACGCCTAGCTGAACCACAAAAGCTGCTTCTGAGCAAACTGAAGTACTCAAGACCTGATCTTCACAATCAGACTGGTGAGTGAAAAGACCCTTGAGTATAAAGGTGAGATGCATCTTTGTTTCTTGGATCTGGAGAAGGTATTTGACAAGGTCCCCTGGAGCAAACTTTGGACTGCTTGGCAAGGAAGAACATTTCAGCACCTCTGATTCGTGCTATGCAGAGCTTCTACAGGTCTTGCAGAAATTATGTGAGGATGACAAACCATAAGTCAGAAGCGTTCAGGACCACCACTGGTGTAAGACAAGGTGATATCCTGTCACCGTATCTATTCATACTCCTCGTGGATGATTCTATTCATACTCCTTGTCGATGATGTCATCAAAGCATGTAAGGAGAGGACAAGAAAATATTCAGTGGGGTACTGGAAGATGACACAGGTTTGTATTTCAGAGCTAAATCAGAGGCACATCTTCAATCCAACCAGCAAGTCTGGAAGGAAGAGCTGGAAAAGAGAGGGATGGTCATCAGCAGCTCCAAAAAAAAAACCATGGTTGAGAGGAAAGAAGACATCAAATTAAGCTGGCAGAACAGGTCTTGGAGCATGTCAACCTCTTTAAATACCTTGGAGCTGTCATAGACTGGAAGGGAGGCATCAAAGAAGATTTGGCTACCCGAAAAGCAGCAGCTGGGAGACTTTTTCAGGCCATAAATCGAGGATTCCACAGCAAAAGAGAAGTTGGCAAGAAAATGAAGATGGCTGAATACCACTCCACCTATGTCCCAGTCTTGACGTATGGATGTGAGTCATGGGCAATGACTACAACCCACAAAAGTCAGATCCAAACCTCAGAAATGAGTTATTGTTATTGTTAATGAGAATCGACCTCGCTGCACTCTGGGCAAACCCATAGGTGCTTAGTCTCCCTCAGCAAATGTCGAAGAGTATGAATGCTAATTGTACCTGTAGCACGCTGGTTGTACATATGATGGATGCATCCTCTCTCGCATCCATTTCTGCTAGTCCCACATTTTATGCCAAACTCCAACAGTCTCAGCCTTGTTGATTCATCCATTGCAGTGTCATTATCCAGCAGGAATCATTAATTGCCCTTAGTATCTCTCCCTTATCCATGTCCAGTGTCCCCACTAAGGGTGCTCTTGAGGCCAGTCTGTCAGCTCTCTCATTGCCATGTACTCCTGCATGACCAGGACAGTAGATCCACACCAGTTCTTGAAGACCTGGGGATTCTATTGATGTTTTTCATTCCTGCCGCATCCATCCGTTCTGAACTTTCTGAAGCATTGCTTGAGAGTCTGACAATATAAATGCCCTGGTTGATGGAGTTTCAGACAGCCACCTCAGTGCTGCAGTAACTGCCTCTACCTCTATTCTCATGCTGGAGGTTGTTGTCATGTAGGCTGCATTCTGTTCAGCGACGACCCTGCCCTTTATTTTCGCAGAGAAACCCCATCCTGATTTCTCACCCCTCACTACAAACCCATCAGTGTACAAAAAGGTGTCATCATCCCCAGCATGATCACTTATCAGCTGATTAATCTCCAGCTCTGCTTTTCAATTGCCCCAAGATCTGCACTCTCTGCCAAGGCTAATCAGAAATGAGTTATCTAAGGAAAGTGGTTGAAGTAACAAGAAGTGACATGGTCTGCAACCAGACAGTACATCAAGACCTAAAAACCAACCCTGCAGACCCAAGTAGAACAGTCCCAACTAAGATGGTTTGGCCATGTCTGCAGAATGGGAGAAGATCGGCTACCACGACAAGTATGGGAAGCTAAGAGCCAAGGATCCATACCTCCAGGACGACCACCTAGAGATCTTTTATATTTGGACATGCGCCCAAATACAACTGACTAAGTTGAATGGGAGTGCCTCGCCAACACAAGGCAAAATTTAATTTAAAAAAAAAAAAAATCAGGATGACCTAGAGTCCGCTGGGAGAACATTAGACAATCTCTGAAGGATCGAGGACTAGAATGGAACCAGGCCAGGAGGAAGACAGCCGATAGGATAGTATGGTGCGCTCTCTTCCAAACCCCTACACCTCACAGTAGAAGAGGAGCGACTAAGTAAGTAAGTAAGATTTGCCAAGTTACTGATTTTACCACAGTGTTTGTTAAAATTGAACTGACTGATTCAGTCATTCTTCTCCTTCATCTTTCAACCAGCTGTAGAGCACTTTAGTCTGGCGCCTGTTTTATTAAATGCATTCTTTTATTTGTTGTTTTTCTCTTTCCAAATGATCACAACACTCAAGTCTTTACTCTTTTAGGATGTAGCCTATTTTGTTAATTTCATGTAATTTTATGAAATTTCTTTCCCTAGTAATTTTGCATTAATCAGATAATCTTACTTTTGATAGATATTTATGCTTTTATGGCAGATATTTGGAAAGATATTAATTTAATGTTATTTATTTTAGGAAAACTGAAAGATCTTGGAAATCTAGTGCTACGACCATTTGGTTTATCAGTGAACAACTTCAACCTACAGAAGGATCCTAATACAGGCTCCTACTCTGTGCAATTTCAACAGAATGCTCCCAATAATGGATCATGATGTGTTATTTTCACCATAAACAAAGAAAATGTTCATTAAATGTGAAACATGTTTATCATATTCATCAGAGGACCTGATATTCTGATATTGTGATACATTTTAGCTGAACACGCCAGGAACGCTTGAATCTTTTTGAAAATGCAGTGGAATTTGTGATAGCTTTTCTTTGGTTGCTTTATTTTAAAATGTGGTTGTAAATGAATAAAAATTTGCCTCGACTTTTACCCTTGTAGTGATTCAGTATGTCAGTCTTCTTTGAAGTATAATGGTCTGTTAAGGTGCATTCTCCTACCGCAAACATGTTTTGGTGTATTGCTTTTTTTTTTCCTTTAGTTATTTGTACTTGCTGGTTTAAGTTATTTAGTTCACAGAATGAGATAAGCAGAAACAATAATTACATATCTCTTGTCTCCTCATTTCAATACACATCTCAGCAAATATACATTTCTGTCTTCTTTTTTCCCCACATTCTTGTATTTTTTAATTTTGGCAACTTCTCTTCATTCATACAGCATTGAATGTAAAACCAGATGTTCTTACAATTTAAATTCAAACATGCTTAATCTCTCACAAAAATTGTCAGTTTTAATCATTCTTTTGTCATTGCAGAGGTCTTTAAAAGACCTTTCTTGTAATGCTAGTTTATCTCAATGCTGATATGTAGTAATTTTACCATGTCCTGCCATAAATGAATATAATGTGCTCTTAGAAAACAACCAACCAGTATAACTAGACATGTTCTTGACTGGAACCGACACAGGAGGAGGAATGTGTCGGAGAGGACATAGAAACGAAAGATTGCCATAGCAGCTGAAGCCTTATGGATGAAGCTGAAGAGGATGACCCAAAACAGAAATCCATTGGTAAGCGATAGCAGCAGCCATGTATTTACATAGAGGATCTGTAGGTGGTGACCAAAGGACAAAGAGTTGTTTGCATTCTGGAATGAAACATTGACTTACAAAGTTACACTCTTTGAAAAATCTTTTACTGCATATTTTCTTTAAAATTAATCACATTTAAACGCAGCTTGTGCCCTGAGAGTTTGAAACATGTTAATCTACACGTCATCATTCATGCACCAAAAATTGACACATAAAGCTGGAGGGAAAAAATACAGTCTCTAGAATGTTTCAGAATAACTGACATTTCAGAAATGACATAATTTACAAATAGAATTAAAATTTAGTGAACTTGGTCACGCATAGAATCCATACAATAGGAATCAAATGATTTAATAATCTAAACAGAATATAAATATACATTTATGATGAGCTTTCTATTATACAAGGTTGCAGCGCACACGAAGAGGTTGTCAAAGGAAAAACTGATCTGACATGCAATTGAGGATTTATATTGTCCTAGTGCCAACAGTGTCTAAGATAATTGAACCTCTCCTTTCAAGCCACTTAGAACCCAGCATCCTTGAGCTAGACCAGTGTTTCTCAACGGGGGCGGTACCGCCCCCTGGGGGGCATTTTCAAGATGTCGGGGGGCGTTCTAATGGGTCGCAACGATTGGGGGTCGCTACTTCCATTCAGGGGGGCGTTGTGTACATTTTTACAATAATCAATATGAAACAATTACAAAAGATATTCCCCTTCGCATAGCTTGTAACACGACAGTCTTTATTTGCCCTGCGTCCCATGGAGTGTTTCAAGCATTCCAAACGCAAAATTTTAGTACCTGGGATGTTACCATTGTCAGGAGACAGTAGAGTTTTTAGATTCAATCAAAGAAGAATTTAGCATCGAAAGAGAAGTATTGCGAACCGATATGGCCTATCTTTCAGATATATTTGAAAAGTTAAATGAGGTTCTTCTTAAGCTACAAGGAAATTAAATCAGTCTGATTAAAGTCAAAGGAATTATCATGGGGTTCATCAACAAATTGACATTATATAAAAATAATCTTAGTCACCGAGAACTTTCTCATTTTCCATGTTTACTGCAGTTAGGTGGAGACAGGCTTAAAGATTCAGATTTAGAGGTTTATTGCAGACATTTGGACACTATTAAAAATGACATGAGCATAAGATTTAAAGACTTGCAAGAACTAATAATACCGGATTGGGTGATTAATCCGTTTGAATCAGACGTGGAACAAGCTAGTCAACATTTACAAAAAGAATTAATTGAGCTACAAAATGACTTCAAGGCAAAAGCACGATTCAGTCACACACATTACGAAAAAATTTGGATCCAGCAGAGGCTTGCGTATCCTGTTCTTTGGTATGAAAATAAATTGCTAATTACAGCATTCATAACGTTGTATTTGGTGGAGAAGGGGTTCAGTGCAGTAGTGTTTCTACTACAAAAGCAACGAAACCGACTGCAGATTTGTAACAGAGGATTTTAACAAACTTAGAACCAAATATTACAAAACTGGCCGAGTCACACCAAGCGCAAGGATCTCATTAAGCTTCATTAGTAAGTTAATTTTTATACTAATAATGTTTTTAATTTTTTCATGTTTAAGGTGGTTACATAAGGAGAGGCTTTAGTATTCAGATTTGAAGATATATACGAGTGCAGTCATTTCATTCATTCATAACCCTCCACTCTCAAAGGAGCATAGGCCTTCAACAAACACTTGCGAAGTCCTCCTGTCACGTGCCATCATCTCAAGTTCTTTCCATGTTCTCCTCATCATTTTCACCTCTGTTTCCAGCTCTCTTCTCCGTGTGCTTCTTGGTCTACCTCTGCCTCTCTTGCCCTGGGGGTTCCAGAACAAGGACTGCCTTGTAATGCTATCAACAGGTTTCCTCAGTGTGTGTCCTATCCATCGCCATCGTCTTCTTCTCATCTCTTGTTCCACTGGCACTTGTCTAGTTCTTGTCATCAGTTCCACGTTGGTAACCTTGTCATACCATTTTAAATGACGTGCAGTCATTTAGGCGCTATTAAAATGATATGATTATGATAGTTATAGAGTTGTAAGAACTAATTTTATATCATTTGCTCCGCCAATTTGTAATTCAAGGATAATGAACTTGTGGTGTATATAATTCCGTACTTAAACACATATTTAATATAACTATGTTTTTATAAATGTGCTTTCTCTTTTTCTTTATATTATAAGAAAAGATAACTCATTAACTGCATTGCTTTTTTAAAAGTATAGTGGAATATATGTGTGTGTGTGTGTGTGTGTATACACTATAAAGAGCAAGTGGGTGCTAAAGGGGGGGGGGGGGGGGGGGGGGGGGGGGGGGGGGGGGCTTTTTTAAAAATATTAGTTGTCAAAAGGGGGCGTTGCTACTATCAGGGTTGAGAAACACTGAGCTAGACCTTAGGAGAGGCTGTCAAGGTCTTAATATTAATCCTGCTGGAATTAGCGATATGACAGCTTCAGCAATAGAAGCATGAGAGGAAACCAGAGTGAAATGAGTTAATTATTACAAATAATTAATAAGGCGTGGGAAAAAAACAACAACATTGAAGATGAGATAATGTCAGAGCAGTTATTGTGTCCATATGAAAAGAAGAAAACAATAGACAGGAATTTAACACAAAGAAGCATTTTGTATCATCTTGGTAAATGTTTTGTGAAAATTGTAGAACAAAAGAGAAAAATAGTCAAACTAGCACTTAGCCAAGCACAGTTCAGGTTCAGAAAAGCAAGAGAGTGTATGATTGTGATATCTACACCAAGGCCATAAAAGACAGATTCAGTGTGTAAGAACTAAATTCTCCTTTATGGACTAGGAACATGTTTTTGACAGAGTAAATAGAGACATACTGTAGAAAGTCCTGAGGAAAATATAAAGTCCACAAAAAGCTTCTGGACTGTGCTAAAGTGCTGAATAAAGAATAAAAAATATGCAGAATGAACTTAGGTCGGACTTTCAAATTGGTTTCCTGTGGCATCTGGAGTAGGTCAGGTCAGAACTGTGTAACTATCACCTCTGCTGTTGCTTATCTCGATCAATCAGTCAGTCAGTACCTTTCAGCTCTCTGTGGAACACAGATCCTCAACAAAATCATACAGTGGTGTGAAAGAATTATGGTGTGCTTTTTCTGTTTCATGTTCTGTCGTCAATTTCTTCCATTCCTTTCCCTTTCACCTTCAATGGATCTTTGTAGTCAAACTTATCCAAATGCATCAGCTAATTGGACTAAGACTAAATACTTAACAGCTCTTTTATCATTTTGTTGTTGTACGCGTACGGTTGTCTTTTAAATTTGCACATTGGTAGCCTGTGTCCTGATTATATACTTTCCTTCCTCATGTGAGCGCTTCATAAAGTTGACCATATGTAAAGACTGGTTGTGGTAGGTATGTGCCTACATCCCTGTGCTTTGTTGATTGCCACATAAAAAGTTAACATCACATGAAACTGATGATGGCACCAGACAGGAAGACTTGGCAAGTGTTTGTTGAAGGCCTATGCTCCTCAGGGAGCTAAATGGTACTGATATATAAATTTGACCTGACCTAGATTTGGTAAATTTATATAATTTAAATAGGAAATTGGATGAAGATATGCGTCGATATCTCTCCACATCAATAGCATAATTAAAGGAGAAAAATGTGTTGAAAACTTACCTTTTAGCAAAAAATCAAATCTTCACGGTAATTCGATATCAGAAGAAATTTTTTATACCAGCAAGCAAGTACATCAGGAAAGTTTCAACTGCAAAAATGGCGGTTACAGTCTGCGGTCGCTTGGGTGCGCGACGGACATCTCGTGAAAAAACTTGTTTATTTCGTAATCGAAAGTTCTATAATCGGTTGTGAATCCAAAAATAGAAATAAAGGAGAGCATTTCTCTTGTCTTTAAAATAATAAAAATATGACACAATCTTTACAGGACCCCCATCCCCCACACCCAAAAGTTTAGTCCACGAAAAATGTATGTCAAAAGGTGGTTTTAGTGTACGGACACTTAAGTGTTACGTTGCCGAGGGCCAAGAGCTGCACAAGATGTCTCAAAGAGCCGCATGCGGCTCGCGAGCCGCAGGTTGCCGACCCCTGATCTAGAGAAATGCACAATGTAATAAAACCGTAAATAACAAGAACAAAAATATATAAGGAGCAATGATGTTGTGAGGATAAGGGGTAGTCTGATGGGGTGCTCGTGTGGAGAATGACTGATAATTGGTGGATTGGGTGTCATCACGGACACCCCGGGCTTACTCACCCCTTTTCACCTTGTTAACAACAGGACAGTTATGAGAGACTTTACTTTTTTTTTGGTGTGTTTGTTTTTTATGTTAATTGTGTTTTTTCTATTTTAAAAAAAATTTTATTTGGAAAGCGGAGGGCACACACACATGCATTCACACAATTTTACAGTTTTTATTTACTATATTTGGACTGAGTCTAGGGGGGAAAAGATACTATATTTAGATATCAGAAATCAGATTTTATTATCTTGAATTTACTACACTATATATCCTAATTATAACCCATCCATGGTTTAGCTGGATACTTTAAAAAAAAAAAACCACATTTAAATTGAAAATTCTGATTTTTTAGTTAGACTTGATATCTTTTGATCTCCATCTATTTCCCAAAGCAGTGAAAGCACCTCTTGACTTTCACTGTCTGTTCATCCAACTTTGTTTATTTATATATATATAAACCTACACACACACACGAGGTAGCTTCAAAAAGTTCCCGGAATAGTCGACTCATGTTTGAATGAGTGATTATGTCATGGAGATTATAGTTTTATAAGTTAGTAGTGATCTTGAGGAAACGACATAGCTGATGTAACCTTCACATGTACTCTCGAACAGAAGTTTGTGTGGTGTGCACGTAGCATCGTCGGAGTTGAAAATGTCCTTGACTGAACAACGTACAAATGTCAAATTTTGTGTTTTGTTTGAGAAGTCACCATCAGAGATGGTAACCTTGCTTAATAAAGCATATGGTGATACCGCAATGAAGGAATCACAAGTTTTTTAATGGCACAAGCGTTTCTGTGAAGGTCGTGTTAGTGTCGATGATGATCCACGTAGCGGATGACCGCCTACCTCGATAAACAATGAAAACATTGAGCGTGTTCGGAACGTTGTTAGCGTTGACAGAAGACTTAAGTATAGAGAAAATAGCCTCAGAAGTTGGAATATCAGTTGGAAGTTGCCACAGTATTCTCCACAATGAACTGCACATGCACCGTGTTTGTCAAAACATGGTTCCCAAAATGTTATCGCCTGAACAGAAAGAAACGAGATTGACACTGGCAGGAGACCTAATCACTGGCTGATCAAGATAGCAATTTTCTCAACATTATATTCACATGAGACGAGACGTGGTGTTTTTTTTGTACGATCCTCAGACAAAATGTCAGTCCTCTGAATGGAAATCACCCTCATCTCCCCGGACACAGAATATTCGTTTGGACAAGAGCAAAGGAAAAGTTATGTTGGACGTTTTTTTTTTATTCCCAGGGTATTGTCTACCATGAATTCATTCCTGAAGGCCGAACGGTTAACATGGAAATGTACGCTGATATCCTCCGTCGTCTAAGAGATGCAATCAGAAGGAAATGCCCAGAAAAATGGAGAACAAACAGTTGGGTTCTGCTGCATGACAATGCGCCAGTACATCGATCCCTACTGGTGAAGCAGTACCTCGCAATGCACAATGTAACTGCCCTGGAACATCCTCCATATTCTCTGGACCTGGCACCGCCTGATTTTTTCTTGTACCCTCGCCTAACATCGGCAATGAAAGGGCAGAGATTCAAGGATGCTGAGGACGTTATCACCAGTGCGACAAAGCAGCTGAGGATATCAAAGAATGGGTTCCAGGAATGTTTCCAACACCTGTATGGACGTTGGCAAAAGTGTGTAGTTGCCGAAGGGAACTATTTTGAAGGAAATGTAGTGTAAATAATTGTATTGTTATTTACTTCTATACAATACACAAATTTCAGGAACTTTTTGAAGCTACCTCGTATAAACAAACATATATATATATTATATGTATATATTTGTATGTATATATATATGTATAAACATACATATAAGTTACACATTAATTGTATTGTTTCCCTTAGCATTAATTTTGGGTAAATATATAATAGATTTCCCTTTTTTTTAAAAAGGATTCAACAAGATCAGGGGTCACACTTTTTTTGGTTCGTCTACTTTTAGAGTCTTCATTATCGCACACAGCAAGAAACATCAGATGACATTCTACTTAGAAACTGTGGGTTGGTGACCCACTAGCACTATGGATGAAATACAGAGATGATCTTACAGAAAATTTTAAACATCAGGCTCAGTTAATGTATCCTTAAATGGAAATTGGTTACAGTGATGAAATTTACAATGCAGCTTTAATTACCATAGAAGATAAGGTTATTTCTATGGTAGGGGAGGAACTGCATACTCTTGTCTCCCTCAAACTGAACTGAAGGAGGTACAGTGAAGGAAACGATTGGAGTAGATGTGCTAGAGGTGACAGGTATGGTGGAGGACATGATTGAATTAGATGTGCTGGAGGTGAAAGGTATAGCGGAGGAAATGATTGGAAAAGGTGTGCTTGGAGGGAGAGGTATAAGGGAGGACATGATTGGGGTAGATATGCTGGAAGTCTGAGGTACAGTGGAGGAAATGACTGGAGTAGATGTGCTGGCGGTAAGAGGGACAACGGAGGACATGATTTGAGTGTGTGTGTGTCGTAGATTTGTGATAGGTGAATTAAGACTTAAGTTTGGTCCCTTCTGAATAGCAATAGAAACAGGTGATATCTCAGTGAGATATAGGTAGAAATAGATTTCACGAGTGAGATGGAGGAAATATATTAGAGTCGGTCTCTGACCCTCGAGATGATTTCTCTCAGTCAGCCGATCATCTACAACAGATTAAGATTTGTCAGACCGTCTAGTATAATATATATTAATTTATATATACCTCACATACACACACACATAAGTGACTACAATAGACGCACAGACGTGAAACTATGTCAAATGAAAATATAGATAATTTGGAACGAGCTGACCAACACACTGATTAAGTTTAATTGAATTTTAATTATCATACTAAAATTCCATCACAACACATAAAATTACATCAAACATATACAAATAGTCATAAAGTCAATGAATTGCTACAAGAATGATAGACCCAATCAATCATCATGAATTAGAAATACATACGTATTTCGTCAATACTCAATGATGAATCAGTGCAGTTATAAGTTAGTTTAAAATATTCTCGACTGATTATTAGCAGTTTAATAAAATTCATTTACCGCTGCATGAGTTTAAGCTAGAAATTATAGTTTATTCTGCTTTCCACTGTAACATGTCGACTAGAGAATATAACAGACTTATAAATTAATTACTTCTGCACAGGAATCTCACTAGTAAAATGAAATAAGCGGTTATCACTGAATCACTCAACACTACAAGATATATATATAATATTTACCTCCAGACAGAACTACAGGCGATCGCACAACTTAGAATTTATACGCTTATATTTATTGGTAGTCTAGAAGCTTGGCAAATTGTCGAGAACAAACTAAGACTTCGCTATACAAGCTTATTTCCTTAGCACGAGCAACCTGTCTACTGCAAAATTTGGAGAACTTAAAAGAATAGTCTAAGCTACTCGTGTAGATATATGAAAACGGACAAAGGATCCCACGCTATTACGAAAACCCGAAATAGCGCCGGTCTCTCTTTCTTCCCCCCCCCCCTCCTTCTCTTAACACTTAACTAAGATGCTGGCCATAACTGCCAAAACGCGTCTTCACACCTCACACGACATGTCTCATTTCTGAGCTATGCATGAGGGCGCCGTTCACACCTCACGCCGAGAGCTTAGCCAAAGAAAACTCTCGTGACAGATGAACATGTAGACAACTGTCTGCTCTCTGTGTCTGACGGAATGAATTCTCACACTATTTCGTCTCGTCCAGGGACTGACACATTACGCAATAAAATGCGTTACTAGTATGAGAAAAGAAACGGCAAAGTCAGAATGGGAAAATATATTTAGTCACAAACGAATGAATGCGAAAAACAGGAAAAGGATAAAAGAGCGATAATAAAGTAGAGGACACGGGTAGAAAAGAAAAGAATATAGAAAATTTATTGATCATAAATCTCTATGCGACAGAACGTCCCCCCTTTAAGATATGGAAGCACTCCATGTCTACGTTATGGAAATAAATTTCCTATATCCGTAGCTTCAGGGTGTCTGTCCTCTTCCCTCTCGTCTCCTCCCTCCGTCTCTGTCCAATTCCTACTCATGAAGTCTGCTCCCACGTTCTTTCTTCTCTGGAATGTCTGCCTTGTGCGCTTGAAAGAGCGTCGTCGCTTTTGACATTTTTGAAAGATTTCGTGTGTGTGCAGTGGAATTTCCCTGCCACTATCGTCATCTTCGTCAGTTTTGGCGATCGTCAGGAGATGTTCGGAGGTCGGCACTGGTCTTTCCAAGTATTTCTTTAACAGATTTAAATGGAAAACCTTCTCCTTTCCTTTAATAGAGATCTGGTAGTTAGCCTTAGAAATCTTTTTTCTCAGTTTGTTGTTCCCGGTGGGGAGTAACACCAAAACTTTCTCTCCTGCTTCCAGTTCTCTTTCTTTCGCGACTTTCCTGTATCGGTTAGCGTGCTTTGCGCGTGCTCGCTTAAAGTTGGTCGTTGCTAGATCCCATCCTAGTTTTAACCTTTCTTTTAAATCCGACACATATTTACTTGCTGAGACAACTGTCTCATCAGCCTTCTGGTCTGTCAGCGACCTGAGTAAGGCTTCAAGCGGGCCCTTAATGGGTCTGCCGAATAAAAGCGTGGCTGGCGGAAATCCTGTAGACGTATGTGGGGTTTTTCTGTCGTATGTGGGGTTTTTCTGTCGCAAAATAGAGCAGCAGGGATAGAAAGATCCCAATCGTCAGGTTTCACTTGTGCCAGTTTACTTAGCATCATGTTGAGGTTTCCGTTAACACGTTCTACTAACCCACTTCTGGCCAGAGTGTAAGGCTTAGTGTAGATGTGCTGGTCCCTCAAGATCTTAACGATCTCATCCATCAACAGGTTTCGGTATGGAGATCCGTTATCCGTCAACACTTGTTGAGGGAATTCCAACCGAGTGAAAATCTGCACTAGGGCTTCTGCGACATGCTTGGCATCTGTGCATGTTAGCGGGATAGTTTCTGCCCATAAAGTGCATGTGTCGACTAAAGTCAGGATATACCTGTTCCTTCTTTTAGTCCTTTCTAAGGGTCCTAAAATGTCGATCACAACCCGTTCGAATGGTGTTCCCATTATTGGCATTTCACCCATGTGGACTGGGGGTGTCCGTTGCTTGGGTGGTACACGTTGGCACTGGGCACAGGATTTGACATACCTGATAATGTCAGTATTTACTCCTGGCCACCAATAATGAGTAGTTATCCGTTGGTTTGTGGCGTTCTGTCCCATATGTCCGCTGAAGGGAAGAGAGTGCCCCATTCCTAGGATTTGGCTTCTGTACTGTTTCGGTACTAGGAGCTGGTTGTAACCTTGGTCAGGCTTGCCCGTTCTGCGATAAAGTACGCCATCCTTAGAAAAAATGTCCCCGTGCTGTCTGGGTTCCTTAGCCATGGGCAGTTTCCTAAAGCAGGGTGCCAAAGTAGGGTCCTTTTGTTGCGCTTCTTTAAGTTCCATAGGTAACAAATTAGGCGCAGGCTCCCGTTCCTTCTTGGTTTGCCCTCTTGTAGTTGCTGCTGCCACAATCGGCTCTTCCGGTTTCCCAATAGACACATATCTACCGCCAAGTATGACTGGGTAGATCGGGTCATCCATAACAGCCGCTTTGATCACACCTCTGACAAAATCAGAGTGTATCTCCACCAATGCGATGGGAAGCGCTGTAGGTGCCTCACTCTTAGAAACTCCACAAAGTTGGACGGTCTCTCCTGTCTCTTGACCGGGTTTAACCAGGTGTCTGGCAACAATGCAATCATAAGAGAGCCCCGTGTCAAATAAACAAAAAGTTTGAGAACCGTTCAAAATAACAGTATCTCGCGTTGAGGGTCTCTCTCCCTCAGGTTGGGAATCACTGTCAATAATTCCGCCTTGCGAGACTGTTAGCAAGCATCCGATGCGTTTAGGCTCAGTGTGCTCGCCCTGATCATTAGTCCCGTGCGCAGGGGTTTTCCCTTTGTCACCTTGTCCTCGCTGGCTGCGGTGCCATGAAGAACGGTCGAGTTGATCAGACTGTTGTTGGTGGGGTACGTGTTTTTGTAGAACTTGGATTTTTCCGGAGGGGGGTTTTGAGGTCCAGTTTCTCTGTGGTTATTCTGATTAGAAGCATGAGAAGATTGGTCTAGATTGTTCTTTCGAAAAGGCTCTTCTGTCGGTTTACGTTTTGTGGCCGGCAGTTCAGCCAGCGCATTGTGATATCGCTCAGACTTTTCCAAAATGTCTTCAAGCTTTTCTGCACCTTGCTCAGCTAAGACTTTCGGGTGTCAGCAGACAAAGTGTTCTTTATTTGTTCTGTTATAACTAATTCCTCCAGACCTTCATAGGTAGAGGGGAGCTGCGAGAGCTCTAGGCACTTTGTCAGATATCCCCTTAGACGAGAGGAGAACTGCTGAAAAGTTTCAGAATTCTCCTTTCTGCTGTTATGAAACAGTTGCAAAAATTTGCGCGCGTTCATTTCAAAACGCTATAGTAACGCTTTCTTCAACACATCATAGTTGTCTTGTTGGCTGCTTTCCAGTTTGGCGTAAACATCATACGCACTGCTTTTCAACGCCTGAGAAAGCTTCATATTCCAACACGATCTCTCTAAACCGTACAGAGTTGCAATTTTCTCAAATTTTTCTAGCCATGTGTCAATCTTCTCATTAGGACAAGGGAAAGATTCTAGCGCAAAAGACATAGCAGTGATATGAGGAGAATGAGTGTTAGAAGGATCAGTTAAGGAAGAATGAGGAGAAGACTCTCCATTGCTGGAGGTAGAGGCAGCCCCACGACTTTGGGTTTCTAGAGCTTTAAGAGCCAACTCATGCTGTCTCTCCTCCCTCTCCTTCTCATGCTGTCTCTCCTCCCTCTCCTTCTCATGCTGTCTCTCCTTCTCTCTTTCTCTCTCCCTGCGGATTTCCATTTCCTCATCCATCTTCTTCTGCTGTAATAGACAGTCTTCCGTTTCTTTCCTCCTAGCTTCTTCTTTTTCCTCTTTAGCCTCAGCCGCTTTCCTCTCCGCGTCATATCTGTCAAGTTCGTCTCTGACAAAAGCTTTGGCTTCCTCTCCTTCTAAACCTTCTTCTCTGAGCATCTGCCTCAGTTTCGCCCTCTCGGCCATAATAAATCAGTGACTGAGACTACTCAAGGAAGAAGTAAGAAAAAGGATACACTGGTTCCTACCACTTGCGAGAAAATACCAAAACAAAAGATGATATACTTTAACCTGGGATACTTCCTCCTATACTATAGTATCTAACTATCGCTGCTATTAATCGGCAATAAAGCACCTAATGCAGACGACTACGCCAAAAATATGGTAGTTAAGATTACTCACTAAAAAAATAAGTTGCTACAGTGGAAACAAAATAATTATACAAAAATTTAAGGAGAAAAAAAATCCCTAAATATTAAGTCCACTACAAGTTCGCCCCTGAAGTCAGATCGGGTAAGGGAGGCAATTAATCTGGACGATATAGTCCGAAACGCACTCCTTAACTTAGTTCAAACACCTTTCTGCTTCAAATCCAGTGACTGTTAGACAATCACAAACCTTACCAGCGTTTAGTATTACAAAATCAGTAATAACATATATTCCGACAAAATCAACCTGTAACTCAAATGTATATTACTCAAAAATGCTGTGGAAAAACGAATTGTTAGTCTAGGGGATAGTTATTTTTAAAAGATACTAAAATCCAAGAGACAATCACACTCTTTCTCTATTTCAGAATAAAGAAAAAAAATCGACAGACGAGCTGATATTTGTTGTCTCGTCTTCCTATTCTAAATTCAAAAATCCTTCGGACGAGTCCACATTTAGTCCGTAGAGATTTGGGATAGGTGAATTAAGACTTAAGTTTTGGTCCCCTTCTGAATAGCAATAGAAACAGGTGATATCTCAGTGAGATATAAGTAGAAATAGATTTCACGAGTGAGATGGAGGAAATATATTAGAGTCGGTCTCTGACCCTCGAGATGATTTCTCTCAGTCAGCCTATCATCTACAACAGATTAAGATTTGTCAGACCGTCTAGTATAATATATATTAATTTATATATACCTCACATACACACACACATAAGTGACTACAATAGACGCACAGACGTGAAAATATGTCAAATGAAAATATAGATAATTTGGAACGAGCTGACAAACACACTGATTAAGTTTAATTGAATTTTAATTATCATACTAAAATTCCATCACAACACATAAAATTACATCAAACATATACAAATAGTCATAAAGTTAATGAATTGCTACAATAATGATAGACCCATTGGTATGATCTTTTCCCTCGATGTATAGCCCACAGTCCTGTTAGAAGAAAAGTGATAGCCCCAAAGAGTCACGGATACATCTGCTATAGTCTAATGATTTCCCTTTAAAGGTATAAAATGACTTTGTTACTCTAATCTATCCTAAGGGAAATATTGTTAGCAACAAAAACCTTGCATAAAGAAATACAAAGTGGGTGAAATTTGGTATACCATAAAAGAGTCACTCGTTCCTGCTTTCTCTCTGTTCATTCATCAGGGCCCTGACATACATTCTTACCTACAATCGTGCTGTTGTTCGCCGTCTTGCGCAAACTTTAGGACACCCACACACTTTAATCTGTCTTTCTTTTAATGAAGCGGATCCCAGCTCTGCAGATTTTTGGGTTCATCCAGTAGTTCCGGGGAGCGTCCTCTTCATGCGAATATTTTTCAGACTAAGGTTAGTGTCACTTGAATCACGAGGTAAGAATTAGTTTTAAGCGGGCTTACACAGTGTCAGAATCATGAGGTTTCCACTACTTAGGAAAAATGTCAGGTTTGTAACTTCGATCAAAGGTAAAATTCTTGGTCACACTACAATTTGTCAACAGTGTCGGAAAGGTTATTGATTGTAATATATTACTTGCCACACGGGCTGAAATGTACTTGAGTTTTTCTCAGGAAGAATTAAATCTGGCGCGATAGGCCCGTTACTTCATTTAATCTTAAAGTTCATGAAATGGGTACTCTGTCGTTCTGGATGCCAACGCAATGCCAGACAAATTTTACTTTATACACCCAAGTCTTTAAGAAATAAATGTTTTAGTTCTTCACAGATATTTCTCATGTACTAAAACGCTGGCAAAGTTGGGCTACCCCAGTTTCACTGAATAAAGAGAAAACAACATATAAAATACTTATACATACTATTCCTCGGTTATAACTTACATTATAACCTGCAAGCGTAGAGCTGGTCTTATCTTTTAAATTCCCGTGAAATAATTTTATATTAATAAAATCAAATCATCTGAATTAGAAATAACGTACGTAATTTCGTCCAATACTCAATGATGAATCAGTGCAGTTATAAGTTAGTTTTAAAATATTCCTCGACTGATTAATTAGCAGTTTTAATAAAATTCATTTACCACTGCATGAGTTTAAGCTAGAAATTATAGTTTTTATTCTGCTTTTCCACTGTAACATGTCGACTAGAGAATATAACAGACTTATAAATTAATTACTTTTGCACAGGAATCTCACTAGTAAAATGAAATAAGCGGTTATTCACTGAATCACTCAACACTACTATATATATATATATATATAATATATATATATATATATATATATATAATATATATATATATATATATATATATATTAATATATATATATATATATATATATATATAATATTTACCTCCAGACAGAACTACAGGCGATCGCACAACTTATAATTTATACTCTTATATTTATTGGTAGTCTAGAAGCTCGGCAAATTGTCGAGAACAAACTAAGACTTCGCTATGCAAGCTATATTTCCTTAGCACGAGCAACCTGTCTATTGCAAAATTTGGAGAACTGAATGAATAGTCTAAAAGCTACTCGTGTAGATATATGAAAACGGACAAAGTATCCCACGCTATTAACGAAAACCCGAAATAGCGCCGGTCCTCTCCCCCCCCCCCCCCCCCCCCCCCCTCTTAACACTTAACTAAGACGCTGGCCATAACTGGCCAAAACGCGTCTTCACACCTCACACGACATGTGTCTCATTTCTGAGCTATGCATGAGGGCGCCGTTCACACCTCACGCCGAGAACTTCTTCTTCTTCTTTGATCCATAACCACCAACTGTCAAAGCAGTCAGTGGCCATCACGCCTGGTGGCGTCTTGTAGGGCAGCAACAAATTGATTCCACTTTGCTTGGTCGGCGGCCATCCTTCGTACAGTGCTCCAACTGTGGTTCATTCTTTGCATCTCAGCTTCCACAGTTCTCCGCCAAGTTGTTTTTTGGTCGGCCTCTCTTTCGCTTTCCCTCGGGGGTCCATAGCATAGCTGTTCTTGTGATGGTATCAGGGTCCCTTCTGAGGACGTGGCCAACCCAACTCCAGCGTCTGCCAGCTATGATGGTGTGCATGTCCTCCTGGTTACTCCGAATAAGTAGTTCTTGGTTGCTGATGGTGTTTGGCCAAAAGATTCGGAGAATTTTCCGTAGGCAGATTGTGTGGAAGGAGGACAGTTTCGACATTTCCTTCTCTGTTACTCTCCAACATTCCGCACCATAGAGAAGCACAGAAAGTACACAGCTCTCATACAGTCTTAATTTGGTGTTTGTGCTGTACTAAGAAGACTAGGGGAGCCGCGCTAGCGTAGTGGTTACAACACCGCTCTGGCGACCGGGTGATACAGGATCAAACCCGGGCGACGGCATTTGAGGATTTTTCGTCGACCGGGATTTGGACTGGATTAACTCGAGACCTGGCGAGGACATTTGAAGGAGTGTCGTCGACCAGGGACTGGCGGCTCCTGAGCCGACCCAGCTGCAATGGGTACCTCCGAAATCGGCGAGTATTTGCCTGAATGGCGAGGGACATTTGTCTCTGTACAAGAAATAAAGGGATACTCACGTAAAATCAATGTCAGGTTAGACATAAATGATAACCTGAGATTTCGCCTCGAGTATTAGCGGGCGAACAAAAAAAAAAAAACAAAAAAAAAAAAAAAAAAAAAAAAACTGGGAAGACTTCCAAATGTTGTTGAGAACAGCAAAGGCTGTTCTCGCTTTATTCATTCTGTTGTTAATGTCCTTGCTTGTTCCGCCGTCAGGTGTTACTATGCTTCCTAGGTAAGTAAATGTGTCTTTCTGTTCTAACTTCTGGTTCCTTACTGTTATTGGCTCAGGATTGCCCACATTTAGTGTCATGACCTCTGTCTTCTTCTAATTGATGTTCAGGCCAACCTGCTGGCCATACTTATTCAGTCTATCAGTTTTGTCTTGAATGTGTTGATGTGAATGCGCGAGTAGTGCAATGTCATCTGCGTATTCCAAATCTTCCAGTGTAGAAAACGTTGTCCATCTAATTCCTCTTGGACTGCCCTCTGTTGTCTGGCGCATCACCCAATATATGACTTCAAAAATAATGTTGTTGATAAGGGGCATCCCTGTCGTACTCCTGTTTTCACTTCGAAAGTTACATTACTCGATCCAACACTGCACGTAAAGTTAGAATAGAGGCTTTTTATAATGCAAACAATGCGGCTGGGAATTCCATAAGCCCTCAGAATTTTCCATAGGCTGTCCCTGTGTATGCTGTCAAAAGCCTTTTCAAAATCAACAAAGTTAATGTACAGCTGTCTCTGCCATTCTGAGCACTTCTCTATAATGTTCCTGAGGGCAAATATATGATCTGCACATCTTCTGTTCTTTCTGAAGCCCGCTTGTTCTTTCCTCAGTTTATGGTCAACTGCTTTTGAAATTCTCTGGATGATTATCCTGCCTAGTATTTTGCTGGGAACTGAGAGGAGGGTAATTCCTCTCCAGTTTGTTGCAGTCTGCAAGGTCGCCCTTCTTGGGCAATTTGACAATTGTTCCTTTACTCCACTCTGTTGGTGTTGTCTCAGTTTCCCAGACTTGTGCAAATAGTGGTTCTAATAGTTCTGCTGCTAGTTCAGGGTCTGTCTTGAATAGCTCAGCATTTAGATTGTCGTGACCAGGCGCTTTTCCATTTTTTAGCCCTTTGATAGCTGTGATAATTTCTTCTTTTCGTGGAATGTCTGTATTTACGTCTAAGTCACTTTCAGCCTCAGGAACATTCAGCTGAGTCTCTGGTGGTTCCTTATTCAGTGTTTCTCTGAAGTGCTCTGCCCATCTTGTTTCCTGCCCCTGTGCTGTGGTGATGAGATTTCCTTGCTTGTCTCTTACTAACGTTATGTTGTTTGCACCTCGTTTTCCACTGATAGCTTTAGTTATTTTATAAACTGTGCTTTGTTCATTTCTCAGTGCTGCCTCTTCTGCCTGTCTGCAAGGTCATCCAGAAATGTCCTTTTGTTAGCACGGGTTTGACGTTTTACTTCCTTGTCCAGCTGACTGTACTGTTCACTATATATTGCCTTTAACCTGGGAGACTTAGCTTCTGTTTTTTTTATTTTCATTTCCCTTCTCTTCGCTATGGTGTTTAGCGTTTCTGGTGTTATCCAGTCTTGGCTCTTTCTTTCCTGGAATCCCAAGCATGACTTGCTGCTTTCTTTGTATATTGTTGAGATGGTGTTGAATTTCTGGTCGACATCGTCGGTATCTGTTCTTTCCTGGCTTTTGGTAATCAGATATCGTCTCTTTACGTCGACCACGAACGCTTTTCTGGTGAGGGGGTCCTTAAGTTTCGTGATGTTATATCTTTTCTGTTTGACTGCAACTGGTCCAGCAGCTCTGAGTTTCACCTTCAGTCTTGCTACTACTAGGTGATGATCACTTCCCACATCTTACTTTCACGTCTTGTAGTGCATGTCTCCATCTGCCATTGATCATTATGTGATCTATCTGGTTTTTGTCTCGTCCGTTTGGTGATTCCCATGTTAACTTGTGCACTTCTTTGTGTTGAAAAAAGTTTTCCTCCAATGACCAGGTTGTTAATACTGCAGAAGCTTATTAATTTGTCCCCATTCTCATTTACTGTCCCACTGCTGCATTTCCCCATTACCCTTTCGTTATAATTATTGTGTTTTCCAACTTTCTCATTTAGGTCTCCCATTACTATAATAAGATCGTACCTGGGTGCAGTTTCCATTTCTTTTTGTACCTGTTGATATAACTCGTCCTTGATCTCTTCATCGCTGTCGTTTGTTTGTGCATAGCATTGTATAATTGTGGTGTTGGTGAATCTCCCTCTCAGTCTTGCTCTTATTAGTCTGTTGTTAATGGGTTTCCATTCCAGTAGAGA